>JAXCHB010000010.1:410000-1010000 GCA_036926305.1 Uropetala carovei
TTGAAACAATTTTTCGTAGAACCATCCATTTCGGAGATATTTAACTTTTTCGTAATTTCCTGTATACAGCGCCACCACCATGTAGCGGTGAAATATGTAAACATATTCTAAATATACCTAATTTACGGCAATAAGGACGACTGTATTCTTTTACGATACGAAATAATAATTTTGCCTTATAATGCTATTCATAATAATTTTATTATCTATACCCCAAATATGAAGGAAGTCATGTGTTGGCGACATCAGATTTTTAATAAAATTTATTAATAAAATTTATCAAAAAATTTGGTAACCCCTTTACGGAAAATGCTTATTATTATTTGCCACAACTAAACTAAATTCCTGGCTGCGCCACTGGATAATATAATTAATTTCTATTTTAAAACTGTTCCTTGAATAAATTTTTTGAACTATTTATTTCCATGTCTCGCATCGATGAACACAGTTTGCATTTTTAAAACATCATTTACTATTCATACAATTTCAACGGCGTCTACTGGGTTTATTTTTATCGAAGACAAATCCAACTCACTTTGCTAAATATTCACGAATATTAATCTTTCCTCGAATTGAAACACCCCATCGCTATTTGAACTTTGAATTTTCAAAGACAAATTACGCACATCATAGGTTACGTCCGTTGGGAGTCTCCGTCATACTTTCAAGAAAACAGCTTTATTAGGCACGCGAATACCAAGTTATCCGTCACACACTATTGCCTCCATCGCACTCGACAGAACTTGGAGAGTAAAAATAGTAACACTAGGACGATATTTTTGTGTCTCTGTTATACCCCAGTACCATTCTACGAAAACTTCCCCTTTAAGCATAAATTGGGAAAATAAGGAATTAAGATAAAATAAACTTTTTAACGCCGTAATTTGTTCCTAATGATAGTATTTTCAATTCCACTCGGCGAAAACTATCTCGTGCCCTCGAATGGAAAATAAAACGCTTTAGATTGCGTGATGTGTTTTCGGGGCGGCGTGTAATAGCACCCCGCCGTGGAACGCACGTCAATATTTCATTGCGGCGTTAAGATGGGAAGGGTTGGGATGGGTTTGGAGGGTCTGGAAAGGGGACAATATCTCCTGGAAGCATGCACGGCACCCAGACGCTAGCACCGAAGGCGGTAAGAAGGAGAAAGGGGGTAGGAAGGCAGCGCCTCTCACGGAATGGGACTCTCTCAATAGGGGCGAAGGAACACGAGGGCCCGATTTAATCGCACTTCCCAACCAATTCTCGAAACGAAAGGAGAAGGAGAGGGTTGTTGGAAAGGGGGGAGAGGTGGGGTATGGGGGAGGGACCCTTTAATGGTCTGGAGGAAAAGGGTTTGGGGGCCTTAAGAGGAATCCTTCAACAAGGAGTAATGCTGTGAGGTCTCGGAAGAGGGCTGTAAGAAAGGGGAGGAGGAAAGATGGTAGGGGGAGGGAAAGAAGGGATGGGAGAGAGAGGGGAGAAGGGGGAGGGAGAGGAGAAGGGGGAGGGAGAGGGGAAGGGGGAGAGAGGGGAGAAGGGGGAGGGAGAAGAGAAGGGGGAGGGAGAGGAGAAAGGGGAGGGAGAGGAGAAAGGGGAGGGAGAGAAGGGGGATGGAGAGGAGAAGGGGGAGGGAGAGGAGAAGGGGGAGGGAGAGGAGGGAGAGGAGAAGGGGGAGGGAGAGGAGAAAGGGGAGGGAGAGAAGGGGGAGGGAGAGGAGAAGGGGGAGGGAGAGAAGAGAAGGAGAGAGGGGAGAAGGGGGAGAGAAGGGGAAGGGGGAGAGAAGGGGAAAGGGGAGAGAAGGGGAAAGGGGAGAGAAGGGGAAGGGGGAGAGAGGAGAAGGGGCAGGAGGGTACGGAAGAGGTGGGGGGCGGGAGGAAAGGCGGAGGCGCTGGGAGTGAATTATGCATCGAAGCGAAGCGTAGAAATGAGAAGAGACTGGCAGGGCGTAATGAGAGGAGGCGGAATGGGAGTGCGAAAGTGGGAAGGAAGAGAGAGACTGAATAAGGTGTCGAGAGGGCGAAAAAGTTAAGGTGAGCAAAGAGGGAGAATGTTACGGGTGGAGAATGACGAATATAATGGGAGTTTAGAATACTTACACACACACACACATAGGGAGACTTTTCGGTAAGAAAAATGAGCATCGATATTTCGTGTAATGTTTCGCTGTTTTTTAGATTTCTTCGCGCTTTCTTCTCAAAATGCGGAATGTAAAGGGACAACGTACGTTTTTTCGAAAATGACTGGAAGAAAGTATCCACAAAAGACATTCGTTAAACTTAACGGTTGCATTCGCAAAACACAAAATCCCACGCACGGCCATGGACGAGAAAAGACGGTTACGTTATTTATAATTTAAATCAAAACAGTGGATGTCCTTCGAATTTAAAAAAATAATAGTAATTCTAAGTTTCTATCCGACAAATATTCACGGAGGAGCCCTTTGTCCAACGGAGATTTTGATTATACACAGTTTTTCTTTAAGCTCTGAAATGCACGCCATTATGTTTTACCCAACGCGACCTTTTTTTAAAGAAGGTTACCCCAATGAGGCGTATGAGATTAATGTAGTTCGTATTTTATTATTTAAATTAATACTAAAGAGGTACCTTAATGGTTGAGACGGAATGTACGGCAAAATTCACTCGTGAAATGTATATACATACTCATATATCACAGCGGTCAAAAATAAAAAACCGCTTAAAAACGTTTTACAGTTTAATGATGAATAAATTTCTAGGAGGAATCTATATTTGACAAAAAAATCAAATTCGGTGAAATTTGTAGCATTACCGTTTATTATTAAACTAAAAGAAAACATTTCCATTATCATTTCACTCTTAACTATTATTAAACTTTCGGACTATTAAAAGTAGGAATTGTTTGTAGGTACTGAGAAACAACAGCGATATATTACCAATCAGATATGGCGTCCTTTGGATTTTAAATAAATTTCGACGTCAGCTTCCGAGAAACGACCATTTCGATTTTTTTTTAGTTTCCAAAATATGAAAGTATTTATAGTACAAATACCCGAAGCACGTGGCTGGTTCCGGGATAGAACTATATATACATATATTTAGTAGCAAAAAAATCGTTGGGTGGGTTTGGTCTCCACGGAAGCGTCGTTGAGATTTACGCCACCGTTACCGTAGGAAAGAACGCATAAAATGAAATCTCTCATCAAATGGCTGTAATTATACGAAGACCGCCAGAGGCAGTATAGCAGTACACATATATTCCACGCGCAATCCCGACAAAACCCCGTCAAAATGTTTCATCAAATATCCTTCTCTTTCCCTTGACACGAGCACTCACGTACACGAGAGAATGCAAAACCCCATTAGCTACGCTCCGTTCCCAAAACAAAAATTCCTACATATATATAATACGTTATTCCGCGATCAAAACTCGCTTGTTTTTATCCCCGTCGTTCACAGCGCCGCGTTTCGCAGTCGAATTTCAATTGGTACGGATGCACCAACGAAATTCCGGCATTAATTTAGCCTCCCACGCAGGCGAAGGTTTCACCTTTACTACTATCTCTTTTGGCATTCCGAGAGGAAGCAACCTAGGGGAGGGGGAGAGAAAGCACGAGGTGGGAGGGGAAGAGGTTCAGGGAGTGAGAGGTGAATGGAGATAGGAAAGGAAAATTTCGGGTAGGCGGGAGGGTAGTGGCGAAAAGCGAGGAGGAGGGGGGTGGGGATGCCGCCGAACTCTCTCCCTCCCATTCCTCCTTACCTCCACCTCCCTCCTTCCCCTCCGCTCATATCCATAAAAGGGAATTGAAATGAAAGGCTTCTGTTTAAAGGGGATATGAGTTTCGAGAGGCGGCTGAGAGCTGAGGGAGGGTGGGGACTGTTTTGGGGGGCAGGGAAAGAGAGGAATAGGGTCGTCAAATGATTCCGAGGGAAAATTGGACGTGAATAAGAAAAGGCTAATATTGAAGGCGGCAAAGAAAACGTATACGCACTAAGGGTGCGGAGGAAGCAGCAGGAGAGAGAGAGAGAAGGAAACGCCTCGAAAGGACGGAATTGGGAAAAAAATTTGGTAGGTGGCGGAAGGGGTCGATGCCGATAAAGTTATCGATCGATTAATTGATTGATTGACGTGACCATTTACTGACGAATTTAGAGGAGAGAGGGATTCGCCCGAACAAAATCGCGTGTCGTTCTCATGCGGGAAACAAAGGGGTTGAAAAAAAAACTCGTGAAGCAGGAGGAAAAACGATCGCTGAAACGCTGTAAATTATAAATGAAATGAAAGTTTTAACCGAACAAAGAAAAAATATGTTATTCAAGAATAATAAAATGACGAATTTGGTGGTACGTTGCGAGGGACGAGGACAACGAGACATGCAATACACAGCTAAATGTTATACTCCAAGTAAGAGAGAAAATAAGCATAGGTAGGAAAAAGAGAATTTACTCGACGTCAATTCACGAGTAAGTCCATTCGGTAAACCAATTACAAATCATAGAAAAAAATAATTAAGTACTTTAGGGTTTGATGCGTATAACGTACCTCCAAAACACAATAAGAAAGGTAAGTTGTACAGGCTGATAATTCGCGTAGATACAATGAAGGTAGTGATTATATTAAAGGGAAAGTTGAAAAACAGAGTGAAGAGGGAGAATTGTAGTAACTGACTGGAAAGGTATAATGGGAATAGCGAGTCGAATGGAACTAAGGCCTTATAGCGTGTAGTGCACGTAATTTTCGACAACCTCCCCTCTCCCCGTATTCGCGTAATTAGATCGGCTCTTGAGGGCTGGCTGCGTCATTTCTACGCCCCATTCGGAACTACTGCCCTGCTCGGCCCGCCATTCCCACTTATACGTCGTTGCAAAAGAACGTAGTTGAAAAAAGATAGGGAGAGGCTAGAGAAGGGGTCTTACTACCAGTGAAGAGAAGGAAGGTAAAAAAAGGAAGACCGGTGGAAGAATTACGCAGCCAAGCATGAAGAGTGCAAAGGGGCAGAGAGGAGAGAGAGAATGAGGGAGTGGGGAGAACAATCTTAGTGGGGCCTACCTCCTGAAATATTATGGACTCTTTAAAACGACAAAAGTAACATACGATAAACGTAAATTTCGCAAGCCTGCGGATATAACCAGCAGTTACTTCGAAAGACATGCGTATCAGAACTATCCTTTTAGAACTTGATCCACATCCACGTAGCAAACAAGAAAGTCAAAGCAAATGTATCCGACTATTCTTTTAAACGAAAATTGTTTTGTCGCTGACGATTCAGAACGTTTCCAAAATAATAGCGAGATTCGCTTCTCCATCAGCGGTTTTTTTTTTGACGAAACGCTATCGGAGGGAAAGCAGAGAGAGAGGTGCAAAGACTATGAGGTTAAAGAGGCGAAGAAAGTGGCGCCGGCAGACACAAGAGATAGCGAGTGATGCGTTAACGAGAGACGCTCCTCCGTCTTAATGAAAATAATAATCCTAAAAACGTATTACCAGGGAAAGTAAGGAAGACAAGAGGGAAAATTAAGGAACGGAAATAGGAAGGAAATGAAACGGCGAGAGAGGGGAAGCAGAAAAGACGGATAATATTGGAAAGTGGGAGGGAAAGAGAGAGGGAGACGAGAAGAGGGAAAGGGGACGAAAATGGAGAGAAGATGAGGGGGAGGATATTAAGGAGACAATAAATGAAAGAGACCTGCAGAGATTGCTTCCAGCACGGAGAAGAAAAAGCCGTGTGTGGTATAATAACGAGAGAAAAATTAAAGTCAACCGTTTAAGAGAAGGGCTCCGGAATTCCTTAAAAAGTTTCCCCCTTTCCGAGGCCGGCGGTTAGCGAGAATAATTCGACGTTGTACAAAGAAGTTGGAGCGGAAGGAGGAACGGAGGCGGAGGAGGGGACTTGCGGCGGCGAGGAGGAAGAATAGGGGGTCGGCGGTCGAGTGGAACGCCCTGGCGGGCTAGTGAGATTCACGAGTCGTCGGCGTATGTGAAGAAGATAAGGAAGGGAGGGAGGGAGAGAGGGGGGAAGTGGGAAGGGGAGAGCGGAAGTGTAGAGGTGGGGGGTGGTGCAAGGACAGGTGCGGGGATGTGTTCTTGGTGGTCGAGAGAGAGAGAGATATGAGGGGATCCTCTTTGTTGGTTGGGTTCCGAGAGAGCGAGAGGTATGTATGCATTAAAAACGCACGTGTTCCGAAAGGTGATGATCGCTTTCCTCTTTAATAATACCTTGCCTAATGAATTATTCGCGATATCGAAACAAAGCGAATAAAATTATTCGGGATAATTGGATTAATGAAAATAACGCAAATTAATGGGAGTTTGTATCGGTCGCTCTGCCGTCAAAACCAAACCATAATCCTCGAATTTATTCTGAAATGTGTATTTATTTATTCTAACGAAAGAAAAAAAATAGGTCAAAACAACAGAAACCAAATGAGCCAAAATAGGAAGTGAAATTGAACGAAAGCCAAAAAAAAAAAAAAATTCGGAACTATGTATAATAAGGCCCGCTAGACAGCGCCACCTCTACTAAAATAAAGAAGTTACAGTACACCAAAATGGTAATGATTTAATCAAAAAGATGAATACTAATTCAATCACGCCCACTCGTCGGCGGGAGTGTATGGTCATGCATTCACCCAACCCAATCTCATCCCTAACACGGTTCCAAAAACGATAAAACGCGCCAATTGAAACAAAAGATAAAATACCATAAAATGTAACGACTAAAATACGACATAACCACAAATACACACTCTCCGAAGTCTGTAATCGGCCGTTATAAATGCGGAGTTGAAGAATTTTTATTCTCCTCTTTTGACGTTCGCTCTTACGCTTTTTTTTAAAAGCGGCAGTGCGTGCAATACAGAGGGGAGCTGTAGAATGGTATTTGGCCACCTGCTCGATAATAATTCGCAAGCGCGATAAGAACTCGAGAGCGCCTCTCGTGCAAAGGCGGGCAGCGGGAGTACGCAAGAAGCGTTCAATGGAAGAAAAAGAAAGCGAAAAACTTCCACTCCAACCCTCCACGAAAGGGAGGTGCAATCCGTTGGAGATAATATGGCGTCGTCCGAGAGGGAGAAGGAAT
This sequence comes from Uropetala carovei, assembly GCA_036926305.1. NCBI lineage: Eukaryota > Metazoa > Arthropoda > Insecta > Odonata > Petaluridae > Uropetala > Uropetala carovei. The sequence continues at coordinate 417,040 of JAXCHB010000010.1, forward strand.
TCAAGTGAAATAGGAAGGATAATAAGGGTGGAGGATATTATATTAGCAACTGAAATAATCCACGGTTCAAGTGATTATTACGAGCCTTGTGTGCGTGAGCGTGTCTGTTAGGATATGCCTATTATTAAGCAAATGAATGCACGGCGAGGCATACATAAGGATATAAGGGGAGGGAGGAAGGGGGGAGGGGTGGAGAGGGAATGGGGGAGGTGAAGCAGAGAGGGGGAAAGCGGAGGGGAGGGGGAGGGGAAAAGTGGAGGGAAGAGGTGAGGAAGGTGGAGGAGAAGGAGGAAATGACGATGTGATTTGGGTTTCCTATTGCAGTGTTTCTCAACGTTTAGTAGACAGTGGAGCACCTAGGAGGAGCACTAGAACAAACTTTTCAGGAAAACATTTGCTACCTACCAGCTGAAATCCCCATCATAGTGCACATGTCAGCACAAAAACGATCTAGGACAATAACGAATGAATGAACTAAAAAAATCGAAATGAAATTAAAGGCAATCACGCACATATCATATATTGGTCATTCAATTAAAAAAATAAATCCATACAAAATGATGAAGGATCAAAAACTTGCGGAACCTAATGGTTACGGAGCGCCAATGCTCCGCTGAGCACCGGTTGAGAAACGCTGTCCCAGTGACTGTAGAGAGTTGCAGACGGAGAAGGAGAGAGAATACGCAGTCTCCCCCTTTTTTTTCCTTCTTCCTCTCCTTCATCCCTCTTCTCTCGCATTCCACGAGAACTTTCTAATGCTCCACTAATACTTCCATTCCGTGCTTAATATTTGATAGCACAGCTTTTATCCTGTTTGTAACCACGTGTAGGAAGCGGTTGGATCTAACGATGGAGGGATGATGGTAGCAACAGGAAGAAAGACGGGAAGGGAAGAGAGCTGCTGGGGGAGGGGAGGTGAGCAGTGGCGCACACACGGGGGGATCCACCGGGTCCGGACCTCTCCCCCCTTGGAAAATTGTGACTTTTTATAAATTGTGGAAACGTACGTAGTTATTTTAAATTTGGGTTCATGGGCGTCGTCAGAGAGGAGTAGGAGACGGCTTGCTCCCTTTGTTTTTAAACATAAATATATGATTAATAATGGGATACGGGACGTGTGGGTATTGATATAACTTTCATACAACTTTTGTGCTTGCCAAATATTTTGACTTTTGTGCTTGCCAATATTTTGGACACCCACTGAGAGAATTGTGTGCGCCACTGGAGGAGAGTGAGCTGCTGGGGGGGGAGGGGGTGGCTACTGGAGGGAGGGGAGATAGCTGCTGGAGGGAGGGGAAGGAGCTGTTGGGAGGGGGGGGGGAGCTGCTGGAGGTGAGGGGGAAGAAATTCGCGAGAATAAACACGGTCGAAATTAGGCGCTGTGTCCTCGGCAGCCAATCTTTTTCTGTGTAATGCAAATGAGGAAGTTTGGTGGGTAAATGCTCAAATTACAGTGTGGGATGGATTCGAAAACTCAGGAATGATTTTCCCGGAGGGTTGTTTCCTCGAAGCTCATTCACGCACTGACGTAAACACAGTTAATGGATAAATTAATTCGATTATATTTCATCTAAACTGATGTAAACAGCTATTATGCACGCTAAATTTCAGGATATAATTCCGATTTGGGGCCGCGTTCCTTGCTTTGATATCTCGCGTTCTTCTAGAATACCTCTTTTGGTCTTGATGGGGGCCAACGTGACAATGATAAAGGCGTTGGTAAAAACTTTTTTCGTTTCACCTTTTATCGTCAATTATTTTTTTAAAAACTCTTGTTGAAAACACTTTTCAGAAGAAATACATATCAGGTTTACTTCCAAGTTTTTATAGCTACCGAAGGTAGCTGCAAGATCCATGCCAACAGACGATGGAGCTCGATGACTTAATTTTGAATCATTCAGCGACGCAACGACGGTGTATTTTCAGCATCTGTCTGTATTTTCAGAAACTCGCAGATAACTTAATCCTATCAATCGTCCGACATTGAAAAAATAAAACCAATGTTAGCGATGGATCCTTTAAAACCTTTGGTATCCCCTTTTAAAGTAGCACAATATTTATCCTGCAGCATCCGCTACAACGCAGGTGAACAGAATATTCCGCACTATTTTATGATTCCATGATGATGGCGCTATTAAGCAGGGCACGACCAACCTCACTGAAAGCTTCCTCTATAACTAATAAGCGCCGTAGCAACTAAAGAGATTCAAATTATGCGGGTGATGAGCGTGCATTTTTACCACAACGACAAAAAGGAACATTTTCCCCCATTCTACGAGCTGCGATCCATTGAGAGAAAAGATGGTCTGAACACTTTTAGGAAAAACTTTGGAAACTACATTCAGCATAATATCTTTAGGACTATGCATGATATGTATGTATATCGTGAATGGGCAGCAATTCACACCCCGCGAAGGCCCCGCACTCGGTTAATCCACTCGTCTCTTGCCTCGATGTATTTTGAACGGGCGGTCCTTCCCTCTCTCCAACCTCCCTCTCTCCCCGACGCTGTGGGAGTCCCGCGGAAGTGTGAGAGCGAACAACACCCCCACGCCCACCTCTCCTCCTCCGGAAGGGGGCGCTGTCGCGTGAAAAATTAACGCGGCAACGGATTCTTTCGCTCCCGATGCATTTAGCAGCGGTGATGGAGACGCTGAAACCTCGCAAAAAAAGAAAACATCGTCCCGCGCTCCCTTTTCATTTATGAATAATGCCCGGCTCTCCTAAACCACTTTTCAACCTATGTCGAAATCCTGCGAACGAAGTGAAGCCGACCCGATTCGTTTTTGCTCCGACATAGAACACGTACCCCCCGCGGACATTCGGCGCGTAAATAACTCGCTCGGCATAATCTGATGAATATGTAAACATTAGAACTACAATGGTCTTTTGGGGGGGGTAAAAAAACAATTCCCAACGACCCGGTTTAGCGCGGTGGAAATCCACAGCGGCAGAACACATATCTCAAAATATTCATTCTGTCACCGCCAGTCGGGAGCTATCGCAGCGCCACGCGGCCGCAGATGGAGTCATTCTGTATGAGTGGCGAAAACCATCGAAAATTCCAGTCGACGGGTTTCGAAGTGACGCGAAAACAAACGAAAAAAAAAGGTTCAATCGAACGTCATAATCCGGAATTGCATCGAGCGAGAGAGAGAGAGAAACATGGCGGGTATAGGTTTGTTCGCGACATTTCGCTTTTCGAAATTCGGCCACGTCGTTCGTGCGCCGTGACACTATAAACGACGGACGATTGGAGAAAAAACAAATGGCGGTCGCGATGCGGGAAACGGCGCCGCTAAGGGACGACGCGCGGATAAAAATGCGCGCGCCTCGGGAACGCGCGGAATCTGGGACGGCGGCAGAAGAGTAGCGAAATCCACGTGTCAACGTCGCTTGTCATCATCGATACCCTTGTTTTGGTGAGCCATCAGACGACGTTTAGAACGCCCCCTATTTCATCTCTTGGGTGTTGATTAGGAACGAATTCGCTCTCGTCTGACGACAGACAGTCGCGGTCTGATTGGAACTCGCTCCTGTAGAGAGAGCTCCCAAAAATAAAACTACCCATCGAGTCAGCTGTCCGATTTCAAAACCTCTCTCCTAGGAAATCCACGAGATTGAAAGTAATTATAGATCAAAGTCCGATAGAGAAGCGTTCCGTTATCGGCGTGCCGCGGCACCCGATTGGTGCACCACCACGCAACGCTTGACCTATCCAGGTACATACATTTGGAATCACATACACTGAATGAAAGAATAAGAGTCTTTCGTGATTCTCAAATTAAAGACCAAAGGAAAGAAATTCCTCAATGATTACTTTCTAATTTATATTGTTATTATTCATTATATGTAAAATTTGTAACGAGGTCGCTTCTCAATCGGTTAATCAGCAACACATATATCTTTAAATCATTTTGTAATCCGGATGTAATATTTAAATGATTTGAAACTACAATTCGTTCCATTTACATGGGCAAGTTCATTATATTTTCCCTTTAGTTGACTACATGTATAGTAATAAAATTATTCCACACAACCTCATGGAATTTGGTTCGGTGTGCCGCGAGGATCGAGCTAACCATTGAGTTCCTCGTGAAATTAAAAGGGTTTCGATAGAGGATTAAGCGCATTAACCGGCGTCATTGTGTGCTTTTTAGCTACGTCCGAGCGATAAAGGGGAGCGTAGGTGCAAATGGAAGTGCCAAAGGATCGGATTGTGATAATGACGTCATTTATTGTGGTTTTGCGTATGAGGATTTTGACGGCGGGACTTATTTACTCAAATCGTCTCTGCGCAAACACGTCTCGAACATTTATTCGAATAGAATATTATGAATGTAATGACTAAAATCATTTGCGCAAAATTACGTTGAGAATAATCCTTCTAAAATTCTGAAAATGGCAAAACTGCAAATTAAATTAATGTAAAAACATTGGAAACAGTTCAGAAATTGCGAATCAATTACAGGAACAAAATTTGTTACCCAATTTTTTCTAGAATCGATATGATTTTTAACAATAGAAAACGATCATAAATTTTTCAAATATTATTTTACAGGTTTATAAAGAACCAAATATCCGCTACTATCTACTGCAAACACCATAGCAATGTTATCCTAAAATAGATGACTCACATCCACTTGTACGCACTTTTCGCATTTTAACTTCGGATTACTTCTTGAGCAAACAAGATAACCAGTTTTGCTAAATTGCATTTATTTTTTTGGTTTACCAGCAACAAATGAAAAACTCTTTCGACCATACAACAAGCGCTGTGACCAGTCCCGTAACAAAGGTATGGCGAAGGTGGCATTTGCCGTAGGCGCCGCTCGCAAAAGGCGCCAATCGTTCCCGAAAAAAGTGCCAAAAATTCATTTTCCCATAAATAAGTATTAATTTAATGCCCAAACGTTAATTTATATGTAATCAAAACGCTGTTATTCATTATTAAAACGCAGAAAAAATTATATTCTACATAACCAAGGTGTTTCCAAAAATGTTGCCATAGGCGCTGTATCGCCTAGGTACGCCTCTGACTAACAATATCGCTGCATGAAAAGAGCATAAAATGGCTCGAACATTTTAAATCAATCAGACCTTCCAATCTGTGTTTCCTAAAGTCGTGCATGAAATATATAAACATTCAGAACAATGAAAACTATACACGGCACAAAAATAGGAAATAAACATGGACTTATAAACCTATAGATATCTATAAAGAAAAGTGTTTGTATGTATGTATGTAGGTATTTTTTTATAGCTCAGAAACTACAACACGTATAATCAAGAGGAAGGTGCCATTTTAACCGAATTAAAGAGTAAAGTGGTGCAGTCGGGTTTTTATATCGATTTGATTGACCTTTCTAATTTTAGAAATTAGTTTATTTTTTCTCTTTCTCCATTTGAATAACATAGGGACTAGTGAAGCTTATTTTTTATTTGAATTTTAAAATTACTTAGAAACATGGTACGAACTTGTGACTTGAATGGTTCTATGAAGGAAAGAACAAAGTTTATTTTTATTGAAGACAGAATCTGAATCCAGATCGAATTTGCGTAAAAATGCGTTTAGAATCAGAAAAATTCGCCATTTTATCAGTTTTATGACACTACCATGACAACTCCTATTGTCGCCGAAGTTGAGAGTCCAATGCATTTAAATGGGGAAATTTTTAACATAAAATCGTTTTTCAATTTAATAGCCCAGGTCTGTTTGTTGGTTGGTAGGTTGGTTCGTCACGCTATTCCATAGGCCGTGCCTCTGGTAAAGAATTATGGTATTAACTCGAGAAAGAATACAGATAGAATCTCGAAATTTGGCAGGAATGCTCGATTAACATATTTTAAGGCAATGACGAAAATAAAGCTTGAAGGAAGTCCTGGATTCGACTCCAAGGAAGACATTTCCATTTTCCGTAAGGTAACACGTAAAAATCCATTTTTTGTCGTGCAGGCTTTTATTGTTTTGGAAATTAAAATTAGAAGGAATTAACCTACGATCTTCGGATCTGAACCATTCTGAAAAAAAATATGTTTCTTCTTCTGTTCATCTTTTTCCGCCTACAGTTCGAAGCCGCTCATGTTAAATGTTTATTTGTCATATTTTGTGGAAATCTTGCCATTTTAACGGAATGTTGCCTTGGCTACCAATTATATTGTTAGACCTCAAAATCCTATTGTTATATCAATCCTTATGAGTGTAAGCGTGCTTTGAATGCTTTTAATACGAGATAGGGATGGTAACGGAGGGGGAGAGAGGGAGGGAGGTGGAGAGGGAGTGAGGGGGAGGGGTGGAGAGAGGGGATGAGGGGGGCGGTGGAGAGAGGGGATGAGGGGGGCGGTGGAGAGAGGGGATGAGGGGGGCGGTGGAGAGAGGGAATGAGGAAGGGGTGGAGAGAGGGAGGGGGAGTGAGGGGAAGAAGGGAGGGGGAGAGAGGGGGGGAGGGAGGGAGGAGAGAGAAAGGGGAAGGGAGGCAACTATTTTAAGGTTAACTAAAGATATCCCGTCATATTTACGGGCTTTTATACTAGTATTACTAATAAAATGTTTTAATGATTTTTTTGTGTGGGGTAGAGTTCTCCAAAGCAAGCTGTTTTTAAACATACGTAATTAATTAAATAATTAGATATAGATTTTCCAGAAATTGTGATTGAATAAAACGTTTCACTGTCTCCAAAGTATTGTTGATATAAAAAAATTTTCACGTAACACGACTCATGGACGAGAGAATCGAGCTAATGGTAGGAGGATGATATTCACTCTGTGATTCTTAAACGTTCTCTATTTACTTTTTTTTGTTAAATTAATTAATTTCGTGTTACTTTGTTCATTCATTTTCTGTTGATTATTGTGTTCTTGCTGGTTTTACTTACAGTTTTCGTTTTGAAGATATCGTTACGAAACTTCGCATAGGTATAAAAGATTACTCTGCGGGTAACATAGGCTATATGGTGTTCAAACATTTCGGGGGAGGAGAACATAGTACAATAATTATTTTCGCATAAGATCACCCTAATTTTCGATTTTTCACAGTGCAAGTTTCTCTTCCTTCATTCATATAAATAGGTAAATGCGGAGCAATTTTCTTCATTTTTGCTTTATTCGACGGTTAAAACTACTATCATCTTCTTGCGATGTTTACATGTTACACGGTCGAAGTTTTAGATTCACTAAATCCGTTGAAATTCAACGGGCACTTCTGCTACTCTTTCTATAACTACAGATAAGCGCTTAAATCGCAGCATAATAAACAGTGTCTGTTTTACGAGAAGAACATCGACGTCAAGAGTTTATCCTTCTATATTTACTCTTTGCACGTAACTGGCAGGACGCTGTACCTTAAAAACAGATAAACAGTCAATCTTCTGTAAATACAGCGTTACTGGAGAATAAGTACGCAACCGTCCTTCTCTTTTGCCTCAATACTTTCCCTTCTCTTCCCACAATTCTAAATCGTATCTGCGACACTAAATTCACACGCAGAGTTAAAAAAAACAAGAGAGCGATTTTTTTTACGGTCCTAGTGAGATGGCGAAACCGCCGCCTTGTTTCCATCCATTTTTTTGGAAACGGACGTCGGATTTCCAGCGGGAATTGGGGAACGGAGGTCTGAGGTGTGTGTGCGCGCGCGAGAGAGAGAGCATGCGTATGTGAGCGCGTACGTGTGTCTGAGTGGGTGTCAGAGAGCGAAAATTCTAGCGGCCGGAGGTTCCCCGCCATTCCAAACTCACAGGCAATTCGAAAATTCGATACAACGCCATCTTTACGAGTCCCAGAGGAGAGAGGAACATGAGGGAGACATCACACATGTTTGCTACGTCCTTTCTTTCTCTCTCTCTCTCTCTCTCCTTTTTACTTTCTCATTCTCACTACAGCATGCCACTTCCAAATCATTTTTTCTCTCTCGTCACCTACCGTGTGTTTGTGTGCGCGCATACACTCACGTGTACATATTTATAGAAAAGTGGCATGGTCTGATAAATATTAATCGAACAAAATAGCAATATTGATAGCGTAGCAGTTTGTAAAACAAAATCACTGATACAGATACAAGTTCATATCAGACGTGTGCGATGTCCACGAAAAAACTTTAAATAAAAGTATGCTTTAATATTTACCTCCAATCGTCGAATTCACGTACAGATTTGTCTTTTGTACCTTTGTGTCTCTTTATAAGGTGAAAATATAATGTTCGTCCTAAATTGAAGCAATGAAAAGGAAGTAATAATGAATCCCGTCCTCTATTATATCTCGGCAGATTTGAAATCCATTGTGAAAGACAAAGCGTTTTCGTCCTGCTAGCGTCATTCGGTGTATTATCCGCACTAGTACTGCATTGGAGTTTTTCAATTAAATTAATATAACGGAGTTGAGTGTTGGCGAGAGTGTCATTCTAAATGCGACCACATTTTCCCCCTTGAATGCATTTCCGTAGCATATCCCGCCCATTTACGCTAACGTGGCATACGGAGTCCATATGTTTATGCTAATGAGGGGCGTTTCGTGCACTAAAATAATATATATATATATATATATGAAAATACGGCTTGATTTTACAAATGTATAGTAAAACCATTCATTAACCCTAATTGAAAATAATACACATGAAGGTGGAATACAATGCTTAGACAAAAACCTAAGTTTTCAACATGCATAGAAATTTAAGCCCACATTTCAGTTGCAGTGTACGAACTTAGATGATCGGTAAAGTGAGCTGTACTTCTTTACAAACAATATTTATTTACTGAACCTACAGATATTTGTGCATTTTTTTCTAAAGTACGATAACTCTTAAAATAACCCCGGCCGGGTTAGACTGGTAGGCAGAGCGCCTGCCTTCTAACCCAAAGGTCGCGGGTTCGAATCCCGATTCGTGTACGGGTGTTGTGATATAAGTTGTTTTTCTGTATGTTTGTCTTTGTTACTGTTAAAAGCTCTTTGTAAAAAGGCCGTATATGTTCTGTTTAAGAGCTATTGAAAAAATAAAATAAATAAAAAAGTAAAGTATTGATGTAAACTTCAGCGAACAAACTGTGAACTCGATAAAAATTGCAAGTGATAGAAGTATAGAATGTTATCCTGTCACTTTTTAACTGGCAATTAAAAAACAGCAAAATAGGTATGACTGAATGAAATTCTATTGGAAATCAACATGTCTGTGCAAAAAGGTTTACTTTACATATGAGATATATTTCGTATCACTCTTCTTACAAGTATTTTGAAAAATCTGACTTCAAAAGTCTGATAATACTGATATTTTTATTTGTAATGCACATATTTAATAGTAGTGATTTAACTCGTGAGATGTTGTTTCTACAAGAGAAGTGCTATGCTGTTACAATTACCATCATCGCTTTAAATCGTAAATATTTTTTATCGATTTACCACATTAAAGAATTTTTGGCGCCTTGTTTTATTTACGACGAAAGTGTATTGGATAGCAATTACGAGAAAGGAAAGAGAGTTGGACAATTACGAAGTCGCGACTGCAAAAATTACAAACACTGGAGAGGAAATAATGCTTTCACAAACGCAGGCATTAGTTAATGGATTTTAATCCAAATTTGTCCTCTAGTGATTTAATTTTCTGCCCAAGAAAATGTTATTAGTCGGTCTGTGACGTATTCCAGTATTAATTTCCATCCACAATTACAAAGTTTTTTCTATCTCCCGCAGTTGCTGTGTGCAATGAATCCATTGGATTTTCCAATTAACCCTGAAAGGGTGACCTTAGCAGTCAAACCAAATACAATTACCAAAGTTCTTTGAAATGACGGGAGGATAAATAAAAAAAGTCTCCCTTCGATATCGACGGCGAAATTCAGTCATTTTCTACCAGAGACCGACGGTCTTTTCGGAAATTCAAGCGATATCCTCGCCATGATTTCCTTCTCAAAATTCAAATACACAATTTTTGTTCAGTTTCATTAAGGAATGATTTTGCGATATACATATTTTAAAGTACCGAAATCAGAATATAATTATATGCATGTATAGTTATATATACGTGTGCATTTATGCAACGAAGATCTCCCTCCAGAAGTAATAGTACCAAAATTTTCCATTGAAATACAGATCTGTTTTCTTAAGGGTATATATGAAACCGATATACATATACTTGTTTCTATGGTAACTTTTTTCCTCGAGGTAAATAAAAAACTTTTTCCGATCCATTAACCCAAAACGTAATACCACGTACTCAGACTCTTTAATGCATAAAATTCCATTAGATAAAAGACAGCCATTGTCAGACAAGAAAAACAAGGACACCATTTCCATTAGTATCCATTCAAAATTTTCGAATATAATTCTATGGATACGTTAACTATTTTCCATAAATGCCCCGGCATTAAAATAAGCGTTACTACTTCCCCGAAAATAATATTAAAAGTTTTCTTAAGACCAATGGTTTGGAAACCACGCAAGGACATTAACATTTCCTCGCATTAAGATAAAGGCTCCGCTCCGTAATCCCAGCAGGAAGTATCTCGGAAGCATTACGGAGCCGGACTGTTTGCAGCGGAAAGAACCGCGTACATAAAAAATCCTTTTCTTTTAATTCTAATGGAAATTTTAGTCTGGTCCTTTTTTTCCGTAACTTCTTTCCGTGCACTTGTTGTTATCAACGCCTCCCTCCTTCCCGTCGTCCCGACCGGAAGTTCAAAACCCTTAAAGGAACCGTTACAACTGAGTTCACTGGAGGAACATAAGGCATACTCGCGATAGGGGGAGGAGGGAGGGGAGGAGAGGGAAGGAGAGGGGAGCGGTGGTTACCTACACATGCCTCCCTACCCCCTCCCCTCCTCGCCCACCTCCAACTTCCTTCAGCGCTCTCCCTCCTCCCCCTACTTGCACCTTCCTCTTGCCCCCCCTCCCCTTCTCTCTCTCCCCCTCCCCCTTTCTACCCTTCCTTTTCTCTCCGAGTTCGTCGAAAAAAGTCGAATTTCCAACGGTCGGAGTGTTTGAGAAAGGGCAGGTGCGGGTGAAATGGCGCCAGAATGTAAGAAAAACCCTTTTCTCGAGGAGAAATTACGAAGCGCATAAAAGAAGCGTTTTAACTCGCTTCGTGCATAGATAATCACAGGGATGGGTGAACCATTTTTAATGATATGCAATGCAAATTTGAACGAAGTTCATGAACCTATTTATGATCATCACGATGCATGGTTAACAAGTGAATTATTTAAATATTAATTGCCGCGCCAAAGAAAAAGCTCATACTATAGCAATTTACGCCATTTTACATAGTTACGCCGAAGATCCTCTCTTGAGCTACGGCAGTGGTATCAGTTACGTGCGATAAGAAACACATGCGACCCGCTTTGGTAGGTATTTTTCAAACTATAATTTCACTATTGTGCCGTCTAAAAAAAACACAAAACATCCGCAGCAGAAGGGAATTAAGGGAGAAAAACAGAAGCTGATTTTCTAAAATAAATAACCAGTAAACGGAGAAGAGTGAGGTAGAGGACAGGAAAAGAGAGGTAAAATGTTTTCGAGAAGAAAGAAGACGAAGGATAGGCAAAAAGTAAAATAGAGAAAGGATAATTAAAAGGGGAGGAAGGTGAAGATACAAATAAAAAATAAAAGTCGTGGAATATGAGTGAAGAAGATAGAGAGAGGGAAAGAGGGGAGGGGGGAGAGAGGGAGGGAGAGAGAGAGAGAAAGGGAGGGTGGGGGGAAGACGAAGCGAAAGGGATAAGTAAAAGTAGAATAGGAAAGACGAAGAGAAGTCAAATGAAGAGGAATAGACGGTGACATATTAGGAAGAGAGAGAGAGAGAGAGAGAAAGAGGGAGGCAACGGTTAGGGAGTGAAGGATGAGAAGAGAGGAGAACTGGAAATGGAAGAGAGAGAGAGGGAGACTGGGGGAGTGGCAGGGAAGTATTTGGGAGAGCGCCAAGAGAGGAGACAGAAAGAGTGGGAGGTGGGTAGGTCCCTAACCCAAAGAGAGAGAGGGAAGGGAGGAGAGAGGAGTGAGAAGGGAGAGAGAGAGGGGAAGAGATGAGTGTAGGGAGCGGAAGAGAGAGAGAGGCATATTCCAATCGAAAGGGAGAGTGTAGTTCGAGTTGGCAATCCGAGAACTTACGCCACCGGCCAGAATAGTAATCCAAGTGGCGAAGGGGGTGTGATTGGGGGCTGGGTTGGGTTGGGTAGGAGGTGGCTACGGCGGGGGAGGAGGAATTCTAAAAGGGTGTGGAGTAGTGGTGCACGGGTTCGCAAAGGAGGGGAAGGCCTCCTCGTTGCCCCAGCATGCCTTTGCTTTTGCGAACAGACTGCGAGAGATGGGTACAGAAATTGGGTATAGCGGTGGCATCGCCTGCTTGGGCTACACACACACGTACACACATGCATACTAGTACAAAGAGGAGTGAATGCAGAATGGTCGTACTAGGAGTGGATTGGGGGCGTGGAAGGGGTTGAGTTGGGTGGGGGATCGCCCAGCGCCTGTTAAGTGATGACGGAGTGACCTCAGGGTGGAGCACCACTCCCTGATTTAATGGCTCCTCTGATGTACTTTGGCAGGACAGGAATCCGCCAAAGGAGTGGAGCCGTATGGAAAAACAGTGGCGACATGAGAGGCTAACGGGCCACCGAGGAACGCGATGGCAAGCTACTTAAAGGTTGAATTGGATTGGAATTCGAGGGAACATTTTCTGTATTGGACTTGGGCAAATATTCCTCGGAACGTGGCTAGTCAAAACTACTTTTATTTGACTCGAACGTCTGATTGTATGATGTCTGTCTGTACCCGTTTTCTATTTCTAAAGTAACCGTCTAAAATAAATTCTAAAATTAATGACTTATGCGTTTTCAGTTTGTGAGTCTTTTTAAAGGGTAACATTTCTTTTTAGAATCCGGTAGGATATCAGAATATTTTTATGTCACCTCGGAGCTCGAGTGTTGGCTATTAACTAGCATTTAAGGAGCCACGCGAGATGTATCATCCTGCCTCGTATTTATAAACGCGAGTGTCGTCAACGAATGAGTCAACTTACCGCGAACTCCGTTAAAGCTAGGAGGAGAGTGAGTAAGCGGCGAACTGGCACCGGCGGCTATACGACTGTCTCCTTTTCTATTGACCTTTTATCTAGGAGCTCTCCGACAGGATACCTACCGCGGTTACTGAGGAAGTTTTTTACGGTTAAAGAGCGGTTACTCAGACTTTCGCCCACGTAAGGGTGCGAAAGTTGGTTTTGATGCAAGTTTTGAAATGGCTTTAAGGAGGGAAAAAAGAGAAACTTAAATACGAAGACAGGAGTGTTACTTAATTGCAAATTATACTCTCCTTTAAAGCTCAACATATAAAATTTAATTAATAGATATGAATATATTTTTTCTCAACTTGTTAATAAACATGCTAATAATAATAATAATGACTCTTTCGAGTCCTGATAAATAAATAATCAGGAAGGCATATATTTTGTCATATTTAATTAACAATTCAATTTATATTCGAATATTATGTTATTATGATTATATACACGAATTCAAAATTTAAAAAGCTTTTATTTAACTTTTATACAGAAAAAACGTTATTTTAACCACCAGACTCTAGAAAAAGCCATAGGGGCAAAGTGACGAGTACTTCTTTTATAAAGATGTTATCACTGATGTTTAGACAAAATTACTTGCAATTAAATAGAAATTTTGATTAAGCTTAAGAGAGTGATATTTGTACCTTAAATCCGAGGATGAAAATCAAATGAGTCCAAGGATTGAATAACTTTGGGGAACTACTGTATAAAAACAACCAATTGTTTGTAATATTTCCAAACGAATTTTAAAGAAACTATTCCTCTCCTTTATCGCCCTTTAAATTATCCTCTGAGAATGACTTATTCAAAAACTTCATAAAAACTTAAACCACCGTTTTCAAAAGAAGCTTCCAATAATATCCTTTCATTCTTGATATAAAAACAACACATTTTAATCCTACTTGTAGGGCGAATGTGTAAAACTCGGAAAAAATCGATTACTTTTCATGTTGATACCTTAAAGCAAATGAGAGGACTTTTCTCGAGTAAATACTTGCTCTCACAGTTTTGCATGCCGAATTACAAAATTATAAAAATGATCAAATATGCACGTTAAAGGTGATAGTTATACTTCCATTACCTTAAGTACTTTTCACCAAAGAATTACGATAGGATAAAGATTTACCGATTCTGTGCATGCTTAAAATTCTGGTGCCATACTTCGGCGGAGTGCAGTTATTATTGATCGTAATCTCTATGGCGCTTATCCTTCTGCGCGTGCATCTTTGCCGCGCATAAATTAAGAGACTGACAAAATGATCCCTCGCCCTTCTTTGGTTTGGAAGTTAAAACACGATAAATTCCTCTCGATAAATTATCGAGATTTTTGTTTTCGGAGTAAATAATCCGCGGGGAATTTAACGCCGCAAAACCAATATTTATAGGAATCCCAGTTTCGGAAAATTATTTTCCGAGAGCGCGTTGTTCTCACTTATTCCTTCAAATAATAAAATGGAGATTCGTTTCGATCGAAGTTGCACGTAAATAGTCTCAATCGAAACTTGCCTTGCTGACCTACTCCGAGAATTCTACTGTTTCGTGTCATTAAAACACCGTTGGATACATTTTAAAAACTGTATGCCCACCAATACTAAATGAGGAATTATCACAGAATATGGACGAATTGACGAATCTTTCGTACGGAAATAACGACAGGATAAACTGAAGCCTCACATGCCGCAAAGCTAATACATAAGCCGAGGTAAGTCCGAAAAAGTGGTTTTCGCAATGCCGTCTGTCTGTTATTGGCTCTAGGGCCTAAACGGTAGAGGGAAAATTAATGAAATCTCGTACTTAGGCATTTAATCATACAGAGTAGAATCTACCAATAAATGCTTGACATTGATGGATAATTAAGGGAAGTTTATTCTACGCATTTTTAACAACAATTTGATTTTCTCAAAAATGGCTTCAACGATTTTGTTCAAATTTTGTTCAGTTATTTGATTTTTTGTCTTTAATAACACTACATATTATATTTCTCAAGAAATGGATATAAGGCTAGTTTATTCTAGGCATCTTTAACAACGTGATTTTCTTAAAAACGGATAATGCGATTTTGATCAAATTTCTTACAGTTACTTAAGTGTACGTCTGAAATAATACTACATATTTCATATTTCTTAAAGAATAAATATAAGGTTAGTTTATTCTTGGGCAACTTTAATAACAATTGGATTTTCGAAAAAACGGCTCATACGATTTTATCAAATTTCGTATAGTTATTTAAGTTGACGTTTATAACAATTCTACATAGTTCATATTTTTCAAAAGATAACTAAAAGACTCATTAGTATATGAGTAAGTTTGCACAATGTACAGTAAAAGCTGTGTTATCCGGCTATCTTGGGGATTATGGATAGCCGATTAGGAGAAATAGCTGGTTAGGGGAGCGTTTTTAGATTTTGACATCGCAAATTTACCAATAACCTAACAAATTTGTGCTTAGGTTCACTATCGTACTCCCCAAACATAATTATGCATGGGGTTTGCATTTCCCATTTTAATTCTTCCACACGTAGTTCGATCTAGATACTTACCCATTCTTATTTCAGACGCTGCTACGCTTATATGCAAAACAAAAGATTACTGAAAAGTTTAGTGCATCCGGGAAGTTTGGGTAGTACGACAGTTAACTTGTTCCAAAAATTGAATGTATTGGATTAATTCTTTCTTATTTGTCTTTATTTACTCTATAAGAAAAGGACGAAATTATTTAAATCTGCTTAACGTTTCTGTGAAAACTAATCATATAATATTTTATCCAGTGCCTCCATTTTTGGCTTATGAACCGTATGACGTCTATTAATTGATTTACTCGTCTCAGAAGATGACACAAATTTCATTAGGGAGTGTGGAAGATCCGATGTTGAATTCTATTGCTACGGGTGCTATACTTTCTTCTTTTCCATTCGTTTGACGAACTCCAGCTTTTGTGTTAGCGTTAAAACAACTCCTTTAGGTATTTATTTTGATGCCATATTCAATGGATGGGAAATTTTTTAAATAATAAAAAGAAATTGTAGAAGTACACCAAAACATCTAGACAATGCAAATGGCTTACGTAAACAAAAACGCCATGATCACTCGGCAGCCCCAGAAGTATACCTACGGAGTAAATACGTAATATATATATATATATATAATATTTTAAGAAATTTTAAAGTGGAAGTTGTGGTATTACACAAATATAATTCATACAAAAATTCATAAATCAAGAAAAAACCACTAAATGAATTGTATTTGTGTAATCGTCGGTTTCTAAATAGCCGTATAGCTCAGCTGTTATTGTTGTACAGATTTATTTGGAATAGAGATTCTTTAAATCGATCAGTTATAAACTTAATAATGCCTTTGATATTATCCCAAAATCCCCAAGCATTCCTTCAAATTATGTCATCCACTACGAAACTAAAATCGTCCACTCTTAATTTAGCTAACCCTTTGTCGCTAGATTTCTTATCTCTGTCCCCTAGTGGCTCCGAGGATAGCTCGCCAAAAAGAATCGTGACAGCATATACCTACACTAATAATAAATGGCAAATAGCTTTCTCTCTTCCCCGTCGCACAGTGAGACTATGTTTACAACCTTGCACTGCTTCGGGTTTGATGACACCAAATCGGTTTTATCGCCATCAGTCATCTGTTTTAGTACGAATCGTCCGATGAGATACGACGAATCGGATTTACCTAAGTCCAACGAATGAAAGCGCCATTTGAGGCAGAGGCTGCGCAAGCAAAACGAAGAAAATGTCCTGGGATTCGGAAAATCCAAATCCGAATGTATGTTGACACGGGCGATGTTACACGGCAAAATTATTCGAGAATTATGGCGTATGGAGAAACCACATGCACAACGGTCGGTATGGTCAGATTTTCAGGAATTATCGACCTCGCTGATTGTTTAATCTGTTTCGAAGCATAATATATGCTAGAGCAAACAGAGGTTTACGCTGGCTTTGTTACATTTTCATTACCTTATTAACCTGAAAAATGACAAACGAGAAATAATAACAATTAAATGCAACTAAATCAGTATATGAGTAAGGGCTATTATAAAAGTATAGATCAGCAAAGTGACACAAGTTCTTACTACTTATAAGAGCGAGTAAATGAAATAAGTTATCTGAGATGAGGAAAAATTATTACAGAATATATGTAAATCAGAAATCGATAAAGTTCCATATGTAAGCCAACCAACCTACATCACCCGCTACTCTCTCATACATCAATGAGATTATATATATATATATATACTTCACTCAATAAATAATTATTAATTTATGGCGAGATTTTTTAAATAGTTAGCGAAATTAGGGGGATGTTTCTTCCTCCGCAAAAATAAAAAACATCCGAGCGATGCAGCAGTATTTGGAACGGTAAAAATAATTCCACGGCCTCCCGGTAGACATACGAGGGTTGTTATTCAATGCAGCTCCCACAAAATCCTTACCCCTTCCATAGAGCTGCCCATCCCTCTTCCTCCTCTCTCTACCACCCTCCCCCTGTCTAGGTCCCTCTCTTCCACCCTCTCTCCCTCCCCCCTCTTCTCCTCCCTTTCTCCCCACCTCTCTCCCTCCATCCCTCTCTCTCCCCTCCCTGTCTTTCTCTCTCCCTGCCTCTCTCCCTCCTCTCTCTCTCCCCCTATATCTCCATTTCTCCCTCTCTCCCTTCCCTCCTCTCTACCTCTCTTTATCTCCCCTCCCCCCCCTCTCTCTCCCTGCCTCTCTCCCTCCTCTCTCTCTCTCTCCCTAAAACTCCATTTCTCTCTCTCTCCCTCTCTCATTCCCTCCTCTCTACCTCTCTTTATCTCCCCTCCCCCCCCCCTCTCTCCCTCCTCTCTCTCTCTCTCCCTAAAACTCCATTTCTCTCTCTCTCTCCCTCTCCCTCTCTCATTCCCTCCTCTCTACCTCTCTTTATCTCCCCTCCCTCCTCTCTCCCTCCATCCCAATCTCTCTCCCTTTCTCCCTATCTCTTCTCGTATGAGTCGTTGGACCCCTTTATCTGATTGGCACGGAAAACTAAGCAAACTGAGTGGGTTTGCCAAATCGGACGGGGTTTGTCCCTTTTTTTTCGCGACCGATCTCGTGCGGACAGGGGCACAATGGCGGCGTGTGACCCTGGAAACCCCCAGGGTTATCCTTTGTCGTCAGGAACGCTACCTCCTCCCACTTCTGCCGAATACAACTTAAGATGTGTAATTTCACACGCGATACGCCAGAAAATACTATTCGAGGCAATAATCCACCGCAAAAATCAATACAGCTAAAAATTACAAAGGAACGACTATTTCATTAATAAAAATATAAAATTATAATGGTGGCAACGAATTTTCGACATTAATCTACACAGCTCCGAATTACAATGACGTTAAAGGTCTGTTATTTTCATTTTTATTTCACATGCACACGCGTCTCGCAGCCTTTTGAAATCGAGAGAAAAACTTCCCGTTTTTCCAACAGATCGAACAGAATTTCGCCTTGTAAAAATTATTCAACTACGGTAAATAGAGAGGTGACTTAAGTCCTATGATATTTAAAAAGATGAATTTCCGAGGATCCTTCGAATGACTTATAATTTCAGAAGTCTTCAACACGTAACGGTAAGTTTGTCTTTCTTAGGAGGAGAGAAAATATTTTTAAGAAGCAGCAAAAAGAGATCGCATTTATCTGAACCGAAGTTAAAGTTATAAGCCCAGAAATACTTTAATCCAGAGGAGCAGAAAAAAAAATTTCATTCGAATAAGTTTCCCTCATATGTTAAGGTCGTAAGACATAAATATTCTCTCGTTCACTTTTTGCGGTTTTCTTACTTAAATAGTAATTAGTGCACTGCATTCTTAATTAAAATCACATGAAGTAAACTCCGATTCGTCCGTATAAAATCACGTGTTGAGATGCTACTTATTCTATTTAAAATTGAACAATTTTGTGAATGCGAGCGAAAAATTAATATCTATTTCGCAAACGAAAGTTTTGATAGATATAAAGAGACATTTCCTTTCGAATACTATTCGTGACCATTACATCGGAAACTCTATTCCGGTACACCTCATTCATGGTATTCATGATACACGGCCGTGTTGCAGAATTCACTCCTATTACTTAACGAGGGCGAGATATAAAAAACTAAGAACATAAACAACTATAAACGTCCATCATAACGAAAGGGCATGCGAAGCCATCGAAGTATTCAAAGCGAAGACCGTTGGGTCCATACCTTTCTGCTGCAGGGTTCGCGCGAACTGCCTCATTCCCAATCGACTTCGCGGGTACGAGGAAAGGGGGATGAGAGGTCATGCCATACCTCTCACGAGAAGGAGAGAGAGGAAGATAGAGAGCGAGATAGAAGATGGAATGTAAACGCGAAGAGAGAGAGAGAGAGAAAGATTGAGAAGACAGGAGGAGGCCATTCATTCAATCCATCGCCGCACTCTTTACACAATATTCTACCGATTCAGGAAAAGGAATACGCAAATATCCGCTCCTTGCTTCATCAATAATTCATCGCAGTTTCGTAGCCAAGTCGTGTCGCAAAAGAAGGAAAAACGGAGGCAATCCAAATATAAAATCTTTCTTAACTTTTGGTAACACTTGTGAATTATTACGGTATCCACAATGATGGCGTCTCCAACTAATTTCCTATCGGGTAATTATCTCCGAAATATGTCGTCCGGAGCGTGAAATTAGGCCGCTTAGGGTTAAAAGATGTTTCCTTCCAAGGCGAAGGACCGAATTATTTATGGAAGGGATTCGGCGGAATAAAGCGCGCGCATTATATTAAATCTTTCATCGTCTTTTTTTTTTAGCGAAGGAAAGATTTGCAAACGCAAAATTACACGGAACGGAGTCGGTTATCCTTTATCGAACGACAAAAGGAGAGAGATTAATTTAAGGAAACATAAAAGCAAAATTCATACAGTTTGAGCTTATAAAGCCCGTGAAAGTTAAAAATATTTTCTAACAGATTTATCTAAAAATGTAAATAACATCCTATATTTGCAGTCGACCTCACAAACTTAGAGAAAAAAGTTCATTTTTGGGAGTGACGAAGACTGACATGATTACTCAAAACAACATAGTTACACAGTTTCGGAGAAAGAATTGTTTGAATTAAAAGCATAATTAACACAATATATCCCGAAAAACAAACAGGATAAATCATCCCGAAGACAACCATAAGCTAGCGTGAAAAATACAAATTCATAAATTGTCTCTTTATCAAGAAAAAAATAAAATCAGTGACAAGCGCTGGTGGAGCGGTTAAAGCATATTATTCCTCCCAATCAAATCTGAGCTATAAAATTAATCGCGGAGTTTAAAGGCTTTACGGACACACACCAACGATAAAAGCGCTCAAAAATAAAAGAGAGGGGGACATTTTTCCGGAACGCGACGAATGGTCGCATTCATAATGTAAATAGTCCCGTAGAAATTTATAGGACATAAAACTCGCATCAGCTTGGTAATCATAACGTCAAACATGCAACCGTATCTCGTCTCGTGTTGAGCGATGAGAAACATTCGGGCGACCAGCGATATCGGATTAGGAAAAAAAAAAACACGGGCTTCCTCAGGATTTAATTTCACACCCTCCGCAAAAAATCAAAGAAAACTAACGAAAAAGGAAATAAATATTTGAAACCGAACCAGATCAGCGGACTGTCTCAGACGCTATATTTGTTGCGGAAAAAACTCACAAAAACCAAGCAATTCGATCACAGTCTTTCCGTTTCTCTACTACCCCCATTTTAAGGTGCAAAAATAGAACCCTTTTCCCTCCGGCGAGGAGACCCTGGCACGGCGCTCGGAGCGGCGTCCGCTAAACGTCTCGACAGACAATGCTCCCGACCGCCGCCGGACAAAGACGCAGTCACACGGCGGTCGGACTAAAACCCCTCTCTTTCCGTCTTCTCTCTCGGAAACAAAATCCCTCGAGGTGGGGGATAATAATGGTGCTGCTCACCTTTAGATGCATGCGGCACGAGGAGACAGCAAGCGATGGTGATGAGGCGCGGCACCAGCATAGCCATCATGGCGAAGTTCCGAGCCGGGTGCGGCTAGATAAAGGTGCACGGCAGCGGCTCCCTCGACGCGGACGAGGCGATAAAAACAAGAAGTTCACACGCACCTCATTCGGGCGTCGCGGGGGGCAAAGGTTAAGGCGTCGAAAAGAGTGGCTGGAAGGGGTCGTGCGGTAATACGGAACGTGTAGGCGATTTGAAGGGTCAGGCAGATCGCAAAGGAGAGAAAAAGAAAATGGTTCAGAGGATGGATGAAAGGGGTTCGGCCAGGGTCACGGGATAGGTCATGGAGCGGATTGTTCAATCACGAAGTAAAAAAAAAGCGTCGGATGATTTGCCTCAAAGGAGGGCGGGGGGATGCGTGTGTGTGTCTGTGTGTGTGTGCAGAGGGGGCGGAAGTGCGCGTTATCGAGGGGAGTAGAGAGAGAGAGAGAGGGGAGAGAAATCTTTAAAGCGAGGGGGCGGAAAAGAGAGTGGAGGTGGAAGGCATCTTCAAAACACAAGACGGTTTCTTATTCTCCGTTGGATCACACCTTTACACTAACTCGCTTCTCCTCGCAAGGGTCGCGGTTCCACCACGTGAGCAATGCTCTTCAAATTCCAGGCGTTCGCTAGGGTTCGCTTACCGCGATCGTCGATGCGGTTGACCTAAGCAAACCGATGAGATCGAAGCGACTCTCTCTTTTATCTATCCGAACCAGAAGATCTTCTTAGAGTCCTAACTAAAAATAAATACACCCTCCCCCGGGAAATAAAGCACGCCCGAACGATTTAAAAAATATATAACACACGATCACTTGTGCCGCCGAGCGTCCTCTTGTCTTCACCTCGTGTTATATTTAAGCGGTATTAATGGTCTTCTTGGAAACACTTCCTAGGGTTATCACTGTGCGCGGAGGGGTCTCTCTCTCTGGCCGTGTGGTGATGTTTCCTGGACGAAATCGCACCAGGGTGCGCTTCGAAGGGGCTCGTACGCCTGACCACCCCAGTTCGCCGTCAGAGCGGGAATGACGGCGGCCGCCGAGATGAGGCCTGCCCCCTACCCTCCGCCTCCGCAGACCGATGGCAGCGCGGCGACGCCCACGCCACGCAGCGGCCGAACGGCCAACTACGAACCTCTTGCCTCGCCCCTCCCCGATACGTGACTGATTCCTTTTTATATATTTTTCTATCCTCTTTCTCTTCCTCTCCTCCGTTTCTTCTTCCTCTTACTCGATGCGTCTTTTTTTCACAACTGTTTTTAAGCCTTTTGAAGGGTTTCGGAAAATCATGTCTTCGTCCTTTCTGCTACAATATAGTTCAAATGTCAAGCGGTAAGAGAGCAAACGAAAGAGAGAGAGAAATAAACGAAGCATTTTATTACCAAGGGATAATATTTTTAAACGGAACTTTGTTCGGGATTGTTTTCGCTTTGGACGCACCTAAAGCTTTCGAACCGCGTTTTCATATTTTTATCGACGTGGAATCAACACACGTACGCTTTATATCTCTGCACACGTTAAAGAATCAATTCACGGCGAGACGTTTTTTAAACTCGGTGACAAAGGTCAATCCAAACCATGCTACCGAATTTCACTCTACTGAAACGTTCATCTAAGTCAGGATATTGAATGGACGAATGACTAAAATTAACGCATGAAGAAATTAAGAAATGACGCGCGAATACTTCAAAAATAAAAGATCGCAATCTAATGAAAATTGACAGCAATAATACTAAATTAACGGTGCACGAATGAAGAAGAATTGAATTAGAAAGATGAAAAAATATTTTTTTTCTTAAAATTGATTTTTTCCTTTGGAAATTTTTAATGTAAATTTTTGTTATAGATGTAAACTATTTTTCAAAATTTTCTTAATTTTTAATCTAATATTTCAACGAGAATATCCTTAATACAAGGAAAAGTTACGGTTACGTAGCAGGAAAAATTATAGCTGGTCCATGAATTTTGGTTTGTATTTATTATATTTTTCATAACCAAATAATGTTCACATATAAAATAATTATTATAATAGCCATACGACTATTCAAAACAATCTGTAGTAACATAAATGATTTACTTAGTTTTTAGAAGTACATTTTAGTGATTGAAAATCAACCGAGAAAGCATTCTATTAATTAACTATAAGCGTAACTTGCGGTAAAGATCGACCTTTCTTGGAAGTCCTGGTATCGTTAACGAACGTCCTTTCTTCGTGATTATTTCTATGACATATACGCTTGTATTTAATGCCAAGTTAGTTTCGATTCACTTTGAGAATCGAGTTAAAACGGTGTAGAGATATCCAGAGTCTTCCTAAATATTACAAACATTTCAAACGAAAATAATTTCACGAAATTATATCTGTAGCTTGGAGAGACTATTAAACACTACTACAAAAGAACTGCAATTCCAAAGCGCGTTTAGAAAGCAATTCATAAAATCAGCTTCGTAAAAATAGCTGTTTGTGGGAGACTTCCAAAAAGCGATAGGTGCCTGTGAAAGTGCTTAACTGCGAACAAGTTGGATTCTAGTTTCCTGGGACATTTATCAATGTACTGGGAACCGAACGCCTGCAGCGTCGACAAATTGTACAGATGCTTCTCCCTTGCGGTTTGCGCATGCAATAATGATAGGAAATAATCCATCAACGCGCCATCCATCAGACCCAATTAGTCTTTAAAGCAATCATGTTATGAAAAGCCCTCTATGGCATCAAACGTTACGATGGTAAATTGATATTACATATAAATACGATAATAACTATGATGGTTGAAAAATATTTATTGTAGAAAAAAATGCAAGTTCGTATAAAACGCTAATAATAAGCCGTTTACCCAGTTATTGCTCGGAGACCTTCGCTGGAATGTAGATCTTCAACTGAAATATCCTAATCCGATTTTTGTTTCGCCGTAAACGGTAAATTTAACAACGTGGTTTATTTTCTCGTGCGGAACACATCAAGTGTCGTAATTTAAAGCCACTCGATGAATAATGAGATATTTTGTCATGGTTTACGGATAAATTATTCTTAGAAGGAATATAAAGAAACCCTTCCTACAATATCAAATTATACTGGCTAATTATTTCAATTCATCACGTAATTTAATTCGTCCTGAAAAAAAATATTCATCACTTCTTATTATTCCAGTTCTAGCCGTCCATTCAAACGATTTACAGTTCGTTTGCACGCCAAAATGTAAAAATTGCTATTTCAGTGGTTCTTCTGGAAAGCTTCAATTTAAAAGAAAATGTGCTCTGCCTCACTCTCTCGTTCGAGAATAAAATTCGAAGCTCTTGGTTGACTGTTCCATATACGAAACAGGAAGAAATATCCTTCTCTTTCGTCGATACTTGAAAAAAAGCAGATGTTTCGAATTATTTCCACTGGAAACCGATCTCGTATAACACCAACGCCTGAGGAGAGAACGCTAGTAAGCTCTCCAGAATCTAATATTATATATACAGGGTCGTCTTAAGACATTTGGGCGCCCTGGGCTAGTAACATGATGCGCCCTCTTATAGTGGGATGGGGATTACTACTAATTGTAAGTTTTAACCCTAGAACTACCAAGGGGGGGGAGCTCCGAGGCCCACAAATTTTGTTTTCGTATGTATCTCTATCAAAAATAAAGATGTCTTGATATTTAATTACATTATGCAGAGACTTATAGATAACAATTACTTGAAGTTTTCCATCAATGTATGCATATTTCAATTTTCTGCAAATTATTTCCTCATTGGCTGCATGCTTTGACAAGCGGGTGGCCTAAATTATATAGTGCCTTCTGATTGATCAATTTTATTCTTGCAACTCCCAGTATTGCTATTTATATTCAAATTATGTTGCATTTCATTCATTTCCACACCCTCCTTATTAGTATTTCATTTGTTTTCTAATAGAGCAATGTATCGGTGTGAAAAACCTTACATGCAAGCGAGGATGTGGGAGGATTTTTGTTTTGTTTCTTTCAATATGAATGCGACATTAGTTTGGTCCATACCAATAAGCAATATGGCATCGTGGTCGTTTTACGACAGTATGACAGCAAAAAGAAGGGGCGGTCAAACCCGCGGTCTCGTAAAACCTCGGGTTCAGGGAGCCAGGAAAAAAAGACCCTTCCCAAACGAATAGTGGCCCATGCCAGGGCACAGAACTTCAGGGTGAAAATAGTGCATTTTACGACATGATAGCATACTGCATTCCCCGTTTGTAATTTTTCCATTTCAAAAGAATTCGTCGCGAGCCAGAAGATGCCATATGATATCGAAAAATCCTAGACAAATATTTATTATAATTCCATTAATGGAGGGGTCGATACTATAGATCAGATGGCAAGGAAGTACATATATTACAAAGAGAGGCACGAGGAGATGGTCGCTTTCGATGTTCCATACTTTTATTGGAAAATCCATCATGACATGCTCACAGTGTGTGCTCACATGTGTGTGGAAAGCACAGTATGAAGCGTGTTATTTGTTTAAATTGTTGTGTCAGATGTAGCAGATTAAATTGTTTTTCTAATAAATTTGTTATTATTTCTGTAAATAAAATCTTATTGCAAAATTAATGTTATCTTTAAAACATAATGAGGAAAAAAGTAAAAAAATTGTTTTTATGCAAACATTTCTCTCTTTATAGTAGATAATGACATATAATTTCAAATACTTTACTAAAATTACGTAGCTTTATTCCTATGCTGTTTCTAAATATATAAAAATTGATTAAAAACATTACTGTGGCTTCTTATAATATTTTAGATGGTGGGCCACTGAGGCCCCCTGGTAGTCATAGCTACGCCACTACTATGGACATACGTATATCGAGAGAACCTAAATTACCTAACACAATAACCCGAGTTTCTTTTTAAAAAAACTAAACAATATTGTCGGAAAAAGTCACGAATTTTCTATCACTCCGCATGAAATATATTTTCCACGTAATTCACCTATGGAAATGGCTGTCTAACAAAAAACCAATATGGCGGCTCGAACGTCGGATTAATGAACGTCCGATTTTCACTGCAAATACGAATTTCCGCGTGTTTAATGCCTTAACTTATGCATCAAAACGTAAAAACAGTACTCACATCGCTATTCCGTTGACTCGTTCTTGTAGGAGCGGAAGGGTCGCTTGTCTGGGCACCTGTGAACTTGTCGGCCGGCGTCTTCTTCCCGACCTGACTCGAACTCAGCTCTACTATCGGTTCCAAAAGTATGTATACCCGAGTTTGAGGCAAAGTAGATTGATAACAGCTCGCCCGATTACAATGTATTTTACACCAAAGTTTAGCTTTTTTCAATCTGCGTTGAACGACCATAAAGTGATATTTTAAAGATTTTTTTATAATTGTGATTTTGAGGTGAGAACAAAAAAAATGCCCTTTTTTCGGCCATCAAGACCCGATACCTAAATGTAGTGCCTTCTAAAACCTAAACGAATGGTCCGATTCTTAGCGAATGTTAAATAAATATAGAACACACATATCTAAATGAACATGTAAAATTTCAAATCCGTATCTTTGTTTTATGAAGAGCTGTTATTAATTTTGTAAAGTAACTATTTCTCCGCAACCAGAGGTGCGAGAAAGACGCGCGTCATGCCGTCGTCTTTGTCTCAGCGCTGTTAGTATGATCTAATTGTCTTAAATGTAAGTAGCGTTATTTATTTTATGTCGATTTTTATTTGAGTTTCATTTTAAGAAGCAGTTAACGCTGCGGTGGGCGGGTGCGAACGCCTTCCTGGCGTCACTTTCACCGTGGTCGCAGCGCGCGTTGTTGCCAGTTGTTGCCATCCTAACAATATGATGTAACGAACAAAAACAATATTATTTTAATGTATTATCCAGATTGCTACTATCGTGCTTTTCTTATGAGGGCTTTGGATATCCCTTGGCAGCTTTAAAAATGGGTTTCTATATTTCTGTATTTTTTATATTTTAATTTATGATTTTTCATGATTTTTAAAAATTTTTATAATTTTTCCACACACCGAAAGAGGACTGAATGCATTTTAGTAAAGGTGTTAACTCCCCGCATTGCAATCCGTCCCACGGACGAGTCCTTCCCATTCGCGAAGTAATGCTGCCAGTTCCCAGTACGGCCAGATCTTGACATGACAATAAATATAACGTGAGGGGAAAACATAAAAAGATTTCTAATGTACCTTCGCTTTCAAACATGGCCACCTATAAGTTGCTGCAACTCGCCGCATAATATTTGGTTCAAAGTAGTGGAAGATTAAGTTCATAAAAAGAAAAAAAATCTGATGTGGCCAACACATGACTTTCTCCATATTCGGGGTACAGATATTTAAATTATTATGAATAGCATTATAAAGCAAAAGTATTATTTCGTATCGTAAAAGAATACAGTCGTCCTTATTGCCGTAAATTAGGCATATTTTGAATATGTTTACAGAATTCACCGCTACGTGGTGGTGGCGCTGTATATTGATATTAAGATAAAGCGAAATATATCCGAAATGGATGGTTCTACGAAAATTAGTTTCAAACAAAACTTGGAATAAATATTATTCTCTACAACTTTGGTCCTCACGAAGATTACAAATAACGACCTTTGTAAGGAGATATTGGACGGAAACCGAAAAAACGATTATTTATAAATAATTCCTAAACAATAACTGATATGGAAAATTGTTTCAAATAAAAGTTGTAGGAAATTATTTCTCTATAACGTTTTTATAGAGTTGTATATAAAGTAATGATGTTTCAACGGAGAAATATCGCAAAGACCGAATCGGGTTTCGAATACACCTCGACTTCCGGTTAACCGGTATTGGCCAAAAACTAATCCGTTCTTTGTGCTCATGCTAACGTGTTGTATATGAAATTTGGTATTAATATGACAAGTTCGTTTTCA
The DNA here is from genome assembly GCA_036926305.1 of Uropetala carovei. Taxonomy (NCBI): domain Eukaryota; kingdom Metazoa; phylum Arthropoda; class Insecta; order Odonata; family Petaluridae; genus Uropetala; species Uropetala carovei. The sequence goes on from JAXCHB010000010.1 coordinate 444,963, forward strand.
GTTAGATCCCCCAAAATCTCATCCATCCATCCACCCATACACACACACACAGACATAATTCCGAAAATAGTCTAATCGTGTTCTAGGGGCCTCAAAACGTGTATTTCCGCTGAAATCTCGAAGTCGATTATTTTCAAAAAGTATAAATTGTCATAGCCTTTTATTTCTCAAGAGGCTCACCATCTATTACATGCTTCAGGTAGTAAATATGTGGCTACTTCCCTGTAATTCATAAATATTTTAGGCAATCGGAAATGCTAGGGGTTTTCTGAAAGTACGTACTACGTAGGACGGCAGCATTAAAAAATTTCACTCGTCGCACACTGTATACTGGACAGAATCATAACAGCTATACTTCAGAGACTCCGAGGAGAAGTGAAGGTCTGGCGAATTTACGAGGGCTTAACGAAGGTTCAGGTTTACATTGGAAAATTCTCGGGCTATGTGATTTCTTTCCATAAGCATTTCTCGATGCCAAAGCATGATGATATAAAGGTTCATTCATATAGAATGCACATATCTACGAGACGAAACGAGTATAAACTACGTCTGTTCGCACAAATATCCATACCACTTGAGATGGCAATCTGGACCTACATACGCTGTGATAATTGTTTCTCTGTTCCCAGGAATCTTTCTCGTGCCCTGTGGCTAGTCCGATGGAAGCCTTTACAACGAAAGGTAGTCGGCAGTATTACTGTAATAAATACCTATTAAATTTACGTGAATGCAATTTCGATGTACATGTACTTACACAGATTGAATCGTGTTGTTATTTTCAACATTCTCTGCAATCTACACATTAGGAGTTTTGCCCTTCTTTAGAATGGATCGTCAAGTAGAAAGAAAGTTCCATTCCAGTACATCGAAAGAAAAAGAATAGGCAAATTGGAGAAGATGGATTAGGAACTACATAAGTGAGTCATATTTTTTATCAAAATAAATTAATTACTTAACCCGACAGTCGTGGTAACCTGTCCTTTTGTACAGAAATATCTAGTTTTGCGGTTTACCTTCGTTAGGCTTAGGCAGCGCTGCCTTAAATGGGCTATGAGACACTAACTTCCTTACATATAACTTCTGCTTCGTCACATTCTTTCATTGACTGCGTTAGATTAGATATTCGTACGAACAATAGTACAGACATAAACATCCGTGTCATTCGGCGACGGCGCTATTGCAGCGCCACCTAACGATGACGATGAGGAACGATGAAATTACATCTAAAGCAGAGCTTAGTTTGAGGACAATAGTAGATTCAATTATTGAATCTACATTTCCTAATGTTGCTACTGCTTTGCGCATTTTTTAAGTATTGCTGCTACAAATTGTAATGGTGAAAGATCTTTTCCAACGCTAAGAAGAATAAAAACTATCTGCTTTCATCTTTAGAGGAATGCCAACTTAATAATTTAAGCATATTATCAACTGAATCAGAATTATTTAAAAATATTGATTGTGCATAAATTATCAACCAATTTGCCAAAAGTAAATGTAGAAAGAAGTACTTTTAAGATATTTTATTTATTTATTAACTGCGTTATTATTTGTTTCTATTTTTTGTTTCAATAAAAATGTGTATCGTTTTCATTTATGATTAATAAAATTGATATGTATTTAGGTATTTACTTTTACATTAACCCTAGAACTACCAAGCGATTTTCACTACCATGGACTACCTAGGGAGCGGGGAGGGGGTGGAAGCATTGACGAGAACAAGGTGGGAGAAGAATATCAGAATTTTAAAGCCGAAAATGAAAACCAAAGGCATTTACTAAACGACTACAGAATCTTGGCTAGAAATGTTGTATATGACGAAATATTTCATAGGTAATAGTGTGCTATTAATTATTTTAAATGCAAATATTTATAATCAATCTATCTGTAATTCTTTCGTTGATATTTCTACGGGAATTACACTAGTTTTATAAGAGAAGTACTAACAGGTGTTTTTAATAAATCCATGAACAGAGAAATGTGACTAGAGGGCAAACATGAAGTAACATTCCTTAATCAACAAGGAAGAAAAGAATGATGACTGTTGACAAAAGTGATGAGATAGATTACAATAAAGATTAAAGGTAAATGATACAATGAGCCACTTCCGAGAGGTTGGTGAATTGATGAAAAAAATCGGTACAACAAACATTGTACAAACTTTCTCATATACTAATGCGTCGTTTAGTAATCTTTAGAAAATGAAAATCGTATGAGCCTGTTTTTAGATGATCGAATTTTTGTTAAAGTTGCCCAAGAATAAACTAGCCTTATATTCATTCATTTAGAAAAATAAAATACGTAGTATTATTGTAGATGTATACTCAAGTAACTGTACGAAATTTGATGAAAATCGTTAGAGCCGTAATTGAGAAAATCGAATTATTGTTAAAGTTGCCTAGAATAAACTAGCCTTATATTCATTTGTTGAGAAATATGGACTATACAGTATTATTGTAGACGTAAACTCAAGTAACTGTACGAAATTTGATCAAAATCGTTACAGCCGTTTTCGAGAAAATCGGATTGTTGTTAAAAATGCGTAGAATAAACTACTCTTAATTATTGATCAATGTCAACCATTTCTATGTATACTGTGCTCAGTATGATAAAATGCCCAAGTACGAGATTTCATTCATTTTCGTCCTACCGTCTAAGCTCCAGAGCCAGTAACAGACAGACAGACGGCATTGCGAAAACTACTTTCTCGGATTCAGCGACACCTAAAACGTGCATTTCCGTAAAAATCACGAGGTCGAATTTTTCCGCGAAAACAATACTTTCTCGATACTTCGTATGAGAAAGTAAAAAACTCCGAGAAAAATCATAAAATACATTATAGTACATAGTATGTAAATTCTTTTTAGTCTTTTTAGATTGGTACTTTCCAGTATTCTGTGACCGCTAAACACTATCATTCGCAAGAGCTGCAATTTTTAAGGACACCTGGACAATTGTGGTCGGTGAATTTTCCGTAAGCCTCGGCGGGCGTCACAGCGAAACTTGGCGGGCGACATGGCGCTCGCGGGCACCGCGTTGGGAAGCCCTTGTTTAAGGCCTGGTAGGAGGCATTCTACTCATCCAGATTTTATCACACTTTTGCAAAACTAAGAACTCAAAACGACGCCTGTTTAATAGCGTAAGCGAACATATTTTTAGGATGATCGAATATACCTTTAGGTCCATTAAATACGATTCATAGGTACCTCGAAGAAGCTTAAACCGGAACTGGTATTTGTGGGCAATAACCTCAGCTATTTTGAAAGATTGCTCGGGATAAAAGCTACTGATAGCTTTTAATGCGCGTATCTTTTTGATCAGAATATTTGCATCAATGGGATTGCGAAGATGAAAAACAGATCGCTTAATGACTTCCAATTTCCCATTGAAATGTGACACATCTAACTTCGACGAAAATATAAATTTCTACACTACATTATAATTCCCATCCATTGAATAAAGGGATCTAATCCACAGCACCATGATAAGGTTTACCAATTAAATGAAGTCATGCAACTACATAATTACACTTTAGGAGAATTTAGATGAAATGACCTCTTACCTTTGATGATTCCAACGGCGTACGAATCTGGCAACTTCTGCTCACAAACACTTTTCCAGTAGGCACTAAGGTCCGCTGATGAGGTCCTAGATTATGAATTTATCCTCAGGAATACAAAAATCGGTCACTTCCGAAAAAGGTGTACTTTATTGGCACTATAGAGAAAGAACACAGCCGTCCGTCAATGAAGGCAAAGTTTGACTGACGGGCTAAGATGGCGGCAAAAAAAAAAAACGCTCGCGGCGCATGTGCGAAGGTTGATTTTCAGTAGGTAGATTGCTTGAAACAGAACCAACCCAGAAAACGGGCCCCAGCCATGGTGACGTACCAGATAAAATGTTCCTATTCCATTTCAGGAACGCGACGAGAGGCTCATAGGAACTATTCCACAAGCTCTGGCCAAAAAGGGCAAAAGTTAGTAATGAGAAGGGGAGGGGGACGAAGGTTGGTAGTGAGAGCTGGATAAGGGGGAAGGTTGGAGGTTCGCCTGAGTAGGCTAATACCTTGGAACGGTCCTGTCCTCGGTTAAAGAGTCAAAAGCACGCACACGCACATATACACACACAGACATCATACCGAAAGTAGGGACCTCAAAACGCCTTCTTAATTATGCCGCGATAGGTGGTCTCCTGGTATACGTAAAGGTTGAACCTGCCTTTCTCCAGGAGCCTCGATTTCCCGGCCCTTTTTGGCCAGAGCTTGTGGAATAGTTCCTATGAGCCTCTCGTCGCGTATGTAGGTCCAGATTGCCATCTCAAGTGGTATGGATATTTGTGCGAACAGACGTAGTTTATACTCGTTTCGTCTCGTAGATATGTGCATTCTATATGAATGAACCTTTATATCATCATGCTTTGGCATCGAGAAATGCTTATGGAAAGAAATCACATAGCCCGAGAATTTTCCAATGTAAACCTGAACCTTCGTTAAGCCCTCGTAAATTCGCCAGACCTTCACTTCTCCTCGGAGTCTCTGAAGTATAGCTGTTATGATTCTGTCCAGTATACAGTGTGCGACGAGTGAAATTTTTTAATGCTGCCGTCCTACGTAGTACGTACTTTCAGAAAACCCCTAGCATTTCCGATTGCCTAAAATATTTATGAATTACAGGGAAGTAGCCACATATTTACTACCTGAAGCATGTAATAGATGGTGAGCCTCTTGAGAAATAAAAGGCTATGACAATTTATACTTTTTGGGCTTAAATTACAAAGATGCGAAGTTCAAAAATATATATATTTTATTTGTGGAGCGGCGGCGCCGGGCGCCCCAGGGCTGCAGCCCATTTAGCCCATATAGTTAAGGTGCCCCTGATTATATATATATATGTGTGTGTGTGTGTGTGTGTGCGTGCGTGCGTGTGTGTGTGTGTGTGCGTGCGTGCGTGTGTGTGTTGTCGTAAATCACCAAATTGTTGATGGCGACGATCAAATTGTTTACTTAAGCAGAAGTAGTGTGTCATCGTCATCATCGTCCTTGATGACGTGTCCTTATATTCAGAATCGCAGAACGAACGTTCAATTCGCTAATCGAAACGACGTTTTTGTGGAACAAATCGAATCGAAGAGAAAGGCGGGAGACTGTTGCGGCAGCGATTTTTCCGTTCGCAATAATTTCGAGCCAACGTCTATGGTGGTCGAAGGGAAAATACGATAACGAAAATTTTTCTTCCGAACGTTGATTTACATTTTCATTAATTGATCAGAAGGACGAAGTGAAAAAGAAAAAGTGCAAGTAAATGGGATGGCGTGAAACGGAGAGAGAAAGAGAAAGATGAGGGTAAAAAATACAGAGGGATATAGAGATGTGATGGAGAAAAAGAGCGGGAGGTTTAGAGAGAGACGGAAAGAGGGATGAGGGATAGAAATAAATGGGATAAAGAGAAAATGAGGGTTAGCGAAGGGCAGGGAAGAAAAATAGCCCTATAGAGAGGGTATGAAGTAGGGATGATTGCGGGAATGAAAGTGAGAAATTGTGAGATGAGAGAGTGTGGCAGATAAGAAGAAAATTGTGGTGCGAGCGTTAGGAGGTGCTTCAAGTTGCTATCATTGAGGTGAATGCAGACGATTGAGGCAAAAAAGTGAGCTGATATTCTCAGATAAGGAAAATGAAGAATCATATTTATCATATTTAACGCAAAAAAGCCCTCAGAAAATTGCAAGAATTTTCTTAATGTCTCTTAAATCAAAAAAGTTGAATGTCCATAGAGTGACGGACTGACAGACAGGGTGATCAGATTAGCACTAGCACATTAGCTTTCTTTTAAGAAAATATAATTTGGTTTTTGCACTAAATAAATATGCTCGTATCATACCAGTGAGTAAAAAAAATCACTCCGTATTACCAAGAGTTTCCCAAACATTATTTTGTAAACATTCATTATTAATTTCTATGTAAATAATGCATTACCTATTCTTATAGTTTTTAAACTAAAGTAAGTGCACGTTTTAAGTTTCCTTATAGTATTTATACGTGTGACATGATAAAAAAGAGGCATTTCGTTTTCTTGAGATATTTTAAAAAGCAATTATTGATTTAAATTTTACTTCAATATTTATAAGGATAAACATAACATCTGTGTAAGATAAACTTTTTTAATTAAAGGCAAATTATTTCTTGTAACAGTCTGCAATTTCCATTAATCGAAATACCATATTCCCTATCCTTCCGAGATTTGAATTAGGGAATGATTCGAAGTTCAAATGTTTACAAAAAAGCGCCTTGTTAAAAATATATCTTTTAGTACTCCCAGAGAGCTTGCAATTAACTTTTTTGTTTATTTATAAAGAGACTAGATGGGTATTCTCCCAGTGCGCACCGCGAGTCAATTCCATCAACCGCTCCATTTGTCCTATGACACGGTCGATTAATCATTCCGCAGAAAAAAAATGAAGGACACTCAATTTTAAAACATAAAATTGATTGAAAATGATAAAATAATCGAACAGGAGTTTTATCTATTTCTTGTTGTAGGAGAGAGAATCGAACAGAACAGTTCGATGCATCCAGGAAACGATGTAACGAAAGGGAAAAATTCTGCTGATACATATTTATGCCGCGTCAGTATTTGGAAAGGTTTCCGTCAAATTACCAATTTCTTCTTCAGCTAATTTTAATTTTTTGGTGAATGGGTCGGAGAATACATGCTCAGAACTAGGGTTTTGGGTTCCCGGAGATATTTTCCCCTCTGGAAACGGGAATTAGATTTACAAATTTCCCGGTAAACCCGGGAATTGTAATCAATGACTAGTTTTGTCATTAAAAAACCTATTTTTCACTGAAACAGGATATGTATTAGCGATGCATCGTAAATATACAAATTGTAAATATTAATCCCATTATACAATGTAATACAAATACTTATAAATGAAATACACGAAGTAAGTTTCAACAGATGTTGGCCGCTTTTTTAGAAATAGAAAATGACGACTAAAACGAAATAAATAAATTTAAAAAATTATAAACAAACTCCAAAGCAACTGATGGTTATATACAGATTTGCTTACTTTCTTAAAATATCTCTTATAAAAAGAATTAATTCTTATTCTCATCGTGAATACCAATTGTTTATCAAAAATGTTTTTAAAAGCATAAGGTATCGACTGATTTGTTATTAAAATCAGCTCTTCTTCGGGTTACAAAATTTCTTGCAGTAGAAAAACACTCGTTCACTTTCGGTAGGAGTAGGTTTCTAACGCATTAAATGACAACAATAAATTTGGTGTTATTTTTATAGTTTTTTTACAAATTAAATTCTTTGATTAATGTACGTACTAATGAATCGTTCATGAGTGGAGCGCTTTTTAAACTCTCTGTAATTTCAACATATATTTTCATTGCATCCATTTCCTCAGTCTGGTCCTATAATTTCGTTGAGCTTATGGCTTATGGTTTAGTACCTCGGACAGACGGACGGAAAAAGCGAACGCATAATCTGATTTAAAAAACGCCAAGAGCCGTTTTGCTGAGGATTCAGTCAATCCACGAATTTTAAGCAATGATTTTCAATACCTTTACTACCTAAACGCAGTGGTCATAGAAACCCATATAACCAAACAATTTAATTATTTTTCCCTTTTTAGCATTGTATTGATTTTTGATATCATACAATACATAACAGATAAACAAAAACAATTAGCAAGTGGTGCGTTCCATTAGGAAAAAGCAAACATATACCAAAATAAGCAAAAGTAAAAAAAATGGGTACATATCTGTTTACCCCAATATGTATTCATAAAAATTTTCATTTCGGCTACGGAGCAGCCGTCTTCAGCGTTGATTCGACGAAAGTTGGTAGTAAAAAGAGATGCCTGATAATTCTCTAGTGAATAAAACAAAATGCTTACAGCGATGCATGGGCTTTCTTGAAAATAAAACCAATAATGCTTCCTGCCAAATCATTTAACACAACGTTAAATACAATAGACTGCCATTTTACCAAGTGTCTGAGGTCAGTAGGTCGTGAACACAAATTTGCAGGACGGTAGAGGAAAAGGCGTTTCGCTACCTTTTTAAAAAGGACATCGTTAGTAATGTTTCTGATGGACATTGTGCTTTGATTCCATCAAATCCCGTAATCTGCAGTAACGAATGGCCTATATTACGAATAACAACGAACGAACAACAATGAAAATTCTCCCATTGTTCTGCATTTCAATAATGCTTGACCCCCCGTAATTGTGCACTGTGATTATTTGCTAAAAAGTCTGCAACAAATTTTTTGACGTGGAAACAAAATAAAGGATTCTGATTCCATAATTTGAAAATGCAAATTATGATCAGTAAATATGCTCACCACTTGGTCCTGATATTTTGGCTTGTGTCGACTAAAGCTGCGTTTTCATGAACGCGTTAGAAGCGTACAGAGGCGAAGGTCGTATGGGCAGCCAATCAGGAGCCGGGAAACCTTCGCCCAACTACGCGCGAGTTCGCGTCGTCTGCGTTGAGAAAATCTCAACTTTCACGCGCGTATACGTGAAAATGGCGGCAGTGCGCAGTCCTAGGTAGCGCGCATGTGCCATCTACTATCGTTTTCAAAATTATTTACACTCGAGTTTGAGGCTTAATATCTCAAAAACGGCCCATGGGATTTTCGCGCAATGCATATCAGCGTGTAGATAAATTTGTTCTGCGTTTAGTGTAAGTAAAGCAGAATTTTAAAAAATTATTCTAAGGTATGTTTTTGGAGTGAGAATGAAAAATAGACCCCTTTTTTGAGCGTTGCGGCGGCTGGCGTCATTTTGCCGGTTTGTAATAACAAAACGGGAAGTTAAAATGAAATGAAAATTTAATAGAATCTGAGTCGTAGTCTTATAATTACGTTTGCACAATTTCAAGAGTTTAACTTTATTCGTTCACGGTATTCTATTCAATTTATGAGACCGTGTTTTCTCCATATGTATGCGGCTTGGAGGCACGCGACCTACACTGTCGTCTTCCTCTCGGTATTCCTATTCCGAATCAAGTAATGTCATTAAACTGAAATGAACACAATATTTTATACAGAATTTTATATTTTTTGAAAGAGAAAGCGGGGCGTACCTACGCTTGCGCTGAACGCTTTCATGTGAACGCCTACGCGTAGAACTTGCGCCTCTGTGCGCTCGTAACGCGTTCATGAAAACGTAGCTTAACTGGGACCACATCCAATACTGACCGCGACGCAGACCCCTCGACCGTCATTAACTCAGGTTAGAGGCCCATCCTCAAATCCGAGTCTACCCTCTCAGCAGGAGGGCACTAGCCGGCCTTTTATGTAATAAAATTTAAACTATTTTATGTTGTTAACTTAGTACGATTGTAACTCAAGCAACATATTCGGGTGAATGCGCTGATCAAGAGCGTCTTTTTAACAGAATTCTACGATAAATAATAACATATTTACGCTCACATCTAATCTTGACGCCCCGGAATACCAACCTCTCAAGGGCTTTGGGACGGGACTGTATTGAAAGCAGTTATTCGCGAGACGGTGCGGAGGGTGTAACGCATGGTTGCTATATGGTGTTGATGATTTAGCGGATAATATAAACTGTAAAGTTAGACTCTTCGCGGATGACACACTTGTGTATGGAGAAATCAACACAATACACGATCAGGAGAATTTGCAAAAGGACCTTCAGGCTATTACGAAATGGTGTAAAGATTGGCAACTCGATCTGAATATAAAGAAATGCGCCGCAATGAACTTCACGCGCTCCACGAATTTCAACCGTTACCCGTACCAAATATCTGAACTAAAGCTAAAATACGTCAATAGCTACAAATACCTAGGAGTAATTCTCAGTAGCAATTTGTCTAGTAGAGAGCATATCAAAACCGTTATAGCATCGGCAAACAGAATTCAAGGGCTTTCCTCTAGTCCTGCGGGGATGCCCCTCGAATGTGAAGGAAATCGCATACTTTTCCCTAATAAGACCCATCGTGGAATACTGTTGCGCCGTCTGGGACCCTTTCGAGGAGGGCCTAACTAGAGAGCTCGAAATGGTTCAGCGTAGAGCGGCTAGATTTGTAAAAGGAGAATATCGGTATGATGCGAGTGTACCAGAGTTATTGGGAGATCTGAAATGGCAGACGTTGAAGAGTAGAAGAATTGAATACAAAAGGAAACTATTTGAAAAATTTGAAAGTTCCGAATTCGTTGAAGACGTACGCGGCATAGTCGTCCCCATCGGTGTTAGTGAACGTAATGTTAGATCACAGTGCAGGAGAAAATATCTCGAAATTACCGCTAGAACAGAGAAATACTACCGATCCTTTTTCCCCGACGCGATAAGACAATCCAACAGAGGAATTAGCTAGACTTCACTTGGTTTTGTGACACCCCCTGCCAAACGCTTCTAGCGGCTTGCAGGGTATTGATGTAAATGTAATTGATGGGAGAAAAGGAAAACCGCTTATAACTAAAAGCTTTTCAACCTTTTTCGATCAAACTTCCAGTAATCGCTTGACTATTCAACTTTTCAATTTGAAACTGCTCGAAGTGTACATAGTAGTCTTGAGTTTGACTCCAGGAGCATATCTTTTATCCATTTGAATAACATGGGCAGAGCTGAAATGAAGCGAGGCCTTTTTTCTTTAGCATTTTCAAATATCTTGAAAATGAGATATCGACGCGGTATTTTCAGTTTTGGATGTGGTCCCAGTTAGTCGGCACAAGCCTTTTATTACTTTGTTCATACGAAGTAATGGGAAAGTATTGTGAACACTAAAAAAATCGACTTCGAGATTTCAACGGAAATACACGTTTTGAGGCCCCTAGAACACGTTTAGACTATTTTCAGAATGATGTCTGTGTGTGTGTGTGTGCGTGTGTGCGTATGTGTGCGTGTGTGTATGTGATTGTGGGCGCTCTAACTCAAAAGGTACTTGCCATATCGTTACCAAACTTCATATATAACACTTTATCATGAGCATAAAGAACTGATTAGTTTTTAGACAATAACGGTTAACCGAAAGTCGAGGTTTATTCGAAACCCGATTCGGTTTTTGCAATATTTCTCCGTTAAAACTTCAATATTTTATATACAATTCTATACAAAGGTTATACAACTTTCATTTGAAACAATTTTCCATAGCAGTTATTGTTTAGGAATTATTTATAAATAATCGGTTTTTTCTGTTTCCGTCAAATATCTCCTTAAAAACGTCGTAATTGGTCACCTTTGTAAGGATCAAAGTTGTAGAGAATAATATTTCTTCCAAGTTTTGTTTGAAACAAATTTTTGTAGAACCATCCACTTCGGAGATATTCAACTTTATTCGTAATTTTCTGTATACAGCCCCAAACACCATGTAGCGGTGAATTCTGTAAACATATTCAAAATATGATTTACGGCAATAAGAATGACTGTATTCTTTTACGATACGAAATATTAATTTTGCCTCATAATGCTATTCATAATAATTTAAATATATATACCCCAAATATGGAGAAAGTCATGTGTTGGCCACATCAGATTTTTTTTCCAAACTTTTTTTGAGCTAATTCAGAATCCATTAACAGACCTTAACAGACCAAAACTAACAAGCGTTATTTTGGCATGATTGCCGATTTCGTATCAAAGTAGCAACCTTTCAAAATGTAAACATAAAGACACTTATACATATTCGTATAATGAGGACAGAAAATGAATAATGAAATCGAGCTCGATCTTATATTATGATGGGTGATGATCTTCTTATAACATCTAAGGGGCGTGGAGTCGATCATATAGTGAAAGATTGAGACAAATCGGTAAGAATTTTTGTACTTACTTAAAAAAATGTATATAAATATTTAATCAGATTTGACTCAAAAAAGGCAAGCAGCGGGGGAAAATTTGTCTCTTTTTATGTCTGCAACTTGGACACACCATCTAAGAACAAATTACTTCTATCATAAAACATAAACGTTTAACAAGTTGCACCTATTATGGAATCGCTAATGATATAAAAATTACGAAGAACTGAAACGTTATGCAATATAGGCTTCAATTTGATATTTAGGTTTTAAATAATGCTTCCTTTGATTTCAGAATATCTTTAACATGATTTTTTCTAGACAAATTTCAAATATTGTTCCACCTAATATTATTAAACAGTTCATTGTATTCTTCACCAAAGTAGGTGCTAAATGCCAGCTAGTATTTATTGCATAGTAACATTAAAAGTGAAAAAACTAATAAAATGAAGCCATAGGAGGCAAAGAAGAATATCCACGTGTACGTCACTCATTATTTTAAAAGAAACAATAGGTCAAACCGCGATTCGAAAATGACATGAAAGCGAGGAGCTGTGTTTTGAATGATTATAAATTTCTTTTTATTTCTTTATTTTCAAGTAAATCATACAATTTCACGGCCTCCTAAAATGAGTGCCGTGACCGCATTATAATTCGAACTGGCGACTCTATGGTTGGGAGATGGACACGCTAATCACGCCTCCGGCAATTTATTAATCCATTCCAAGCATTTACGGCTACGCATAAGGCAAAACCGGGTGACGCGACGCACCGGGACAGTTGCCGCACTAGCTGTAGTTTTTAAGTATGAAACTATATGGCTCCACTGACCATGGCATCAGCTCCGTTGAGTGAATAACAGTATTGTGATGACAAGTGGTCAAACTCCGTTGTGTTTTTTAGTCGTGGCTCTTGTTTTTGTTAGGTACGTGCACAGAATTTATCATGAAACTTTTTATTCATAGTTGCTTTATCGTTTTCTATACTACTTATTTCAAAGTTTTACCGTATCTAATTATTTTAAACGAAAATATTCGCTATGCTGATGCTTCTTCGTTCAAAGTCCGCCATTACAACCCAAGTTAAAGCTTATCAGCTAGGTACGGCATCTATCCCGGGAGTTCGGGACACTTGCCGTGGTTTTTTAAGGGCGACATGCCCAATAGTATTGATAGCAACAAATGTCTAGAAGGTTGGGAGAATTATTGTGACAGAAAGCAAAGCAGACTGGATTAGGTGTAAAGTTTGTAAATATCCATGAAACTTGCACAATTTATGGTGAATTGTGTGGCAACTGTGGGAGAACCAAAGTATGGCATGAAAATCAGAAAACTGCTAATTTATTGTTCTCATTTATGTTATTTTCTATTTTCATTTGTTTTCTCATTAGGTAATTGTATTTCTTTATTATCAAGAGGACAATGAAACTTTTTTGTTTACCTTTTGCCAAATTTTTGAAGTTGTAATTTTTAGACCTAAAGGTTTTCTGAAAATTTTCTTAATTTTGAAAACTGAACATTAGGATAATATTAAATCCTTTTTTTTATTGTTGAGGCCAATCACATAGTTCTGTAATTACACTTTCAAATTGATTAAGTGCCTTGTATGTTTTTGAATTTTCCCTTTGAAAATGTGTTCAATAAATAATTTTCAACAGTTAATACTACTTTCACAAATAATTTTATTCTTTTTTTCACATTCTATTCTAAAATTTATTTTATTATCACAAAAATGAAAGGCATTTCGATTTTTTACATGTGCGCGGCAACTCTCTCAAGGGTGCGGCATAGCACCCGGCAATGCGGCAACTCACACTGTCTGCTAACTTCTTTTCTTTCACAGTAAATGCCATCTAAATAATTTTTTAAAATTATTTTTCTAGTCGAAATGTGTAGTTCAAGGACCACTCTTTTATATATACATATAGGTTTTTTAGGCCTTTAAATTTGTATCGATTTATAACGGATTTTCAAAAAGTGCGGCGCGTCACCCGGTTTTGCCTTATGTATTTTGAACCTAACCTTGACATTTCAAGCGCTGGCCATATGGAAAGTTTTTTCCCAAGCTAGTGATAGCGAGCATCTATTGTTGGCCCTGACTGTGCTCTATTAACACGCTTAAAATCGAGCACCAAGAATGCAATTCGCATATTTGTTTTCTTTTCAAATGTACTACATTATATAGTTGTAAGAAATGTTCACGTTGGCTTGTTTATCTCAATAATTCTTCTCAAATCTGCTTAAATTAGTGCTAACTTGGCTCTTTAGAAAACTAAATTGTTCCGATCATTTAGATCGAAATTCATTGTCAGAACTTCGTAAAATGAACTCGGTTATAAAACCTCCATAAGGAAAATTAAATTGTTGCATAGCATAGTAATTTATTTATCGAGCATCTATACGAGAAATACCGAGGTCGATCTATGTTTTCAATACTTCATTTCATTCCTGCATGGATGGATTTAATCGATATAATAGCAGATAAACTTAAGAGAAATGATTTTTTAAAGGAATTATTCCGCGATTACGTATAAGATGCCATGTTTACTTGGTTAAATTTTTTGTCGTGAGAATCTATACCAAATCAATCGGAAGTCTTGAACGATGTTTTCGTTACATTTTAATAAAACCTGATTGTCAAATGCGATTGTGTTATAAAAGTTAAATAAAGGAAAATTGATAAAAATTATCACAAAACATTGAACTGTTGAGGTTGTATATGTTTTCGGGTTATCCCGCGTAGATTTTTGCGTTAAAACGCCGTTTCGTCTCCTTTGCCGGAGACTTCTTCAGGGTAATCTGGCCGGGTGTCCTCATATTGCCTCTATATACCTAGTCCTGCCATAAAAAAATACGGCCTACTACACATTCTGCTCCAATCATTCCTCAAAATGTCATCCTACTGCCCTCAAACAGGTCTTGAGCCGCTATGGCCAGGCGTCAATGGAATTATGCACTGTGCCCATCGGGAACTCAGCAATTGATCTCTCCAAAGCACACTTCCGGATAGCAATATTGGGATGTCTCTCCCTGCAGCCCATCTCTTCAAGCACTGTCCATAGTTTGTAGTTCAATGAATTCAGATCTGGACTTCTAGAAGGCCAGTTTGAGGGCGAAATGTAGTGTGGTACATTTGCTTCCAGCCACTGCTGCGTAGTCTTGGCCTGATGAGCTGGCGCCGAGTCCTGCTGGAAACTCCAGACTTCACCATTGAACATAGTGTTGTAGAGGGGCTTCACAACTGGTTCTAGCGTGTGCTAGTTTTGGTAGGTCTTGGCAGACGTTTTAGCCCCTTTTTCACAAAAATGAAGCTTTGTCACGCCATCGTAGCTGATGTCCCAGCAAACCATACAGAGGCAGGATGGTGAGCCCTCTGGATCTTTGGAACATTTTCACGAACTGCGCGATCATCAGTAGAATAGACTTGGTCATTCTGGCTGTTGAAACACTCTTCTATTGTGAAGATTTTTTCATCTCTGAAAAGGAACTTCCTATGTCTCTTTTGGGCGTACCGCTTAAGAAGTGCTTTTGATTCAGTACCGTCTGCTTCTTAAGCTGGGAAGTCAAAAAATGTTTTTAAAAAAAAGCCGTGATAAAAATCTAACTCGGCTTAGTGCATTAAATGAGAAATAACTCTCGGCGTGATAATGTGCAGGAAAGGAATACGTCGTGCTTAATCAAAATGGCAGAATTTAATTACGAGCAGGAATTAAAAGGATCGAGTTGGATTTCGCCCGTAAAATGTTTCACTAGTTGAATATTTAAGCGTTTATTTCAATAGTAGTAAAATACAATACCACTGCTAACTAAGGTACAAATGTGAGCGGTCTCATTTATAAATCCAATATTATAATTTAAATGAATCAACTGAAATAAGCGCTCGGTTGAGCGTGAATCGAGTATATTGAAGTTATTAAATTGAAAAAGGTATATGTTAATAATAGCATGGAAAGGTAAAATTATAATTTGCTATGAGTATTTTACCTAGGAAACACCACCATAATATTTCAAATATGTTTACATGCCTTTGAAAGACCACGACACATTAATTTCCTAATTGAATTTCTAATACTTTTTGGTGATAATAAATGCGGAGATAGATAAAATAAATGAATATTGCGCACGGACCAAAGATCCTCCACTAGTAGGCCACTCTGTCTTTAGTAAACTAGCTCTAATGAACTCCCAACCCTCCCCAACATCTGTTTCGGTGATGCGTATCTTAACTGCTTCGTTCGCGCTGTGATTCTTACGAGCTATGCTAGAGGGATTTATTCATGCAAATTATGAACGGCGAGACACATGGTTCTTCCTTTCGAAATCAAACTAAGCCGTTCTATATGCACATTAAATTCGAAAATTAATGGGACATATAAAGCTGATTTCACGGAGTTAACCAAAGCGATTCTGTGACTCATTAATATATCTGGATGATGTTCTATTAAGCTTTAGTAAAAAAATAAATGCTTCTGTTTTACGATGCAAGGAAATCTTGTATTTATTTGGATTAAATTCGAAATTCTACTACAGCTATAGTCTATTTATGAATAACTTCAGATCACTATTTTGGCGGTTAATAAAGTCATAGTCGAAAATAAAACACATCAGAAGGATAATTGATTAGTCGAATAAATAATAACTTTGAGGAAATAATAAGATTTATTACTAAAACAGTTTAAAATTAATAGCCATAAACTTTTAAGTAAACTTAAATCAGCGAAACAAAAAAGTTTAATAAAGACTATTTTCTTCAGAACCAATGGAATTTCTACGACAGCAAAACTTTTAGACCATCACGTCACAATCTATGTATCACAACTGCTACATGGTAATAAATATGCGCATGCAATGCAAGTTATATTGACGAGCGTCGATTTGCGAATTTGTTATTTGTGGACAGGCAAGGAGTGCTAACGAACAGTGTTACCGATATTTGTTAGCATTTATACAATTTTTTTTTTCTCATTCACTTCCACCATTCGAAATGTATTCAACAGTAGGTTAGTATTAGAATTGGAATTAGTGACGGTTGCGGTCCATGAAAGCTTTATGGACATTATAACTTTAAGTTTATGGGAAAGAGAGGATTAGATGGGTCACTCATACCTTAACCTCACGTACATTTTCATGCCTGATAGTAATAAACGTATATAAGGTATATTTTACAACCTAGTCATGGAAAATAAATGTTATTGTAGGGTATTTAATTAGGATAATTATAAGTAATGTTCGTTAGGAGAGGAAACTATACTGAACCAGTTGCGTAAAACTACTTCGAAGCACTAGCAAGATAGGATTGACCATTGCAATGCGAAATTACATAGGATACTTATCCAATGAGTCACGAGAAGAACCCCTAGGCTAACAATAAGAGCAAAAAGAACGCTCGCCATCCACGGAGGATATGTTCCTGGTAAAAAAGGAAGAAACCAAAACCAAGGCCATATGATAAAAAGTAGAGCTCGGTTCCTGGCTCACAAATGCGAACGTATTACCGAAAGAATAAACGCGTATACAAGTGAATCACATCAAGAATGTTTATCAAAACACGTTTAAAATATCACGCATGACTAATAGTTCGACACAGCTGCACAATTTATGTTCCGTGCCGGTTGATTATATGCCACAAAGACTACCGCGGAGTTCAAAACATTTTTTATGGGAGAAACTAACATAAGACGAAGCAGAAATATGTAGTTTTCCGAAAAACACAATCATTATCATGTTAAAAACACAAGCAACTGTATGCAAACCGTCGGAAAACGAAACGAAACAAATGCTCACACATTGCGAGCAACAACTTACGCATGACGCCGTTGTTTAAACACACGAGTAGCAAAGTTTTTATTCCGCGTCTACTGAATGCGTAGACAGAGAATTTCCCAACAAAAGTGCGACTTTTAAAGAGTTTAATGTATGGTCTATGTTGATATAGAAAATACAAAAATGTAAATTGGACGCATAATTTCTAAAATGTAAAAAAACGCCTATGTAACGAGACGCGTCGATACACATTACTTATTTCGGCGAATTGCTATAAATAAGTGATGGTTAATGCCACGGACGACCAGAAGATGTAAGAATTGCATTCATACATCGATGAAAATATTAACAATCTTACTGGCAAACTCGCCTAAAATTTCTATTGAAAATTACTCGTTTGAGATATTTAACAACTTGGAGGACCAAATAGAACTGTTAAAACTTGTAGTAATAATATTATCTTTCTGCAATATTTATCCATAAAGTAAATTTCCAACTAGATTTTGGCTGATGTAAGCAATTAGATTAAGATTAACAGAGACAGAAATTCCTTCCAGAGTCAATACAAATTAGATATTCTAACATCAGATTCAATGTACGTCCCGCAGATTATATTACATTAATTTTTATTTTACAATTAATAAATGCAAAATTTTATGCATTATAATGTTGAGCGAAATGTAATAATTATTTCCAATACATTAATTTACAATTTCCTCACCAATATTCAATTTAAATAATAATCATAAATGACTTCATATCGGAGAACCATTTTATAAACCAGTACGCTTTTACTATTTTAAGGCGCAAATCTATTTTTTATATAATTTAACCTTTTAAAGCAATGCCGGATAATTGTTTTAGGGATGATTGTGAGAATAATTAGGAAAGTGATTTGGATATATAAATATAGATAAAGAACCTATTAAAAGATAAAAACTGAGAGAAGATATTTTTCAGCAATGCAGAGATTTTAAATGGCAAATATTCTATATTCTTTAATTTAGTACGCGCCAAATTCCGCGATCCCAAGCAACCATCCAATGCTTTAAATACCGTGCCTTTCCCTTATTCGCCGAGGAGAATTCACTTCCCGCGAGGCTGGATTAAATCAATCTCAAACGAACACGGCTCGCTCTAAAACATCCCGGGTGCCCCAATTCCGAATTAATAGGCATTTCAGCGATAGAAGAATCCCGTCGGAATTCCCGCGAATTAGTTCCCTGTTGAAAATAATAGAATCTCGGTAACCTGAGATGGAGCGTGGATGCTTGAGGAACACAATTCTGAAACAAAAAGACACCCAATGAGTTAACAGAAACTCAAATCACCACCACCTCCTCTCTCTCTCTCTCCCTTCCTCTTCCTCTCTCTTTCTATTTTAAACCTAAGTAACATCCAAAAGTGAAAATAATAGCATTATTAGGTTAGCAAGTTGGATTACCCGCGGGTAAGCCTGAGGATAAAGGACCCACGAGAGACGGAGTGGGGAGGAAATGGAGGTAGGGAGAAAAGGTAAGGAAGGGAAGGAGGGAGGGAGGAAGAAGGTGGGGTATGAGAGGGTATGTGGAGGGCGCTGATAGGATGAAGGAGAAAGGGGGGCGGGGAGAGAGAGCGAGATATATAGAGACCACAGTGCAGAAAACGAAGAGACACGTGGCGTTTGGGGCGAGGTGGATATTGCGCTACTCTAGCATTAAGCGAAAAACTCCCGTGCCAACAGTTAACTTAATTAATTACCGTTAGCTCTTGGTAAAAAAAGATATTTTTCATCCTACGTTTTAAAGAGAACAAACAAAAAGAGCTGGATGAGAATAGAGATTGCGGAAGAGAAGAAATATAGAGGGGAGAAGAGGAGAAAAGAGAGAGAGGGGGGAGAATGTGAGAAAATATAGGGACAGATTCAAGAAGCCATGCATGAAGTAGGAAGATGGCGGAAGAGGGTCGATGGATCAAGAAAGGGAGAAGGATGGAGAGAGAGAGAGAAGTAAAGAGAGGTGTAAAGAGAGGGAAATGGGAAGATATGGGTGGTGAAAGGGAAGAAAGGTGAGAGAGAGAGAAAGAGACAGGATGAGACAGACAGACAATCGACTTTATTCAGGGCGAAATTGAGACTGTGTAGTCCCTTCTTACATTTAACCCTTCGTTAACAGTTACAAATGATAATGATAGAATGAGAACCATAAAAAAATTGAAAAACACAAGCAAAACACCAGATTACAAATTTGGAAAATTTCTATGTAAAGACAGTCATTATGGTAAAAACCTAGGAAAGACCAGACGGAGGGATAGTGAGAGAGATGAAGGGAGAGAGAGAGTGAGAGAGAGAGGTAGGGATTATGAAATAGAGAAAGAGGGAGAGTGCGTGAGAGAGGAAAACAGAAGAAGGAAGATCGTGGAACGAAAGTGTGGGCTAGCACCACGACTGCAGTTGCCACCCGATGAGATGTTTCTCAGCAGGTAAAAGAGGTATGGCGGCATTATCATCATCAACGGGACGCCTTTTCGGAAAGCGCTGAGCAGAGCGAAAGGCGCGCAAAGAAAGCAAGCGATGATTTCTCTCTTGCGGAGTTTTCCTCTCGCTCCCATTTTGCAGAGGGCGGGTTATTTCGGTAGCTAAGACTTTATTTCCATAGGGATTTGTAAACGGGAGAAGGAAAGGGCTGGTCCGGCATCCTGGACTTTCCAGATACCCTCTTCCCTTTCTGTTTGCCTTCGTGCCTCGCTCTCCTCTCTTTCTCTCTCTCTCTCTCTCTCTCTCTCTCTCTCTCTCTCTCTCTCTCTCTCTCTCTCTCTCTCTCTCTCTCTCTCTCTCTCTCTCTCTCTCTCTCTCTCTCTCTCTCTCTCTCTCTCTCTCTCTCTCTCTCTCTCTCTCTCTCTCTCTCTCTCTCTCTCTCTCTCCCCCCCCCCCCCTCTATATGTACTCTTTCTAGCGCTTTTTTTCAAATCGCTGATGTTTTCACTTCGTCTGACTGTGCGCAAATTTTTGAAGCGACGAAAAGAGCAGGAAGGGATACTTTTGTCTGGTGATAGAAATGAAGCACATTGATACGAAGCCTCGTCTGTTGATCCGTTTTTCTCCTATCAGGATTTAAAAGAAATCTTTACGAGTCCTTTTTGTTTGAAATAAAACATGTACAATTTACTTTATGAAAGTTATAAAGGTGGTAATTTTATAACTGATTAACTACGGTGAGGCATGTTTTAAATAACTTTTGATTGATTTTGGGTTTTACGTTTTGTTTTTAACTCTAAAGTTCGTAATGAAAATACAGCGTCACATTATAAAGAAGCGCTTTTGAAATCTGCTTTTGCAGTTATTATTTTTAACTTGTTGTGTCGTGCTCTTTAACGTCCCCGTTGGTGGATGTCGGAGGATATCGGGAAGAATTTGAAGACGAAGCGAAACACCATTCTGACAAGTAGGTATACGCCGTTTTATAAATATGCAGTACATCTTTAGTCATGAGACGGTATCGTGGGGATGGCGTTGTTAGGAGCGATGATGAGATGGAGTTTCCAAGGGAGATGGAGGGAAAATGTGTAAAGTTAGACAGAGTGCGGAAACGGCGATGACTGCAGCGACGGGCAAGTTGTGCTGCTAGAGAAAAATCTTGCAGCCATGTCAAACAGAACGAGATCGTTTAGAAAAAGAATTATTAATTAAAGATTATTCATTTTCGATAAATATCGAGTGCATAGATAATTTTCACCGGATTTCTGAAATGTTACCGTTAAATTCGATTTTAAACGTTTACATTTAAATATATATTAACGAGAGTTTTTAAGGATATAAGAAAGTTACATTTTTGTTTGGCCAAATGTAATTGTAACTTATAAAAAAATCTCTTAATTCGATTTATCTAAAGTGTTCCCTCGGCTGTAAACTGGACCGCGAATATTTTTTAAATAATCGAGAATGAATGATTTGATCGTGACGTCATTTCCTCCCCAGCGGTTTCGATATTACTAAAAAATTACTCAATCCCTAACCGAACATCGACTTCAAGAGGACAACGAATCAGAAAAACAGGAGTGGATCAAAAATATTCTCGAGTAGAGAGAGAGAAAGAGAGAGGAAAAGAGATCGGGAGGGTCTGGAAAGTGGCAGGGAATGTAGAAGAGTTGGTCGTGGAGTAGAGGCCCTGGAAAAGATGGAGCATGAGACTTCTGTAATGGTTGATTACCCTCATAGAAAAGAGATAGAGCCACTTTCAAAACTCCCCTTTTTTCCTTACGTTAAACCCTAGAAAACTCTTATTTGAAAACCTCTGAACTTCTGTCGTTATTCGCTCGACTCGAGTATGGAGAAAGGCAGCTTTCCCCTCCCTCTCTCCCTGCGTCTCCCACCTTCCACTCCCCTCTCCATCCCTCCTTCCGTAACTCTTCCCCCTATCCGACGCCGACCTAACCTCCGGCACTCCACCTATTCCAACTGCACCCCTAGCCAGCTAGCCTAGACGACTCTCGGCTTCCTAACTCCTTCCATCGCATGAAGCACCTCCAACAGTTTCTTTCTTTTTTCACCCTGGGCTCCAACGGAGCGTGTTCCAGGTAATCATCGAGCAGCATTGGCTTGCTCTTAGTCGTTGCTCGCTAAGGAATTCAACGAAAAGTGTTCTTGCATCTGGAGATTTCTAGGAATCCTTGAAGCAACTAAACTCCTATCTTTAATTTAAAAATGCCGAGTAAGTCGCTTGCGATTCATCGCGGCAGATGGCGTGGCTATTGATTTTGATGCGGGACGATTCCAACCTTCAACTACTCCTATTCAACCCAATCCAATCCTTATTGTCCGAAGCAGTGCCGTATTGCGAAGGTTGCATCTGCCACAGGAGCCGCTTAAAAAGAGGCGCCAAACGTTCCAGCAACAACGCCAAAAGTTTATTTCCCTATAAACAAGAATTTATTTAATGCTCAAATCTGAAAGTTATATTTAATAAAAACGCTGAATTTCGTGTTTATAATGCAGCAAAAATAATATTCCACATAACCAATCTGTTTCCGAAAATGTTGCCACAGGCGCCATATCTCGCAGGCCCGAAGCACTATAAATTGCACCTTTTCCTGTCCTGCCATTCACCATCTCCTTCTGTGAATTCCGATCATTTCGTTTTGACCTCCACAACCCAGCATTCCATGCCCTATCAGCTGATTCCCTCAACTCTTTACCCCGCCCATCTCGATTTACCTGTCCTCATAAAAAATAAAGCCTCTGCAGCAAATAAAATACTTTTATCCTCATTTCTTCTCCAAGAGTGATGGAAACACTGTTTACCCCAAATCGTTTTTCATTGAGCATTTTGAATAATAAAAGTTAACTTCATCGATAACTGAATTCTCATTAACGAGGCAATTAAAAAAACAATTAAGTGGTTAAACTGGAGGTAAATGGAAGTGTGTAATATTCTGGCGTCAAATTCTAAAAGTAATATCCTATCTGCTCTCACTCCTTGATTTTTTTCGTCGATTTTTATTGTATTTCCATTTCGGTAATTAGTTGATAAATCGCATTTTGGAAAAAAGATGCTTGTTATTAGATAATGCTTAAAACCATCATAAACAAATTTCCAAATCCTAAAAAGCTATGGAATAGGATTCTAGAATTTCTCTATTTTTTCCGCTATTATCAATTTAAGAGAAAATTAAGCAAATTTCAGTTAAACAAAAAATGACGCAATTTTTCTCTCTTAATCTTTTAAAGATTTAAATTCTTGCGGAAGAAAACTTGTGTACACTATTGAAAACCATATCTCCTTCCATCTAAGTAAGCACACCGAAGCGTATCCACTAACCGTATGAAACGACCTCACACCGGAAAACTCGCTCTTTATTTGTTTCTAACTCTCCGTTTTCTTTGAAAATATTTTACGTAGGATGTCGAATTTTCTAGATAACCAAATGGAGGGCTTTATGGATGGATGCGTCCATTGCGATCGACTCTGCGAATATTATTCTTTATTTTTCGCCTATCTCCATTTTGATTTCCGCCACCTCCCAGCGTAGGGGAGGACATCGTTCCCTCCCTCTCCCCTCCTTCGCCTCCTCCCCCTTCTATAGCATCCCTCCGCGGTGTACCCGCTGAGCACTCCTTGGCTATATGTAGTGAAGGAGGAGTATAAATAGGCGTCGCTTAACATGGGCGGCGGCTGGAGGGCATGGAGGCGGTGGATTCGATTTCCGGTGCGCGTAATGGAATGATATGGTGCGGCGGAGGAAGGAGGCTCGCACGGGGGCACCGAGAAGAAACGCCGGAGAGCGGGAAAGGGGCCGAAGGGGGTGGGGATATAGTGTTTGCAGCGGCTCCACGGTTTCACTTTGTGCTCCGCTCCCGCGTTTATTGACACGGCGATCGGATGCACGAATGCAGAAGACGAAGGGCCAACCGACGGAGCTCTAACGGCTCGGGAACCAACGCTCGCACGCGCGTGGACCGTGCATCCCTCCCGGACGCGTAAACCGTGGACGCGAGATGAGGCAATCGGAGGCGGGCGGAGGCGCGGCGGAAATTAGGCCAGATGGAGCGAACGTCGGCGGCTAGGCGGTCGGAGGGAGTGGGGGTGGGGAAGAAGGGGGTTAGGGGCGAATGGGGGTGGGGTGGATAGATGTATAGGTGGAGGGGTGAGTGGGGGACGGGTGAATAGGGGAGGGGGTGGAAGTGGAGTGTGGTGAAGGAGAAGAGTGGCGGGAGAGAGGGTGGAGGGGGAGATGGATGAAGGGGGAGAGGGGGGAGGGAGAGATGGGTAGAGGGAGAGAGAGGTTGAGGGAGAGAGGAATGGAGGTGAAGAAGGGGAAGAGAGGTGTAGGTGGAGAGAGGGGCGGAGGGCGAGAGAGAGGGAGAGTGAGGTGGAGGGCGAGAGGTGTCGAGGAGAAGAGGGGAGAAGGGGGAAGAGAGGCGGAGAGGGAGATAAGGGTGGAGCGAGAGAAGGGTGGAGGGGTGGCAAAATTTCACGCTCGCGGAAACAGAAATTGGACATTAATTTGTTTCCGGGGCGATTTAAAACCGCGACAATAATTTCGCGACGGATTGTCTGCGGAACGAATAATTTCCATGGATGATTAACATTTGCAATGACATACCTAATCTATCCGGTAAAGAGGTAAAACTTAATTTTCAAAATTTGTAATTACGAAAAAAATAGGATTGTTTTTCTTGTAAAATTTATATAAATTTCAAAAGTCTTTCATGGTTTTTAATCTACAATCTATCAATGGTTTTCTTTAGTAGCTGATAATTTATACTTAAATTAAAGCGCTTACTAAATTCCAAATTAATATCCACTACAAAGCTGATAACATTCTGGCTTATTTAATCAAGCATAAACTATATCAATTAGGCCCATTTAGAAAATGAATGAAGAATATTGAGCACTCATGTTACTTCAAAAGGAGAAAAATGCAAGAGTAGACATCATGCAATTTATGAACAAAGGAACAGTAGGATCATTTTAATAAGCAGGACTATTGCGTCTTGTACAATTTGGTGTGACTCCACTACATTAAAAATGCAATCGAATTTTCAAACTTTATAATAATGCCACTTTAGATTTAAATAAGCGTATTCTTCCAATGGATTATATCACTAAGATTCTGATCTTTTTAACCTGAATACGCAAGGGAACTGCTATTGTGTATTGAATACTTTAAAAGTAGGCTTTAATTTTCATTCTTGTAGAGTATGACAGGCCAAGATATAATCTCCGCAATATTTATTTCACGAACAGGAAATAAATTTTTCTCGACTATTATACGAATCTGCGGTTATCGAATAAAAAAGCTGGCTTGAATAATAACTCCGTAGAGCGTAGAAAGTGCCTCTAATAAGCCTATGGGCATCTTTAATAAAGAAGAATTCCATTTTATTAGTCTAGTTTTAGTCATTATAGAATAGTTACTTTTACCACTGTTAATAAGAACGGGATTCACTTAGACGCCGAACGGAAAAAGTAATATTTCATATCCTAAAAAGTGTTCTATGGGCTAGATAACTGTCCAGCTCTCATGTTAGTAAGTTGTCGATATAAACGTTTATACCCGCTAAGTTTAGAATTCTCAACAATTCCTGGTCTACCATTTACACTCCGGTATGACGCAAGCACGCCAGGCGCGGATCCACGGGGGGGGGGGGGGAGGGGGGGGGGGGGAGGCGATCGCCCTCTCCTTGGATAACCCCATTGCACTCCACTGGGTGCTTTCTTAAATTCAGTCCGCGCAAAAATCCTCAAGTATACGCCGCAGATTAGGTCTGTATAGCAAGGGAAAGAAGGATTCTGATAGGGGTAGGGATTTTCAAAATATAGGGCAGTTGGCAGGGGCGGATTCGATAGGTGGAGTAGCGATAGCTCCCCCCCCCCTCCCCTCCCCCATTGAGAAGTTTCTGGATCCGACCCTGAATCACGCAACTACACTCCAATATGAATGTAGGTAACTATGATTTCAGATCAATATGGAAACTCTCGTTCGATTGATCTCAGGTTATATATAAATACTATAGATTGCCATTGAAAAATATTCGGCAAATCTGCGAAAGGTGTTTATGGCAATTGTTTTCTGTATTCATCTTTTTTATGTATCTGTCAGAATTTTGTGTATTTTAGGACCACATTTTAAACATTATTTGTTTCTCAATGACAAACTGCCATTTTATTCCCAAGCCTATTGGTATTTTATTTTTCGAATGTAGACTAAAAGCAGATTTGTAGGCATATGTTATATATTCAAGCTTTCCTTAGTACTAAGCATTCTCTATCTGTCTATTCATCACATACCTGCTCTTTACGACGATTCTAAACGACTATCTTTTATGTACTATCCATTCCTCTAAACCAGAGTGAAAGTTCAATTCAGAAATGGTTAGCGCGCAACGGATCATATTCAAGGTCGTCATAGGAGCCTTGCTTTTGTTAGCTGATAAAAAGTCCCAGACTCCATTCACCGAGAGCAATAATGAAATAGCTTGGGAAAGAAGTTGTATTGATTAGATTCATCAAGACAAGTTTAATATTCTCAAAGGAGAAATAAAATAAATACAATCAACCTCAACCCATTCAATTTATTTCCGGAATGAAATATAATAAGATTCAATATGGAAAAGCAGATTTGGAGCGAAAGTTGATTACGGGAGTAATCTTCTTTTCTAGTAATTTGTCGGAAAATCCACAGGCTCAAATACAATATCCAACAATTGTTTCTCAATTCAAACGAAAAAATCGGATTTAACAACAAACGCAATAAAATAAAGGGCACTAGTTTCCGCGATCTGTTTGGTTTGTTTGTTTGTTGGCTGGCTTGTCTGATGTAAGGCTACATTCGTTCGCTAGACAAAATGCGAATAATAATATACTTTTAAATGTCGTCGGCAGGATTCGAACCTGTGACGCTATCATTAGTGATCTAGACACGCTAAACACCTCTCTACATATATCTCCTGAAAGAATCGAGACAGAAACTCTAAATTTTGCAGGAATGCTTGGTTTGCATATTTTAAAGTGATGACGAAAAAAAATCTCTAAAAAAGTTCTGGGTTCGACTCCATGGAAGACATTTTCAATTCCCGTAAAATAACATGTATAAATCGACTTTTCGAAGTGCAGGCTTCCATTCTTTTTTAGATTAAAATTAGAAAAAGTTAACCTACGATCTTCGGATAAGGACCATTTGAAGAAAACATTATGTTTCTTATAGTGTTCATCCTTTTCCGCCTGCATTTCGTAATCCCTCATGTTAAACGTTTATATTCAAATAATTTGAGGAAATATTGCCATTTTAACGGGATGTTGTCTTGCCTACTATGTAAGACTTTTCGCAGATAACACCGTTTTGGAAAATGGAAATTAATCATAGCAAATATTCCCTGTCGAGTTTCTGGAAGAGTATGAACAATGAATTAGACTCGAAGTACAGAATTGATAGATTGAATATCCAATCTGCGGAGTACGTTAAATATTTAGGAGTCACCATTTGTCGTGATCTATCGTGGAATAATAATAAGAAATAGGGCTTCGTAGGCAGAATAGTAAGAAGTAGCATAGAACAGGTACGAGAAACGTGTTATTTATCACTGGTCATATTTCAGATCTAATACGCTTCCAGCATATGGGATCCGTACGAAAAGGAACAGATGATTGAGTTAGAAAGAATCCAACGCAGAGCAGCCAGATTCGTTAAGCAAAAATATGAGCAAACATTAAGCTTCACATCACTCTTGAAGGAGTTGAATTGGATATCGCAAGAGGACCGCAGAATTAGCGCTAGGTTAAGGCTTCTGGAGAAATTTAGGTCGGAAGTTCTCTTAGAGGAGATCTCAGGAATATTAGAGGCACCTACACACATGGACAGGCACGATCACGAGGCTAAAATACGAGAGATCGACTGTAGTACCGAGCGATATCAGGGCTCGTTCTTCCCAAGGACCATACGGGATCATAATAGGAGAGTGATTCCCGCGAGGGACGTTATTAGGTAGGTTTTGGTGCGCTGCACCCCCTGCCACCCACCAGTCTAGTGATTTGCAGGGTATCATGTAGATGTAGATATTGGCGAGCTATTACCTAGTAATATAAGAGGAAACACTCTGAGAATAGTGTTACTGCGGTTTTTGACCGCCGAGTGCAAAGGAGGCCACACGCCGAAGAAGAAACACGTGAAACCAGTTACTTCAAATATGTACAACATTATTAAGTGAATAACCGCCCGCCAATGAAACATGTCGATGTTGTATATGATGCCACTGAAACAAAGGACACGAATGCAACGTTTTTCACCGAACAGTGATTTTTGCATAATATAAAATAAATTTATATTCATACGTTAGTATGTACTGGAAAATAAAAAAAATAATATCGTAATTTAAACATTCATCAAGATAGAGAAATAAGATTCCCAAAGCTGCGCATTAGATAAATACAGTATATATCACCACATTCAATTTATTTACGAGTAAGCTAATAATACTAAACTAGCTGATCCCGCGCAATCTTTGCGCGGTGAATTTTCAATTGATTTATAAAAAATGATGAAGTATGTAAAATAAATTGATCTCAATAATTCACATTTAACTCTAAAAATGCATTTCTTTACATAGTAATTGAACGCGAACTTTTATGTTTTTCTTTTTTATATAACAATCAATGCAACCGTTTATGTAGATTATCAATGAAGAGAAGATAACCATGTAATGTGTTTAAAAAAATAACGTGTGTCCCTATTCTCATTTAATTTTAATTTTATGCATGAGTCTATTTGCGTTAATAAACATTATGGATGTATAATATAATGGTTCTATTTACAAAGAGATAAGATTCCAGCATTCAAACGATGATAGGAAGATTCAACTGCTTTGATTAAATCGTTTAAACGCTTCCCATACGCAGTTACCTGAATAATTATCCGTAAATATTTATGTTGCTATGTATAAATGTTGAAATTGCTATTTCGATGCTTAAACAAAGTGCGAAGCGAATAACGCTATTATTTGACCTATTTGAAGATATAAGAATCGGAGGCAACAATGACGGTCGCCTTCACAACGTCCGGGAAGAGTACGAAATATCCGTAAAATTTCAAAAACAATTTCGTATTTCTGAATTATTTGATAGTGTAACATGAGAACATCGCAAGAATAAGATAGTATAGAGTTTTAGCCGTCGAATAAAGCAAAAACGAAGAAAATCGGTCCATATTTACGTGTTTTACTGCATGAAGGAAAAAAACCTTGCTCTCTGAAAAATGGAAAAATCACGTGTAAACTTATGGTAAAATATAATTGTCTCCTGGATTCTAACCCGGGACTTTATGAAAATGAGAATAGTTTTCTATGGGCCTTCCTAGCTTGTAGAAACAAAACGCAGTTTACCGCATATCCCTACGACTAGCGGCTTTTGAGATACAGGGTGGGACGGACGGACGGACATCCGGCTATTATGGATATGTAAAAGCTTATGAGTTAAAGTTATTATGTACTTACCATTGACTAATGTATAGGCCCGTCATAAAATAACGGAACAGATGACAAATAAAGCAAATAGAACTAGACATTAATTTTAATTCAATAGAGTACTAAATCACCTAATATAGAAGAGTAAACATTTTGGGATTCAATTTAATCGATGTACCTACTTCATTGGAGATGCATTTAAGTTTTATTATAAAAAATCATTAACTTCATAATTAATATTTTTCTATCGAATTTTCGTCCTAGCACAAATGACAGTATACAATTTTATGTCCTATGGCTAATTCTGTAAGACGAAAAACTTTTGAGGGCGCTTATTAAGCTCTTTCGTCACCATTATATCTCATTTCATATATCTTCGAAGGTAAAATGGTCACTGAATGATTACAGTGCTTATTTTGTCTCTAATCGCTGTCTATTAACAGGATGTATAGCTATAACACTTTTAATCTTCCTCCGAAACGTTTCACCTGTTAGCAACAAAATTGTTGCGTTTCACCTTCCACTTTTGTTTATCAATATTTATTGAACGTGAGGAATGCCCAAGAATCGCCCAATTGTTTCAAACCTTCCAAGGAATGATAGTGAGAATCGCTCGAAGAAAGGGGAAAATGAACGAATGGGTCATAACACAAACAAGCGGTATGTGTTTGTGATGTACTTATATCAGCTAAAAATCGCAACTGTCGGAATGGCAGTCTCCGATTGCGTCCCAAGGGGCGGACACTAAAGGGAGAGATACTAATGAAAACCGTTCATAAGACAACAAACACACAAAATATAGAGTAGATACATATCAGGTGAGTTTAATACTCCCATTTATCACGGAGAGTCCGTCGCTTCGGTCGGTCAAAGGAATTCGACGAAAAAAGAATCGGTGATCATGAAAAAAAAACAAAAGAAACGAAACGAACCACTAATAGTGGGCGAGAGAAGATGGAAATAAAAGGAGCATACAGGAGAAGGGATGGAGAGAGAGAGGGGGGGGAGAGGGAGAAGCGGCATCTGCTCGGATCGTTTGTTTCGTGAAACAAAAGAGAGTGAGATAAGGGGAGGGGGGAGGGAGAGAGGACTCCCGCGAAGTCGGCGAGAAGCGTTTTAAGATCTGTTGCGGTAAAAGAAGCAACGACCGACTAATTCCCGAAGCCATGAAAAAACATTTAGGCTCCCCCACTCTCCCGAGGGAAAAAATAAAAGAAAGCAGGGGTGCGCAGGGAAAACCCCCATTTTCCCCCGTAAAAAGCCCTTCCTCTTTATTTCGTTTTGTTCTTCCTCGTTAATTTTTTCACGATCCTTTATCCACTCACTCCTCCATCCTTCACTCTATCCCTCTCTTTTCTCTCTCTCTCTCCCATTTTCTCTCTCATTCTCTCACTATCTCCCACTCTTTGCTGCAGCACTTAAGACGGATTGTTCCCTTTTGTCGTTTTTACGACTGCTTTTTGTTCCAATTTTTTTCCTCACCTCGAGGCTCCGGAAATCTCCGAATCGTCTCATCGCCTCCTCCTCCTCTCTCTCTCTCTCTCTCTCTCTCTCTCTCTCTCTCTCTCTCTCTCTCTCTCTCTCTCTCTCTCTCTCTCTCTCTCCTAAACCCTCCCTCCTTCTCTGGCTCCTCCCTCCCTCCTCCACTATACCTATAAAAGACCTCGGCAAAACCATCACGGCCATGTGTTTCTCGAATGCAGTGAAACTACTCGGGCTCCACCTCTCCGGATTTACTGTACCCTCCGGCGACCTCCCATCCCCTACCTCCACCCATTTCCTCCTCCCTCGCCATGCCTTCAGCCTCCTGTCCCTCACGCCCTCTGTCCTCGACACGCGGAGAAGGGCAGACGGCAGATGTCGCAGAAAATGCCGACGGAAAAAGGGATTCGGAAAAGTTCGTACCGAAAGGACTCCGCCTATTCTCTGCAGAAAAAGGGTTGAAGAATCGCCGTGCGTTCGGCTAAGAGTATATCTTCCTTCTCCTTCGGACGCCTACTATAGCCCTCTCTTACGCCTACCCTACGCTCGCTTATTCAACCCGACGCACACACACGAACACACGTACAATGGCACAAATGCCAAGACTCGTGCACTTATACACAAGTTAGGAAAGTGTACAACGTAACACAAATGGGCGCGTTTTGTGTAATGGAATGTTTGAAAGAAATCATATACCTGTACGTAAGGGAAATAGCGTTTTAAATTTCTTTTTTTCATCATAAATAATCCATTTTCCTCCTATTAAAAATAGTACATGCACACGTAAGTAAATTAAACGTTTGTTTGTGAGATTGTTTATGTTAGCAGCAATGAAGAAGTAACTATGCAACAAATTTTTTAAGTTCAACTCGATTGAAGAAGTTTTTGTTTGATTTTATCGATAAGAGCTACTCCTACGATAAAAATGTATGGAAAAAGAAATACTCTAATTTATTATTTCTACAAGTTTTATTTGAAAAATATTTTGATATGAGCAATATTTTACGAGATATGACGAAAATTTCAATTTTTGTCACCAGTAAAGTGGTACCCCTGATCGGCGCACGTGATTCATTTTTGCGATTTTCTTATTATGTTTGATTGTAAGTCCTTAATATCAAATTTCATGAAAATCCGTTCGGTAGAAGCCGAGAACGAACATGCGGACGGACGGACGGACGGACAGACGGACGGACAGACGGACCGACCGACGATAATAGGCGCTCACGCTGTAAGCGAAACGCGCCTAAAAAACGAACACGTACACGCTTTACCCATTAACTCTCAAAGTTCTCACGGATACGGCAAACAAATACAGGTGAACACACCCTAAAAGTAGATGGTGACGGGTGTAGGGTGAATTCCTGGAGTTGAAAGGCTCGTTGCGTCCATAGATACTACTCGCGGACGCTCCCTCCCACTTTCTTTCTTCATCTCTCTCTCTCTCTCTCCCTCTCTCTCCACCTCTCTCTATCTCTCCCTCCCCCTCTCTCCCTCCCTATCCCTCTCTCCCTTCCTTACTCCTGCGAATAGACCAGAAGTGCGATATCTCTTTTCCCGCCAGAATTGATTTAGCGCCTTTATTAGGGGAGTGGGGGGGGGGGGGATGCATGGAAACGAAGTGGGAGTTGGGGGGAGGGGGGAGGGGGGAGGAGGGATGGAGGATCAGAGGAAAGGGTGTTGGGCGGTCTGCACTCCATCGCAACGCGTCGTATTTGCTAATGATTTATCGCGTCGGACTTAGTGGTCCGTATACATTCCCGTTGGCGCAGAACTATTCAGTAGCACGGGTGTAGGCGTAAATATGGCAGTGAAGCACAGTGATTAGGACTAATTCCCTCTATTTAGATGGATGAGATTAAGGCATGTGAGCCCAGTGTGCGGAATATATGCTATAAGCCTTCATAATATTGAGAAGCTTTAATTATAAATTATTAATTCGAATACCAATGGAAAGTTTCAGTGCAATATATTTTTATATAATTCTGTATGTATACAGCAGCAGTTTCATATTTTGATCAATCATGTATATAAATCTAATAAACCCGTTACAAAGTCCGAATGGAGTAAATATTAAACTAATGATCAAAGTAGGGAAATTCTAATTTCAATAAATCTTTCAGGATTAATTTGGTTTTACTCCTGTTAAATTTGACATTGATCGCCAATAACAATTACATTTTCAAAGAGGAATTTATATCTATATTTTATAATAAATAAATGCAGGATTTGAACTTAAAGCATTATCATCAGAAGCTACTTAAAAACGTTATAAACATTGTCGATTAATTGAAGAGTTCATATCGTGGATGGATTGATCAATCATATCATATATCATATGTGGAACATGGAAAATTATTAATTAATTATGCATAGTAAGAATCCAATAGACTTAAGTAACAATATATAGCCTATGAAACTTTTGTCTTCTTAATTAAGAATTCTATGCGAGAAATTTTTCTGGTAAGCATCAACGGACTAATATCTAGTGCGGATCTTTCCGCGTTTCTTTATATTTTAAATGGCTAATATCTATAATGCATCGCGACCTAATTAGTATTTAAACACTTTATGAACCCAATAAGAATTGTGAAACTACGTGCTTAGGGGGGAATGATTCGTTGCTCATTCAATGAATTAACTACATCAAATGCCCTTTCCTAATAAATATGTATTTGTTTATTCATATCTGCTAAAACGAAACGATTATTTTTTGTACATTAAGTGGTATACGGACAGAACACAGAGGATCGGATAGCCTGAAGACGGATCATAGCCATTTTGAATTGCGAGCATTGCAACATTTTTATTTGTACAAGAGAACGCTATACACCGATGGTGTATCACCGGAGAGAAATGATCAAGATCAGCCATAAACGCCGAATTTCGAAGCGGGACTCGAACTCAAAGGCCAGCGAACGCGATGAAAACCTACTCGATGTAAAACGGAAGAAATGCAGCAAAATTCCTCGAACGAAGGACAAATGCGCGAAACCGTCGATAATACTGGATTGGGAAGTTGGTGGGGATTCGTTTGCGGCCCGCGAGAGCATCTTACGCTAAAAGTATGGTTAAAACTTTATTTACCGTTTTAAAATCGCATATAATCCCTTGAGTAAGTTCCTATGCAAACTCTAATCCGGTCCGCCGAGACATTCGCGACTTCTAATACGGCTCACCAAATCACTGAAGTGTATGAATGCGGCCCGTCACCTAAAAAGATTACACGCCCCTGGTCTACGCAGGATTCGCCTTCCCACGAAAAAAAAACCGTGGACCTTCGACCCGAGAACCTCCTCAGATAGGGTCGAAAGGGACTCCCCGCCTCAACCTGGTCCAACGCGGAACCGAGCCAATTTAGAACGAATAACGCAACAAATCATTTTTTCCATTTCCACGCGACCGGGAATTTCCCGCGCCGCGTTTCTGATGTCACTTCCCGCTCAGGGAAATCGAATCGCGTGGGCGGGGATGGAAAGGAAGCCGGAGGCGATTTGGACCAGAGGCGTGAAATAAATCCGTCGCGTGCTCGATATCGCGCGAAAGAGGGTGAGAGAGATCGCGCGAGAATGCTTGCGCGTGAGGGAGGCGCGTTCGGAGGGAAGCAGCGGGGGCGGCGAGTGGCGGAGGCGCTCGCAAGCCTCTCTCGCTCTAACCAACCCGAAAATAGACCGCGATTCCGATCGGCGAGGCGAAGAGGCGCGGTCTCCTCCGCTCCCCGTTAGCCACCCGCATCGC
The DNA here is from genome assembly GCA_036926305.1 of Uropetala carovei. Lineage (NCBI taxonomy): Eukaryota > Metazoa > Arthropoda > Insecta > Odonata > Petaluridae > Uropetala > Uropetala carovei. The sequence goes on from JAXCHB010000010.1 coordinate 479,660, forward strand.
CTCCACCCCTCCCGACCCCTCCACCACTCCTCCCTGGAACTCCCCTCACGCATTCTCGACGCCGCCGCTCACCGCGAAAGTTCTATTTCCGTGAGACTAACGAAAAGGCGGCTGAAAACATGTCCGCGGTCGCCATCCGTCCCGTTCCGCGCCATGATTCCTGGAGCAGGGCCGGGACGAGGGTGCGGCGAGCGGGGCTCTTGTACCGAGAAAATCATTCTAGGGATCACCAAAACTGTGATTATATGTAGATGTATTTTATATAAACACTAGCAGAAATACCCGGGGAAATTTTGTTGAAATCCGATCGGAATTCTATAAGATACATGGTATTCAACAATTCAATCGACTGCCGTTTGGAATAAAACGGGCAGAGAGAAACAAAAACCGGTTATTAATTATTCCTGGGAGCCCTCCACAATTATATCAAATTTGATTCAACTGAATAGCAGGATTCGGAAAACTTCGCTTAGTTTAATGTTTAAATCAGCCGCCATTTTGAATAAATCAGGCAGACGGGCAGATAGACAGACAGGCAGACAGACTTACTAAAATATAATGGTGGAGATATATATTTACAACTATAAGATTTATTGGAATGATAAAATGAGGTTGGCGGCGACGGACAGACAGTAATTATAATTATTATTTTTTACTTGTCATAAAATACAGTGTTTGGGCTAGGGACGCGATTCACGTTCTTTGCTCCGGACGCCAAAATACCTAGTCCCGGCTCTGTTCCTCTAGTCCTCTCTCGCCCCCCCCCCCCCCTCCCTCTCTCTCCCTCTCTCTTCCTCTCTTCTCACCTTCACTAGACGTTCGCGAAATAGAAATGACGGCCATCGATGCGAACGTGTTATCTTTCCCGTCGAATTGCGGCGGTGATGTCGTCTTCCTAGAAAGAGAGCGCTGGCTCGGCTGGGCTACCTCCTGCACCCGCTACCGCAGTTAAGCCGGTTTATTAGACTGAGGACCTTGGTTCGACTCCAACTGGCAAGGGGTGTTTGGATAATTTTCCGTTGTTCTCTTAGGAGTGCGGCGAGATTATTGCTAACGGGATTGTGACCCAATTCGCTATAACACTTCCGCACCTATTTCCTACGAAACATTCGCCAACGACAAGTTGTTTTGCAGCTCTAACTTATTCACTAGTGAATTTTCGTGCTCGTCTTATGGCTGAAAATAGATTTAAAATAAGCGCTTATGTATAAACGATTAAAAATAATCTTATCATATAATAGCCTATTTCTGTTTGTATGTTTGTACAGCTTTTGGTTGAATGGCAAGCCAATCAGGGTTCGGGATATCATTATTGAGGAATATGTTTATCTTTGTTACGTAAACTATTTAACGCGAGCGGATACATTAAAAAGTAAGTGCCTGAAATTTTATTCTTTTCCCTTATATTTGCAAAATTATCTAGTCAGTTCCCTTTAAGATGAAATAACAGTAGTGAAACATTAACATTAAATATTTAAATTAAATTTATCGTCTTAATTTATTACTTAATTTATACTCTTCCAAAAAAGTGGTATATTCTATCTTCAACTCAAGATTGCGCTGAAATTTGCGTTCCAGATTAATAAATCTTCTAATCTCCTAAAACTAATGGCTGATTCAAATCCCTTAGTAGCAATGGCACAACATAGGTACCGTCTTTATTACGATAATGCAAAGATTCAAATTTTTTCTGCATATGCATCTTCAGGCAAAGGAACATGAATACTGGGTACTTCCTCTACATTCCAAAATGTTTGCAACGATAAATTTAGATCAGTTCCGACTGATGCTAAACAAGTTGTGATGCTATCACACGACATTGGATTATAGAAATCGGAATTTATTGGTCCAATAAGGATATACCCAAATACTGAAGGCAATGCAGTTGGAAAGCCTTCCTGAAGTAAGATAGGCTCATCTGTTATAATATCCGAGTAATAAATCAATATGTCCTGGTTTATCAAAGTCAGAATCTTCTAGATTAAATGAATGAAATTTTTGACAAACAGTACCAGGGATTGGAAAAGTTGGTTGCTGTACCGTTATTTTTGGAATAACTATTGCAGAAACATTAATATCACTGCGGCCCTGGCGTGGCCTCAAAACGAACGAAGTAATACCCTTTGTCGATGAAACAGAAGTGCCTGATAATCCCAGGAAATTAACGTGAATATTCTTACGAGGAAGCCCTAATCGCTGTTGACAATGTGTAGTGATGAAACTGGTTTGTGACGCAGGATCAATCAATATTCTAACATTTTCTAGAGAACCAGTGTATGTCTTGATAAAAGCCCTAGTAGTTCCTAGAAGTACAAAAGAAGGTTTGGATTCACTATGATTAGTTGTACATGACATTGTATTAATGGTAGGACCATTCGAAGAAGAGGAGATGACGTTGACTCCAGATGAGTCCTTTTCCGAGTTACTAGATTTGACATGCAACGATTTAGTGTCTGTTATCACAGAATTAGCATTTAAACTATTGTTAGACTTGTTCCGTGTACACAATAATGAATGATGCCTACAAGAACAATATCTACACACCTGCTTTGAAAGACAGTCTTGGGATTTATGGACACCACCTAAACAATTGAAACAAATATTTTTTCTTGATGAATTCCTTTCGTTTCTCGATGACGAATGCATTGAATTTAGAACACTGATAAAGCCTATGTTTCTCACCACAAAGCTGATATTTAATCTTTTTTCCGGGTTCACTGTGAGAAGTAGCGACTAAAGAGGTTTTTTGAAACACAGGTTTACTTTGCACAGACCTCTTTGAGTAAGAACCGCCAACAGACTGTTTGCATCCAGATGATCGTAAAATGTTAACATATTTACGTCCAAATTCTAATAAAATATGAACCGAGGGAAAATCTATTCCATGGTTCTCAATCCCAAATTGTTTCTTGGTATTCCTGTCCAAAGATCCAGAGGCTAAATAAAAAAGCATAAATTCGGAAAAATCTGGAATCTGCATAGCCAACAAAGCGTTCACATTCTCCGAAAACACATGGATAAAATTTTGCAATGCATCAACTGAATCATTTTGGAGACGAGGCAAATTGAATAACTTATCTAAATAAATGAAAGCAAGTACTCGTTTATTCTCGTACTGCTGTACGAGCGTTTTCCACGCAATGGCATAATTCTCGGAAATGATAGAGATACTTGATACTAACGTTAAAGCTTGCCCTTTTGCACTCGATAAGAGATAATGATATTTTTCAATGTCCGATAAACTGGAATTTGAATGTACTAAACTTGTAAAAATGTCAAAAAATAGCTTAATGTTAGCTAAATGCCCATCAAAAACGGGAATATTAATCTTGGGCATACGTAAAGTACGTGAAGAAAGAGGTTCTTCTTCCTTAAAGTTAGATGGCCCCTACTTTGGAATAAGTTGGCTAGCAACAGCATTAATCTGATGATAGTGACATTCGATTCTCTCTTCTAGCGCCCATTCTGTCTCGTCAATTGTTAAGTTTAAATCAACTGCTAGCTCCCGCAACTAATCAGTCATGCAGAGGAAAGTTTTATAATCATCTTCCAAAGATGAAAATCGACTGGCAAATGAAGATAATTCATTCCAAATCGAAACGACTGTATTTCACAATGCTTAAAGTCGTTCAATCGTACGTATCGTGGCTTCACGTCGCGATTTAGCGAGAGCATAATTTCGCTTGAGTACACGTAACATCCGTGTATCAGTGCCTGATTCCTTTTCACTGTCTTGAAACATAGTGAGGCTTAACTCTCTTTAACCAATAGATAAAATACAATACCCGATAGTTTTCAAGAATACAAAGATATATATCCAACTACGGAAACAAATGATACAATTTTAAGATACTAAGATACATATAGATATATGACACAACTTCAAGACAGCATAACAGGTCAAAATGAAGATACTAAGAGTTATATAAAGATACACTTTTCCCAAGATAAGTAAGCATCAATGATACAAGCAAAATGTCAAGATAATTCAATTTGACAAAGTGTGAAACTTTAGCCTTAGTCTGGTTAAAACGAAAGAAAATCCGACCCGAAGGACCAAAATGTTCGGTTCTCGTATTACGCGAGGATCGCAATAATTCACTCGAACCTTGATAAGTGGACTGTAGAGATATGCACAAAAAACATGAGATACTGCCCCGACAAAGGCCACAAGAGTTGTTGGCATTGCTTACCTTTGTAACTCCTGCCCGTTGAGCTTCCTCCGTTCGTGTCACTTTATAAAAACTCCTCCACCGGTCATGAGCCGACGACCCAGGATAAGTAGTTTTTTCTAACTAGCCCTAGAGGGCAGTAAGTAGCAAGAGAAAAGCAACACTCCATTTAGTGGCCTTTCGATAATTTAAAATAGCGCTAAATACGGAACACTATGAATAAAAATTCTTAAAAGAATTGCATCGGATAATCAATTACCTTTTTGGATTCGTATTTCATCTTTAATTTTACTTTATAGCAATTTAAGTATTTTTGCATGTTGTAGATACACTGATGTATATCTGTGGAAATTAATATATTATTATAATTTTCTTAAGTAAATGTATATTGTTTTTGGTACTTACGTATTATCCTCATGCCATACTTACGTACAACATTAACAGAAACTGATTGGCCGGTCTCGACATTTACAAATCCAATCACCGAACAACGGGGAGGGATACTTTGGTTCCGGGCGAGGCGGAGGGCGCGGTAGCGCCCGGAGACGACTACCCATTAAAACAAAGCGAGCCGAAGGCTAGTCAGTATATCCTTCCAATGTTATATCCTCTCAAAAAAAAATGGAGAGGATATTGACGAGCCTTCGGCTCGCTTTCTTTTAATGGGTAACCGTCTCCGGGTGCTACCGCGCCCTTCGCCTCGCCCGGAACCAAAGTATCCCTCCCCGTTGTCCGGTGATTGGGTTTGTAAATGTCGAGACCGGCCAATCAGTTTCTGTTAATGTTGTTTTGAAAATAAAATATCGTAAATCCAACAATACGTTGTTTTCTGTTAAAATTTTTATGGCATAGGGATAATACGTAAGTAAGAAAATACCAAAGTAAGGTCCTGGAGATAATACCTAAATACCTTATTTTTCACATGGTATAAGCTTTTAAATTAACTTAATGATCACTTATTTCCAAGTTTAACACTTCTCATCTAGATTACGACTGCGTTAGGATTTCCGAAAACTAACTTATCAGAGTTCTCTTTAAATTTGTTCCTTGGACTCTTTTAATCCCTCCTTGATCGACTAACTAAAAGACGAACCTGTTTTTTAAACTCCTAGAAAAGAAGGCTCCTTTAAGAGATTAATCTTAAATTCGGGCGTATGAAAACTCCAGTATTTACACCTTCTTTTTGCGCCAAAGGTTTTTAAAAAATATGAATTAATAGAAGGATCCCTGCCTAATATTCGACGTACCAGGCAGATATAGAGCGATAAGAAACCCGAGCCGGCGAGGAGTCCAGCAAAACTTCCCCCTCGGAAATATCCATAGTCGCTCCGATTAAATAACGACGAAACTCGGAAAAAGGCAACATTTGGAATTTCTCTGCGAGGTGGTCAGTTCAGATCTCAGGAAATCATGGCTGCCTTCCTTAACTTCTTATACAGCACAATACAAATGCGTGCTGACTCAGACTTATTATGTGGACTTAAACAAAGATTAAATAAATTTCGCTGGTTGAGCTTTGGAGATGTGACCAACTGAAACGTATTTCACCCCGTTTATATATGGGAGGACTGTAATGTCGAGACTTATAGGCTCTTCGAATTCCAACAGTATGCGCATTTTTATAAATCTCCAGGACGCTATATAACTGAATCCTCCGGCTCTTGGCACATTTATGGAGTATTTTTTTTTAATATTCCGCCAAGATAAGAGAGGGGGGGGGGGGGGGGGGGGAAGAGAGGATGCGGCAACAGGATAGGGAGGTCATCGTTCCAATCGAGTTTTATGCTCCATTTAAACCGCTTTGGCTGTAACTTTGTTCGTTGGATCAAAGGTTTAGTGTCACCATAAAGAGACAGCCGCACTCTCGCGAACCTGTTCTTATATCGCAGGATAGATAGGAAGTAATTGAACTGTATTTTGATCGATGCGATGAAGTCTATTATTTTGACAAAATCGTGTTTGTAAAAAGTGTAGATAGCAAAAACAAATGAGCGAAGTTGAGAAACAGGCGCTTAATAAGTTTTCTTAACAATTGTTTACACTTGAGTGTTTATTATTTAAGAAATGATAAATACAGTAAATTTCCAACGAAACAAGACGAAGTATTTTAATCGAAAAATTTAAATAATTATGCTAAGAGACTGCAAAAGTTTGTAGAAGGTTGTAGAAGACAAAAGAAGGTTCGGGTGGATTTTTTTTATTCGTGACATTTGATTCCTGGACGTCTTCATGCAGAATACAAGAATTAATTCGCCCGTCGCGCCAATTCAAGCGATTCTAGGAATGGTCGAATCAGTGAATTATAAAATAAAATTAAAGAAAAGTAAACCCAATTGGAGTTTCTTTCACAACTGGAAAGAATTCGAACAAGAAGTTTCTGTTTTAAAAATAGACGTTTACCTCCGTGCATCCAATTTATCTAATCTGTGTAACTAATGAAAAAAGAACAGGAATATAAATGGAAGATCTTTTTTTAGAATTCAAAGGAGAGAGAGAGATGAGAAGAAATGGGGGGGGGGAGGTCCTAAAACAAAAGATAAAGGGAAAAGACAAAAGAAAGGAGATGTGGAACAGGGTGAGGCCTGCACAGTCTCGACGACAAATCGAGGATAACAAAACGTGGCGAATCTAAATTGCGACGCGATTTGTCGGCGAAGCGATAAAATGGGGTTCGAAGATAATCGTGAATTTTTTACCGCAGAAAATCATTCTGCGGTAAATTTCACAAAAAATATCCCCAGAGGAACGAGAGCAACTTTCGAAAAAGCCCTCGACATTATTAATACGTTTCCTCATAACATTTCACGTGTTAAATGTTCCGAAAATAGGGGTTGATTTGGAGGAGCGAAATATTTTTCTTCCAACATTTTGGCTCTCGAGGTCATAAAGTTCTCCATGCATCAAACTTGGAGGAGTTTTGGAGTGGCTTCTTCGAAGCTTCGAGGAGACACTTGAAGGAAGACTCGTTCCCTAGCGTAAAGTTTCTTCACATAAAGCCCGCAAAAGTGTGGACCACTCTAAAGAGCTGTGGTTTTTTCGATTATATCTTCACGCAATAAAAGACATTTGCGCTAAAGATAAACGATAAGCACGTGAGATAGTGAATTCCCCCGCAAGACATTCGAAAAGAGACCTCTCTAAAGACAAAGCTACCGTATTCAAGAGAATTAGGTAATAATAGGGATGTATTCGAGAATGTATGTGAACAAATGCAATATTGTTATTTTTTATGGACGGAAGAAATCCAAAACAAAATCAGTGTGTTTTGAATTTTAACGTTTATATTGTTCAGAATAAGCTTTTATTATGTCATACAGTTAATATATTTATTAAATTTATAATTCAAACGTTAAATTTCTAATGGCAAAATTTTCATATACCACGATCGGGTTTACTATCATCATCATAGGTAGTCTGTCCGTAGACAGGTCCGCGATTATTCATGGTTAAACCTGGTTCTCCACATATACCTATTATCCGCAGTTTTCTTCATGTCTTGATAGCTCTCTTTCCCCTTTAAGTCGTCTACCAGCTGAAACCTTTTCCTACCACTTTCTCTTTTTCCATCCAGTTTTCCTTCTAGCACTTCTTTAATCATGCACTCTCTCCTCAGGTAATGCCTTCCTCTTTCTGATAGTCTATATAATCGTTCGCTTCTCTCCTATTCTTCGTAGTACTTCCTCATTTTTCACCCTATCTGTCCATTTTATCTTCCGCATTCTTCTCCATGTCCACATTTCGAAGCTTTCCAAGTATTTTATATCATTTTTCCTTAGCGTCCATGTTTCTGTTCCGTACAAAGCTATACTCCATACATAGCATTTCATCAACCTCTTGCGGATTTCCTGCTTTATATTTCCCGTTAGCAGGAGTTTCTTTCTTCTGAATGCGGCTTTTGCTTTTGTTATTCTACTCCTGATTTCATCTGTACATTTTACTTCTCTTGATATGATGCTTCCAAGGTATTTATATGTGAAACTTGTTCTAATGGCTTTCCTCCAATACTTACTTTCAAATTTTCTTCCTTTTCACTTGATATTCGCTTGACCTTGGATTTTTCTGTATTTATTTCCATACCATATTTTCTACATGTTATCACTAGTCTATTTATCATTTTCTGGCATTCAATAGGAATTAGATAAATAAAGGAAGATATATTTGTTAAAATTTTATGTGAGATATGAAACACTCCTTCAGTTGTTCCGAGAAGTAGATAGACAACTCCGAAACAATGCACTACAATATTTAGATATGTTTATCGAAAACACCTGCCTATAATGTCCAAAATTATTCTAGCTTTCCTTTTTCAAAAAAGTAACCTTCTCCTAAAATGAAGGGTAAAATAAAAATGGTCTGGACTCCATTTATTATAACTCGAATGAGTCATATAAACGGATCGGACACACTCAAACATATTGGTCAGTATTTGTAACATTAAAGAGAGAAGGGCAAACTTCACTTTGTATTGACGTCATATTCGATTCAATTGTGATAAAAATGAGTGCTCGACACAAAACTTTTGATAATAATAATCTGCCCATTGTGAAATATATTTTTTTATTCCTGCGCAACTGTGAGATAATCCGGGAAGTTGCGCTACCTTAGATTCCCTTGGCCAACCGATGATCTATACAACATCACCAATCAAAATTCGGAAGCATGTGTATGAACGGCCCCGTTCCACGCCATATTTCTAATTTTGGCGGTCTCATTAGAGGATAAAATAGTACTGGAAAAAAATGAGCTTTACGGAAGTAAAAAAGAACATTGAACAACTGCTGCTTTTCAACTCTGCGGTTTTCATATTAATCTGAAAACTTTTTAAAATGAACAGTTTCATAAACAACGGCAAGAATTTCGTTTGGTTGATTAGAGTATGATAAATTGTTGAGGTACGATAGCGTAGAGGATATGAAATAATCACCTCAATATCCAAAGTTGTCTTTATTAAAGACACGGCCAAAATTACAGCTTAGAGAAAGATGAAGCAGTTGCGCAAAAAGCGTGGAGGAGAATGCACGAGATGATAATATAGAATTTTGAGCCGAGAGGAACTGTAAAGGCTAACGTGGCATCTTTAATAGAGTAAGACATCTAAAACTCATAATCAAGTCATAGTTAAGTCAGTCCTAAAGGGTAAAGAGTGTGACGATAATCAGATATAATAAGTTTAAAATAAAATATGAGAATATAAAAGGAATTATTCTTCTTTAATCATAATAGTGATGCAGCAGATATTCTTGTTCATCACCTATTACTTAATAAAAAACTTATATAATATCTTAAGCGAATGTCTCTGAAATTATTATTTAAATGAAACAAATAAGGTTGGAAAATGCCTCGCCGTCCGGCGGGAGCATGATTCTCTTAAGGCTGGTGAAATGAGAGGGAGAAAGATGGAACGCATTTTATAACGTGAACTGCAAAAAAGAGAAGGCGAAAATCTCACTTTATTTGATTTTTTAACAGGGCTGGATTGTTTGAATATAAAGTAACACAATAAGGTTCTTTTAATGATATTTAAAAAATAATAAATGTTAATTGGGTAAATTAATGTTTTTAAAACCTTTTCCCTGTCTCTTTTCACCGGCATATCTAAATTGCAAGCGAAACTGTAACGGTCAGACTACTTTGTTTCTTTATTACAGTTAATTGAAAACATATACTGGAATGCTTTCCGCATTCTGCACACTATTTCGATCGTTTTATAATGCGTTTCGCGTAAAATAGGATGCATATGAATCCAATTAGAGGAGAAGTACCTAGAGAGAGAGGAAAGAAAGAGAGAGTGAGAGAGAGAAGGGGAGCGGGAAAAAGGAAGAGAAAGTCAGAGAGAAGAGAGAGAGGTGAGGAGGAGGGGGAGGGGTTTGAGAAGCACTTGAGTCGATCTCTGGAACTTCTATTGAGAGTATGACGTGGTAAAAAAGGGGTGGAGAGGAGATAGGGAAGGGTAATAGGCGGAGGTTAAGAAGGGGTTTGGTACAGATGGAGTGCAAAGGAGAGAGTAATTCCAGCATTAACTTCATAGTAATGACCTCTATCAGTCCTTTTAGCGAGGTTCATAGAGAGGAAGAGAGGGGGAGGGGAGAAGGGGGGGGGGGGGGGGGAGGAGAGAATGGATGGGGTGGAGAGGACCGAGATTCGGCGAACATTTTAATGTAGCCCCAATCAGAGCGGCGCGCCGCGGCGGTACATGTCGGAGCGCTCCGAGTGACGAATTTTAAAAACCTCTTTAATGGTATTATTGAGGCAATCGCCAGAAATGTTCAAATAAAACGAGAATCGGAAGAGGAATGTTTCGATTAAAGGGTCGCCAGCTAAATGTTAATTTCGTACAACAAAATATCGAGCGAAATACCTTGTGGTAATGTCCTCAATGGTAACATCTGTTGTGATTAATCGAGAAAGTTTCTATTAAGAGCCAGTGTTAAATATAATCTAAAATATTAGGAATGTTCTTCGTGATGTTCAGATGTTACCATTAGGGGCATTATCGCATGCGATTCGTGACTGAATTTCACCGATTAGATTAATCCTATTGAAGTTTCTATTAAGAATCAGTGTTAAATATAATCTAAAATATTAGGAATATACTTTGTGAGGTACAGATGTTATCATTAGGGACATTACCGCATGCGATTCGTGAGTGAATTTCGCCGATTAGATTAATCCAATTAAAGTGGATTTAATTATGAGGTCACTGGTAATATTTTGGCGCTGAGTTGTGCGATGATGGCAAAATTAGACTTCGACTAATATTCTTAGCGCGTGAATAAACATGGACAATTTAAATTGTTACATAATATACAAATATATTATAAACTATAAGCTTCCCAAAACAAAACTTCGGCACTATTGTAGTTGGCTACCCCCCTCCTGCTCTTTTATTTATCCTACACATTTACTTTAGAAACGCCAAGAGGGGGTACCCAACTAATAATTTTTCATTAGGACAATATCTATATCTGATTGGCCGGTCTCGACATTTACAAACCCAATCACCGGACAACGGGTAGGGATACTTTTGTTCCGAACGAGGCGAAGGGCGCGGTAGCGCCCGGAGACGACTACCCATTAAAACAAAGCGAGCCGAAGGCTTGTCAATATATCCTTTCAATGTTATATCCTCTTGACTGTTGCGCCGCAATGTTTTTATTTATCCTACACATTTACCTTGGAAACGCCAAGAGGGGGTACCCAACTACAAAAGTACCAAAACTTCTTAGGTTACTTTAACCTTCTATACATTTTTTCGGTATAGATCCATTATCAAAGAGAAAGCCACGACAAATACTTAAATTCCACCATTCTGACTTTGTTTTCCACTAACCATATACGACTCGCTGGATCCCTATTTCGACTCGTTGAATATGTTTTAAAAGTAGTAAGTTAATTAGAAAAAACCTGCAAATATACACTGAAAATATGTTTTATATCATTTTATATATAAAAGGTCAAATTTTTCTGTCCGGCAAACGCGTTGTTTACATAGTAACCCAGAAATGGGGCCAATTTAGATATTGGTAAGTCTAATATTTTATGTTGATTTGTTTAGAATAAAATTAGTAATATTTTGTGATAATTGCTTTGTAATCCTCACTTTAATATATCGTCTATAAATTATTCTGCTGATTGATTAATTAGTAGTGGTCTAAATCGGTACTTTTTTATTTGCATTACGATCTAGTTTCTTTGTTATAACGTTTCATCGGAGTTTGATTTAGGTATCGGTAAGAAAGTATAATATTTTATTTTAATTTTTTAGAATAAAAGTAGTAATATTTTGTGATAATTGTTTTGTAATACTTACTTAATATATCGTCTGTATTATTACGTAAAGCCAACTTTATTCAGGATAGATTTCAAATCAATTTTTCTTCGATAAATTCTTCACTGAAAATTACATTTCTAAGCAAATTAAAGCATTTGAAAGATAATATTTAGGTAAGTTTGATGTGTTAACAGTTTACAATGTCGAAATAAATTGGTGATTTGTTTTTGTCCAGATAGTTTTCAAAGAAATTATTCCGCTGATTGATGAATTAGTAAGCTCAATTTTTATTTCAATGATTCTGGATAGGTACTATTATTCCGATGATTGAATAATTAGTTAGTTTTTAATTTAAATCACTTGAAAAGTTTTATTTACATAACGACGGAGAACACTGTTGAGGATTCGAGTAAGCTTTCTTTCTTCGTAAGTACAGAGTACAATAATTAATTATAAAACAATCATAACATAAGTGCACGAAATTTAATTATTTTTCCTACGTTATATATATACACATATATATAAAATTATTTCCCTGCTTTTGCTCACCGACAATTATATGTAGCATTGACGAGAACAAGGTGGGAGAAGAATATTAGAATTTTATAGCCGAAAATAAAAACCAAAGGCATTTACTGGTACAACCTACATATTAGACCACCAGGTACAGTAGTACCTGTAGTGACGATAAATCATATTAGAACCTTAACAACAAATAAATTCTAACTTTGTTATTTAAAAAAATTATTACAGTAACCATGATGAAATCAGCTAATTTGCGATTTGATAACTTATCGTAAAGTTCATTGATTATTAATTGAATGAATTTAAAGGAAGAATAGCATATAATCCATCAAAATTAAGGATGTAATAAAGAAATATCAAGGTCTAATAAAGGAAATTTGTGAATCATAGTATTAATTTCGTTGATCCAGACAGAGGTGCACACACAAACACGATTGATACTACAGGCGAGGATATTGGTGAGCCTTCGGCTCGCTTTCTTTTTAGATTATAATGCCTTTTATATCGGGTGTAGCCGTCTCCGGGCGCTATCGGGCCCTTCGCCTCTCTGGAACGAAACTATCCCTCCCCATTTTCCGGTGACCGGGTGCGTAAATGTCACCACAGGCAGATCCGTCATGGGTTTGCAAGCTACCGTTTTGCATGAAAGGGTTATCTCAAAAAATTATTTTTCAAAAGGGGTCCGGGATAGCCCAGTAATACCAACAAAATCCAACAATAAATAACAATTTATTTAAAAAACCAACAACAACAAAATAAACCAAAACAATAAACCCAGCCAAGAAGGACTTCTTTCGCTTTTCTGTGCGTTTGTAATATGATTTGCTATGATTTACCACGTAGTGCATTTTGTCATCACTTCAGGCGCTACTGTAGCTGGTGGTCTAATATGCAAGTTGTACCAAAATGGTAAATGGTGGTCTAATATACCAGTTGTACCATAACTTCTGTCATTGAAGACGTTTCTTCATTTCCAGTGGATTCTCCTGCATCCTCTTGCCTGGCCATCTAATGAACTTTCGAATCCTATTACTAAAGTATTTTTCCACCAATGCATTAATTTTTCACGTCCCCTCAACTAAATATAGAAGATTAAATGTCACTGCCAAACAGTCGGCCACGTCATCATTAAAAACTTTACAAAAGACAATTTCAGCAAAATACAGTCAACCTGCATCCTTTCCCACGCGCAGTCAACCAATATACTTAAAAACATCGCCATTGGCTATCCAGTCTTCAATGTTTTGCGTGTCACCATCTCATCTAATATTAGCCGAACATATTCGAGTTCTGTCACTTATTCTTCCAGAAAAAAGGCGCACACATTTCTCGTATGACATTTCGCTGGATCGTTGCTGATATTTTCATCATGAGATAAACATCGGTGAAGTGGTAAAAACCGCGATATCCGAATATATTTGTTTGAGGTTTTTATAAAAAATCAGAACTGAACACTGTATTCAATAATTGATGGTGATTTAAGTCAGAATCTTATATAAAACAACAAATACTAATATAAAAAATGCACGTGTGATAATTAATTCCGACAAAAATTTAATGAGAATTCCCTTACGATCCAACTACATATTCGTCCGCCGTTTATAAAACAAAAAGGTAGTTTCTCTTAAGCGAATTTTCTAAGTAGGCATTTAGATGATGTCCAGATACGTCTGAGTTACACATCCTGCCGGATAAGTGTTATGAGAGGGAGAAAGGTGGGTTGGGTGGGTATATGGGATTCGGTGGAAAGCGATTGCCAGCATCCGCAAACGGATTTTTAGATGTGATGCGTCAACATTCGCTTAGCCCCTTTTCTTGCGTTGGGCATCGAAAATAGACTACAGGAATAAAACAGTCCCAGGGAGAGAGAGAGAGAGTTCTGAGTCTGAGGAAGGAAGGAGAGATCGAGGGAGGAGAGGAGAGGGGAGGGAGAGGGGCGGAAGAGAAACGGACGGAGATTGAATAGAGAGAGGGAGAGAAAGTAGCAGTGAGGGGAGGAGAAGAGTTCAAAGGGTTGAAAAGAGAGAGAGAGAGAGACGAAGAGGGAAAAAAGAGTCTAGACTCTCCATCATCCTAGCCAAAGGTAAGGCGTGGCGCTGCAACGCTTTGCCGGTTAGTGGGTCATTGTTTGACGGAGCGAAACAGATACCCTTTTTTGAATACCTCGATGCAACTGAAGCTTTTAACCAAATAAATAGCCACATTACAGTAAATGGATGCATCTCTTGCTCATGTGTGAGTAAACGGAATACTACTGCGTTCCCTGAAAAATTTCATCTAAGGAAAATATTCTCCAAGTACTCGGTAAGTATTTCCGTGCTCTTGGTAACAAACCGTAAGTATCGTTTCGTCGTTTAAAAGCGATAAAACTGCGTGCGATGGAGTAATCGCTAAATTCAGTCTTTAAAACCCTTTGATGCTGTCACACAAACGTCTTCTGGAAACTTTCCCAAAAAACTTAGGAAAGCATATGATGTCATCGGTTAAGGCGTTCAGTGAGATGGTTTTCTCCTTTGGAGCGTGGAGCCACGTAGGTTGTAATGCTTCTATCATAGAAATGCGCTTTGTTTTTTTTTTTAAGTTTCACGCTTAGTAAATTAACACTAATGCTTAATACCTACTTTCAGCAGATGCAAAAATAAGATACTAATTTTAAACCTTCTACAAATTTATATAGCTTAGAGGAAAAATTCACGCTTAATATTAACACGTTTTATTCCATCATTTAATATTTCATTAATCGTTTTCATAACATTTATCATTAAAAATATCCCAAGGAAGAACTTATATTTGTTTATAGATACATTTTAATGAAACACTACATTCCACTGGTCAAATTTTCCCGGATAGTTTTTTCCTTAAAGGATTTGATATTTGGTAATATAGAATGCCGTACGAAACAAAATTTCGCATATGGTTACACTCAGTTAAGTTTTAGCATATGATGATCGTTATAACAACCCATTTCTCAATATAACATGTTCCAATCATTGGAATCGAATAAAGAAATTATTTTTAGGGAAAAATACATGTATTACATATAATAAAAAACGATGTTGAAAATAAATATTAAGATGTTTTAAAGAATACTTACATTTAGTACAAAAATTTACGTCATGATCTGATAGATGCAAGGAAAATGCATGAGTTTAGACATGAACAAAACTTCAAATCTAACATTATAGTCTTCCTCGGAAAATTTTTTCTTTTTAGCTTTGTCTGAGAGTCAGTGGCGTATCCAAGGAGGTGCAGTCGCCCCTTTCCTCCTTGAATGTCTCCATTAAACCCATTCCGCACGAAAATCCTCGATTCTGTGCTATAGATTAGGGCAATAGAACTAGAGAAAGAAAGATTCTGACATGGATAGGTATCATCAGAATAAAGGGTCGTCGGCAGTGGCTTATTCAACATGGAGAATGGGCGATCGCCCTATCTCTCCCTTCCTGGGAAGGTTTTTTGTATTAACCCCTGCTGTAAATTACGTAGATACTCAACCTTAAATCAATCCAGCGAATTAAAATGATGCAGAGAAGTAAGTATGGAGATTTACCTGCTAGGTAATACCAAAAGGTTTAAAGATAGGGACAGCTAGAAACGAAGGCACACAGAAATCTGTGATATCTCCATGCTATTGCAAATGATGAACGAGGGAAACCCTAGATAACCCAATTGAACCCATCGGACAACAAAAGATTTGGAAGGACAGCCAAAGGCGCAAGGGATAGGGAATATCATGATATCCGTGAAATCAAAATGGAGAGAGAGAGAGAGAGATGAAGCCATGGATGCTCGGGGAAACCATAGATAAAATATCATCAAGCAATGGACTGAAAACGTCTGATTGTGAGATTTGTTTGTAGAGTCTATTTGCGGCCGCCGTTAGTCTTTCCTTATGAAACAGATGTTGAATATGCTCGAGACGAATGTGGTGATGAGTGAGTGCGTATTTTTATATTTGTTTTCCGATCTTCTCTCTGGTCTTTCCACAAATATTGCCTAACTCTTTCTCATCATATTTCCGTCAATCGCTTTCCGCTCCGTCTTCAGCAATTTCGATCGGTAGGTATCTATCTCTATAAATGAGTTTGCTGTGATATGTTTATCTCACTTATCACGGTCTAAATCAACATAGATTTCTTTAAACACGATGTTAACGAATTCATAACGCATCTATTACAGCTTCTGTTGATCGTTTCGAATTTAATAACTATCGTTACACACGCAGTTAAAGTAAATGTGTAAAAGTGGCAAAATTAAATTATAGGTGACTATACTTCAGGCATATCTATATTGTGGGCCGAATTATGTTCCTATGGCATGTTATTCAGTTCTATTACTGGCCACTTTTCAATTTCTGAAAGGTTTTTTCATTTTTTTGATAGTTTGAGACGGTGTCATAAATGCATGGGGACACACCATCACACGTACTTAAACTCCTTGAGCGGTTGACACAAAATAAAACGCTGAGATCTCACTTTATAGAAAATAAAGAGGAGTGGAAGATGGGATGGGGATAATAATTCTCCATCCGAAGGGGTTTCGAATTATTACTGAAGGGATAGGTACAACGAGAGAAGCCTTAAGGTCTGTTAGGACAGGTATCGCGGAGATGCGCGCGGCAGGGGGTTGGGATTTTAGGGAGAGAGGCAGCTGAGGGGAGGCCCATGATGTGCACTCCCGTGGGTATATTTATGGAGCGGACTCAGTCACAGACACAGATAGAGGACGACGGAAGGAGAGAGAGAGAGCGGGAGGGGAGAAAGGGAGAGAGGGAGTGGGGAAGAAAGGAGGAAGGAATGCCGAGGTGGAAGAGGAGAGAGAGAGGGGGGGATTGGAATAAAGAAAACATTTGGGGGACGAGAGGAAAGCGTCAAAGGGACACAAACATGTATTACTTACTGAATATTATATATATAATCATACCATTTCATATTTTCATATCTAATATATATCAATTCAATGGAAACGAACTAACATTTTGGAAGTTGGGCTTCAAGATTTTCAATAATTAATTATGTTATCTAAGGAAAAAGTCAACAAAATCATCTCTTTGCCTCCGTTTTCTTCGATACTGAAAATTAAACGATTCATTAGCGATGGATTGTAAAAAGAAACAGAAATGGATACGGAATTGGAAGGATTCACACACACACACACACACACACACACACACACACGGGTTTTCTTCAACCGGCAGTTTCTATGACAAGTTTTAATTTTGTCCTGAGTTTTAGCTCGTTTTTCTAGGTTAAAAACATAAAAAAACCTTACTGACATGAGCGTTGTATAAACAGAGACAACAGACAAGCGTAATGGCGAAAATGGAGGAGTGACGTGTAAAAAAAGAATGAAAAGGAGCGAGTATATAACAGTGTGTGTGGGGAGGGCGTGGGGAGTGCAGGAAGAAGAAAAAAAAGACGCAGTAGAAATAAGAGACAAGAAGGGAACAGATGATGCGCGACGAATTCGAAAGAAGATAGGAAACAAAGCGCCCTCATTGGACAGAGAAGGGAAACTGTCTGCTCGAAATAGTCGAAGGATAAAATGGACAACGTGGACGCCTGAGAGAATGGGAAGGAGAAAAGGGGTGAGGGAAATGGAAGGGGGAAAAGAGGACGGGGGAATTGGAATGGGAAAAAGGCATGGAAGATGAAAGGGGACAGATGGAAACTTGGTTCCAGTCCTTTGATTTTATACGGAAATATCAACTGAGATATTGTTTTTAAAGAAAAGTCCCTAAATTAGTTGACTAGCTGTTTACTTTTCTCTTAAAAT
Organism: Uropetala carovei; assembly: GCA_036926305.1. Lineage (NCBI taxonomy): Eukaryota > Metazoa > Arthropoda > Insecta > Odonata > Petaluridae > Uropetala > Uropetala carovei. The sequence goes on from JAXCHB010000010.1 coordinate 497,903, forward strand.
CCGTTTAAACAAATACCTTCAGATCGCATGTAGTAGCAGCATGTCATTTTTTTTAAATAATTCGGAGTTTAATTTTTGGGAACTGCAGTATTTTGAAGGTTCCATTTTTCTATGTAAAAAGTGTATATAAATGAAAATATAGCTAAGATTGAAATTCCTGTAATTTTTTTGTGTTAGCACAAATCATTCATTATCACAAATCATAATTGCTACGTCTAAACTTTAAAGATTCAATAATCTATCATTGAAAAATTCGTTATAATAAACACATTTATTACTGCAAATATTGCTTACCAGAAATCTTAAGACTATGGCTACCAAAACAGTTTTTCATCAAATCTCTTGTGTATCTTTCGAACTTATCTCAAGCGAGTACTTTAGCTGAATTGACACTTGAAGCTGTGTAATTAATAACTACTGCAATTGTTTCAAAGATAGTTTATATTTATTTTTTATTTTCTGATAAATACTATAATGTGCATATATATATATATATATGTGTGGGGCAACTAGGTGTTAAAGGAAATCCAGTGAGCACTTACCGGAAGGAGAGACGCTGAGGTGTTGGAGAGACACATTTGTAGAAGTTATTGGAGCTTTCGGGATGATCCCTTCGTCAGCACAAGTCTCTCATGTGCTGACGAAGGGATCATCCCGAAAGCTCCAATAACTTCTACAAATGTGTCTCTCCAACACCCCAGCGTCTCTCCTTCCGGTAAGTGCTCACTGGGTTTCCTTCAACACCTAGTTGCCCTAAATATTCTCATTTACTCTTCCGTTTTATATATATATATATATATTAAAGAAGTGCTAGAAGGAAAACTGGATGGAAAAAGAGAAAGAGGTAGGAAAAGGTTTCAGCTAGTAGACGACTTGAAAGGGAAAGAGAGCTATCAAGTCATGAAGAAAACTGCGGAAAATAGGAGTATATGGAGAACCAAGTTTAACCTAGAATAATCACGGACCTGTCAATGGACAGACTACCTATGATGATATATATATATATATATACACATATAAATACTACGGAAGAGGAAAGGTAAGTAAGGATATTTAGAGTTGTGTCTCCCTTGTGCTGACGAAGGGATCATCCCGAAAGCTCTAACCTCTACAAATGTGTCTCTCCAACACCCCAGCGGCTCTACTTCCGGTAAGTGTTAATTGGGTTTCCTTCAACACCTAGTTGCCCTAAATATATATACATATATACACTCATACAAAATAACTAAATTAAAAGCTCACTTTACAATCTTACAGCGAGCCAATCAATAAATAAATACTTCACTAAATGTGCTGTCACCGCCTCTTTAAAATAAATTTAATACATAAACTTTGAGAAATTTATCGTCGCATTTCACACATGGAATGTTTGTAAGTAAAATATGCATGCATAAATTTTTAAAAAAGTAAGGGCTAATTTTATTCGGGAATCGACCATTTACTAGGTGAAACGAGGCATAAATATTACATTCTTTTAATACCGAAGTATATATGCGCTACTTTTCTCCTAAAAGACGAGTCCAAGCTCAGAGGATTGTGGGATGTCTTCCAGAGCATTAAGGAAAAATAATTCGCATGAAATATATGTGCATTTCATTTCTAGAAGCGTAAATCGCAAACAAAAAGCAGGTAGCGGAGAAAGGATAATTATCCAGGGCAAAAGTGCAGTTTTGCTGTAGAGGATGCAAATTGGACGAATATTATGGAATGAATAACAAAGAGCATCCTATAAAAAGGAATTGCAAATGCATCCTTATAGCCAGAGGCGCGCATTATGTTAATCTCCCACACATCAGACGTTTATGCCAACTAATGCATTTATTCATCAGGAACTGTTTCCCCAGTTAAGCAGAATATCCGCGACTAAGTTTTTGCTCATTTTTTTCAATTACGAGATAATATTATTCGATTTCAAGTATTTTTTTCAAGGCGATCTATTTCATCTTCTGTAAATCATTTATGCACGTCGCGACCCTGGAGTGTTTTCTCTCTTCTTAACAGAATGCCCACTTATAAATCTATCAGAGGGACACAATTTAGCATTAATTGTCAAAGGGTCGTTTTTTAAAATTTGCTATGGCTTATAAGTGAAAAATTCCTCTTTCGTTTCCCAGCAACATTTCGAAATATCTGCCAAGAAAATGTTGTCCTGAGTGAGAATGTGAAAATTTCACAAATTAAGTTAGAACTTATTCATTATTAATCTTAAGCAATTATACACGCATAAACTAAATTATATTGTAGCTCCTTACAGGGTTTCACGCTTATTTATGGAAAACTAAATTAAAGAAATGAAATTTCGTAAATGCAGAATTGATCTCAAGTTACAATTCAGGAAAATAAAACAATTTTAGGGTATTTGAATTAAATTTTAAATAACTATAATCGAGACAAACTTAAAACCTGATCATCTGTATGAGCAAGAGAGCCGAATTTAATTTTACTGCTGGAATAATACAAATTTGTTACTATAAATTAGTTCTATAACAGAAACAACAAAAAAATTTCAAGATTTTAATGCCTGAAATATTGTTGCTATGACTATTTTCCGCATTTTCGCTGAAAGGTGGAGATTAAAATGATATTTATTTATATGAAGCTTTCACATTACAATAACTCTATGTTGGACTAAAATATATAAACACGAACGCTTCTGTAAAATTTTCTGAAAAAAATACTTTCACATGGCGTAAAATTGCAAATAACTTTTTTATAGGAAAATATTATTTTAAAATGTGCTTTACTGTTTGGAATAAAGTCTTCAACTACGCAAATTCCATTTATCCTCTTTCTCTTCTTAATCGTGAAAAAACATTTCCCTCTCCTGAAAAATAATATTCAAAACAACGGGAACTACGTTATTTTAACTTTCTGAAAAATATTCGAATGTTTACCGTAGCTATAAACAGTGTCTGATATAACAATTTTTCACATTCTTTAAAACCTCGATATATTATATGTTATTGTATGTGGTAATTTATTTTATGACATTAAGATACATAGGTAATAAAGTACGAGAAACTTCTTTTTCTCAGCTCATTTTAATGCTTAAATGCTAATTTCGCTACACTCAAGGTAAAAATTTGTGAGACTAGAACAGCTGTCCACTTGCATCTCTTTAATATACCTGGATGATGAATAATACGTTGTCTAATATCTAATTTACTTAGGGTATGCTCTATTCATCGCAACGGACGCTAGTAAGTGAAATCCTTTGAAGTAGAATGCAAATATATTTCCGCACACCCTGTATAAAAACCAAATAAATTAAAACAGTTAGATCTGAGAATTAGTAATCGATGCGTTTGTTTGTGTGTTTACTTTAAACCTGTTCGCAGAAGTACCACCGTGCGGCTCACTGAGCGAACGCCTGAAAATCCGATCCCTTTGACCGCCTTAGCACATTGCCATTTCGCCATATGCACTGCTTAATGTTACGTTCCAATGCACCATTATGACAAAATGACGCCGTGATGCCACGTCACGTATATTTTCTAAACGTCGCTAAATTATAATGATCCATTGACTTATCATAGAAGTTCAGCCCAAGTTGCGTTTTTCTCTTTAAAGAATGCTTCAAGTTCTTCCTTTCACACAAATGTATAATTTAGCATCATTACTTGACTCAAATGTGAGTTAACAGTTAATTTTACGGGCGATTCATTCCATGAATTATCTCAAGGTCATTTCTTTAAAGGCTTTACAGATGCTGAACAAAGAAACAATTTTAGTTGCATACCCAATACGAAAATTTACGGTCTCGTGTCCATAATTTTAACGAGAGCTTTTGATGTTATGCTCGGTAAACACACACACACACACATACATACACACACACACACATATATATATATATGAACAAATTATTCCCATTCGCCCTTTCTTCTTAGACAACTCAATCCATGAAAATGTCAAAAATCAATAACCGAACTCCCACAGACCCGTCATCACCGTCCCTCATCATCACTCACCAACCCAGCGGAACATACGCCGCCACGTCTATCCCAGAATTCACTTCTTCCATCGCCCTCCCCTCTTTCATCTCTCTCTCCTTTCTCTTTTCCATTCTCCCTCGACTACCCCCTTCTATTTTCCCTTCGCCATCCCTCCCTCTCCTGTCTCATTCCCCTCAGCCTCCCGAATTCCTTCTCTCCCGCTCGTGTTCTCCTCTTTAAAAGAAAAAAGAAAACTTCCTTTCCTGCACTGGAGACTCGATTCCCACAGCTCCTCCAAGCACTAGGAGGGACATACTCGAGAGAGTATTTATAAGCGATCGCTAGAGAGCAGTCAGTCGGGGGGTGAGGGGAGATGGGGGGAGGGGAGAGGGGTGAGGGGAGAGGGGTGAGGGGAGGGGGGAGTTCTCGACGGATGAGACGTTGAACGAATTCCACGCGTTTTAGGATTGGTCTTTTTTTTCGTTGAGAGTAGAGAGAGAGGGGGGGGGGGAGGTAATCGTGGATGGGAGGATATATCTGTTCGAAATAAGGGAGAAGGGCGAGGGAAAATAAATGAGCAGCGTTTTTTCCTCAGCGAACGCATATGTTGGCGATGGGTTTGGGGGGGGGGGTGGGGGTGGCCGTAGGAATTCACGAACCGTACGTACTTGTCGTATCTTGCTAGACAACACCGCCGTTCTTGAAGAGAGCTCTGTTTTGGGGGGGAGGTAGGGTTCCAAATGGAACATTCGGCACACCGGCGTGTGTTTTTAGCTCCGAAAATAATGGAAAACGACGGAGCCCTCTGCCCTGTATCCTCTCCATTCATATTTTTAGGTATATACTAAATATAGATTTCCGATCCGTGCCCCTGCTTCTAAATTATGCTCGATCGATGCGCTATAGCATGGGGCTTAAGAATATCGATCGTTTATCGCTTATTGCCAATCAGAAATGCCAATGAAGATATTGTACTTCCTTTTGAAAACGTTTAGAACCCCAGCTTTGACTGTGTCTAGTGGAAATTTTTTTTGGAGTACATAGTAATTGTGTTTACACTTCGACTCTTCGCAAATACTAACCTATGGGAATGAAGATGTTCCATCGCGCTGTTGTACTGGTTATCAATACGTCACCGTCGATTTTTACCTCATAACAATAAAGATTTAACTGTAATAATTCGGAGAATCGTATGAGAGTAATTATAACGCTACAAATGATCACCTATAATAATCTTTGACCGTCACGCAATTTTTACACATTTTCAGTCAGAGTTAATTGCTAAAATCTTGCACAGTAATAGTTGACCGTGAGTTATTACACAAAAGCCCAACTCTTGTAAAGAGTTCTATTCCAGGAACCTTTCTTATCGCCATTTGATTATCGTAGCAGCAAGCGTAGTGTTTTCTTAATTTACACTTAAAATAATATTATTATAGAGAAAGGGACTGTAGGCTTAAACCTACACATGAAAAATAGACAAGTATATTTTTCTTTCTAAGGAAATTAGAATATATTCCGAAATAGACCAAAAATTATATTGAAACCGAAAAGAGGTAATATATTACTTTTTTGTCGTGAGAAATTTTTATTACGACGGGTACCCGCATTGTCGCTAAATTTGCGAGTTCATTTCTTTTAAATGGCAAATATTCATCGTAAACTTTTTTTAGGGAATTTAGCATGACCTTTAAAAATTCACAGTAGTTTCACTTTGGGCAATCAATTTTTATGCATTACTGAAAATTTCTTTGAAAATACCAAGAGGTAATCTTAATTTTTAGATATGAAAATGGAATTAAAATAAATACCGAGGCTTCAAAAATACCATTTTACACATAATTGCAGCACGTCACTTGAGGTGCTGCAGTTGACTATTATAAATTTATTTTGTGGGTACATGAGTTCTCTTTATAGCATTTTTTCTGACAAAGTTCTATAAAAAATTGTTTGATAGATGAATTATCAACATTAGTATATATTTTTAATTATACATGGCGGGCCAAAAAAACGTACCCAATTTCAAAATAAATAAATGAACTCTGTGATACGAGTGTGAATCAGAATCCAATTTTTTCAAATTTATTTTCATCGATAAAATTTTTCAAAATGTCTTCCATCAAGAGAATGGGTGCAATACAGTTGTTGATTACAGGCTGTAGGATTTCACGCCTAACATTCGCTATAGCTGTTGTTGTGAAATTATCTGACACATTGTGAACTTGTGACAAAATGTGTCATTTATTACAAATATTTTCACATTTTCTTAATTAATTCTCTTTATAATTAAGTCCTATCTTGTATGGTTATCCTGTAACTCCATTTTGAAATCGGGTACATTTGTTTGGCTCACCCCGTAGTATCCAATTGCATTGAAACATTTTTAAGGGATGCTTATACTCATTTCTCGAAAATGATCACACATTTCCGTTGAAGAAGGGTCAGTAAATAATACGCCAGTTGCCTCTAAAACACAAAGGAAGCTAATTAATTTTTAGCATTTGGAAAAAATTATTCTTAAATTTAATGACCCGATTTACTGGAATGAGTAAATACAAAATATAGCCACAGCTTCAATAACTCGAGTGTCATATTAAATACCAAAGGTTAATTTTTATTCTTCGTGTGCAACGGATAAAATATTATTGATTGTGTATATTGTTCGTCTCTTAAGGTAAAAAAACTTTCGCAAGGTATGAATTCCTCCTTTCCTTCGGAAACAGCGGATATAAATAATCGAATTATTATGGATGAAACTAACAATGAATAAGATACATTGTAACAATAGTTGGCTCAAATCACGCTTATTATTATTTATTATCCAATTTTGGAACAAATCATCTTGTTTCTGAATCAATGGCAGGATGCGTTCACTGTGCTGCGCCAGACCTGCTGCAGGTGATTTCACAAAGGCCGTGTTGCATGGTGAAAAACCGTGGCCATTGATTTTGATTGAAAAAAGACGCATTATACACTCTTTACGAATAGACCACATAATCGTATTTGAAGTGATCCCTAACAAAACATAATTTTCGTTTTGACAAATATTCTTGCTAAATACAACAAGTAGAGTCTAATCCATGAGCACGGGTAAATAAGTGCGTTTTTATATGGTTATACTACCGCGTATTCGGTCACTATAGGCTTATTTAGTTTATTTTTGAGCGCTATCAAATTTATATTATAATTTTGGACGTTTACATATTCACCTCTGTGGAGTTTTTAAAAACTTTTCAAGAACAAGTGGCATCACTGTGGAAATGTACACTCAAACATTTAGTTTTATATCTCTTATACCTTCGGAGATATAAGCAACAGAAAATTATTTAAGACACCTCATTTGTAGTTGAAACGTAATTTTTACATTAAAGTTCATCTCTTCGTCGTTAATTATCAGTTACTTTTCACAATGCAATTTGTGCACACGAAAGGTAAATTAACATATTTACGTTCATTTCTTAGTCGTAGATTATCCATTTCTCTTCAATAACTATGTTCTTTTGCACAAAAAATGCGATTTAAAATACTTACAGAAGAACTCCGATTATCCGAACTAATTGAGACTAAGCGTGACTCAGATAATAGAAATTTCGGACGAAATTTAAACAGTGTGTGTAGTGGATGAGTACCTATACAAACTTGTATATTTTTCAAAACTCAAATTTAAAAACAAATGGCAGCAGTACACAAATCTACCCTCTCTCTCTTCTTTACGGTTTCGTCACAATTTTAATTTTAACAAGTGCATAAACAGACAGAGATAAGTCAAAGTGAAACTATAAACGTAGTTTTTTTTTAACGCGCTAAAAATTATGACAGTGAAATAAAAAATGGCGAGTGAATGCACGCCACGCGGGTAAAAGGGAGTTTATATAAAGAAATGGCAGTCAAGGGTGAGAAAGCGTGTCATCTTCTCAACCGGAAGCGTGCCACGCCGTATCTTTCCGGAACATTTCATAGGAGCAGAACTAAAAGAAGATGTTGGATGCCGTCTGTTCTAAATTAAGGATAGGTGGCGTGCAGGGAACACAAATACAGAATGTGATTCAGAAAAAAATTAATATATTGAGGAAAACTGTGTCTTGGCTGTGAATCGTCATTCGCAAGCAACTCCGAATCACACCCGTGCAGTTACCGAATCAGTAAAGATAATTTGCTTGGAATTGTGAATGGACTCACTCTGCATTTACTATAATAGGAATTTTTGAGGTTATCGATAAATGTGACCAAGAACTAATAACGAAAAGATTAATGTAAATGAGATGTGTTTAGCGTGTCCTGTGTGTTCGTATTTATTATCTTTGTTGCGCTCGTTTTCAAAGGCCGTAAAATGCTGTTAACGAGCTGGTTGAATGTAAATGAAATAAATGAATGAACATCGAAGAACAATGGAAAAACTGTTATCTACCAATTCAAGTTGTTTTATCGAAGAAAGCAAAGTCTAAATTTCAGTCTAGAAATATGTTTTATTAATAAAATAAATCAATGTTTGCAAATATTTACAAAACGATGATTCTCTGTAAATTATAATTACGTAATAACTTCGATGTACTATAAATATAAAGCTTATTAAAATGGAGATAGGGTTTGTTTTTTATTGCCTAAAGAGCCATTAAAATTTGTCAAGTTAATTGATTCAAAGAGGAAAATATGACGATAAATTTTTAAGGAATTCACATAAAATATCATAAAAATTAGCTTTTTAAATTTATTTTAATATAAATTACAAACATTAATGACAAGCCGATTTCAACCTTTCGAGTTTAATCAAAGTTGGTGCAGCTGATTCAAAATATAATTATCGTGTTCGCCATATGGAAATTGATTACATATTCATAAAAAATAACTTAGGAAAACCACATTTGCATTGTTTAAAAAGCAGCTGTCATCATTGGTGTTCCACTGAGAGTAAGTACTAACAAAGAATAAAATGCACAAATGAGCAGTATACAAATATCTACGACGTTTGTTATTTTTCGGTGGCTTTTTTGAATTTCTGTTTCACATTTTCAGCATATAAACTTTGATTTAACATACGTCACGCGTAAGTTATCCTTTCACATTATTTACGCAGCAGATTTTAATTTTTTACCCGATATCCATGCGCTCCTACGTACATTATTGCTAGTGTTTCTTTACCCATTATTGTATTTTGTGTTTTAGTGTAATTTAATAATTTTATTTCGAATCTTTTTGATCAAACGTTTGTACTTATGAGCCAGGTTCAGAAATCTCTTTCGCGTATACCGTTGGATAGCGGTGGTTTTACAAAACGTAGCCCTTTCTCTTAGAATTAGATAGATAATTATTATTCATCAATTGGTTTTAATTGGATCAATAAATTTAAAGTTTATAACTTCTTTCAAAACGCATCCAAATGAAATTCGGAAAAAGATGGATTAAGGTACCTTGGACGAGATGACGCGCTAAGGGCAAAGGACCTACGAAACTGGAACATTCTACAATGGCATTGGTAAAGTAACCTCCTATGGGGTTACGACTGGGATAAAACGTTGAGAAAACAGAGGAATCGTTAAGGAGAGAGCTTCCTCATAAGAATTTACGTTCAGACGTCGAAACATTTCTATCGCTGTTGCGACTGCCCTCGCGGTTAGTTCTTACCCCAACGAGTTTAAGCCAATTAGAAAACCCCTCGTATCTAGGAAACGTAACTGCAACCATGTATTTATTTGCTAGAGCTTCTCTTCTCACCCTCACTTCATGGGAACTTTCTCTTTCAATAATATCAAAAACTTTTTTTCTAGCCCCTTAGAATCTTTCGGTTTCTCTTCATTTAATAAAAAATTTCAACCCGATTAATTAAATAGATTTTCTATATTTACTACAGTTTATATTTTTCGATAAACTACACACACACATATCTATATATATATATATATATATATATATATATATATATATATATATATATATATATAAAATCAGCCTTTTTGAATCCACTGACGGATGAAGGCCTCCCCCAGACTTCTCCAGTTTTCCATGTCAACTACCTCCCTGCTCCAAGTTTGCCCCAACTGTCTTTTGGTCTTCTTTTCTGCCTCTTGATGTTTCTTGCGACCGACTCGATGACACTAGACGTCCAACGCTGGTCATTTCTTCTAGCAATTAGGCCCGACCACTGCCATTTTAGCGCCTTTACCCTTCTAATCACGTCACAGACTCCCGTCTTCTTCCTTACCTAGTCGTTCATTTTGCGATCTCCTCGGATGATCTCTAACATGCACCTCTCCATGCTCCTCTGTGTTGTTTGCAGGCGCTGTATCATTCTGGCGTTCATGTTTCACATCCATACGTCAGAACAGGCAAAACACATTGGTCATACATTAGGAAGACTGGAATATTTGATTTAAAGATGTTTGCATTCTTCCCAAAAGCACTCTATGCCATCTTCACTCTCCAGTTGATTTCTCCAAGAAGCGGACCATCAGTAGTTATAAGCTGACACAAGTATACGTAGCAGGTTATTTCTCCGAGTTCTGCTCCGTTGATATGTATCCTCTCAGAATTTGTGAAGGAGTTTCACATAAACTTTGTTTTATTAAGGTTCATTTTAAGTTCAGCTTCTTGACTTGGTTTCTCAAGCTCTTCAGTTCTTCTCCGGGGCTCTTCTGGGCTTCCTTTGAGCAGTATGATGTCATCCGCAAAGCACAGGTTACTCAGACGTTCTCCATTTACCTTTATGCCTTTTTATTCCAAGTCTAACGTTTTGAATACTTCCTCTAGAGCTGCGGTGAATAATTTAGGGGACATAGTATCTTCTTATCTCACTCCATTTTCGGTCTTAAAGGCACTCGTTTCTTCATATGTTATAGCATTTTCGTACATATTCTTGATTTCTTCTACACCTTGTTTCTTTAGAGCACGTAACACCAACAAATTTCGGAGAGAGTCGAATGCTTTCTCGTAGTCGATGAAGCACATACATAGAGGTAATTCGTACACGTTAGTCCGACTGATTACCTCTCTCATGACTTGGATGTGGTCCATCGTGTTATACCTACTGCGAAATCCAGCTTACTCTCTGGGTTGGGCGGAATCAAGATGGTTTTGAAGGCGCAAAGTGAGTATTTTGGTGATTATTTTGTAGACTGTTGGGAGTAGGCTGATCGGTTTGTAGTTATTCAAATCTACTGTGGAAGCTTTCTTGCGTAAAAGGATGATGCTTGCGAGGTTCCACGTTTCTTGTATCCTTTTCTTCCTCAGACGGTGTAAAAAACTTAGCTAGAATCTTTTCCATCGGCCCGGGCAAATACTCGGATATCGGCCCATCTAACAACTAAAATAATGTTGCGGCCCCCCTAGGAGGCCACGGCCCATAGTTTGAGAAACATTACTTTAGAATACGGAAAAGCAGCAGCTCCTGGCCAAGGCATCAACCACTCAAACAGCCCCGGCCCAGGAGCAGCATCGGGTCACCGGGACCTTGCCCGGTGTCCCGGCGGCCCAATCCGCCCCTGACATGAATACATACCGTAATATGTATTGTAAGTTACAAAATTTATAAAGAAATTCATCTTTTTACATTAGTTAAACTCCAAGAAATTTAAGATAAAATTTTGGAAGTTTATATAACGTATTTATGCTGATGAAATCAACCACAGCCGAAATTTGTTAGTTTAAGAATAAAAAGTATAAGAAAAATTTATTTTATGTTGAACATCATTTATATTTAATCATCCTAAAAGTTTTTTAAAATTCTGAAACCGTTTATAAAAAATCTTGTAAAAGTTGTAGTAGGGCTCCTATAAACAGCAATATTTAAACGCGAATCTTTCAGAACTTTTCCAAGATAATCTTAAATAGTTTTCTTAGAGGCTTGTTTGTTCTGCTCTTTAGTATCATTAAATATTAAAGTTTAAATCTAAGGATCTTATTTTAAATTCATTTTCAGTATAATATTAAAATCTCATCTGTATCTATTTTTCTAATTGTAAGGTGTTCCCTAGTTCCATGAAACTTCGCTTTTCTGCCTTCCTCATTTGCATGCTTTAGAACAGTACTTAATTAATTTGTTTGAAAATATAGTTTCAAATCGAAAATTAACGGAATTATTTCCAACATTGGGTGTGTGACAGTACATTTTCAATAAAACCTTATGTTTTCCATCGCATCTTTACTGTGGTAAATCAGAAGAGCTTGTTTAATTCAGTTGAATATTAGCTTGATTGCTGTCTATATCTGATGCAACTTAAAGCTTTCAATTGGAAGATTAATTAAGATATGTTTGCATTCGATCCCATTTTTAAAAAATGGATGTATCGCTGACCAGCGACGTGGTAAATGGCAGCGTCGACTGAACGAATATCTGACAGCGTTCATCGAGACCATATTTGCGTAAGAAAGAGATTCCGGACGCAAAGTTGTTTTACCAGAGTCGAACGGATGTTTTTCACGCGAGGAAAACTTCGTTTGCAACCTATCCTCGTCAGATGGCAGCAGTGATTGACGCGACGAACTCGGGTCTTTATGAAGGGCGGAAACCTCCGCTTCTCTTGGAAGCCATCCAGGACCTTATCTATCTTCCTAGGGAGCGTAGAATACCATCTTTTGAAAAATGAACACTTTTGGGCCACTTGGAGGAGATATATATGGAAGAGACGGGCGCTGGAAGAAAGTAATGGATCTGAAAATGCCGGAAGTTATGGAAGATTTCGAGGATCCACTCGATTTTGGGGCGCAAATCGGCCATTTTTTCCATGCGCTGAACCGCTGACTAGGGAAATTCTCAAGTGACACATTTTCACCTGTTTTTTCGGACAATGACTAATACTCCCTATTAAGAATTTAATTAGCAAGTCGAATATCGCTCATATCTCGGAATAAGAATTAATTTATAAAATAGAAAACGGTGAAAAATTAAATTCTTTTTCGCTAAAAAATGATCCAGTGAAATCTTGTTATGCCGTATCTCTGTTACATTTCCAACATGTACTGAACGTGAGTTACACGAAAAACGCTTACGATATATACATCGAGATGTTATTTATAGTAAATTTGCAATGATGTGCGGGCATATAATTTTTTTGAACTGATGGCATATTTTTTTCACTTGAGTTTCTAAGAAAATGTATTTCGATAAAATTCCACGCTTTCAACAGACAACTGGGTACTTATTTCTACATCCAATTTTATTTAAAACTCACTCTCACGATTAACTATAACGATTTCGTGCCATCATAATCTAATTCAAACGGAATGCGATGTAAAATTTTGGCTAATAAATGATTTATATTTAAAATTAATGGATCGGTAGATATGAAGGAAGTATTAAAATAAAATTAAAATACTTCACGATGCATGGCTTGCCAAAGAATTAATTCAATGTAATAACCTAAATAAAGGAATCCGGAATTCGCATTCAAAATTTATCGCATTCTACCAGATGTCAATTATATCTACATTATTTAACATTGATTACTTTGAACGTTGATCAAATTTACTTATAACATTTTCCAGATAGGAGCACATAAAGCAACAAAAAATCATCAGGTGGAACCTATTTATTGTTGTCTACACAACAAAAACTTTATTCTTTACAGCAATTGAATAGCGTATTGAAACGGATATTTCCAATATAAATGCACTAGACTCGCAAATGTGACGGCAACGTTAGTTGTCATGGTAATGACAATTTATCATTAAAAACTTAAAACTGCCATTTTTCTGTTTCTAAGCTAGTTTTTGAGCTAATTCTAATTTTACTAGCATTAAAAACTAATTTAATTCTACCATCGGTGCATAAGGTCAAGTCTTGATTTTATATCTTGGTCAGAAACTATTTTTAAATGCAAATAAATTGTACTCTCTGCAATGACCTCAGATTTTATTAGACCGCGTAACTTAACATCATCTATACGAGTACAAAATTTCAGCGAATTAATTCTATCGTAATGGATTTATTATTTGCTAGCGTAAATTCTCGTCAAAAATGACGGGAAATCAAATTTAATGCATGCATCTCTTTTTTTCCTTGGTTTTTAATTGTAAAGGCAGAAAATATCTGCAATATAAAAACTTTTATTCAAATAAAAAATAACAATAAAATATCCATATTTTACTAATGCAATCTCCCTCCATTCCACTCTCTCTCAATTTCGCCCTTAATAAAGTCATTCGTCTCTCTGTCTGTCTCTCCATCCCACTCCATCCCACTCCACTCCACTCTCCTGTAACTTGATATAATGGTTTTCCTCCAATACTTATGTTCAAATTTTCTTCTTTACTTGATATTCGCATGACCTTAGATTTTTTTGTATTTATTTCCATACCGTATTTTCTACCTGTTATTATTAGTCTATTTATCATTTTCTGGAATTCCTTTTCCTTTTTTATAGGAGTACTAGGTAATCCACGTATTTAACTGTTCTTATAACCTTTCCTATAATTTTGAAATCTCCTGTGCCTTCTAGCGCTTCTTGCATTAGAATCTCTCCACATCTATTGAAGAGGATCGGTGATAGGCAACAGCCCTGTCTTATTCTTTCTACCGATATTCATATCGATGGCGTCAGTATTCTCTAACCTGACTTTTCAAGCTTTATTCACATATAGGTTACCTGATCAGTCTCCTGTCTTTCCAGTCTACACCTATATCCTTTAACATCCTCATCATCATTACCCAATTTACTATATATATATATATATATATATATAATATATATATATATATATATATATATATATATATATATATAATGGAAGATAGACGGGAGGTTTTCGTGGCAGGCCACAGAACACTTCGCAGCACTCCGGTTAAGAATCACTGGGGTAAAGAATATAAAATTTATTTACAAGATTCTCTTTTCGATGGCAAGGTGATAGTGCTTGGAAATGACTTCAGGCAATTCTTCCAGTTGTAGCACCCCCATATATTTTGGATAAATGTTTAAAATGCATTCCGTTTTGGCTACACTTCCTTGTTTTTAAACTCTGCGAAAATGTGCGTATATATCGTAGAAGATGAAATTAAAAGATACGCTAGATAGCTTTTGCAGTTCGAAAATTGTATTATTATTTATGTAGATGGAGTTATCGATTAAAAATTCAATTGGGACGGATGAACGACCTATTTTGCCCTCTTAGAAATTTATCGTGCAATACACCAACTTAATGTTGTTACATCTCCTGATGAAGAGTGGATTTGTTCAAGTGCATGTACCATTGTGCATAATCGACTTTGTCTAGAACCTCCTATGATTACTATGCAACTGCGAAGTCTTTCCCAAGAGAAAGCATCTGCAAAAAAAGAGAAGGCTCTTGGTGCAGCGGGTCATCAAGTAACGTTTACTGCAGGCAACAATCTCACTACAGACAGATTTCGGTACGACAATAAATAAGATTCAAGAGATGGAGGGTGATCCATTTCTCACACACTTACAAATTTATGTTGCTGCTTCCCGCATTTCCCATCCACTAAATATTCGGGTCGTGGCGGCAGCATACTCTAAAAAAAACGTGTTATGTAGTGACATTTTTATTAATATAATTTTTTTCGTAATAATAAAAAAATTATTTTGTAAACAAGACCGCAACGGGCATTCTAGTATCAGCTTAAATTCTATGTATTGGTATATTTCCAAATAACCGCACTCCATTTAATTTAAGTGAATTAATAATGCCGAGGTGGCCAAAACACGAGCGCGTCGACATCCTAACTGGCTATTACAGCAAAGCTATTCTTTATCTAGCTCCCAAAACACTGGAATGCTATTTTTATTACTATTAGTTTAGGGTGGATTTTAATGAGGTTTAGACGAAAATCTCTCGTAGATATTCCGTTGATGTTATTTTTACAAAATTCTGAGACTCGTATTCTTATGCTATGCTTCTACGAATTTCCTTCACTTTTTTATACTTTGAAATAATGATATGATAAGTAAGTCTAATGGAAAAACATTGAGCGACCGTATAACAATTTTAACAACCTTTCTAAAAAAATAGAGTTTAAATTTAATTTAAATATTTATTTAAATGAGCCAGGCGTCGAGTTATTGCAAAAATTTGGCGGAAAGGACATTCACTTTAAGAACGAACTTTAGTTGGAAGGGTGAGGTATAAAATAAGCCGTGATCGCCATTTCAAACAAATACCTAAATATTTCGATGTGTTCTGCTTTTATATTCGTACTTCCGATTCGATGCCGTTGTCTCTCTTGCCCACACGATGGAGCCATATTCTTCCGCATGGTCGGAACATGTTTTCTTTGAGTCGACCTCTCCCAGTTGGTCTGACGACCGCTACCCTGGTATGCTCATAGTTTCCCTCCAACATTCCGAAAAGCGTTTCGGAATTCCTCTCTTCCCTTCTCTACCTGTGCGGACCTATGGGTTTTTATCTCACTCTTAGCGATTTTCGGACGCTATTATTCAAGCCGAGGCAGAAACGAATTCCATAAGGAAAAGTTCCACCAAGCAAATTCAAATATTTCTCGCGAGGATTTTGGTTTAATTGAGCGTGCTTGCGTTGTTAAGAAATGGGTCTAAGAGAAATAGGGCGGGAAGGTATTACTCTGCAGAATCTGTAGGAATTAAAGTCATGGCAAATCATTTTGCGATGTTTCCTTTGTGGATTACTACAAAATACCCAGTAGATATCGCAGCGATATGAATTCGGAACTCCTTTAAATTTTTAAAACAAAATCTACATTTCCACCGTTGGACTACACGATAGATTCGGATTTTAAATAGTGAATGTCTCACACGGGTTATATTTTTTAAATAATATAGGTATCCCGCATAACACAAAAGCAATTCCAAGTTTCTATGTATCCCATATTTCATCCCTATAACCAACCACAGACTATTTTAGAAATCATATTTATATCCAAAATTCGCAATACACAAACGCCAAAATTAAAAAGAGATAATCCTAAACCTCGCGAAAATTATAGCCAATAAATAATTACTCCAATTTCAAGATTTTCGACGCGTCTTTCGGCATGATTCCAAAAGTTTTATTTCTAAAGAAGTACTGTGAATTGCGTACCACTTAATCAAACATCAAACCTTTGGGAAAAAAATTTATCATTATTTTGAAAAATAATAATGAAATTTATGAAGTTGACAGATCCTCGCGGATTAATCCCCTATACAACTCTGTTCACCAAAATTCAATTAAAATTCCCATCCGGGTTCGTTTGCGGAGAAGCGGGTCGTAGTGGAGGGGGGTAATACGTCGGGAAGCGACGGCGAAGACGGAGGTAGGTAAGAGAGTAAGGTGGGAAGGGAGGGAGGAGGGGGGGATGGAGAGGAAGGAGGAAGAGACACGAAGGGAGAGGGGGTGAGAGGCGATGGAAAGGAGGTGGGGGGAGGTAGGGGTGAAGTGAAGAGGTGGGATGGGGGAGAGGGCAAGATTGAGGCGTGGAAAGCGGTGCCTCACACCTCCTCCGCGACTTCCGCTCCACCAACTTCGGTGTTCCAGCAGAAAGAGAGAAAACGCTGTTAAGGAGATTTATGCGCGTTTAGGGCGGGAGCGGTCTCTGCGACAGAGGCGTCGGCCGAGGACGGCAGCGCGCGGTTTCCTAGAAGTGCGAGATGGAGGAGGACGTTTTCGGAGGGAACGGAGAGAGAGAGAGGAGAGTATGCCATAGACAAGTGTAGGAATTCGGAGGGCGGAGGTAGGAAGGGAGGGAGAGAGACGCGGAGGATAGCAGCAGATGGAATAGTTGAGGTTAAGTCGATAAATACGGGGAATGGAAGTGGCATGGAGGCTGTAAAAACATCTCGGTCGACCAACTGAAATGTTAAAATTATATGGGTAGCCGCTTTGTCAGTAATATTTGTAAACTTTCCACTTTTATGCTCTTGTTAATTTTATATTTGAAATAATTACAAATTATTAAAAGATCAAATGCCTTAAAGTCGATCTAAGAGTGCAAACGGTATATAAAGTTAAGTACAGTGGTGTATCCAGCCAAATAAGATAGGTACTCACCAAGCCACTATGTACCGGAGTGTTGTTTTACGGCCCAAAACCCCCTATCCTATCCTTGATATGTACGTACAACCTGAAAAACAGCCCTCGTTCTCCAGAAGCTGGATTGCCCCTGACCGTGGCAGTAATCAGGAACAAAGCATAAAGGTGCTAAGAATCCCTGGATGTTATACACCCACGGCCATTCTTTCTCATTCTTATCAAATTCCGCAACCTATCTGCAATTGTCGGACTTTGTTCAGCGAGGACATACTTCAAGAGGAACTAGAAGTAAGAAGAAAAGAAGAAGGCTTCCTGGGAATGAAGAGTGAGAATCTGTTTTATTACAGAGGAAGTAACATAGGAAGAACAATATATTGAAAAGCAACATCATGGCAGTATATAGTTAATCCGATCGATCAGCTATACTAGTGCTTCAAATAAATAATAGTTATCTACTACATATAGTTCAAGTCTATGCACCAACTTCAACATACTCGGACGAGTGTGGAAGATTTCTACCAATAAATTAGAGAACTGTATGAGAAAGGAAGCTGCTATCTAAAAGTGGTCATGGGTGATTTCAACGCGAAGATAGGAAAGTAAAAGTATGATGACAGCGTAGTTGTAAAATAGGACAGAAAGCTTATGAAGATCTTAGGACCAATTTGGAGGAGAGATGCAGTTGATAGGGAAAATTGGAGAAGTCTGGGGACGGTCAACGGTAATGAGGTGTTGAGGAAAGAAGCAGTCTCTCTCTCGTGCTGATATATTTCGGAGAACCTTGAAAGGACGTATTCCAAGAAATAAAGAAGATTGCGGAAAGCAGGAGAATGTGGAGAACCAGGTTTGAATAATAATGGACTTACGATTATGATAAAAATCAAATAAATGCAACTAAATCTTATCAGAACACCATTTGAGATCGACAGCACGTGTCATACAAGAGAATATGGCGGTTTTGTATTTCACTCAACCGTTGTACGCCTATATAATAGATATACTATGTAATTTAATACAATCCTATCGGTGTAATGGGGATTCTTCTTTACACGTAAAAATTGTAAAAGATAACAAATTGAAATTGATTCTTTTAGTCAAATGTCATCGATATGGCATCGGAGGGATTTCGGTTTAAGTAACGAGTTTTCGGATTCACTGGATTCGTGAAAAATTAAAAATTTTGCGAGAGCGATGCTCGTTGTATGTAATTCTTGTTGAAAGAGAAGCGATTAAACCTCTCTCATTTGTGTGCTCCTGCGTCGAATGAGAGTGTGAAAGGAATCCGGTAAAATTCGCAAATGCCATTCATTCCCGCTTTCGAATATTTTTTATAGAGATTAGCTCATGTGACGCGGCGAAATTAAATAGAAATACCAGAAAATATCGGCGACGTTAAAAGCATGCGCGTGCGATGGCGCCTCCTGTGTTCGGGTTAGGTCTGCTGTGTGACGCCATTAAACGGCACCTCGCGTGCCGCATCGATTAAAGATCATTCATCTTGGACGCCAGTCCGATCTTTTTTTCACGGACTGCGCTGAAATTAAAAATAAAACAAGTCCGAGTCCATTAAGAGAGGGCAGGGACCAGGGTTTAATTCCCATGGAACGCTGCTCTGAGCACCTTTTAATCTTCTGGCATCGGTCAAAAATCGAGGTCATTATTTTAAATCCACAATCTTTCATAAAAATTCAATTGTTGCGCAATATCTTGCGTCATTTTAAAAGAAAACGGAAAATGTTGTGAAATTATGGCCTCTTCTAAAACGTCTATCTACTTTAATTACACCAAATATGTGATATAATAATGGAGGCATTAATTAATAGGAGTAAATATACTTTCATAGACTTTATATAATCTTACCCATAACTCATAGGTACTTCAAACGAGCTTTGAAATCGGTTTATGCAGCCTGCCTTCGGATTCCTGAAATTGCATCCAAGTTGCTAAGCACAACAGTGGGCCGCACTGATATGTAAATCGCGACCCGCGGAGGATTATTTCAGCGCATACTGATTACTTGCGTTTCCTTAATCCCTTATGATAATGCACTCACAATACAGTAAAAGCAATGAATGTTTGCCTCAATTAATGTTTGGCTTATACAACCGAATCCGCAAGGTAAATCGCTGCTTTTGGGAGTTCCTGAGTCTCACTCTCTTAAGAAATCGTACTCATTTTCACTCGACATATACTCTGCCTCTTATAAATGTTTACTTTTAGAACTATGAGTTATTCAACTTATGTAGATTACAAATATTTCAAAAACGTCCAAAGGAATGTTTTCTATGGTTATTTTGTATCCAATAAACCAATGAAAACGCGATATTACTGGCAGCGTAAAATTATGGTGGATCGACATGTATTCTGAGTTGAACAACGGCCAAAAATACCTCAGTGAAAACATTTCCCTTTGAACTACAATATCACAAACAATGCTCAGACGACGAGCTTCAAATTATCGAATCACCTCATTACCAGATAATGGCACAGCAAACATTCCCCGTGGAATTTCGCATGACTTTTTCCGTTTATTTTTCTAGAATACGAACAACTAGTGCTAGTTATTTGTCTCGCATAGTTCCTCTATCCTTTTTAATCATCATCGTGAAAAACTGAATATGTTACGATTTTGATACGTAACACGGTATTGTAAAAGTAACCGAGAGTTCTCTTCTGTATAATTACTAGAAATACGAAAATAATGAAAATATTTTTATTATTAAGTAAGGCGCTTCTACTTCGTAACAGAATTGTCATTTCCTAAACGTGTATTTTCCGTAGAGAAATAAGTAAAATTAAACAACAGAGAAATACGAGAACGCGTTTCGTAAATTTCTTGTGTAAGTTTAAATTATTTTTAGCAAAAGATATAGAATTAATTGCAAATGAACATTTATGAAAAGCAACGATAATCATGAAGACAGAATTTTGTGTTTTGAAGCAAACTCGAAATTTTGAGGGCACCTATTTTAGAAATTTTAATTTAATATACATTAATCGACTTTCGTGATTGATTTTATCGGAAAATTAATTTCAGTACTAGTAAAAAAAAGATAGCGAGGGTAAAATTTTATTTCGTGTACAATTTCCACGTTTATAAGCAAATCTGTCTTTTATTTTGTTATTACTTTATGGGTCATTGGTTGTAAATATTGAATATTAGTAATTCGCCGATTGTACGTATACGGGCTCGATTGCTATTCGCAACTTTTTTAAATAGTAAAAGCAATTATTTTTTTAAAATCCGGGACCTAATAAAATTCTTCTAACGTTTAAACTTCTTCCGAATATAATAAACCCTCCACCACTCATCCATAAACTATCTCAAAGCAAAACGCTGGACTATATGCCCGCTCCGCAGATGGCCGTTCGCTAATAGAGAGCCGTTCGCGAGATTACGAATACCACTAGAATGCTCTTCCTACCCCGCCTCCCTCTTTTCTTGCTCCATCAGCCTCCGTACCAACCCCTTCACTCCTTCCCGATCTAAGCCTCTTCAAACCGCTATCCAACACCGCTCTAAAGAGTCGATGGCCCGAAATCCAAGCAGCATTATTCCATCTCTCTCGCACGCCAACCGGACGCGAGTGCCGATTCCCACTTTCATTCCTCCGCTTCATCGAAACAAAAGGGATCGTCGTCGTCACGGCATCCTTGTTCGGCTGTGCTAGCGAAGGATTAAACCGTTTGAGCGTTTAAGGCCACTCGCGCGACTTTTTAACCGCCCAATGGCGAAGTTTGGCCGTTGCGGTTTCGCCGTCCAGTGTTTTATGTATGACCGATGCTCTCGAACAACCTTGACCCCGCCCTTTCCTTCCCTCTGCCCTACCCTCTCCTCCCTTCTACCCGTTCTCTCTCCCTCTCTCGTTCCGCAATCTAATCTCGTCCATTTCGCACGTACGCTCTCTGTCCCTTGGCACACAAAATGAATCAGAAGTAGCTAATTGTGTCATTAAAAATTACAATGGAAGTGTTTAGATATTTTAAGGTCACCTAGGAGTAATTTTGTTCTTTTACAATGGGTCGTTGAAAATTAAAACTATAAGTATATTTTCTAGGATTTATTTCGTTCTCTCCCATTCTGATATCGATGTCGTCGAAATGAATACCCCAAAAAAATTGCACTGCAGAAAAACAAAGTAATAAAGTTGTCTACGAAGTATTCTGCTCACCTATCGCTATTGCCAACGAAATTATATAACACAAAGGATTTTAACCGAGAAATTAGATCATAGCCAGAGCGTTTGTTAGTGAATTCCCTCATAGTTATTCCAAATATAGCATCAAGAGTTGAGAATATTCAAAGCACGATAGTTAGAGAACCACCTTTTACAGCTTTAAAAATTTTAATATTTATGAGTGATTAGATAAGATTACAGAGTTGAACCAAGAGCCGTGTGTTTTGAAGCATACAGTCTACCTACGTAACACCGAAATAGTACAATTTGAAAGATATCACCTGCATTATAGGAAAACTTGAAATTGAATGAGAAGTTTACATGCATCAACTATTAATAAATGAAAAAAATAAGCAAAATTTCTCTCTTTGGAGACAAAATTGTAGTATAAGTACATAGAATACAAATTAATATTACATTAAATAACTGTATACTTTTGCTTTTTTTTCGAAAATTTTTTGGTTAAAAATGGAGAGCGGCCTCTGGCAGCATACATAACTATTATCAAAATGAAAGGACAAATCTTCAATTCATAAATTGCAAGTCATTTATTTTAATATCACGAACACCAATAAAATTATATCAAGCTTTTATCGTAAAAACGCAAAATTACATTAAAAAACCAACTATAGAGAGGAGTAAAAAATATGTGAACCCAAATAGTCTGCACGTATGTTTAAGAAATCGCATTATAAATAAATACTCTAAATCCTAGAAATTTTGGGGCCATTTTGCGCCTCTCTTGTGTGCGACTGTCTTAAATTGGTAGAATACATATGCGTTTTAATTATAAGTGCATTGAATAATTGCCCTTGAATTTTAAAGCGAAAACCTACTGGCGTAAACTTGTTCACCTTTATTTCTGATGTGCTCATCTTGCTTAATTATATAGCACCCGCGGGGCTAATGTGTACACTTCTTTAAGGGTTATTAATTTGCAATCAAACTCCATGGCATACAGTTCTCCCGTGTATACTCTCTACGATATTACGTATAAAAGAGGCACATTAAAATACAGCATCCTGCGGCAATTAATACATTTTCCTATCTCTTAACTTAATATCGCACTTGTTCGTCACCTCCCGGCTGCCCTCAGTCTCCTGCCACGCCACGCCCCACTTTACCCCGCCTCACACTCCACTCGCCAGCAATAATCCTCCGCCGCCAGATGGCAAGATGTCCGCCTGCGGTTAACGCGACGGCATCTTGACCCGAGGACTCCGGGTTCGATTCCCTCGGGGCGAAACCGATGCCCGCTCATTCCTATGGAGCGATTTTTTTTTATCGGGCGCGGAGCTAAAGCGATGGCCTCGTTGGGGCCCTTCGTCGCCGCCACCCCACCGTAGGGCCGAACGTATTTCGCATGGCGCGGATGCTCTCCTCAAACCAACACAGGAAAGTCGATATACCAATACTTTAATGAGAAATCGCATCCATCGATCGGATGATACGACCGACGTCACGTCCTTCGCATACATATATAAATACCTCGCTCCAAAAACATTGGCCTTTGTCTCCTAGATTTCAAAGGCGATCGTCCATTAGTTCTCTATCTATCGCTCCATCTCCCAAAACCTGCTTTCTCTAATACTCACCTAATCCAATTACGTGGTCCGAATTCCGATCTCAAATTCGGAAACCCGCCACGTCGATTTATTTGGGCATAAGTCCAGAGCCGTTTCCGGTCAACTGCCCTTGGAAGTCATCTCCCGGCCGCTTCCCTCTCCCCGCCTTTTGGCATTCCCTCCCCTCCCCTTCTCTCTATCCCCCTCCTCTTCCACCCTACTCTTATTCTCTTCTTTCTTGCCACATTCTGCGCGCTCTTCTTTGTGGTCGCACTTCTCGTCTCTCGATGCCCAGGATGTCGTCCACGGCTGCGGTCAATTCTACCGGATGAAATTTACCCTTCACGAAAATAAGAAAAGGACCAACGACCTCTAATATTAATTATTTATACGCTAACATGTTTCTTTCAATACGATTCAATTCTTTGAGTCGCTGTATATATATTACCTGTATTATGAAACTTTTTATTCTATATCCGATATGGCTCTCCAAATTCCAGGGTTCTAACATATCTCCTGCGTTTTTCTGTTCAACAACTCACCGGACCTTTTCCCGCTCTCATTTCAGTTCGTTCGTTCAAATCCTCCTTTATCACATCCGCCTCTTCTTTCTCTCTTCACTTGCTTCCTTCACCTGTATCCTTTTATCTCTTTTTCTTGCCTCGCCCATCTTGTGTACAGCGTGGTATCGCGTACACCGGTAACTTGATCCGAGAAGAAAATGAATTGTTCAGATCATAATCTTTCGAGATTCCGATGAGGCGTAATTAATGGATGAAAACATATTCGACGTAGAAGAAAAGGATGGATGCGTTTAATAAATTCGGAGGATATAGAATCGTAATATATGCAATTAAAGGGAGAAAAAAGTACAGACACCCTAAAATACGTCATCCAGGAAAGGTTGCAAATTAAAAAAAAAGTGTCAAGACTACGGAGGAGACTAGGGATTAAGGTTTGAAGTCATTATTTAGGTGGAGAAAATTAAGATTCCGGAGAATTATAATCGGGAGCGAAGAAGCAAACGGTGCAAAACTGCTAGTCGAACAAAATGAACCCTCTCCCTCTCACTTTCGTTTCGGTTAACGCACTTCGTCTGTTCTTCGCCCTTCCATTCCCTCGTAAAACATCCACCCGACGCACTGTACTCCTTGACAACTCCCCTGTCATATCCATTCCTCTTTTCCCGAGAAGGCTTCCGCTGCATCATCCCCCATGAGCCTCTCTCTCTCTCTCTCTCTACTGCTGACACCGATCCAACCGCGCCCCGAGGTCGAATTCCCTTCTATCCATCACTTCACACCTTTGTAACCCCTCTCTCCTCTCTCTCTCTCTCTCATTGTTCCCTACACAATCGCTTCCTTCGGGAATCGATGCATTCTTCCGCAATTCTCATTCTTCTTTCGCCTGCTATTTCCTCGGCACCTTCCCTGGACCATTTCATCCGGACGCCTCCTTATGATAACTCAGTCCGCCTCATTTCTCCTCTCCCTCTCTCTCTCTCTCTCTTTCCTCCTCGTAAAGTCACTCCCAATTCACGCTCCATCTTCCTCCCTTTACTTCCAAGCCTCTTTCAAATTCCATTTGAAATTCTATACTGAGAAATTTTCTTCTCTTTCGAGTCCATTTCCCTTCCATCTCTCTCTCTGTTACGACTACTTAGTCTTTCCTTTGTTTTTCCTTGGGTTTATCTCTAAATTCCTTCATTTTCACTTTCCTCCTATACACTCCCTATATCATAATGATCCTTCTTTTAGTTACACCTTTCTTCTTTCTCTTGTTCCAGTTCTTACTTTTCCAAATTCCTATACCTTCCCGCTTTCCTAGATCTTTTCCCCTTATTCTTTCTCTTTTCCAATCTCTCTCCTTTTAAAACCGATTCCTCGTATCCCTTAAATAATCCTCTTGTATTCCCCTCCCCATCTCTAGTTTCTCTCTCTCTCTTCTCTCTCTCTCTCTCTCTCTCTCTCTCTCTCTCTCTCTCTCTCTCTCTCTCTCTCTCTCTCTCTCTCTCTCTCTCTCTCTCTCTCTCTCTCTCTCTCTCTCTCTCTCTCTCTCTCTCTCTCTCTCTCTCTCTCTCTCTCTCTCTCTCTCTCTCTCTCTCTCTTCTCTCTCTCTCTCTCTCTCTCTCTCTCTCTCTCTCTCCTCTCTCTCTCTCTCTCTCTCTCTCTCTCTCTCTCTCTCTCTCTCTCTATTCTCTTTTTCTCCAGCTTCACTACTTTCTTATTTAGCATCTCAAAGAAATATCTCTCTATTCTCTTCATATTTTACGTTTCTTATCCCGTTTACTCCATCGTGTCTAATTCTATCTCTCTCTCTCATCTCCACTCCTCTCTCTCTCTCTCTCTCTCTCTCTCTCTCTCTCTCTCTCTCTCTCTCTCTCTCTCTCTCTCTCTCTCTCTTTCGCTTTCCTCTTTCTCTCTCTATCCCTCATCCTCCACTTTCCGATCCTCTCGCCTGCTTTCTCTTCTTCCTCCGTGTTTTCGCTCCTCTGACAATTTCTATATTCGTCACTTCTCCCTCTATTTCTCCTCTTCTCTCTATCCCTCTCCCTCCTTTCCTTCTCCCTACAACGATCCTATGAAGGGTAAAAAAGGGGTCGAGGGAGAAAGGGGAGGAGAGAGAGTGAGGGGGGGAAAGAGGGGGAGAGAGGGGGAGAGAGGGGGAGAGAGAGAGGTAGCTAAAAGGGAGGGATTTCGGTGTATTTTCGTTCCACGGCCGAAGTCGACGTTTCACCCCGTCCCCGCCAGGCGGCTCTGTGCTCACCCAGTTCCCTTGTTCCGCCGGAGGGAGTAGGGGGGCGTGCCAGTACTAAGGCGAAAGCCGTGGCGGGAGGTACGGAGGGTTCGCCGTAGAGGGGCGTGTTGGGGGTTTTCGCACGCGTCTTCCGAAACAACAGATAGGCGGAAGGAGAGGGGTAGGGGGCGTGACGGGGATTCTGTTTGCACCGTGTCGTTCGAGTCAGAAAACCCACGGTTCGGATTGTCCTCAGCGGAGCGGGATGGCGTTTGGTTGGCGTCCGGATGCCTCCGCGGCTGCTGCGACAGCCCTGTGTCTCCTAGTGATCGCATCCACCATCCTCAACGGTGAGTGAGATTCTTTGTCTTTTTTCCTCTCTGTAAAGGTTCTTATCTTCTCACCCCGATCGACTTCCGGGGGACCCTTTTATCCTCACGAACGCTGCTGAAGTGCATTCGAGGTCTCCGGGGGAGTTTAAAAAGCGCCCGAAATACCGCCTGTGGTTCCAAGTGCCTTTTTGGATTTTTTTTTGCTCTCTCTACTGCTCTGAGACGCATCACGCGGTTGTATTCGACTTTTCTTCGGACGTCCTCGTCGCGTTTCCAAAACTTTTAGAGTGGATTTTTTTTATTATGGACGGTGAAATTTTTTTTCTCTGGCAGAGATCTTTTCAACTTTCGGCGCATGAATTTAGAGGGAGTGAGTTTGAGTTTAATAATAGTGAACGTCGCGGACGCATTTTCTTCTGACTTGGGTAACTTAATCACAATTTTCTAAGGAAAATGTCCACTTCAAAAAATACTTGCAAGTGTAAATTATGAAAGCTTAGACAGGAAATCAAAGTGCATTCGAAGTAAATTTTTTTTCAAATATCGAACGAAATTTAAAATTAAACGTTGCAACCGCCGAATAATAATATTCAGTGTATTGATTTACTATGGTGTAAAATCGTCATTTAGTCTTTTTACTTTTTAATTACTCTTGTAATCTATTTATTCGAAAATATTCCTGCTTATGCGTCGAGGATTGCATTGTCCATTCAGTTTTTCAAAGAAATTTTACGAAATAGCGAAAGTACTAGCTCTCGCCGTAGTTGTACTTCTATAAGAATGAAGCATGTTTACTACAAATAAGATGCATTTTTCGATTTTTTTTTCTTAGCCCAAAAACATGTGAACGTTCAAAATATCAGTTGATGGTTAAACCTTAATTTGAAACAAAACAAAATATGCCATTGAATTAAAAATATGTTAATGTTTCGGCATATTTTGGGAAATGAGTCGTTTTCTAAAAGATGAAAATATATAGCATGGCATGAAATAATTCGCATAATGTCTACCACTAATAAGGCTCAAAATAATCAGGTATGCAAAATAAATCACTTTGCAAAAACTATAATGCGTTAATTGTTTATAATTTATGAGACATATTGGTATTATTATGCTTTTAAATGTACAATTGTGACATTGTCAAAATATTATTCCTGCTACGTACATACATACTTGAAAATCGCTCGAATAATAATGAAGAATATCGACGTGCTACATATTGACGAATGTAGATATGTGTATATTCACTGAAATATGTCAATAACATCTTAAAATTTGACATAATTACCGGTTATTGTCTGCTCATAAATGTACAGTGAATCACAATAATTTTGAAAATCATAAAAATTCTAAAGCAGAATTTGATGATTAATTATTCAGTTCTTTGTCTCGTCCTGGAATTTCAACCTACATTCACTCTTAAAAATTTAAATTGCCGTCGATCAGTTTAATCTATAAACCGTCGAATCATTTTGTATCGACCATCTATAACTCAATTTTTCGACAGCTCAAAACAGGAATTTTTCTTCATGGATGTATTTTCGGTTAAATGATTCTAGGTAACTAGATGCTTCAATAGATTTATTTTCTGTTCAATTTACGGACATCAAGAATTCATACTTCATTTGTTGCGCCATTGGATAAAATTGAATTTTGTGTTCAGCTTACGCAAAACAATGTTTTACAACGAAAAATTAATTAAAATTAAGCTGAAAATTATTGTCACGTGTAAAGATTAATATTTAAATAAAAGCTTTAATACCTAGTAGTATTTATACTATAAGCGAAATAATTTACCCACCAAATTTAAGAAGAACTTTTAAATCTTTCTAAAGACTATTCAAATGAAAAAGAAGAACCATATGGAGGTCAATGTTACCTTTTTTTCTTCCAATACAATCTAGCAATATTATCTGTAATTTAGGTACAAATCATCGTATTATTTTATTCAATTCCCTCTCAGGAAACTATTTATTGGTATGATACTGGATGACAAATTCGATAATATTTCATATGCAAAATATTAGGCTCATTAATATACAACATTTAAATAATATTTAAGTTATGATGTTACCATGCTCTTAGTCATAGTGATATGTTACATTACCCTTAAATTTGAAAATATAAGCGGTGTTTTATAATCGTTTTAGAAAATATTCAAGTTGTCAATAAGAAACTACAATATCAAGCTGTGAAGATATTTATTTGTAGAAAAGCGAAAATGGACTCAAAATTTCATATATCACTTTATGTAATGAAATAATACAGAAAAAACACAAAATTGGAGTTTTAAATGTGACAGACCAAAAGCAAAAGTAAATTTATCCACATTAGCATTGTATTTACTATGGTGTGGTGCCAAATTGTGAGGAACCCATTCCCTAGAAAATTCTTATCGATTGACGACCGAGTTAAAACATTCAAATTGACAAATATATAAATTTATTGTTATATAATGGAATTTAACGAGTTTTATATGCAATTATAATTGAAAAGGTAACCTTTTTCAACCCTGAAAAAGTTCAGAGTTTTTAACTGTTTTTATTTACCCATTCTTAATTCTCATCTTTCAGCCATGCCAATCGTACGCTTAACAGCAAAAGAAAATCTTCAAACAAACGAATCAATTAATAAAATAAGATCTCTTTCCCTCTTTCATTGGAGAATTCAGAGTCAATATTTACGTCCAATTCATCTTTCCTCCTACGCCCACTCTCCCGATATCGTTTGCTGTCACTAACGCCCCCCCCCCCCCCCCCCCCCCTTCTACTTAGGAGAATAAGGAGGAGAGAGAGAGAGAGAGGGAGAGAGAGGGAGAGAGAGTGAGAGAGAGTGAGAGAGAGAGAGGGAGAGAGAGAGAGCCATCAAGAGACTCGCGGGCGAGCGGATGGCCCTCGTGTCAAAGGGGCAATCGCATAATATTCTCCCTTTCAAAAAAAAGGAACGCTCAGCGCCACCTGTCGACCTGGCGTAACTTCCGGCGCGTCTACATCCGCTTCCTCTTTTGACCGTTTCGCTCACGTGACATATTGCTCCTCCTTTCGTAGCGCGAAGCGGTTCGACAGAGTCCCCCACTACACCCCGATCTCCGCCCCCGACCCCTCAAGTGTCCCACAACACGTACATTAAGGACCGACGCGATTGGCCCCCGCTCCCTCGCCCGCCCCCGTTCACGACTCGGAATCAACTCTCGCGCCGTAATCACACTCTCCCCGTCCATCGATATCCTTCCTCAGGGACACGCGTAAGACAACGCAGCTGTCCACGTCGAATCCGCGGCGACCGTTGAGGGCCTTGGAGCGAATTGCGAGATTCATGTATCGCGTGCTACGGATGATGCCCTCCGAGCGACGCTCCGATCGTGATCCTCATCCAACTCCTCCAGACATCTGCATGACGTGTTCTCTCTCTTTATCCTCGCTTTTATATCGAATCTGCTCCTGAGATCGATGGCTCGAATGGAAGAGCACTCGCAGGAGTGGTATTGATGTGCGATAGATCGATATGACTGCGAAGCAGATCCACTGATCGATTGCATTTTATTGATGGCGTCCCGTTGAAATTCACCTGGCATCTTTTCGACTTTTCATATAAACCTCACTACTTTCTCTTTATGTTTATGTTACGATCGGAATGCTTATCTAGGTTCATGTAATATTACTTATGTATCCTACTGCTGCAGCTTTACTTTCTGCTTCAGCTAATAATTTAAGAAAAATGCAATTCAGTTTAATGTTAAAATGTTGTTACGTATTTCACAAAAATCTCACATTCAGGCGTAAACTTTAATTTTGTCTGTTTATTTTAAAGATAAAGCAGTACTATGTGATTAAAAAATAAGTCTCACTAGAGTTGAGTATGTATATTCAGAACCGGAGTATTAATATCAAATTGACGTTGGAAATATATTCAAATTCCCAAATAAATGCTCTCAGAGGATTTCCTTCAATGAGTAACATGAAGACACAGGTCATAAAATACGAGAGGCCCGTTAAAGAAGTTTCTCGTAGTTTTATCGGCAGTGGATACTCTCCGAACGTTTTCGGTCGCTCGATCCAAATGCATAATATACAAGTCGGCCTTCCAAAACTAAGTTCTAATTTGAATTTCTAATGGGTGTTTAAGTCTGCGCGATCCATCGGAAAACAAAAACGTAACTTTCAGATACGCTTACGAAAGTTCGAAACAAGGATGCTAAATCTTGTTCGGACGATTACGTATTGTTTTACTATTTATGCCTCTTCTAATCACATTTTTTATCTCGTCGCAAGAAAGTAGTTTACGGAATGCCTCCGGTAATACGAACTGCATGAAAGACAGTGTGTTTTTCTAAGGACATTCTTTTCACTCTCACGGCTCTTTCATAATTTCTTTTACGTCCTCATAACTCTTACCAGCCATTGAAAGAATCTTCTTCGTTACCTTGATTACCATGATTCAAAACCTAAGGTGTCTCAAAACTTCTAGTAGAGCATTTATATTCCCAAACTGTGCGAAAGAAACTCTTATTGGCTTTGAGATTACATATGTAGTAAATCTCTTCCAGTTATTAGTCACCAAAAACACCCCTTTGCATCCGATATCATGCAAAAATCCACCGATTGCGCAAACATAAACCGATCGAATATTGCTAAGGCGATTCCGCGCATAGGCAAACAAAGAGTCCACGCGTACAGCTCTGCAACACGCAACGTGCCTCGCGTCAAACCGTATGCGTGCCAACCACCGCTATTATACGGCTGGCTTAAGCGAGCTTTCGAATTCGCGGTAAATAAGTCTAACAAACTTCTCTGAATTAAAAGTCACGACCTGGATGATAACATACATGCTGCTTCAAAGAAAAAGAACTAACTGCAAAGTTACCGAGGCAACTGCTGTCGCAAAAAAAAGGGACGGAGAACTACGCGAAAACATGTCAGCTAAAAAGTAGGGTTTATCAGTAGTAGGTCAAAGATTAACAGTCTTAAGGTTGGTGAATTCCTGCCAAGCCCGGATTCCTTGTAGCTAAATTGACAATTTGGTATACTCAACCTTATGTCATCATATGCATTTACCTGAATCTGATAGATACAAGCCATAGACAGAGGTCGAAAACTCGTTTTTTCAATTTATCCACTTACGAAAAATAGCAAAAAGACGGATTCTTGTACGAGAGCGACTGATTCTTTAGGCGCAGCGCGCGTAGGGTACTCGAACTTCTAAAAATAGACGCTGCATCAGTTGACTATGAAAACTAAATCGAAGAACGTTCTCATAAAAGACTGAATGCTTTGTAACTAATCCAAATATCTCTCTTGTAATATATTGTTATGTTTTGCAGTTTATGCAGCCTCAACAAGCTCTTTAATTCCCTCTTTGTTTACCTTTGAGAATAAAACTACCTGGAGAAAACGTTTCATATTGACACAATTATGTTTATTTCAGAAATAAATGCTAAAGTCTATGTATTTATAGAATTGATGCAAAAAATTTGCGGAATATAATGATTAAATAAGCTAACAGCTTTGAAGTAGGTTCTAATCTAGATACGAACTCGAAGCTTTTGGAATAACGAACGGCCAAAATAATGCAAGTAATAATGTTTACTGCTTGAATTCAAACTGAATATTAACCATCGTGATTCGGTTAGGAATACGAATGGAAGGACGTTTTTTAGAAATGTAACAATGAGAGAGAAACTCTGTGACTATATTGTTGCCTCGTTCGAGACCTTCAGCTAAATGCCCTTTCTTCCTATAAAAGTATTAGAAGATGAGGTACTGTTCTGTTATACCCCCACAAATAAAGTCCCATAAAAACATTATCGCTAAGGAAACGTTAAATAAATAAGAAATATAGTAACGTAGAGATGAACTTCCAAGAATTGAACTTAAATATCAGACCTGATTGGCCGGTCTCGACATTTACAAACCCAATCACCGGACAACGGGGAGGAATACTTTGGTTCCGGGCGAGGCGAAGGGCGCGGTAGCGCCCGGAGACGACTACCCATTAAAACAAAGCGAGCCGAAGGCTCGTCAATATATCCTTCCATTTACGGCGCAACAGACAAGAGGATATAACATTGAAAGGATATATTGACGAGCCTTCAGCTCGCCTTGTTTTAATGGGTAGTCGTATGCGGGCGCTACCGCGCCCTTCGCCTCGCCCGGAACCAAAGTATCCCTCCTCGTTGTCCGGTGATTGGGTTTGTAAATGTCGAGACCGGCCAATCAGGTCTGATATTAACTCGATCTCCAAATAAAACGTAGTTTCCTCAATTGTTAATCGTGACCCTAACAACGTGATAATGTTTTTATGGGACAGTTTGTGGGGGTATAACAGGACAGTACCACGATTTGAATCAGCAAGTAATGTAAATAAGTACATAATAAAATATCATAAATAATTATCTTTAAATGCATATAATGCATATATACTATGATGATATTTACTGATAATTGGTGAATCATTTTTGAAGGACGTAAATTCACCCAAGGTGAACTTTATGTGGCCTTATAAAGCACTGGAGGTGAACGTTACAGTAAAGCTTTTCTTGAAACAAAAATATACAGCAACGAATGCTTCAAACGTTGAAAATTTTCAGGCGTAAATCTATCAAGGTAACTTTTTAATCTGATAAATTATCTCCTGACTTATTTGATTGACTATATTTTTTTAAATTAATTAAATCTTTATAATAAAATGTACAGTTTCCGAGATTATTTAAGAAATATTGATAGTTATTTTAAAAACAAACGGAGATTAATGTACGATTGCGATAATGTGCGTAAATATCCATTGCTATTTCGTCACGTATAGTGGAATACATGGCGACGCTATGTTAAAGAGTAAAATATTTTCTGTGAAAAATTAATGGATGCACTTTACAGCAATCGATAAAGTTATAACTAAAAGAGATATGGCAAAGTAGTCTAAAGTAGGTTAATGTTGGGCAAATATTGCACCATTTATTTTATTTATTTTTCACTAGGTCATAAACAGCACTTTACGGCCTTTAAAATGATTGTAACAACAATTATAATGACCTACACGTATGACCATGCTTTCGGCAGGATTTGAACCGGCGACCTTAGCATTCGGAGCTAGACACACCAACCACCCCTCTACCAAGGCTTAGAAATTTAACATAATTTACCTAACCCTACTAATAAACTAATTTAACGTAGCTATGAATTAATTAAACAATTATTTTTTTTAAATATAAGAAATGAAATCGGAAGTTTAAACTTTATGAGAAACAGTCCTCTCTTCATCTAAATTACTCTTCTACGGGCATTGTGGAAATGTTAGTTCCTTTACAAATACAAATTTGCGCACAGTAAAAATGGAACCTATAACTAATTCGAAAGTAAATTTTTCTAAAAGGGGTTAAATCTCGGGACTTATAGTTCATAAAAAATAATGAGATAACCATTTCCGCTTAAAAATCCTGCAACCCGTTCGCTTTTCTTCCCTTCTCCGCCGAAAGTCATGAAATGGGGAATCCAATTACATCATCTTCTCTCTCGACTTAAAACTACGTCCTAGACCCATAAAGTTCTATAGTTTTGCTGATTGAATAACTTGCCAAGAAGTGGAGTTTACTTTTCTTCTCGCTTTCATATCGCCAAATACGTTAATGGCCTATTGTGGGTCATGAGGAACGGTTACTCTATTCGTCCGATGCCGAAGGACTACTCCTGGAAGCATTGGCGATAGATATTTTTATCCCATATTAAACTTTCCAATACTGTTATAATTAAAGGTTTAATTAATGTGGAAGGATAGTTTAACATTTTACACAGACATGCGATGCTCTGCTCAATAAGAAGGATATTGTCTGTGGCAGGGAGAGAGAATCTTTAAACCAACTCGAGAAGTTGCTACAGAAATCATAATTTTTAGCACCGCACGTTATTTGTTAACAATTAATTGAATAATGTTTGAATAAAAATTTGTTGAAGGCACATTAAGTTTCAATTTTATACGAAATACTGCCATTTATGTGGCTGAATTTTGATCTATCGGAATATGGAAGTCTACGGTGGGTGGTTTCAGATATCGTGGTGCGGCATAGAAAACATTTAGAAGAGAAGGCAATCTAAGTGGAAAGTTACAAATATTTAAGTGGGTAAGTGAATAAGAGTAATATATGTACTTTTTCATGTACGAACTGTAGACATTTTCAAGAAAATCATTCTATAAAGAGATATCTGCTAATATCTGACATAATATTCTTTTGCTTTGATGGTGAAAGTAATCAATTTAAAATGTCGACACATTCAAAATTCACCACGCATCTTCTACTCTATATGATGTTTCATGCCTCGAAAATTCACGCATAGAAAAAAGTGATGCGTGATGTATGAGATGTAATTTTTTAAATAATTTATCCTCAAGCCCTTAATGTGTTGAAATTTTCCTTATCACATGCCTGCCAAGTTTAAATAGGACCTTTTAAAAGAGAAATACAGTGACTGGAGATAACACCGTAATAAAACTTCTAAAACGCGGAAAATTTTAAAAAATTATAGCACAATTTAGGAAAAAGAAATTGCTGCTCAAAAGCGCGAGGAGCAGTTGCACTTCGGTCGACGCTTATAAGCAAAGTATGTCTCCTCTAGTTTCCTCGTGCTTTGCTAGAATACTTGTGGCGTTGCTTATGCTGCAATTCGATAATTCCGTAACGAAATATCTCTTAGAAAAGGAACATAACCCTCTTAACCGCTCGAGTCGACACGTTTCCATGACTACATCTCCCTCGAGACACGTAACGAGAGGAAACCTCTCTCCTCTTCCCTCCCCCCACTTTTCCCCTGCCCTCCCATTTTATTCCCCTCTTTCTCCCCCTCCCCATCTCCGCATAACTTACCTCCCACCCTCACACTCCTACCAAGTCGAGCACGCTTCTTCTGACGCAAGGCAACGTCTTGGTCCGCGATGGGTGACGGGATAGCGAGGCAGGGGAGGGAGATATCGCTTCGCCATTGTTTCCCAAGGACCTCCTTCCCCTCTCTCTTCTCCCCTCCCCCCTTCGCCTACCCGCTCCCGCTATCTCAACCCCAACCGCCCTCCGGAGAGGGAGCGGTGAGCATAGACCGGAAACGCAAGGGTTTTACCGCCACGCGTCGCTTCTTGCACCAGGTGTGACGGCCACTCGCCACTCATCTTCGAAAACCTCCTTCCCCTCTCTCCTTCCCCTCAAAAAGCACGCTTTCACAAAAGCGCCCTCTCTCCCGAGCACGCGCCCTCCAGTAGAACGTCCTCTACTCCTTCGACATTTCCCTCTCCATATCCCGATCCCTTTTCGACTGCCTCCCATCCCAAAACCTCCCTATGGCGGTCCTCATTCCTTTGACCTCAACTCGCCCACGCGACCACCCTACTTTTTTATTCCTTTGAAGTTAAAATTGACTTCTTCCCAACCATTGCTCTCCTCTGCCTCTCTTTTTGTCTCTCTTATCTATTTTTCCCCGCGCGTTCGCTCATCCCTTCATTTTTTGGTAATTCGAGTGCCGAGTGCCGCAGGGGTAGGGTAGAGGTCCCGTTTGGTTTTACGTGCGCGCATCATGCGGTTATAAGCCGGTTTGTTTGCTTTTTAAGGAAGCACGGGATCGATTTGAGTGGAACGCGCGCGGTTTTTCTAGAGGTAAAGCTTTAAATAGACACAAAGTTGCGGTTAATCGAATGTTTTTGGTATATTACCTTAGTGGAGTGCTTACGTTATTATCGTCCGTCTGCCTCTTTTGTTCCCCTCAAAGATGGACTTTTATGTTTTCCGACAATTTTATTTCGTGGATAGGCTCCGGGAAAGTATTATATTCCGCATATTGAAATTTTCCATGCATTTAATGTTTTGCAGCTGGAGGCACAAATTCTTGGGGAAAAAAACAAAAGTGATATTTTGGCGGAGCCGTCATTGTTAAAGGTTTTCATTTTTCAATTTAAATATCCCCCGACTAGTTTTTTTTTATGTATAGGAGTCATTATCCCCCTTACCCCTTTGATGTTGTAGAAATTCGACTTATTGGTAGTTTCCACTGGCTAGAATTTTCCGCGTAGTTCATAAAATAATTGTACCGCTTCTTTCTTCCCTTCTATGTTTGAATCTGCTTTCACGTATTACAGTTTGTAAAGATTCGCATAATTTTTTTCTTTATTTAAAGACTAATGTCGTCAATCTATAAAGGTGATCTTGGTAAAAATATTTTGACAACTAGGCAAATATGTTATTATTCCCAAGGGGACAAAAGCTGTTATGCTTAACATTATCTGCATACTTTCACCCAATATTCAACTGAATGTAATAAAACAAAAACCCAAATTATTATCAATTCATAAACACAATGCACATTTTTTACGCTTTTATAATGCTGTAGTTTTACATAAATCTGGATTTGAATTTGAAACGGTATATTAAATGACACCCAGTAGATAGTTATTTGCAAAATTTTCCGTGGACTAGGCCTTGATAAAAAGCAGATAACGCATGAAGCCACGTTCGAAACACTTGGTTCCAACGTTAGAAGGACATTCAATATGGATTATTCCGACATTCAATGGATTTGGGACGGAGGAAAGCGACTCTGGCAATTCCATTCCTACCTTTGAGAATGTTCGCCATTTTCTTTTATTCACCATTGTGGGCCTCCTTCGCATGAAGTAACGCGACACCCTCTGTTTCCCTACTCCCTCTCTCCCTTCCTCCTTTCCTTTCTCCCTTCCAACTACTGTCTCTTCTTCTCCATTTCTCATTTCCTTGTCACTATTTTCCTCTCTTCCTCCCTCATCCTATCTCCCTTCCTCCCTTTATCCTCTCTCTCTCCTTTTTCACTCTTTCCAGTCCTCATAACTTCTCTGCTTCATGCCCACGCTCCACAGAGACAAAAACAGGCCATTTTATGTTTTTTTGTTGGAATACTCGTGGTCAAGTGAATTCCGTAATGCAATACCGTCCTCACGCATATGCAGATCAGGTATTATTTTAGGACAGTGTCGTAAAATTTTTCTTCACAGACATCTTAGTCTTCACCAGAGTATAACTAAGATTTAAATCTCCGTTCCTTGTTTCCTTTTCGTTTATTCTCCTACTGCATACTATCCTTAGATCATCGACTTCCCTGCGATGCATTATAGCTACGGATAGATTCCCTAAGGAACTCCCCTTCCATCCTTACTTCCTTATACATATTATTTCTGGTAATTCAGTTTCCTTAACACGAAAATTTGGAGCGGTAATTTAGCTATTCGTTTAATTACAAATACAGTCGCCATGATGAAATACAGCCACGTAATTGTCCACTTACAATAACTTCTAACCATAATTTTTCGTGTAAATTACGCGAGATCTACTTACTACAATTTGAAAATGTCGTAATTCACGTACAATTAATACAGAAGAAGGGAATACATAAGTTTTGTACAGAAAAATTAATGCAGTAAAATGGTATAATAGTTCTCGCCTGACATGCTTAGCACGTAGGGCGAGATTTAGGGGTTAATTTTTTCTAGTGTTCAGAAATATTGGGAGCAATTACCCCCTTAACCCTCTCTCCTGCATCCGCCCTTGCCTTCCAAATATTATTCCCCTTTCATTGGATATTTTTTTATGTTCGTCTCGCCCCCTTCTATCTTCGCCGGTTTTACCTTTTACGAATAAGACTTTCTGCCACCTCTCCTTTTCTTCCCTTCTATATCCCTCACTTAACATCGTTCTTCATATATATCTTCTCACATCTCTTTCTCTATCTTTATTTTCGCTCTCTTCCTGTCATATCTCTCATTCCCCTTCCGCCGTCTTTTTACCCATTCTCTTGATGCCCCTATCCCTTCCTCCGCTTCGCCCTTCTATCACGAACTCGCTTCCCCTATCTCTCCCTCTCTCCCCTATCTCCCCCTCTCTCCCCTATCTCTCCCTCTCTCCCCTATCCTCCACCCACATATCCCCCGTCTACGCTTACTCCGGTGTCGTGTTTCCGTACAGGGAGGGTGATTCTTCCTTCGCCCACCCCCCTCCATTCCCCCTACCTACCTCATCCTCCCTCCATACAACCTTTCCTGTTCCCCGACTCCGAGATTTCAGAAAAGGATTTTCAGAGAGAGAGACAGAAGGAGGAAAAAAGGAGGAAAATGGCCTTCTTCCTTGTCTTTTTCTCTTTCCACCCGCTGCCTCTGTTCTTTTGTCTCTCTCCTCTTCGGCCTCCCCCTCACCCATATTTCCACATGGTGGCCAAACATCTTCCCTTCGTAATAAGAAAGTATAAAAAAAAACGAACAAGTCAAGACGGCAGGTCGCGCCCATGCTGCCGTTTTCGCGGAAAAAGTAATTCATTTTTTTTTAAAACTCCGTTTCATTTTTGCTCGTGGAAGCCGTCGTGCGTTCCTGGTTGGGTGGCTTCGAATTGCAAGCCTCACCGATTCATAATTCACGATTTCGAAATTAGATGGAACTACTGGTACTCTCGTGTGTAATGCGTTCAAAACGACGAATAATTTTGCCTTCGAAATCGGAGCCGTTTCCCTTTAAATGTTTCGGAGCAATTTTAAAGTTGCATGCACCTGTTCGCGCGGATAATGCTATTATTATCGTCGCAGAAATGGTGAAATGTTTTATATTTCTACCAAGGATAGAATGGTTAACTGTTTGAACCCTAGAATAATCTCTCCATTTGTTTATAATATCGCCGGAAACGCTCCGAGGTCTGTATTGCAATGCAGCGCATTTGGAATTCCACATTGGATTGTTATTTCAGCGACGATCTAATCTGGTTTGCAGTGGAGCTGAACAATGTTTCGCCTGGAGAGATTTTCTAAGATATTGCGTCGCGCATATATCAAACGCTCTTTCTGCCCTTGGCATACAAAATATTTTATCATAATGTTGAATAGTGTATAAAATCTTTAAAGATGCCGCTTTAGGTGACCACATCTGGTTCCATTTAATTGATTACATTAAGCAGCTGATACTAGTAACTAATAACCTGAATCTATCGCCTGTATTTTTTTGATTTTTTCAACTTACTAAGCGTCATTTATATAATTCAGGAACTCTTTAAAGGTTCCATAGAAACAAGAAGCAGTGTATTACTGTTATGTATTTTCATCCGCCAATTTTTCTGTACTATTAAACAAGTTTTCTGTAAAACTTTCCAAACTTTAACCAATGTATGTACATTATTGTACAGAACTTTTTTTCCCAGGACGTTCGCCTCCCGTCACGTGTTGCAAATAGCCAGAAAACGTTCGACGGATTTACGCGCCTGCTAAGTCAGGCGTTTATTTTTTCATTCGAGAAATTGATCGAAAATTATATTTATTTGCATTTTCACACGAATGCAGAATGTAAAACAGTCGCCCTTCTTGCGTTTTTCCTGAATTATTTCCTTTACCACGGTATCAATGTATGATTGTGTGTAGTCTTGCGTAAGTTTTTACCTAAATATGATTGTGCTTTTCGTAAAACCGTTTTTTTTTCTCCACTGACTACTGTTTTATGCTATTGTTGGTAGTCTTCGCAACATATAAGCAACCGGCGCGACACATGAGTTGTGCAGCTGTGTCGGATCATTTATCATTTTTTTAATCGTGCTTCGATAAACATTAGTGAATGTGTTTATTCCAGCCATAAAGCAAACCTCGTTTTTTCCGCATGCCGCTGTTTTCTGCATCCGCTTTGATTATCAGGATTGCAATCGCCACGATTGCTTAGGGCTTAGCGTAAATATACCATTTTATATTTCACACGCATGGTTTTTCTTTGTTAGTCACATGTAAAAAAGTTTTTTGTGAGTATCACTGTTAGAATGAAAACATTTAACGCGTAAACGCGTTCATAGCAGTTAAAGGGTTAATATATATCTGAGTTTTACTTCGCCAATGCATCGAATCAACCTTACCCACTTGGTTCATTGGACTCCTCATTCCTTGTAATACTCCTTATAAATTTCCTAATTAATTAACATATTGTAATATTTATTTTTTATGACAATTGCTCTTGTTGCGCGTCAAACCTTATCACTTATCACCTGGATTTTAGTATGAACGCCTCACCCTTACAACATTATTCCATAAGCTCTAAGTTTTAACCTTTGAATAACTTAAATCTGCTAAACTATAGTTTGTTTGTTAAAAATAATTCGACATCTGGCGATAATGAAGCGAGCTATGAGTCACGTAAAATGAGAGCAAGGAGAATATCCTCGCGCAGAGAAATCTGCCTAATTAGAGTGCATTATCCGATCTCTATCACGACATAAATTTTTTAGATAATTAAATCCGCTGACCTCGTTAATGAAGTACGTGACTCAACCATAAATCCTATTAATCAAACACTTCAATCTATCCGCGAAAAGTTAGTTTGATAACGGGAAGTACATTTTTGTGTTGACACTGATAGCAAAAATCGCACATATATTTTTCGCAAGTGATCTAGATCCATTTTCCATAAATTAATAATCATTTTTCACAAAATGTTACATCTTAGGAGCGTTTTCTGGATAATGATTTTCACTATAAATCCAAGCAATTTTAATAATTAATATTTCCTTGGAAATTATTCTTTCTAGTAGTTAATAGAATTTCCCAAGAAAATACACCGAGAAATTTGTTTAACCTATCTAATTTATAAGACTCCAAGATTAATATTAAAAGATGAATTTCTGGTTATTTAGGTAATCTAATAGCCACAATATAGTTGAGAAAACATTGTGTGCATTTCCATTGTGAAGCACTTGTCATCAGGTGCGATTATTTGAGTTTATATTATAAAAGGAATGATAGTAGATGAAATTCTAGACTGAAAAGTCTTCCTTAAACTTTAATGCCAATTAACAGTCAAGGATTGATTTTTTTACACAAATGCTAACTAACACGCAATATTAAAGTGCATTTTAAGGATAATATGCCAGAAAAACAAATGAAAATTCTCTGTGCGGTGCTTTTTATATTTCCCAAGGTAGAATAAAGGAAGTTACAAATGTCGTCGTGCCAGATTCAAGACTTCTTAACGCGTGCGAGCGAATGGATATTAATTGAAAGAACTCCACGAAAGACAACCCTACCGAACAGCAACAGTTATTTTCCTCTTTCGAGAAGTTTGAATCAGTGTTTTCAAAGTTCGGGTGACGACGCAGTCCTTAGTAGCGGAACTTAGCAGGCTTGGTTGCTCAACCTCGTATTTTTTGCGTGTACCAATCTGCCTTGCAGCTGGTGCAGCTTTCCCAAATGGTGTAGATATTTATTTATTTACCGCTGATAGGCATAATAATTTAATCTAGGAATCTTTAACTTTCTGTTTTGAGTTCATGTCAACTCAAAAAAAAGAGGTTTTCTTTTTGCGAGTTCTCAAGGGATCAGCGTTTTCTTCCAGTGGGTCACGAGGGAAAACGTTTTTTGTTTTTAACGCTCGTTTAAAAAGAGGAGAGACGGTGCACAGAAGAGGGGAAAACGACTCTAAGCTCTCTCTCCCCCCTTCGACTCCCTCTTTCCCTACTATAGACCTTGATGATGCCGCGATTTGACTCGTCTGCCATTCCAAATCCCCTGCTCCCTCCCTTCCTCCCTACCACACACTCCACCCTTATTTCCCTGCCTATCTTCCTCTCTCCATCCCTCGTTCCATTTCTGCCACTCCCTCCCCTCCTCCTCCATCTTGCGAGGAACGCCCTCTCCCCCAGGTTCTCTCTCCTCCCAAGAACTGCGCACGCCCTCAATTCGCGTGCAAAAGCGCAATTTGCCATTTTCGAACCTTTTTTTTTTTGTTTTTCCTCCGAGAACAAATCGCAAACGCATGCGCGCGTTTCCTCCGGCACCAAAATTAAACGATCTAAGACAGGCGCCTTTGTAACAGCGTCTATTGAATTACGGCGCGCAGATCGCGTCAGCGTCCGTGTGTTTTTGCATGGAAGATTAAAAATGTAATAAAACGCCAGAGCACGTATAATTTGCGATTTTTGCTTTTTTTTACCGTTGGAATTTAAATGAAGGATTTAGAGAAGAATGAGTGTCTTCAACGCCATTAACCGCATATGGCTGAAAAATTAGATAGCTTTATTTACGAACTTTTTTATGCTTCCTAAGGATATTTTTACTTTCTCATATATTGAGAAATTATTGTTATCGCGAAAAAATTCGACCTCGAGATTTTGATGGAAATATACGTTTTAGCTGTACCCTAGTCCGAAAAAGTGGTTTTCGCAATGCCGACTGTCTGCCTGTTATTGGCTCTAGAGCCTAAACGGTAGAGCGAAAATGAATGAAATCCCGTATTTAGGCATTTTGTCATACGGAATAGAAGCTATGAAGAAATGGTTGATATTGCTCATAATTAAGGTAAGTTTATTCTA
The DNA here is from genome assembly GCA_036926305.1 of Uropetala carovei. Taxonomy (NCBI): domain Eukaryota; kingdom Metazoa; phylum Arthropoda; class Insecta; order Odonata; family Petaluridae; genus Uropetala; species Uropetala carovei. Next base: position 540,909 of record JAXCHB010000010.1, read on the forward strand.
CGCATTTTTAACAACAATTTCATTTTCTCAAAAACGACTACAACGATTTTGATCAAATTCCGTACCGTTACTTGAGCATACGTCTGCAATAATACTACATAATGTTTCTCAAAAAATTAATATAAGGGTAGTTTATTTTTGGGCAACTTTAACAACAATTGGATTTTCTAAAAACGGCTCATACGATTTTCATCAAATTTCTTTTATTTAAGTTGATGCTTAAAACTATTCTACATAGTTCATATTTTTCAAAAGATAACTAAACGACGCATTAGTATATGAGAAAGTTTGTACGATTTGTGCACCGATTTTTTTCTAGTGGTGTAATTTCTAGAAACGGCTTAAGAACTCTCCTCATGATGGCAGTGACCTGAAAGCTAGACAATTCTCTGTAACCGTTTAGAATTTATTTTTGCATGGTTTGCATACTTAAAATTTTATTTTTCCGGATGAGAAAGTGGCACCATAATGAAAAAATGACACGCTCACTTGAATTCATTACCAAAGTATAGATGGGGAGCGTAAATATAAAACTAGAAGGGATTTTTCGTGTACAATTCGATTGTTTGGCTTCGGCTATCTAAGCATCGATTCTCCTCTGAAGCAGTAGCTTCGCCTCCTTCCCAGCATATATATATACTATATATATACACCGCCCCCTCCCCTCCCTCGCACTCACCCCCGACTCCCTCCCCCCCCCCATCACCCCCCTCCCCTCCAAACCGTATCCCCGTCAGCTCTTTCCTTCACCGCAACTCGCCGCAGCTGAATCCATGACGCTCGCTAACCGCCGACCTGAGACCGCAGACTCAGATTCCGTTTCGTGAGAAGTTCGAACTGAAGACGTTAGGTGGCAGTGCAGACGTTTGCATTGCAGCTTAGATAACGAGTTGGCGTCGGGAGCATTCATGCAGATGATCTAAGGTTCTTTTAGGAAGTAGATTCCTGGAAAATTGTTTACCTGCAGTGGTTTCGCGTAGAAGCTGAACGCGGCACAGAGAATGGCCATAGAAATCGACGGAATAAGATCCATCGCTTATCTATAGAAATGATACACGACGTCGTTCGAATCGATTCAAATTATTCAAAGTTTTGAATTCCAAATTATACATTTCGCGAGATGTGGCGTATAAATTTCTTGCGAGCCGAACGCGCGGTAATTTATGCCACGCCATCTTATTCATTCTCATTCGTTTGAGACATGCAGAGTAACGGATTTTATTTAGCTGTAAGAGCGAACGACATCAGTGCCATGTATACATACTCGTATGTCGGGGAAAACGATGCGAAGAAACCATGCCATGGTGAAATTACGCCTCGCTCTGGGTATATGAATGCAGATATTCTCAAAAATAGAATGATTTAGGCTTGCGGTTGGAGGAGGATTTGGATCTCAGCCAAAGTTGCTACCGTTGTCAGAAGAAAAGAACGTGATTTCTAAAGGGTAGTCAAGTAGTAATGATTTCTTTGATTGTGATAGGTATTATTGGAAGTGGAATACTACCTTAATAAATATGGTTAATTTGATCGAAAACACCAGCTTTCACCTTCAAGAAATCACAAATTTCAGGTTCTGTTTGCGCCATATTACCAGGGGCGGCCCGAGGAATTTTGGCGCCCCGGGCGAGATAGCAGTCCAGCGCCTACACCGTCAATGCTTGTTGAGATATTTTTTAAAGTAAATGTTAAATTATTCATCGCTATGTAGAAATAATAAAACCATAAGAAAGGTATGGTCTGTATAGCGCCCCCAAGACTACGGAATTCATATGTCCCGCTCTAATGTTTATTTTCTAAGTCTTTCAAAATTTTCCTCTATTGTAAAAGTTTTCAAACCTATGAATGGCATGCATTACTTTTATCGGACAATTGGTTAGTATTTATTCATCGTTGTCGATCTCATATGTGTATACGTAAAGCTAAAAGAAGGTGATGAAATTAGGCGAATAACTTAACGAAATTTGCGTGGCTAATTAGGTGGCTTAAAAGGTAAACTCACTTAAGGAGAAAGTCGCCCGTTAGGCAATTTTTTAGTTCATCGTTATCAGCACAAAATATTTTGCACTATAGATTTTAACTTGAGTTTCCCTGTTGCATTATTCATTAATCAAGTAGGCAGGGCATGCGCTCGCGAATAAGGCCATGCAAAGAGATTTAACCAAGATATATTGTATAATCCGGATTTGAATGGATTACCTACGAAACGTACCATACTCCTAAATGAAGTTTCCTTTAGAGGCAGTTTTATTTATTTTTATCAATTTTCCCAGTGATTGCTTTTCTGGGTTGTTTTTTCATAGAAATGAAGCTAATTTAGGGTAAACATTTCACCCGTCGCCTTCCTCAGACTGAATTTTAGACACGGAGACTAGAAATAAAAACATCGAAATATTTTTCTATTTATAATGATGTGTCACCGTAACTTCCTCAGCAGAGGATGAGCGAGGGATGGGAGTTCGGGGCACCGTGAGAAGAGGGGGGAAGGGGAGAGAGGGGGTGGGAGAGGGGCGTCTGAGGACGAATGAGGCGAACAGAAGAGAGAGAAGGGGCCGAACGCATGCGAAACACCGGGAGACAGCGAGCCTGAGAATGTGATGTGAGTGACACTGTGTTGGACAGAGAGTTGAAGAGGGCATGGGTTCGCAGGATGCCGCGTCCGCCCACCAGGTGGCCATGCAACACGGCGTTGCTTCGCTCTGGTTAATCTCGAGGTGATAGCAGATCGCAGCTGTTGCTTATCATATTATAACGTTAATAATGGGTGCCATTAGGTATACGGTAAACCCTCGATAGTAAAAAATCGGTTAATATAAAATGCTCGTTTTTACAAAGTGTTCTACTGCCCCCTGAGAAATTGTATTTATCGTTTATTACAAGATGCCTCTTTATTGCAAACTTCGTCATTACAGATTACGAAAATTTTGGACATCTGAAGTTAGTATTGACTAATATTTACCGCTTTAAGAAACTGACAAATTAGAGAATATAATATCCTATATATAATTTCTAAAGTGTCCGTCCATCCGTCCGTCCATCCGTCCGTCCGTCCGTCCCCCCTCTCTCTCGAAAACCGTTTGCCGTAGAGATTTGCAGTAAACTGCGTTTTGTTTCTACATGCCAGGAGGTCCCTAGAAAACTATTCTCAATTTGCTAAAGTCCCGGGTTCGATTCCAGGAGATAATTATATGTTCCCATAAGTTACGTAAATATGGACCGATTTTCTCCGTTTTTGATTTATTCGACGGCTAAAACTCTAAATTACCTTATCTTTTCCAATGTTTATACGCTACGCGGTCGAAATTTTCGGAAATACACAATTGTTTTCGAAATTTTGCCGATTTTTTGTTCTCCTTCGGGACGTTGCCAAGTCGACCTTAATTGTTGCCTCTGATTCAATTACCATCGATTAAACGTTCATATTGACGTAAAAATGGAATCCTTAAGTTCGTAAGATCATTATACTCAACATTTTTGCTTTAATTAAAGTTTTATTGTTATAAATATAACAATGGATGAATTCATTAAGATAATGATTTAACTCGATAACATTCAGTAAGATTATTTTCAGTGACTAGGACTCATTTATCCTAGATTGTGGTAGAAAAGCATATTTATTTTTTTAAATACTGTATCTGAGTATTCAACCCTTTGGAAATACCAAATGTTTTTGTTTTCGTCACTGAAGCGACCAAGAATCACCCTGTCAGTAGAAATACGCGTAAGACTCTGCCATTTCATTACGAAGGCTTTGGTGAGGAGGAATATTCCTAAACCCCGGTAAGATTATACTCGGCATTATTCTACAATCAACTGTTTCAGCGCTTACTTTTTTAATACTTTCGCCTGGCTTAAGTGGATAAATAATTATTTTTTGTGGCGTCGCTTTTACAAGAGTTATGTTTTGTGATTGATTAAGTGGATGACATTTCCTGTAAATTACAGAAAGTTCACATCTTTCTTTTCCCAATATTTGCTTTCTTTGAGGTGTTAATTGTGAGTTATTCAGTTACAACAATGGGCTCGTCGTAACAATATATTGTTAAAAATATATAAAATTCAATTTCTCACGGATATAAATTTAATGACGTCCGAGTTTTCTACGTTTTATATAGGTAATCCTCATTCCTTCTTCGTCATTACAGGTCTTCGCATTATGTTTCAATCCCGCAAGATTACGCCAGAAACAGCTAAATTAAGTCGTGGTAATAGCCGAAAACAGTCAATGGAATGGGGTCAGGTCAATCAGTTATTAGGACACTCGTTTCAAGTAAATGAAAGTTGGCCTGTGGAAGCGTCTTCCGATAAATAGCCATCACCTGTCTCTCCGCCTTTTTCCATCCCTTAGGCGTCCTCTCTTTCCTCCCTCTTACACCCTCCTCTACGAGTCCCAGAAGGAACCTCCGCGCATCTCACACGTGACCGAGGCACAATGAATCTTGCTACACGTCCTCCAAGGGCATCTCTTCCTCCCACTCCCTTCTTGGACCTTTTCCTCCTCAACCGCACTCCCGCTTCTCCTCCCATCCCACTCTCCCACCACGACCCCTCCTCCTTGACACTCCCCGACACTGCCCTCTTCTGTCCGTCAGAGCTGAATAAGGCGCCCCGCGGCTCTCAAGGGTGCTCTGTGTCTCTCCCCGTTCGGTTTCCAACGGTGGGACACGCCACGAGGGAGATAGGTCGGTTATTGGGGCGAGAGCATCTGCGAGTGGTGGCGAGGAGAGAAGGAGAAAAGTAGAATGAGTTTCGTCTCACTCCCCCTTCCCATCGCGTTCTCCGCATAAAGGAGTCGATTCAGTAGGGAGGCCACCGCCGACGCCGCAGTCCTCCGGGTGCTTCCCTTCCTTACTTAACGGGAGGTCTCTCTCTCGAAGGTCGCGGGCGATAAGGCGGTTATTGAGGAGAATGGAAGGCGATTGTTGGGTGAGATGGGTGGGTGGGAAGGGTGTAAGGTGGAAAGAGAGAACGGCGTAATGCGATCTAAAGAGAAACCCTCCCCCCCCTCCCTCCCCCTTCCCTCCCCCTCCGCACTCAATCGGCCGCCGGGAATTATTGAACGACTCATCGAATAACACGACTCTGTATTTCACGACGGGCTAATGTTTATGCAACGAAAATTAAACGATACATTTTGTTGTTGGAAAGGCTTGTTTCATTTTGGCAACCTCTCTACTCGGTTCCGTGGTTGAACGTCATCATCGGACAAGGAAATGTGAATACAAACAACATATTAATGGTTAGGTTAGTCGGTATGAGAGAGAGAGAAAGGAAAGAGTGAAAATGAATCGCGAGAAAGGGTATAAAGTGTTTGTGGTTGGTCAGAAGCGCTATCAAAGTCTAGGATGATGACTCTTTTTAGAAGAACGTTACAGTAAAACTGTGTTTTGCTCGAAGCACACTATTATTAATCTATAAAAACATCATTTGTACATAGATTACATTACCCGTTCGGAACTGCACCCAACTGTAAATAGCGCTCATATTGGCCTGAGAATTAGTTCAGTAATTCGAACGAAGAGCGATTAACTAATTGGGGACTCGTTGGAGTGTTAAACGTTGAAAATCGCGATAGAAGATACAGGAGGAAAGTATGAAAGGTAATAACTTAGAAAAAAAAACAGTTCTTTTTATTCCCCGCCGGAGAGGAAAAGAAGCAGCTTCGAACTTCGTACGGTTGCCTTCCTCTGCTGGTTCCATCCTTAAACTTTGATTATCTCCGCCTCGAGTCTAAAAGGGAGTAAATCTTCGAAATAAATAAAATCCCATTAACGACCTCAAAAGCCCGAAGAGAGTGCTCGTACTTAAGTCGGGATTACTTGAGGTAGTGACTGATGGCTGGGCTATTTTGCTCCCTAGAGATCTATTTCGGAGCATAGTCCAGATAGTCGAGAGGGAGGGAGAGAAAGTGGAGTGAGAAAGACACGTAGAAAGAGAGAGGCAGATACTCTTAAGAGGCTCGTCTATTCTGTCAGGAATGACATCACAAACATCGAATTCTTTCTCACTCCTTAGGCCTTAGAAACTGCCGAATATTTTTATTGTTTCGCCCGTTAAACACCGGGAACGCACATTAAGAATTATTTAGTCTCTTAAATGGTTTAAAGAATTTAAAGAATTTTAATCGACTAAAACTCTTTAGTCGATCAAAAAAATATATTGTGGTTCTTTTTATTGCTTATTTTCTCTGTTAGAATTTGTTAATCTAGGTTTACACATTGCTTGTAGTGGAAAACAATCACTAAGCTATCTTTGCATTGCAGTTGAGGCAATGAGGACAAGTTCAATTCATAACGGCATACTAAGAAAACAGTTATGGATTAATGTGCAACAATTATGTAGGGTGAGGTTTTTAAAAAATGCAATTCTACACTAAGCACTTTTAATATTTAAGTACGTATTTTATTAATTCCTTTCAAAGCTCCTACATTAAGGAGATGCAAATATTTCAGTATAACGCGACTCATGTTTCATTATTCAGTAGAAATTTACATGGGTCCGAGATTATTTTAATTATAATAAGGTGTTTAACAAAATATCTTTATACAGCAAAGAATCGATTGTTAAGGTTCTCTGCATTAAGAGAAAGAAATTGAACAAGGAAACTGCATTCCGGGGCATTTACGGAACCAATTTTTTGTTAATCAAACAAGAAAATTTCAGAATTATAAATTGATATTGCAGCAGGACGACTTTTCCTATATATTTGTTTTCCTTTATGCGTGTAGTAAACAAATGCATGGCCTACAATCACACGTTATAATATGGTGTCACCTAAAGTAAGGCAGCTTTTGTTTTTTAATTCTGCGTATAACATGACCGCGCTGGAATTTTTTACAACACACAATGATGGAATCGGATTCCCGAGTAGAGATAAGAATCGGCGAATGAAAACAAATTTTAATTTCGAGAAAGAATGATGGAAGCAGAGCCTTTACTCGTTGCGTTTGTGGATAAGCTATCACTATTTCACTGATACGGAAAAATAGCAGAATCATCTCTGGCAGGCGTTTTCTTGAAAAGGTCAGAAGCAAGAGATATTTTGGAGGTTAGGGACAGGAGGTGAAAAAGTAATTGCCCTCTCGGCCAGAGAGGCGTGATTTATCGCGCACGCTGACCCCACGAGGTCAAATTATTTTGTTGAAGTCGTTTGTCCTCCCAAACACTTTCCAGAGACGGGTCAAAACGGGCATTTTACGTGATAAAAATAGGATTATTATACTCATTTTTAACGTTTTTTTTGTTTTGCCTGATTTGAATTTAATTTTCTCTTGAAAATTAGAAAAAAATCATGTGTAACGAACGATATTATTCCATATAAGGAAATAATAAGTAGAGTCAGCAGCTAAAATTTCAGTGTCTACACTAAGGTGGACTGCTATGTTATAATTCAAATATTATCTCACTGAATTTCGAAACGTTCTCAATGACGAATTCCATTATTGAAGACAGGACTGGAAATTTCTCATTTTTCTCGTAAATGTCAGTGCTGATCATATGAAATTACTTAAATTTGTTATTTTAATCCTGTAAGATAATAAAAGCGCAAATTGGCGTAATCAACATCTTATTTTATTCTTATATTGGAAACAAAGTTTCAAATTTAATAGGCTCAAAAGAATGCATTAGTACGAAAAACACGCAGTTCAAATCTTTTGTTTTTTTCCAAAAATAACTCCTTTCAAAATTAATTTTCCAGTTAATTTACATATTTTACGTAAGATTGGCATTTTCTTTTTCTCTTTAATAAAAGTCTTAAGTAAGAAATGTAATCGAAATGCGTCCAGCGCTAAATCGCTTAATGGACGGATATACAAAAGGACGAACTAATAGATACAATAGACATTTTTGAGTGGAGGCACGCTCTTAAGACACACATACGAAGAAAAACGATTTAAAATGATTGAAGACCCTGTGCGATGCAAAATAATTACGATTTACTATTACTCACAATCAATTAGAAGAAAAACTATTTGAGAATAACTAATAATCTAAAAGAAAAGAAAATTTGCGTTTACATTGGCAACATTTAGATCTTGTTTCCATGAGCGCCTTATCTGACGTCCCCTTTACTTAAAAGGAAACTCTAGGAAAGGTCATAAAACAAAGGTCGAATCCTAGGTCTTTGATATTTCTAATTATACATATTTACTGCACCATTTTCATATTTATGCTCGTTCAAATACAGATTCTAATCGTTTTGATATTACCTGATAAAATTTTAACAAGCTATGGCAAATTTTAGGATTCTAAAAACAAGCTGCCCCCCCAAAAGTCGGAAACTACTCGAATCTCTCTAATTGCACTCGCGAGGATGGTGACCCTATTCTGCTTCGAATGCGCCGCTCGGACAAAGGCCTCCTCCCAGTATTGCTCCGTCAGGATTTTCAAGTTGGCAACACTGTTGCCGACGCCCTCACGAAGCTACGGCATACTTCCACACACAGAGGCGCGTTCATTAGGGAGTGCGGGGGCGAGAAGGGGGCGGAGGAAGGAAGGAGGGCAGTGCGGTCGAAGAGGGGGGGCAAGGGAGATGAAGAGAGGGACCGGAGGAAGAGGGAGGCGCAGCAATCTCCGGATAGTTATCTTCACCGGACAACCGTCCTCGTTTGGAAGTAACCGTCTCGCCTGAAGTGGAGAAGGAGTGGGCGAGAAGAGGGAGGAGAGAGGAGGAAAAAAAGGGGGGGGAGGGTGGAGGATACAGGGGAAGGGAGGAAAGGAAGAGAGGATTAAAAAGAGAAGCAGGGAAATATAGAGGGATATGAAAGGAAAAATGAGAGAGAGTGGAACAAGAATGTGTCAGAGAGGGCTGAGAGAGGAGTGAGGGGATAATAGACATTTTTATTCTTGCAAAGACGAGACTATGTAGAACTACCTACCTTACGTTCAATATTTCATCATATAAAAACGCGTATGTTACAGTATATTACGTAAATTAACCGAGTGTAAAAGTGATTTAAAAATTTCAATGTTTTTAAATTTTCGTGTTAATGAGGCGAAGAGAAAGGGAGGGGAAGGAAGAGGGAGATAGGAAGGAAGGCAGGGAGTAAAGGGAGGTTCTCGAGTCCCCCCCCCTTCCCTCCCTCTTTCCCTTCCTGTGCGTGCTTTAAAAAAAAGAACAGAAGCTCACTCGTCTCAATGTGGCAGCTTATGCGTGGAATGGCGTGCGGAGTAGTGCCCTCCATGGTTGGCTTGGGTTTGGGGGCGGTTCGGTGAGTGGGTTGATGGGGGCCCGAGTGGGGCAGGGTGGGAGGGAGATGACCGGAAACGTTCTCCCGTCGGAGGGGCGGTTTTATAGAATTCACGCCGTTCCGCCCGCAAAGCCCCTCACCCTTTATCCTTCCGCCGTCCGCCGCGCACCACTGCGGGACATGGGCGAGGGTGCTCCAAAATGCCCTCTTTCGATTAACAGCCGCGTTTTACCAACGGACGAATGTCTCGCGATCTGGCCATTGTCGCGCACCGCGTTTAGCACCTGACTCCCAATAACATGGCCACGTTTTTGTATTTTATCGCTGACATTTGTGCTCGAGTTATCACTTTTAATGCTCCCAACGTATTCTAGTCCCCTTAATGAAGTATTTGTGTAGAAAATGAGCCGATAAAAGTCTACTAATAGAGTGGAGGAGTATTCATTTTTAGCACTGGAAAAATTTTGCTAGATAAAAAAATTACGTTATCTGAATGCATAGCTTTACTGACATGAAGAGCGTTTTATCATAATTCATCATGACCAATAGTATATTTTTACTAATAATGTTCACAATATATTCATCACTGCCGGCCCAGGTGGAGCGTATTGGCCTACCAGCACTAATGTCGCGGGTTCGAATCCCGCCAAGGGCATGGATGTTTTTGTCGTTTTCATAATTTCATATTTCATCAATCATGTGTGTGTGTCGGATGTGGAAGGCAACGGGAAACCACCACATCATGTGTTTATTCCCTAGTCATTTCAAACCAACCTTAGGGTTGAAAACTATGGATGGATGGATATTCATCACTGGCATTCGTGACCTTTCCAGCTCTAATGAAACTTTTTCGTCGTACCTAATTCTTTGGTAAGCATGTTTTTCATATTCACTTATTTGTTCTAGGAGCAATTATTAAAGAGTGGTCAGAAGTAAATATTTATCTTAAATTTCAAAGATCTGAAGTATATTTCAGGTCAGTTTAACGGAGCTGGAAGTTATTTATGAGAAATTTATAATCCATAAAACGAATCAGTCCCTTTACAGCTTAATCAACCATTCCTTCACATCTAGGAAACAAAATTCCAACATAAAACCAACCCCTCTTTTGAATAATAAACTAAGTGGCGAGGAGGGTAAAAGAGGAGAAGCGATTTCAATCCATTTCCTCTCAATGAGGGCCCCACTCAAGGGAATTCATTATCAGCTGTTTTGCAGGCTTTTATACGGCACACGCCCATCCAGAGAAACGTTGGGAGTTTATAGCCAGCAGGAGGGTGGGGAGGGCATTGAGGGGTGGGGAGTAGGGAGATGGAGGAATGAGGGAAAACAGGTAACCGGGCCATATGGCCTGGAGTTCGGAGGGGGATTTTAACGTGCGCGGAATGGGAGGGGGAGAGGAGAAGAGGTTTTGGGATGGATTGGTGGGTGGCAGTCAGGGCGTGGCGTTAGGGTGGCTATAGGTTTTATATAGGAAAAAGGCCGGCGATTGTGAGTTAGGCTTTCCTTTCAATCCGCCCCATATCGCTAACCCTTATCCTCCCGCTTCCTCCATTGTTTGGAGTCCGCCGTCCCTTTTCGATAAAGCCTTTTTTTCCAGAAGAGCACCTCCAAGGATTCTTATTTCGATCGAAACACACAAAAAAACGGAGTTGTGTGTGTTCGGGTTTCGGTAAGGGGTTGGGAGGGAAAAGTGGATCCATAAGATTGTTCCCGGCAGTCTTGCCAGAGGGCGCTGATTCATAAGGGGTGACGATTGGGCCACTTCCCTAAAGTTTATTTGCTGCGCCATTTTTATCTCTATTTTGTAATATTGGAGTTTCGTTAACACTTTCTCGAAGGAATGATAGGGTTTGGAATGGCGTTATTTCCTCTTTGGATGTTTTACAAATGGAATGGAGAAATGTTGTTCTCAGATTATTTTATACTCTGCAGAAAAGAATGAATATAAATTTACCCGAAAGAAATATTTTGTGATAACGCTTTCAGCTACGAAGGAATAAATCTTTATTAATGCTTTTTGAAAAAAATCCCAAGGTTCAAGCATTCTGATCTTTGTGGAATGGCCTTCAACAAGTAAGGCGATAAACAAAACAGTATAGAAATAAAAACATGACATCGTATCTTGCATTATTACCTGAATAGAAATAAAATCCAAGGACAGCTTAAGTTTCACCATCGGTCATTACGAATATTTTGCTCCATTGTCAGAAGAAGAGGATAATCTTATCCTACATAGATATCAAAACCATTACATCACTCAAGTAAGACGTTTACTACTTCGATAAAATTGAAATAAAACGGTATACTATAGAGGTGTTTGCAACAGTGCCATATAAAAATTTCCAACCCGCGATTAAATTTCACGACAATTTGGCAAAAAGACGGTAAGGACTGATATTTGTCCTGGTTCCTATGCTACACTTGGGAGAGAATCGAGCTTCTCTGGACACCCTTCCCTATCCTTTCCCTAGCACACAGATTGTCCCTCTCTAACTGCCCACTGACTGAACTGACCAAGGCCTTGAACGCGGACGGAATGGCACAGCAGTTAAGTTCCGAATGCCAAATGCGACTTTAATCGTAGTTGGGTGGGATAGCAGAAGGTATTGTTGGGTTCCATTCGAATCTACCCGAACAATTTGGACGCCATTTGGCATCCAGGGTCGTGGGATAGGGAAAAGGACACGCTGGGACTCGTATGTGATGGGAAAAAAGAGACGGAGGTGAGGGAGGGGGGGCAGAAGGGATGAGTTCGCGTTTGAGAGGACGCAGCAGTTTGATTTCGGCCTCATCCGGGAGTTGGGGTTAGCGAGGAATGGATGTAAATACTAGATGAGGAGGAGGGCGGAATGGGTGGGGTGGGGTGGGGGAGGGAACGATTTGAGAGGTTGGGAGAGTGGGATGTTTTGGATATGGACTCACGGCTTGCGCTTTTAGGCATAGGACCAAAGTGTGACCCTTTGATGCCCTTCGCCCACCCTTCCCTCCCTCCAGTCCCCCCACCCCCGCCCGTCACCGCCTTTTCCCGCACACCCCTCGATATTCCTGCCAAATTGTGCAAGTTTTTTTCTCAAACATACTAGTCTCGTTTCCCGCTAGTAACGACCCGTGACAGATCATTAATACGTAAGGAAAGACAGCGTCTCCCGATGGCACTGCAAAGACTCGTGAAAATATTTTCGAGTAGGGAAAAAATGCAGAGGAAAAACATCGTATTTAATTAGCAACGATATTTTAAGTCCGCTTGAAAATTATAGTGGCGTATTATGTCATTGGACTTCATGCATTACCAATAGATAAGGCATCAAACAATTTTCTAATAAATTAACTAGGTAAATTATGTCTTGAATGAGAATTCAGCTTATATTGCAGTGGAATAAATATTTACAAATTTTTAAGCCCGAGTTCGTTTAAGTTAATAGCGACTTATTTTAGTGAGCTATAATTAATACATTCTTTGATTTACATTCCTTCAATCTTCGATCCAGAATACTTCGAGATATGCAATACATTTCAATACAACTCCGTCCGCTAATTTAAAAGAAAGTTATTTAAAAACAGTGTCGAAATGACGGCAATTTAGAACAAAAGATTTGCATTTTATTGTTTAAAAGAATGACGGAAATGTCAGTATTAGAAATTCAGAGGATTATGACATCCCTAACGAGCATGGCATTTCCGCAATTTGCTAGTTCACATAAATACCACTCATAAACACAGTTTTGATCTTAATAATTTGCATATACACGCAAATGCTAATTTCAGCAAAATGGCTGCAACTGCGTCGTTACCTCAAATACAAGCGTATTCATTTTTACATTTGGCAAATATTTGACAATAGCAAACATTTTCTGATGATGTGTGCATACTTTGAACATGGCTTCAATAATTTACGAGGAGGTAATAAATCAGCTTTATATTTAAACTTCCATGTAGGATTTTGGAGCTATAATTTATTATAATGTAGCTCCATTAAACATCCAAATAGCTAGCTCATATTTCACCCTGAATAGCGACGGGAAAAAATATGTCCAACGTAGGGCCGGTCCTAGGCGCGGGCGACCGCCCAGGGCGGCCCCTCGCCAGGGGCGGCCACTTATCCTTTCCGATGTGCATTTGCGAAAATGGGCGGCGAGATATGACTCGTCTCTTCCCATCCAACAAACTTAACTCCATTATTTTCGCCCTCCTCTGGACGCTCGCCTTCCATGAATTTAACAATAGGAACATTTGATACTTCTTAAGGCGCCTATTTTCCTAGATAGCATTCTCCCTCAATTCAGCCATAGTCATTATCTGAGGGGGACCATAGTCATTATTGTGAGGGACATGGTTGAAAATTTTAATCAAAGAGCCAACAGATATGGGTTCACGATCAATGTTTGGCTTACAGAGAGTGTAAACGGATTTGCTATGGGCAAGTGACTCATATTTTATACAGACAATGCAGTTTCTCTTACGAGATTCCGGGCTCTTTGCCCAGGGATGAGACATAGCCAGTCCGGTGTGAATTTTCACATAGTTCGGGTGCGTTGTGAATTTTCTAATCCCTCTCTTTTCTTTGGTTTGGAATAATCCGTGTTAAAAATACCGTAATTTGTTAAGGTGCCTGTGCATTTCTTTAAGGTGAAGAGTTGTGAAGTAGTGCCACGTACATCTAACTAATTGATCTCCCGCACACTGCCTTTATAGAATTTTTGGATATCCATCAGTTTTAAGACTTGCCACTTCAACCGTAAGTTTCACTTACTTTTCTATTTGTAGTGTTCATAAAGGACAAAGACAAAGAGAAAAAAATGTACAATTTTAAAAATGTGTGGGAATTTGCTGCCGTTAAGTCAAGTAGGGTACATTTTTAGGTGCATTTTGAGATATTTTATGTAAGTATTGCTATAAGAAAATGTTTCAAATCCTTAAGAATTTTAAAATAAATATGTGTTTCTTAATTTTTCTTATTTAAAAGCGCATGTTTTTCGAAATATATCTCTTACGAAAATTTATTATTTTACAAAATATTTTCCGTTGATTCAATTCTTTTACGTATGTCTAATAAGAAAGTCATTTCCTGTAGTCACAGAGTTGCCGTGTAATAGCGTGACGGTATGATGGTGTTAATGAAGGCTGAGGTAAGTAATCACATGGAAACAGGGTTAACCTATCCTCGAAAAAAAAAAGGTCGCAAGGAAATTTTAATGTGTTAGGGGCGGCCAAATCAATTCTCGCCCACACCTATCAAATCTCACGGGCCTGCCCTGTGTCCAAGGGTTTATTTTGTCGTGAAGCGACCACGTAAGCATCCTTCCCGAGTCCTCCACGAGAAGCAAACACCCAAGCAGCAAACAAGCGACACGCGTTCACGACTGCCGCAGAAAAAGAATCGTGTCCTTCGATCGAATAAAATCGCTCCGCGTAAAAAGAGAACACGATCCCGGGACGCGTTTCGGTGACAATAGACGCCGTCAGAGACCGCACGTACGCTCACGGACGGATTCGCAGCAGTTTCGCCATTTTTAACCGTGCGCTAAAGATTTCCAATCCGTGATTCACCATTCCTGCGGTCTGCGCTAGGGCCCGGCCGCTCTGTCCGCCCCAGTTGCAGTCTCCGCAGCTAATTACTCGGACGCAATTTGGCACGAGAGGTAGACCAATCGCCTTTCGAGAGCCACTCCACCACCCTCCTGCGAACCGTGCTTTCCCGCCCCCACACAGCGCCGGCCCCGCCCTCTTCCCTTCGACCGTCCACGCAACCGAGCACCTGCACCACGCTGGAAATGATGCGTAGGATGCCTCTCCCTCTATTCCGCTCCTATTTGCTTCCACTTCACCGCGATTCAATATCCGCCCCACCATCCAAACCCGCACACCCATGTACATACATGTGCGAGTAGGAGGATAGAAAGAGAGAGAGAAAGAGAGAGGAAGGAAAGAGAGAAAATGGAGAGAGAGAGAAAGAGGAGAGGGGAATAGCGAGGGAGAGGGTGATATCGGCGAGCATCATTAGGCTCTGCCTCTGCGGTGGTGCTCGCCGTACCAAATCCGATTCCCATACCAGAATCCGGTCTTCGCACGCCTTTAACTTTCCACAACTCGCTTCCCCACACATGCCTCTTACCCCTTGCTTGCTTGCCTTTCCCTCTTTTAACTATCTTCGAGATGGGCGCATAACGTCTTCTCTCTGAGAATGCGGCATACCGGGCTTTCGTTCGGTCAATTTGGGTGCTTTATCGTACTGCCAGGGTGCGTCTTATTTGAATGAGTTTGGCGCCACGGAGCGACAGCCCGTAAGTTTCTCGTCGCAACGGAGATTTCATTTCGAGAGTTGTGCATATTATCGAATCATTGCTGAGGTGGAACCAACAGTTATTTGGTCTCGAAATGATTACATCGGTGTTGCAACTAATAGACAACTTTACATTTACATGAATAGCCTGCAAACCGCCAGAAGCGTTTGGCAGGAGGTGTCACAGCACCAAATGAACTGTAACTAATGCCTCTGTTGGGCTGTCTTATCGCGTCTGGGAAAAAAGATCTGTAGTATTTCTCGGTTCTAGCGATTGTTTCGACATATTTTCTCGTACGCTCTGATCTAACATTACGTTCACTAACACCGATGGGTACAACTATGCCGCGTACGTCTTCTACTCTTCAACGTCTGCCATTTCAGGTCCCTCAAGATCTCTGATACACTCGCATCATACCGATATTCTCCCTTTACAAATCTAGCCGCTCTACGCTGAACCATTTCGAGCTCCCTAGTTAGGCCCTCCTCGAAAGGGTCCCAGACGGCGCTACAGTATTCCACGACGGGTCGTACACATTTGGGAAAAGTATGCGATTTCCTTCACATTCGAGGGGCATCCCCGCAGGACTCTAGATGAAAGCACTTGAACCCTGTTTGCCGATACTATGACGGTATTGATATGCTCCCTACTAGACAAGTTGCTACTGAATGTGACTCCTAGGTATTTGTAGCTATTGACGTCTTTTAGCTTTAATCCAGATATTTCGTACGGGTAACGGATGAAATTCAAGGAACGCGTGAAATTCATTGTGGCGCATTTCTCTATATTCAGGTCGAGTTTCCAATCTTTACACCATTTCCTAATAGCCTGAAGGTCTCTTTCCAAGTCTCCTGGTCGTATATTGTTTTGATTTCACCATATACAAGTGTGTCGTCCGTGATGAGTCTGACTTTACACTTTATATTATCCGCTAAAACATTATATATATATATATATATATATATATATATATATATATATATAGACACACATACATACATACATACAGGGCCGTGCCCAGACAATTTGCCGCCTGAAGCTAGATATAATATGGCGCACCTGGCCTCGCTGGCCTTATGAATTTATTTTGATAGGTTTTCATTTTTGTCAAATTTGGCGTCCCCCTTCGGGAGGCGCCTGAGGCGGTTGCCTCACCCATACGCCCTGTATATATATATAATCAAAAATAACGGAGGTCCGATTACACTTTCCTGAGGCACGCCGGAAGTCACTTTGACGACGTCTGATGCAACTCCATCGAGAACTACTCTCTGGGTTCTATCCGAAAGGAACAGGGTGATACAATTTACAAGTTTTTCGTTAATAGAATAAGCCTTTAATTTTTGCACTATTTTCGCGTGGGAAGCGGTGTCGAAGGCTTTGCTAAAGTCTAACAAAAACTGCATCTACTCCTATTCCTTTGTCCCCTGCTTTCACAATATCGTGTGAGTAGAGCTAACTGTGTCTCGCATGACCTGCCTCTCCGGAACTTGGGTACCTATTATTTCTCCGGAAGTTTAAATCCATACTCTGATTCAGTGGTTCTCAACATTTTGCTTCTTGTGTCTCACCTACCACAATTTCAAGAAACCTTAGTTCCACCATGATATAAAGAAAAACCTCACTTTTTACTTTCTCATACGAAGTATCGAGAAAGTATTGTTTTCGCTAAAAAAATTCGACCTCGAGATTTTTACGGAAATACACGTTTTAGCTGTCGCTGAATCCGAAAAAGTGGTTTTCGCAATGCCGTCTGTCTGTCCGTCTGTTACTGGCTCTGGAGCCTAGACGGTAGAACGAAAATGAATGAAATCTCGTACTTAGGCATTTTATCATACTGAGCAGAGTTACATAGAAATGGTAGACATTGATCAACAATTAAGGGTAGTTTATTCTACGCATTTTTAAGTATAATTCGATTTTATCGAAAACGGCTCTAACGATTTTGATCAAATTTCGTACAGTTACTTGAATATACGTATTCAATAATACTGTATAGTTCATATTTCTCAAAAAATGAATATAAGGCTAGTTTATTCTAGGCAACTTAAACAATAATTCAATTTTCTCAAAAACGGCTCTAACGTTTTTGATCAAAATTCGTACAGTTACTTGAGTATACATCTACAATAATACTACGTATTTTATTTTTCTCAATAAATGAATATAAGGCTAGTTTATTCTTGGGCAACTTTAACAAAAAATGGGATTTTCTAAAAACAGGCTCATACGATTTTCATTTTCTAAAGATAACTAAACGACGCATTAGTACCCATATATGAGAAAGTTTGCACAATGTATGTTGTACCGATTTTTCTAATAAATGTATTTCTAGGTGTATAAGCATATAAATAGTACATTAATAATTGGTAGACACAAAGGAGAAGGTCGAAATAAAAAAGATTAGTATACTTGACAATTCCAGAAAAATTTATTTATTCGCTTATTTTAAAAAATTAATTTTTGTGGAATTACCAAGTAAACCTTTTTTTTAATTCGACGATATGAAGAAATTCCATGAAGTTGCGCCTGAGACCGCTAACTGTATAAAAGAGAATGTGCCAGAAAGTCTATCCGATTTGGGTGCCAAAATGTCTTCAGCCGGCTCTGGTCCCACCTATAGACGGCTTTCAAGTCCCACCAGTGGGACGCGTCCCACCGGTTGAGAAACACTGCTCTGAGTGACTCGAAACGTAATCCTGATTAATGTTTAAGGCCTATAAGAAATAACATTAGAAACAGAATAAGACAAAATTCAAGGGAAGAACCGTGTTTATGAATAATTTTTTAAAATATGGTTAATTTTTCGTTCCTTTCAAATCTGGAATTAAATAGCACATTTTGGGGAGGAAATAAATACCAATTCAGTGAAGTATTAAGAAACTGTAAGAATAGAGTACTGTTGCCTTCCTTTGAACAATATTAGTATTTTTTTCCCGATATACCAAGATGCGATTAGGGATGCTTTACCCTTCCGCTATGATCCTATTCAAAAATTCAATAAGAAGGATAATTTTCGTAAGTCTGATACGGACCTGGGCAGAATCAATCAGAGGGGGGGGGGAGGCAGGAGGGGCCGTTTGTTTATTTGTTTATTTTTTGGCAGTTATGACATCTCAATAAATGGAACAAGATAGGTTTAGTCAGTCTCTCCTTGTTCGGATCAGAATTAATTTTCATTTCACGAATAAAATAAATTTTTTTAATGGGGATTATTTTAAATTTGTATTGTGAACAGTGGCCTCAAAATCTGGATGTGGTACGAGCCTCTCTGAACCTTTGAAAGGGCCTGGATCGGGGTTAAGAGAAAGACGAAATCTTCCACTAAATTTGAGTGAATAGAAACAGAGCGCTTTGCAAATTGTTTCATTTCTTCCTCAGCGTAAAATATTATCTCCACGGCCAGTGACATTTTCAATCTCCGCTATGTGGAGTAAATGCATGGTACAAGATTTACGTTTAATATTTCAAGGATAAATAATATGCGACTTTTTATGGCTGTAATCCTTTAGAGCAGTGCGGTCCAATAAAATTATGATATCATGCTCATCACAATGTGGCGAATATAACACATTTTTGGCCACATCATACAAAAATACATTCCTTTTTTATACACAACATTACGCTGTATCAGTAGACTAAAGAGAGCATCAATTCGCGACATGTCAATGGTCGATTCACCACATGCGGCGAGCGTATGAGACGCCGATGATTTATAGGGAACAGAAGACGAAGGATTAGACTGAATTCCAGTACTGTAATGTTTATATGAGTAGGCTTGCAAAATATTTTATGACGTTGACGTTTTATCAAATTCAAAAATAGTTTACGAAAATAATTCGAAATAAAATACATTGCAAGTTATATTTCATATAAATGCTTTTCTGGGGCGTATATTTCTACGAGTTCTCCATTAACCTCTCCTGTCGCATTTTCAAGACATTGCACAATCCAACAGCACAGTTTATTGCACGACATTTGCAAATCTAACGATGAACAAAGCTCTCCACAAACATGGAAATACCAGCTTAATCTGCACTTAATAATCGTTTCCCTTTCATTTACGTTCGATACTTAGTCACGTTCGATGATGGGGCCACGAGATTAAGTCCAAATATTTGATGGAATTTTCAATTTAAAGAGAGCCGGCGGAATTAAACTAGAGAGAGAGAGAGAAACAGAGAAAGAACCGGAAAAAATTCAATCGAGTAATCCGAGGATGATATATTTAGGATCGCAGCAGCCATTACAGAGTCATCACTCAAGTCATGGGCCGAAGATTAATTGATTCGCATCGGAAATGGTGTGGGTTGGGGTGGAAGTACGTCTTGCCGTTCTCCCCCCCCCCCCTCCCTCCCTCCTCCCCTTCGTAGGATGTGATTGGAATGTTGGAGAGGAGAGAGGGAGAGGATTTGAAGGGAGGAATTATCATGCCGATGTGGAGATTTAATCCTGGTCACGTGGTCACTAGCGTTATCTGAGTCGCCTGCCATAGCTACGAATTTCATAGGAGAAAGTTTCCAACAATGGCGAAGTCGGTTAAAGAGATTTGAAATTTGCAAAACATACGTAAGTACACAAGGAAGTATAGCGTCTTAGTATAAATTTGGTAAAATAGCTGATGATAACGAAGTATGAGTAGCGAGACACCAAAATGACCAACATCAAATAAATATTTTAACTGCTCATTCGGGGAATTTGATTGGATTAAATTTCCTCATTGAAATCCTTGGTACTTTCCTGATAACGGGAATACCTCCAGGACCCTTCGCAGGACCTGGTACTTACGTATTATCCCTATGCCATACTTACGTACAACATTAACAAAAACTGATTGTCCTGTCTCGACATTTACAAACCCAATCTCCGGACAACGTGGAGGGTTTCTTTGGTTCCGGGCGAGGCGAAGGGCGCGGTAGCGTCGGGAGATGACTACCCATTACAGCAAAGCGAGCCGAAGGCTCGTCAATATATCCTTTCAATGTTATATCCTCGGTTGTTGTGCCGCAAATTGAGAGGATATATCGACGAGCCTTCGGCTCGCTTTGTTGTAATGGGTATTCGTCTCCACGTTGTCCGGAGTTTGGGTTTTTGTAAATGTCGAGACCGGCCAATCAGTTTTTGTTAATGTTGTTTTTAAAATAAAATATCGTAAATCCAACAATACGTCAATATATCCTTTCAATGTTGTATCCTCTCAAACAATCATAACAATACATGTTCATTTTCGAAGGTGTTCCCGTTAACAGGAAAGTACCAAATCCTTTTTAGTTCAAACGTCTATATTAGTTTTAAATTCACTTTATTAAGGACTAGCAAAGGCAGAAATGCATCAAACTATTCATATTAATATTCACTTGCTGGCTTGGTTCCATTATTTTTACCCCTCATATTCCTAAACTTTCTATATCTACATACGTAGGTATTATAATCGATTTCGATTATTCAATATAGGGATTTACTTACTGACATATGCAGGAGTTTCAATCATTTATTAATCCTATCTACTAATATTATCCGACCTAATATTATATGAAAGCTCCACTGTAACTCTCGCTCAGAGTTCTTTTACTGCCAACCTATTTAAATCAAACAGTTAACAAAAAGCTCGAGCTATATTTAACCTCATTGAATTTGTTTACCAGATGGATACCATGTGAGCAGCGGACTGTAAACAATAATGACTTTCGTCATTGTTAGTGAAACATATTTATAATTTTAACGATTTGTTTATTTCGAATATCTGGAAACCACATGAGGAAAAAGGGATTTTTCGAATATCATTCTCAGATGTTCTTTGGAACGCCTCTCAATAAAAGAATTGTCATACAGCGAACCTCTCCAGTATTCTTATATATTCCATAGGTAGGTTCAAGTTGGTTGATAAGGTTTCGTTGATTTTTTTAATTAATAAGGTTCTCTTGCTAAAATACAACACTGAAAGGAGCTGATCTACTTATCGGCTACGTGGGTTTAAACCTATAACACCGAGCTTTAGGCGAACCCGAATTGTACGAATTCGGAACCATTTCTTACAGATCCATCGACGAGCTACATATGTGTGGTTCTCCAGAGGATGAAGCCCACGGCCCTTGTAATTAACGTCTCTGCTAACTAAAATTCGTTAAATTTGAGCGATAAAAACATTGGAGCAACAAATATCATTTCAATAAATTAATAGGAAGAGCCAAATATACGAGTCGCAGGAAAGTCTATTAATCGATTAGGGCAGTGGTTCCCAAACTACGGTTCGCGGGCCACATCCGGCCCGCCACGAGTTTAGTAATTCAAGGACGCAATGTAAGAAAAAGAAAATAGAAAATTAAAAAAGAGTATATGTTGTGTTTTACTTTCTAATACATAAATGAATTTACAACTAATCAGGCAATTTCGACTCACAAGTTTCCTTAAGTTGTTCTTAAACTCTATTTTCGACTGGGTGTTGCTCGCGAAGAGGGCAGAATGGAGCTATGTGGCCCGCGAGGTTTGCAGCAATGGGTCATGTGGCCCTCGGGCCGAAAAGCTTGGGCACCACTGAATTAGAGGATGGTTCGCTTATCAGCAGGGGTGAAAATGCGCGTCCCCACGTTTGGTTCATCTATCAACGGGGTTCACTCTTGACGGTAAACTTCGTATCTTATCACTTCCGCCTCTATGTAGGCGGAGACCGCCATAGGGGGAATCATACTTTTTCGTGAAATTCACTCCGGAAAAGAGCGTGGCGACGTAAAAGGGATAAACGTGTACTTATTCACGTGAAAACATGTCGGGAAATGCGCGTTAGAAAAATATTTTCGCAAATTTCCAAAGAAAGATCTTCGTATGAAAATGATTGAATAAAAGCCATTATTTATGCTTGAATGAATAATAATCACTTTCGAATACTATTTCTTTATTTTTCGTGAATTTCTGAAAATGCATATGAACTTTAAAAAACACCACGCATTTAAGTGACTTTCGATATTCATGATGATATTAAATTTATTATCGAAAATGAAAAACAAAACAAATATTTTTCAAGTTTCCAAAATTGAACAGTTTCAGATAGTATTCGCTTATAGTAAAAGTATGACAATTTTCGTTTTCATTTTGCATTCAGTAGTTTCCAGTTATTTGGAATGTCTTGTAATTTTCAAATAGACGCTTTGAATCGATTTTCTCATAAACAGATATTTTAATTACATTAATCAAGGAATAAACAACTCAGTGGGGACTCATTAGCTCGCGGTAATCAAGAAGTCCTTGATGAAATCAGTCGTTATACTGCGAGATATCACTTGGGGAAAAGGAAACCGAGACGGCGAAAAACAAAAGCAAGGGCAAATTTTTTTCAGGAAGGAAGCGAAAGGAAATAAATAATTCCTCTGCCCAGCTATCTCTCTCTCTCTCTCCCTCCCTCTCTCTCTCTCCCTCCCTCTCTCTCTCTCTCTCTCTCTCTCTCTTCCTCCCTCCCTCCCTCTCTCTTTTGCCCGCTTTCGAAAAACAAAAGGTCGCATTGCACCTGCTGCTTTAGTCGTCCGTTTTTTTAACGGAAACATTTTGAAGAGTGCGTACGCGATAAGACCAGAAAGGCGGAATAATGAAGTCGGATGGGTGGATAAGCTGCCCTCATCTACCGCAAAGGATGACGTCATCGGTAAGGCCTTAAAAGCGAGTAGACGCGATTAAGCCGAGACCTTTTGCGTCAACGACTCAAAAACTCCGTCGAAATGAGTTTGTGCACCTCTGGGAAGAGGGCGTGCATTTCGGGTGGCTTTGGGCCTAAAAGAGATGGAAGTGCTCATCACCCATCGGGGAACGTGTGTGTGTGTGTCCTCCCGGAGTGACCTTTTGACCAGCCTCAAAGCGCTTTGTTTTCTTCTGCGGTAAATCCTTTAAAGCCGTTGGTTTCAACTTTTTTTTGAGCCGAAATAAAAGCACACAAAAAGAATGGAATAAAAATGGATATAAATAATAAAGGAGTGAGTTTCGCTTTGTTCATTCTGCTTTTATGATTCATGGGCATGAGTTAGTTAAGCGACGATTGTTAGTAAGCCATTGACTGTCCTTTTCATTTAAAAGTAGTCGATTATATGAAATGGAAAACTATTATCGATATTTCATTCTACAATATATTTTTAGATGTTTGATAAATACACTGACAATGAGTGAAAATATGTGCCCCAATTTAAAAACCACCACTTGATCGATGAAATCCTGCCATAATTTTGAAGGCAGAATACAAAAAGTAAACGTAACTGTCGAAGTAGATTTCTTTCTTTCGAAGTTCATAGAGTAGCATTCATGGTTTGTAGTCACTTTAACACAAATTGAAGATTTTAAGAAGATTATATTGCGGGAACACCTTGGATTGCATACAACATCGTATACACCAGGGGTCTGCAACCTTTAACACGTTCACTGCGGGTCACGCGCCTAGCGCGTCACTGT
This sequence comes from Uropetala carovei, assembly GCA_036926305.1. Lineage (NCBI taxonomy): Eukaryota > Metazoa > Arthropoda > Insecta > Odonata > Petaluridae > Uropetala > Uropetala carovei. Next base: position 564,811 of record JAXCHB010000010.1, read on the forward strand.
TGTTCCTTAAGACAGGCGGGTCACGCACCTAGCGCGTGATATATCCCTTCCACTTCTCACTGCTCTGTGGCATTTACGCCTGGGGGTAGAGGCTCCAGTCTTGCTCTCCCGCACTCAGTTTGAAACGAGTTTTCATACAGTTCAAACCGTATCTAAATCTTTCACCAATTTACGCCATTTTTTCAGTGAAGCTAGAAATTTTATTTTATTTATGGACAGTTTTTATAATTCGTGTAATCTCACCGAAGAGATTTAAAAAAAATGCTAATTGCGCAGGAACTTTGCAGCCAAAAAGAAAGGGAAATCCCACCGAAGTTGTGAACGCTAAACTAAACAATGGGGAAACAATATGCAAATACACCGATGAGGGAATTTGCTGTTGCAAATGACGGGACAAGCGCGAGATTCTTAGTATTTCTAGCGAATTTGGGGTTGAATTGGTAGAGATATGAATGTAATATAACATATACAGTCTTATCATGGAGTTTTAAACAGAAAACCGTGGTCAGCATGGTGTGATTGGCCAATCAGAGTCCCGCAGCGAACGTGTTAAGCACCCAAGAGCTACTATACATTTGTAAATTTACAGAGGATCGAACTAGCGGAGTAACCCTTGATGCGAGAAATACTATTGATCAGGAGGGAAGGGGGGAAGTTGAGGTGGGGGGGGATCAACACGTCAATCCAATTTAATCACAAACAACTTTTTATTTGAGTTAAACAAGCTCGAATAAAATTTTATTCGACTTTTCGTTCTGCACAATTGAATATTTTAGTTAAAATAAAATTGATTAAAATTGTATCCACCAGGATAATTCAATGTATTGCTAAGTCGTAAGTTATTAGAAGTTGAAGAAAACGCTATTAAATAAATATATATACAGACGGAAGAAATCAACCAAAACATAACTTGATTAGTTAAACAAGCTACACATAAAGTGGCAGTTGGCCTCAAACTTTTGCCTTTTGCAATAATGAACGATTGGAACACAACGTATCGAGCTACACCTAAGCATACTCAGGGTCGATAAATGTCGATATGCTCACATCTCGCTGCGAAAACTGATATCGAGAGATATCTGTATCATTTGATTTATGCATTCCTCTTGCTCTTAAGTTTTGAACCTTTATAAAATCACTTGCATAGCTCGATTTAAAAAAAGTTCCAACTGTAAGTTCAAAATCTATATATGCTCAAAATATCTCACCTGATTCAACAAAAATCTGATGTGGCCAACATATGACTTTCTCCATATTTGGGGTATAGATATTTAAATTATTATGAATAGCATTACATATAAGGCCAAATTATTATTTCGTATCGTCAAAGAATACAGTCGTCCTTATTTCCGTAAATTATATTCTGAATATGTTTACAGAATTCACCGCTAGTTGGTGGCGCTGTATAGTGGAAATTTACGATTAAGTTGAATATCTCCGAAATGGATGGTTCTACGAAAAATTGTTTCAAACAAAAGTTGGAAGGAATGTTATTTTCTATAACTCCGTTCCTAATAAAGATAGTAAATAACAGCGTTTTAACGAACATATTCGGTGAAAACCGAAAACCGATAATTTATAAATAATTCCTAAACAACAACTGCTATGGAAAATTCTTTCAAATAAAAGTTGTAGGAAATTACATTCTCTATAACCTTTGTATATAATTGTTTATAAAATAATGATGTTTTAACGGAGAAATATTGCAAAAACAGAATCGGGTTTCGAATAAACCTCGTCTTCCGGTTAACCGGCATTGCCCAAAAAACTAATCAGCTCTTTATGCTCATGCTAAAGTGTTATATGTGAAGTTTGGTAACGATATGGCACTTACTTTTTGAGTTAGAGCGCCCACAATCACATACACGTACGTACACATCATTCCGAAAATAGTCTAAACGTGTTCTAGGGACCTCAAAACGTGTATTTCCGTTGAAATCTCGAAGTCGATTTCTTTCGTGATCACAACACTTTCCCTATACTACGTATGGAGAAAGTATAAACGGAAAAATGACTAAAATAAACACCCACTTCCGGTAGACCAGTTTCAGCTAAATCCTTTTCAAATCATTTGCTAATAAAAATCGTAAATATAAAGTTTTGCGCTTATCTGATTATTAGTTTTTGAGTTAGAGCGCCCACAAAATTCCTGCCACTTAATGTGAAATGCTAGGCTGCACTTCACTTCGGAAAGCGTAAAAAATCGTCAATGTGTCAAGGGCAAAAATTATATAATACTCTATAAATTACGATAACACCAACCGCAGAGGTAATGAAGAGTTTGTGGGAATCGCCTTACTGGTTTGTTAAAAATGTTCCTTAAAATTGAGCATATCACAGTAACGGTGTTTCTACGAGCGCCGAGAATTGACGCTCTATGATTAAAATAAATTTAAAAATATGATCTGCCATAAATGGTGATACGAATAAAACTCATCTCTGAAAGCAAATCGCATCATCGAAGCTGATGTGAGTCGCAGTTGTCATTCGGCCAAACTGTCTTTCGAGGTTCGAAGGTTCTATTCTTATAACGATACAAAACCTTTTCTCCACTGTACTGTATCACTCAAGCGCCAAGAAATTGTCAGCACGAAATTGCTTTTTCGGGAGAACATTAGGAAATATTTATATCCTTTATCCAATTAATTTTATCAAAACTCTAATAAATGGCAATTTATCACATGTACCACTTTTCTCACAGGTAGTGGATACATTTTATATTGACTTTATTTGAATTTTCGAAAAAAATTTTATTCTAGCAGCATTTAATAGGCAATGAAAACAATGAAAGATTATTTAGTGTTCTATTTTAGTATTTAGTGAAGTCTCATCCTGAGTCGATCACTCATTGCATTCGTCGGTTCATGGACCGTACTAAATTATCACATATTTGTGGCCGTCGTCCGATTGAGCCCCAGAGTTCCATAACACGCTCTTCCAGAGCGGCTGCCGTTCTCAAATTTCCTCCCGTCCACTCATTCACCATTATACCTCATAAGTTCTCAATGGGATTCAGATCCGGCGAGCGAGCTGGCCAGGGCAGAACATCGATTTGCCGGTTCTGATAAAAAAATTGTCGAGTTACACCGGCTGTATATAGCGGTGAATTATTTTCTATTACTACCACGTCTTCGCCGTCTGGCACTATCTATCTGACATAAGACCGAAGATGCTCATTCAGGATCTCCGCTAAATCAACAGCTCTCATTTTTGTTATCGTAATTTATGGAGAATTATATAATATTTGCCCTTGACACATTGATGATTTTTACGCATTCCGAAGTGAAGATTCCTATTGCGTTTCTGGAAGAGTAAGAACAATGAATTAGACTCGGTGTACAGAATTTATATATTGAATATCCAATCTGCGGAATACGTTAAATATTTAGGAGTCACCATTTGTCGTGATCTATCGTGGAATATGCATATTCGAAGGATCGTAGGCGCAGCCAACAAGAAATTGGGCTTCGTAGGCAGAATAGCAAGAAGTAGCACAGAACAGGTACGAGAAAGGTGTTATTTATCATTGGTAAGATCTCAGGTCGAATACGCTTCCAGCATATGGGATCCGTACGAAAAGGGAAAGATACTTGAGTTAGAAAGAATCCAACGCAGAGCAGCCAGATTCGTTAAACAAAAATATGAGCAAAAATTAAGCGTCACATCACTCTTGAAGGAGTTGAATTGGATATCGCTAGAGGACCGCAGAATTAGCGCTAGGTTAAGGCTTCTGGAGATATTTAGGTCGGAAGTTCTCTTAGAGGAGATCTCAGGAATATTAGAGGCACCTACATACATGGGCAGGCACGATCACGAGGATAAAATACGAGAGATCGACTGTAGGACCGAGCGATATCAGGGCTTGTTTTTCCCAAGGACCATACGGGATCATAATAGGAGAGTGACCCCCACGAGGGACGTTATTAGATAGGTTTTGATGCGCTGCACCCCCTGCCACCCACCAGTCTGGTGATTTCCAGGGTATTATGTAGATGTAGAAGTGCAGCCTAGCATTTCGCACTAATAATGCATACAAAGGTGAAAATATACTATGATAGCTCCGTCAAATGAATATCCAGTAAATTAAAAACACACAAACTTTGATGTACTCAAGACAAAGCACCGCTTTACTTAATTATGGAAAGTATTCTCACGACACTGTTAAAATAATCCTTATAAATAATTCTAATTCAAGAATTATTTCACGTTTAAGAGTTTATTACGCAGAATTTGTTTCCAAGCAAGTAGAGCGTAGCAACTTTCTATTACATTCTAAACAAAAGAGAAAGCTCTGATTTCTTTTTTTTAAGTCGTACGCGTGGCGGAAGAAGTCCACTTAATAAACTCCTCTACGTTTTCCCTAGGAACACAGCAACATTTAGTACTGGAGCGAAGCTTCCTTCTACTCCTTAAAGGAGTATTGTTTCTCAAACATGGATTATCAATTTAAATGCAGATATTTAAGATTTGCGAAAGTTGTGACTTACTAGGACATTTCTTATATTCATTATAATAATACGGAAAAGCATTCTAATTACTTAGTTCCTTAATTGGCAACAGAACAAAGAAAGACATGCAATTGTTGAGAATGAAATTCCTTAATGAGAAACTGAAACGCATTAAATCGCTGTCGATTTTTTTATCTTATTACAAATAAAAGGATGTTCTTAGATTTAATTTAACAGAAAATATTTTCAACTTTATCGAAAAAGTAAAGTAATTTATTTGATAGACCTATGTTTTCCAGTATTGGGTCATCTTATGTTTTAATCAACGGTTTCAGATTTTTTTTAACTAGTGAGGAGACCTGCACGCTTCATGCATGAATGCGAGGCAGATGCGTCCTTCGCAGATTATGTAAACATAAAAAAACGAAGTGAATTACGATATTATTGCTTGACTTTCTCGAAATGTAAAGACATGAAATAGTGTATTTAACTAATTCTAGAAGTTTTATTAAGTGCCTTATTTCATAAGACTAACATTACATTTACGAGATATGACGGAGCTCATTTTTTGCTTGGGTTATATGAAGCATTTGCATCGTTTTTTCATTGTCCAAAAATCCATAGTGCCAAACTTCATGATAATCCACTCAATATTTTAGAAGAGAAAACACGCAGATTAACGGACCGACGCATGGGGGATTCATTTTTTTACTTTTTGCGAAGGACGCCCAATAACAAATTTCCTACAATTTGCTTTCCTCATCTTTTATATCCCGAATTGCTAACGTTCAAAGGTGAAACGTCCATCTGTTCTGTTTGCTAGTGATTAACCGACATCATCCGAGTACATATACACAGAAAGTGCCCAAAGATGTCGCAGAAAAAGCTCACGGAAGTGATTATCATTAACTATTTCGTCTTGTTGGCGTTCTCTCTCTTGAGCTCTCAAATATTTGCACTCTTGTCTCTTAGCGGTCTTAGAGCAAGTATCGAACGCCCTTAAGCTAAGGAGTAAATGAAATACGCAGAGGAAAGACCTTTTCCGTAAATAAGAATCTCTCGTATTGAAACAACGAATAAGCCAAAAGGAGCCAAAGGAAACGTTTTAAACTTTGCAGAATATAAAGATTTCCATCGAGCATTTCCTTGTATATGACGAGTTTATTCACCTTGCCAAGTTTAGAATTTTCAATAAATACGCGTTTTATTTAATAAATAGCTGGAGTGCCCGTTGAATTTCAACGGATTTAGTGAATCTAAAACTTCGACCCTGTAACATGTAAGCATCGCAAGAAGATAGTACACAGTTATAACCGTCGAATAAAGCAAAAATGAAGAAAACTGCTCCACATTTTCCTATTTAAATGAATGAAGGAAGAAAATCTTGCACTGTGAAAAATCGAAAATAACGTATAAACTCCCTCCCTCTCTCTTCTCCCCCTCCCTCCTCTCTCTCCCTCTTCCTCCCTCTCTCTCCCTTTTAGGGTTAAATGTAAGAAGGGACTATGTAGTCTCAATTTCGCTCGAAATAAAGTCGTTTTCTGTCTGTCTGTCTGTCTCTCCCTCCCTCTGTTAAATGTAAGACGGGACTCAATATAAATGCATTGAACTCTCAGTTTCGGCGACAATGGGAGTTGTCAAGGTAGCTTATAATTGGTATTGTAATAAAACTGATAAAATCACGTATTTTATTGATTCTAACCGCATTTCTACGCGAATTCGACCAGAATTCGGAATCTGCCTTCAATAAAAATAAACTTTGTTTTTTCACCAAGTCTCAAGGTCGTACGGTGATTTTAATAATTTTAACGTGCAAATTAAAAGTAGTCGACACTCATCCCTGTATTTCAGTTGCAGGACGCGGCAAAATACGTGACATTTCATAACTAAAACGTTCGCCATTTCGAATCAAAGTGACGTACAGAAACAAAACCTGGACCATTCACTAACTTAGGATGTAAGAAAGAATGGTACCAAATTTGGTTATTCTACCTTTTATCGTTTAGAAGAAATTCCATGAAAAAACCAACAAACACACAATTCAAAATATATTATAGGAGATGACTCTATTACAATGTTATTAATCAGGCATCGCTTAAAAATCCGTTTTTATTCATTGGAACTTAGGATGAAAATATGACATAGTAAGGCAATAGAGAAACAGCAACATAGTAATTGATTATAATGATGTTTCGATTATTCAGTATTACATTATTTTCGCGAGGCGTGGAAATGTAAAAATGTTTTCCCACGGACGCACTCGCGACAGACACAAAATTCAATCTGTCGTCAAAGCAAGCAAGTAGGTTTGATGCATATCGCACCGTGTCAACTTTAATTCCTCCCTCCATTTATTATACGCGACACCTCGTTCGATTCTAGATTACGGATCGTCAACATCACAATATAAAACAGCTGAACACACACAATCCTTTCTCTCTCTCTCTCCCGCCCTCTCTATCTCTTTCTCGTGTCACCGACACATCGAGTGGCTGCGACCCACGGAAGGGGGCAGGAGAAAGGTCGCATGCGCCTGGCCATTTGATCCCAAAGACAATATAACTCTCTCACCCTCCCGGCGACACGAAGCCTTTCTCCGCCATTCGTGCACTGCTACTGCTTCACCTCATTCCCCTCTCCCTCTCCTCCTCCCCCCCCCACCTGCCCTCCTCCCACCGACCCTTTGGAAATCACAGCATCCGCACGACGCGAGCGCCCTCTTAAGCGTGAAAAATCGTGGAAACAGAGGGAACATGTGGAACACGAAAAATAAAATAAAAGCAAAATTTTCTTTGCAAACTGAGATTTAGTGACGTTTAAAACCCACATGAATGCGCGGTGATGAAGACCAAAATTCTTTTTATGGAGCGCTAGGTGGATCTTTCGCTTTTTTTTACCGTTATTTGAAGCGGATGTTTTAAATAAGAGTTGGTTTATTTGAAATCTATGGTAAATTTAATGCAGAATTTTTAAAATCATGTCAATGAAACGAAATATATTGAGTATGTGCGTAAATCATTTATTATATTTTCAGTCGTGTATTTTAAATTGTCACCTAATATTTTTATTGGAAATTCGTAATTCTTAGACGTATAAAAATTCTATTTAAAGTTTATTGTTAATACATTTTCATTCGTAGTGTTCTAAAACGGAGAATATAACATTACACTCTAGTATTATAGTTATTCCTATTTACAACAAAAATCTTGCTAAAGAACTTAACGGAGTAAGATAGAAAATAAATAGGAACGTACTATCATTTGCGTTGTAATAGTTAACTATTATTTTTACTTGAGCTGTAGATTTATTTCTACATTGGACTATTATTACTCGAAGACATAATACGTATAGAATGCGTTATTATCGTTACTATTCGATTAATTTTATTAATTAATGAACATCATAATTTTTCTAAATATTGATGTTTTTATAATATCCAACCCAATATGGAAAAATGCTTTTCATCGTGACACAAACATCTAAATTTGTTAAGACATTCCTTTTTACTTTCTCATATACGAAGTATATTGAGAAAGTATTGCTATCGCGAAAAAATTCGACCTCGAGATTTTTACGGAAATATACGTTTTACGTGTCGCTGTCTGCCCGTCTGTTACTGGCTCTAGAGTCTAAACGGTAGAGCGAAAAGGAATGAAATCTCGTACTTAGGTATTTTATCATACAGAGCAGAGTATAAGAAGAAATGATTTGCATTGCTTAATAATTAAGGGAAGTCTATTCTACGCATTTTTAACAACAATTTGATTTTCTCAAAAACGGCTCTAACGATTTTGATCAAATTTCCTACAGTTACTTGAGTTTACGTCATCAATAATACCAAATAGCTAATATTTCTCAAAAAATGAATATAAGGCTAATTTATTCTAGGCAACTTTAACATTAATGTGATTTTCTCCAAAAGGGCTAGAACGATTTTGATAAAACTTCGTACATTTACTTGAGTATACATCTGCAATAATTCTTCATATTTCATTTTTCTCAATTAATGAATATAAGGATAGTTTATTCATGGTCAACTTGAACAAAAATAGGAATTTCTAAAAACCGGCTGATACGATTTTCATTTTCTAAAGGTTACTAAACCACGCATTAGTGTATGAGAAAGTTTGTACAATGTATGTTGTACTGATTTTTCTTTTCTATTTCCTGTTTTCCCTTCCTCTTCTAATGCGTGACCTAAACAGCGAGCATGTAGAACATGACAGCGACCCTTGGGGCATTTTACAAAGCCCGCCATTGCTAAGAAAATTCTCATTTGATATAAGGCATTAAAGAAATTAATCATTTTACAAAAACTTTATCTTCTAGTGAACATGGGAATGATACTAATCTCCATTGTATCATCTTATACAAGCGGTACGGCTGACGGCTCAATTCTAGTCGAAAATTACAACTTCAGTCCCGTCATTACAGCTGTTTTAAAAATAATTTCAAATATTGTACTGAATAAAATATGCAATTTTTGCGACTTCATATAAATACAGTAAAACTTCGATTATCCGTCTCTTTTATTCGGCACCTTCTGTTATCCGTCACATTCTAGAAAAAAGTACAAGTCTTAAAGAGACGGCGATTCGCCGGCCCGCTGGAACTTGTTTTATATATTGAAAATAACCACAAATATCACTGATTGATTAGTGTTATTACAAAGTGTAAAGGAAAAAATTTTTTTTGGTATAAATACAAACAGATATACTTGATTATATTTGTTTTTTAATGAAGAAATATTCACAGCTAAGATATCGCCCATCTCGCGCAGAGTTAGTTCGCTTCAATCGCACTAGAGGGAAGTAGTAGATAGATCCAGATAAAGTTATCAATCTGTTTCTAAACATCAACATTTACGGTACATTCACATTACCCCTTAAATAAATATGGCGGAGAAACGGAAACGCGTGACGTTAGACTTACAATTAGCCAAAACGTTGGAAATAGTGCAACGGTTAAGGAAGGGTGAAAGAGCTTGCAGTTTAGCAAAAATGTATGGTATTGCAAGAACCACCATTAACGACCTAAAGCTGGATGGTGACAAAATTGAAGAGTTCGTTAGCAAAATGGAGGACAGTGATGGAGATGTAACTCGAAGGAAGACTATCAAATGTTCCAGTCACAACCAACTCGACGTTGCAATGTTTCGGTGGTTTATTCAGCAACGGAGTCAAGGAATTCCTCTTACAGGGCTACTAATAACAGAGAAGGTCCTTGAAATGAATGCAAAACTGAATGGTGATCCATCGTTTAAAGCAAGCTCAGGGTGGGTGGACAAATTGAAAACTCGGCAACTAACTATTGAAGATGAAAAACTTAGTGCAGACAGCAAAGTGATATCAGACTATATTAAAAAATTGAAATCTCAAATAGAGAATCGAGAATTAACTCGTGAACAGGTATACAACTGTGATGAAACCGGCTTAAATTGGAAAACCTTAACACAAAAACACTCGCATCTACCTCAGAAACCTCAGTCCCAGTATATAAAAAATTGATGCTGATGTTCAAGCTTATTGGAACAAATATACAATAAAGGATGCGATATACAAAATTGTAGATCCTTGGATAAATTTCACTTTCCAAACTCTTCAACAATGCTGGAACAAGTTGTGGCCAGGTGAGAAGGAAGTCATCGAAAATGAAAATTTTCCTATGAGTTTAGATTTTTAAAAGACTTTTCCAATATTTTTGGCTTTGAAGGACTCCAAGAAAGTAACGTGAATGCTTAGTTAGCAATTGATGATGTGGATAGGGGATATGAGCACCTGGATGATGAAGAAATCATGCATAGTGTAATAAACAAAGAACAAGATGAGGCAGATGACTCGGACGAGCTTTCTTATGCTGATGACGCTCTGGCGGCTTGCAGGGTATTGATGTAAATGTAAATGTTAAAAGAAATTAACACGGATTTGTATTATTAATAGTTTTAAAGTAGAATATGGATGTTTTCGTGGGTCTCAAGAGAAGGAACAGCCTTAACACCGAAACAGCATTTCATACTAATAATAAATGATAAATTAAACGAAACTAAATTTATTAGAAGTTAATAATTTTCCCTTTAAAATGCCGTAATCTTTTGGAATATAAAAAATAAAAGCTATGCAATTACAAAAATACACATAGAGATTACTTAAAAGCCAAAAATAGACAATAAAAAAACAAAGTATCGTAAAAACTTATTTTAATAAACTGTCCAATTTCAGTTGTTTTGTTTTTCCCTGGGATTTCCTCACACAATTAAAAGAAAACCCTAACCTTACAACCTTGCCATAAACACCTTTTCACCCTTCATTTTAGCATAGTGTATTAAAGCATTAATATAATCTAAAATTTGTGATGTTGTTGGCACTTCAAGTTCTTCACAATCCTCCTCACTCTGTTCATCGTCTGGATTGCGAACAGTGTCATTGCTCTGAGATTCTACCGCAGTCTGCAAGTCAGTTTCATCAATTTCCGTGAAAACACTTTCGTCAATATTAACAAAGCTTCTTGCATTCACATCACTACCCTCATCTTTATACATCTCATCAATCAAATTTTGAATTTCAGAGTAATCCTTATTATGAACAACTTCATCACATTCAATGGCATCACAAAAAATCGGTACAACATACATTGTGCAAACTTTCTCATATACGTACTAATGCGTCGTTTAGTTATCTTTAGAAAATGAAAATCGTATGAGCCTATTTTTAGAAAACCCAATTTTTGTTAAATTTGCCCAAGAATAAACTAGCCTTATATTATTTTTTTCAGAAATATGAACTATACAGTATTATTGAATAAGTAAAGTCAAGTAACTGTACGAAATTTGATCAAAATCGTTAAAGCTGTTTCTGAGAAAATCGAATTATTGTTAAAGTTGCCTAAAAAAAACTAGCCTTACATTCATTTTTTGAGAAATATGAACTATACAGTATTATTGAAGACGTAAACTCAAGTACCTATGCGAAATTTGATGAAAATCGTTAAAGCCGTTTTCGAGAAAATCGGATTGTTATTAAAAATGCGTAGAATAAATTACTCTTAATTATTTATCAATGTCAACCATTTCTAAGTATACTCTGCTCAGTATGATAAAATGCCTAGGTACGAGAATTCATTCATTTTCGTTCTACCGTCTAGGCTCCAGCGCCAGTAACAGACGGACAGACAGACGGCATTGCGAAAACCACTTTTTCGGATTCAGCGACACCTAAAACGTGTATTTCCGTAAAAATCTCGAGGTAGAATTTTTTCGCGAAAACAATACTTTCTCGATACTTCGTATGAGAAAGTAAAAATATAGCCACAGTTTCTAAAACACTTTCTTACGCATGCTTCCTCTACACATTTCACTGAACGACTGAGAAATGTGATTGCATCTAACACATCAATTTCGACTGTCAAGTTTGAAATTGAAAATTTTGAAATGGTGCAAGGAAAGAGTTGAATGATCACAGCACGCGAGGGAGCTCTTGGAAACCAAAACACACACTTCGACTTTCAAAAAAATTCATGGAAAATCACAAACACGGGGATTTCTCAGACACCAATGCAAACACTTCGGTCTTCAACCAGAGACTCTACACTCTACATAAATTTCTCTGACTCCAGTTTTTCTCAGCGAAGATGCACCATGGAAATCAGGGACAATAAACTGTGCGAACTAATCCTTTTGTGCCGATAATAACAGAAGTGGAAATCCCTGCTGATTGTAAAACGTAATGACTGATTCCCATGCAACAGCGACACCCTACATATGTGTAGGGACCTTAACTTCTCAGAAGAGATTAAATGTGTATGAGTCTTCTCCCCCCAGCCTCATTTTTACATTTTTCTATGGGCGGTTTTATGGAGAGAAAAAGCATCGAAGATTTCGGATGGCAGTATATAAGAAAGGACACGATCTAGAGGGACGATCAATTACACTTCGCTCCCTCCTGCTGAAACCCATTATCCCTGGTTTTCCCAAGCTTACCAGATGGGACAAAGGGTCTTTAAAACAAAAGGAGTGTACCACCATACGCGGTATAAATAATGGTAAACAAGCCGAGACCCCAACCAGAAGACCTGAAAACTTGTCTTTAAGGAAGAGATTTTTCTTTCCGCCTTTCACAGGTTCAAATTGTACTTATTAACACAAAAATACAAAAAAATGCTTTCCGTTTGCATCTCACAGGTTCCGCCTTACAGAGGGTCATTCCTATGAAAAACGGTATCATTATGCTGTACGATTTCTAGATTACCGGATTTGGCAGGCTTCCGCCTTATGCAGATTCCGCCTCTCGCAGGTTTTACTGTATTTGAAATTCGATTGCAAAGATGTGTGTGTTTATATAATTCCACTTTTAATAAAATATTCGCCGAACACAATTTCTGATAAATTAAAGAGAAATCTTCGGAATCTTTCGAAAGGTTGACTTGGCATACCGACCGCAAATCAAGCTACATCAGTGAAATGCACAAGTTGTTTTTACCAATAATTAACGTGACAAGTATGTCATTGGATTAAAAATTCCATGCTAAAGAACACAAAGATTGAATAAAAATTTAATTTTGGAGATCGTATATAAGATTCGGGATAACAAGATGTCTTCTGCAGCGACTGGTATAAATTCAAAGGAATTAATTCCTGACCTGCTTCAGACACGTGACAAATTTACGATCTGATTTTACTGACAACATTTTCCGGCCGATTTCCTCCAACATCGCATAGATCCATAGCAACGATCTGCCCCCAATAAAAAAAAGCTTCTGTGTCAGATAAGCGAAACATAAAAAGCGGTTAATCATAATAAGAGCGCTCGAAAGACGGGTGAAATATTCTTAATTCGATAAGAAAATGGAAAAATTCCAGGCCTCAGCCTATAAAAATTTTGAAGATATAAGCTGAAATATTCAATTCACTCCCGATATTTTTTTATGTACGAGAAACGCAGTGCGCTTGACGTCGCGATAAGTTACGTTTAAAAAAAATACATTTACGAGATAAAACGGCCAAAAATGTCACGAGGCACGAAAGTTCAAACGTAATAAATCAGATAACAGACATGCCGCAGTCACTTTGATTTTAAAAATCCTTTGAAACAACTCCAACGTAAAAACGTTAAATTTTTCGCTCTATTGTGAGCAGCGATACAGGTTTAGACATTTATACAATATATAATTGTAAGAAAAGCCACAAAATAAAAGTCACCCTATTATGAGTCATATTCCTCGCTTCCCGAATATGGATCGTAATATTGTTCACTACGCATTACCGATCACCGAATCAACGAATTTATCGAGCCGAAGGAAAATGTATATAATTGAATTAAGGATTGGCGTAACATCATAAAATTTTAATAATGAATACCAATTTAGGGTACTACTGGGTTATACCGGACCCCTTTTGAAGAATATTTTTTTGAGGTAAACAAAAGCTTGCAAACGCATGACTGATCTGCCTGTAGCGACGTTTACACACCCGATCACCGGATAATTGGGCGGGATAGCTCCGCTCCAGAGAGGCCAAGGGCGCGAGAGAGCCTGGAGACGGCTACACCCATTATAAAAGGCATTATAATCTAAAAATAAAGCGAGCCGAAGGCTCGCCAATATCCTCGGTTACTTGTAAATAAAAAGTTTTTTTTATAATTTCTCATTTTATTAGTTTGTTTTAATGTTTTTTACGGGAAAGGGTTATCGCAAAAAAATATTTTTCAAAAGGGGTCCGGGATAACAAAGTAATAGCCAATTTAGTTGGTGATCGGAGTGTATAGTTGAAATTAACCTAATCCATGTACTTAAGATAATTCGGATGGTGAAATCTACCCGTAATATGGAATAATAATGAATACGAAATCTAGTGATATGTGTGCGTTGACGCACATATCACAAACGCATTCACGTCGCCTGAGCAGTCTTATCGTTCGTCTCGCCTCGGCGGTCCTCTGAATCCTGTTCATCTGTGTGATTGTTGTGACGCCGCCTGGCGCTTTCAACAAGAAAAGACTGGACATTTTCCAATGTATCTCGGGAAGAGTTCTACTCATCTTAAGAATAGCTAGGTCCGGATTAGGCCAGCGCCAATGAAATACGAGATGCAAAGTTAGAAGCGAACCATCGATATACGATTCTATAAACGAAATCGTAGGAAACAACGGTAAATAGAAAATTCTGTTTATAGTAATCAAAATATGAGCATAAGTTTACTGAAAAAAGATTATTAAAAACATCTCTACAGATCATCATCCTGGATTTTGTAGCAAATGAAGTAAAGGTATAAAAAGGGAACCCGATTAGAACATTGTCCAAAAAAACAATGGAAGTATAGGAAGACTATCTCAGCATATCATAATTTATCTAAAAATAATGAAAGGAAGAGAACTTAAGAAACTATTGGGTGGAGGGGGACAAATGAGATGCTCGCAAATAACCTGGGGGAGGGGGCGTTAAATGCGTGTCAACCCAGGAGAGTTTGGGGAAAGCAGGTAAAAAATGGGATTCCAACATGGTTATTAATTTTAATTTTTTGGATCGATTCCACATAGCTATGCCACCCATTTCGAATAGCGAATATTGCAGCAGAGACAGCCGCTGAAACGTCGGAAGCCTTATTTCACACCATCCGGCTGGAAACCCGAGAAAACTTTCTCCAGATCATTCGCCGGGAAAGACTCAAATCTTTCACCAGTGCCTATAGACATTAGACTATTTTCTAACATAGAAAAAGAGATACTGAACAGCTGATGGTTGAGACGATTCTGTTGCACAAAATATTCACGACAGCTGGTTCAGTATAAAGTAATATTCGCCATGATTCAGAATCAATAGATGTAACTAAAATAATGATTCTGGTTTATTTATTCTGAGATAAAGATATTCCTGCAAATTACTGTACCATAATAAATAATCTTCAAAGAGCAGAAACTAGAGCTTTAAGAGCATTTGTAAGTAATAAATAAAGATAAACAGTTATCTCGCGATGGATAGTGTTGGATCACTGGATTTAGAAATTTTCCTTTGTGAAGATCGATGTTTCATTAGGCCGTAATAAATACGCAATATGGTGTTAGATATGGATCAGTCCAATTGGACACGTAGAAGGGTACAATGCAAAGGTCAAGCGCTGGAATAAGGTCTGGTGAAAATTTATACATGCTCCTAATTAAGAGTTCGATCTTGAGAAATATAAAATGAAAGTCTTAACAAGTCACTGCGTTAGCCGTAACCCTTTACTGATCTATAATAAAATATTTCAAAAGACAAAAAAATGAATTTTATTAGAACAAATTAATGCTTTTGTCTTTGTGTGTATTATTAATCCAAACAAATAAAATACCGTTGTCGACCATATATCGGCTGGGACCTAAAATACTTGAGCATTAACTGAAAGATATTCATATTCTACAGAACAGCTGTTATGTTTGGCGAGAATCGGCGTGTTGAAAATTATTTTTGGAACAGCTATTTTTTTATAAATAGTCCAACCATTATGTTACACTGTTTTAACTCCAAATTCTGGAAATTGAAGGGAGATTGGAAAAGGTAACCGCACCGCAGGAGGGTATATTGGGCGAGGCAAGATAAAACTGGAAAAGGAAGTCATAAATCTCTTTTCGGTGGAGTTCCAGAGAGTAAGGAGGGCAGAGGAGGCAGTAGGGAAAGCAGCGAAGGCAGGATGAGAAGAGAGCGAGGAAAAAACACGAAGAAAAAAAAAGGAATTTCGAAAATACAAATGAAAACGTCAATATGCTGTTTTATTGCCTCGGGTTGGTAGAGGAGAGAGAGAAAAAAAAAGAACGCATCGATCGCAATTCGACTGACAAGAGTTGGATGAACGAAAAAATAAGTTTTAGATAAGCATATACGAGCGGTATTGACAACAAAAGAGATTCGAGAAAACAGAAGCTCCTGTCGCGTTCGCCCCGTGATTTATTCCAACATCAGAGGGAGAAAAAGAGATATCGGCGGAATACGTCGATAATTGCGTTTATATCTATTGTTCCTGTTTCTATAGGTAGGCTTATGGGCTGCTTTTTCACCCTCAGTTAATGCAATCGTGAAGCTGGTCCTTGATGTACAAGTGCTTTTGTGTGTGTGTGTATGGCAATTGACTTATGTGATAGGAGATTATCGTATGTCATAAGCCAGATGTTTACTTCGATTACTCACTAATTAGAGGTAATGGTATCGATTCCACTTCATGAAAATATAGGTAATTCGAGAATGTTAAATCAATTGAAATTTTATGATAACACCTTAAGTTGCTTTCGTAGGTTCAAATATTTTATTTTGAGCTATTCTAAGGTTAATAAATTTATCAAATAATAACAGAAATTAAAACACAAAATCAAATAGGAAATTCTTAGACAACTTAATAGCAAGTTTAAGCGTTATTAATGCTCTCATAACTTTATGTCCGTATTCCAAACCAGATGAATGGATTGGCGCAAGATAAAACGAACGGAACGCAGAGGGCAAAATCTGACTAGCAATGGTTCCCTTATTCGCGTACGGAGAATGAACAAGCGCGCAAGAATCAACCGAAGCAACTAATCAGGAAAGGTTTAATTAAAACAGCGTCGCTTCCGCTACGAGTGACGATAGAAGAGAAATGCCGCAAATGTTGATTATCGCCCGAGAAGATTCACAGGATAAACCGTTTCTTATTCTAAACTCACCTACTTTCACATTAAAAGAAAACCTTTCATTAACAAATAAAAAAAATTGGAGGAGGGAATGGGAGAGAGAGGAAGGTAAAAGACGAAGCTTTGAAACGTACTCCAGAGATACGGAATTGTTTCTGAAAACAAACGAGGAGCGATTGGAGAGGAGTGATAAGGGATTTAACTCCAGAGGTTTGGCGTGGACTGTAAAGCAAGCAATACTCGGAATTTCATCTGCGGCGGAGCAGAGCGGAAGAGATGGAGTTTTCGTATGGGAGGGGGAGGGAAGGGTTAGGGGAAAAGTAGGGTAAAAAGGGGGGGAGGAAGAGAGTTAGTTGCGGCGGCTTATTTTTAGAAGAGCGAGTAGGCGTTTGGAGGGAATGTGAGGAGGAGGAGAGGGAGAAGAAAGGGAGAAAGTGGCGTGGGTTCGGAGAGAATGAAATTTTGGCTAGGGAACCAAAGGCTTAGCGCACGAGTAGGGCGAAAGGGCGAAAGGGAAAACGCACGAAAGAGAGACGGAATAAGAGATAAAGAGAGAGACGGGAGTAAAGAGGGAAAAGATGAGGTGAGATAGAGATAGGGAAAGTGTTCGGAGAAATATGTATTTCGAGGACGAAATAGAGAGATTTGTAAGTGGGGGACGTGGACTGAAAAGTCGTAACGAGTGTCAGAGTTTTAAAATGGATAATGTGTAGGCGTCCCTTTCCTGGATATAGTAGGATTTTCCTAACATCATCTGTTGGTCCGAGCATGGAGAGCGTTTCGCCGATTCAAAGGGGATTGTACACGCCCGCATTGTGATTCGTCTTTATTCGAAGGTTTAAATTGAGTCTTCCTCGAGTATAATTTAAACTCGGTTCTTTAACTCGATGAAATTGAAGGAAAACTCATTTAAGGGAAAAGTGGATATCTAAGGCCTTATACAAACGCCCTCGAACCCTCAACCGCAAGACAGAGGAAATAAAATTTTGAAAGGCTCAATCTCGTAAAGATACCGTATATTATGACACGTTAATAGAAACATTAATTTTATATTGTTTAAATATGGCCTTAAAACACTATTCACTAAAAGACTATTAAAGATTGTAATAATAAGTTCCTTGACTAGAGGAAAAGATGATTAAATTCCATCCAAAGATTGTAATTGAAAATATTTTCTTTAGCATTTAGTTCAAAACTAATTTTAATAATCGTACAACAAGTTTTAAAGCTGCTTCCATTTAACGTTATCGACTCCTATATGTGATTTCCCCAAATCACCAACAACCTCCTTTCTGATGGTAATAGTCCTTTATAACTTTTTTTTGTGATTACTCTATGGGCAGGATACACACACAGGTGCGCACATGCCATACATCTCTGCGGGGTTTACGTTTTCCCGTATCACCGCGAATGTTAAACTAAACGGGGATTTGAGCGGACCACTCATATCAAGCCCAGGTGATTATCCATGGATGTTGGAAGTAAACATGTAATGCAAATTGCATCTTAGCAAGAAATAGATATTGTAACAGGAGAGTTAATTAAGAAAATTTCAAGGAATGATAATAAAAAGAGGGAAGCTATAATTAAACAATTTCTTCGATGTACTAGCGAAATACGATTAATTCTTATAACAACTTATTCTTATAGTATCTTCAGCATTACAAAGAAGGATAGTAATGGTCCATAAAAATTCCTATTAATAAAATGGGTACATACGTATTAACGGGGAGCCCAATTTAAAAATATAAATACGGAACAAATACCATTTAAATTGTATTAATTTTTCATAACAGCATTAATAGAAACTAATTAACATTTAAATGATTTGTTATAGAAAACAACTGAAAAAAACAATCACATTTTAATTTCTGGTGGCCAACATTTGGCAATTTTTTCTAAAATGGTATCAAAAGCGTCTCGATTGTTGATAGAATTAAACCACATAAACTCTGCTAAATATGATTCTAGATGGTGGCGTGCTGTTCCTCTTTGTTTCTTGTTACGCCATTTAGCTGAACCCCACATTCGTTCTACCTGATTGGCCCGTCTCGACATTTACAAACCCAATCACCGGACACCGGGGAGAGATAGTATGGTTCCGGGCCAGGCGAAGGGCGCGGTAGCGCCCGAGTCGACAACTGATATAAAAACAAAGCGAGCCGAAGGCCCGCCAATATCTTCTTCATTTGCGGCACAACAGTCAAATGAGATATAATTCCTCTGTTTACTACAGATATCTTGGTAGAAACCAGTCG
Source organism: Uropetala carovei (assembly GCA_036926305.1). Lineage (NCBI taxonomy): Eukaryota > Metazoa > Arthropoda > Insecta > Odonata > Petaluridae > Uropetala > Uropetala carovei. The sequence goes on from JAXCHB010000010.1 coordinate 584,146, forward strand.
GTACTTACGTATTAAGTTGGGTTCCCCATTAATACGTAAGTACCATAAAATGTTTTCATCAACAACCAATATACACAATCGAGATAATTTATAATACACATTAGGCATTTTAAGTATGTAGAAAAATGCGTAGTTCAAGGGTCTGCTTAACCTCTGTCATTATATAATTATACATTTTAACTACTTCGGAAGTGCTTCCATTTTATCAAAAACCCAATCATTAACGCATACAAAATTTTTAACTCCTAACTTTTTCTGTCAAAGTTTCTTTTCAAGCTTTTCAATATTTTTAATCACCTACAGTGTGTACCAAATGTTTAGATTATTAAATATGAAACAATATATTTATATTTATTTTTATATTTATATTTATAATTATGTTTGTTTTATTTTGCCTACACAAATATTAATAATAATCATTAATATAAGTATGGATGTGCAGTAAGTCTCTTTACTTCTGGGAGTAGTGAGCCGCATTATCGACTTGATGTTTTTTATTGTCTCGATATATTTTAGGATTTTAGAATTCCATTTAAACAGAGAACTGTGTTTTTGGTTTTTACTACGCAGTCTGAATGACTGAGGAAAAAAGAACTTTTGGGACACCTTGTATATTATTAAATAAGTAGCCGATTAACTTAACGTGACATACATGTATTTGAACTACGCAGGAAAGAAATTCGGCTCTGCCGAAATATTGTCGGGGCATAATCGGAATTTGTTCAGTATTTAGAGGCAGTTAAAATATATCTGAATAAGAGATAGCTTTAAAAATAGTGGTTATCATTTCAGTAATGTTAGTCTAAAAACGTAAAATAAAATCCTCTGTAAATAATTGTCCTGCGCAGCTGCTGCGCCGTACCGGTTGCTTATCTTCTACAAAAACTTCAATAGAAAGTCCTCTTCGTAGCAGTCCAAATCAAACATCCAGGCGATATATGAAATGGCGATACACATTTTTTTACCCGAACCCACAGGCAGAAAGTTCCACGTAAAAACCATAACACACTGGCATGAATATATATAGAAGCATATGAATGTCGTGAGAAAATATAAAAAAAACAAAATAATAGCAACAACTCAAGCATAACACCCACGAATAATCCAAGTTTATAAGCTGCGAATTCCTAACTATATGCTAAGATAAAGCATAAAATTTTGTTTTTATTATTTTTATTACTATTTTTATTAAACCAGTGTAGCTATGTCAAATAAAGAGTGTGAATATAGCATAAAAATATTGTCGACTGCATTTATTATTGGATAATAGAGGCAGGAGAAGAGAATGACTCTACAGGTTTGTTTTAATACTAGCTGAAATGCCCGCATTCGCTCGGGAAAGAGTTTTCTTTTAAGTAGCAAACGATTTTTATTGCTTTATACTTTAAAAGTATTCATAGACTATATTTAGGCATGAATCCATTGGTACCCTTTATCTTGGCATCAGCTATTCTTCCTCAACGGCAGGCCACGGCGTGGATTTTCCTTGCATTAATCTTTACGTGTATATCTCTCTTTGAAGAGGACAACAATTAAGAAATTTAGCTTTGTTGCAGCCTGGAAAATGATCATCTAAACCGATAAATTGTGCGCTTAAAGGAAAATTTCGAGCGAATTAGCATGTAATACGACAAAACATGAACGGAATTAAAATAGTCTTTCGTGCGTAAAATAAGCTATTTCCCGTGATCGTAAGTTAATATTTAGGTATATTTATATCCACATCAGTGAAGGGCTGCATGGCATTTTGGAGTTTCTCCACACCATTTCACATGCATTCTTACGGAAATAGTATTTTGTTGACCCCATGGGGTATAAGAGATCCCACGGTCTGTAAACCTAGACCAAGTTCTTCCTTTGGTCCATAGGATGGCCCATGAAACTTTTGAATTCGATAGCTTCAACGGTGTAAAAACGTGTAAAGAACATACACACACACACTCTAAAATATTTATAAGATTCTTATTCAAACAGAAATTCAGATTACAAGGAATGATAACATTACATTGAATTGAAATGAAACATTTCGGCCCCTGTGGAAAACATTATCACTTATAAAGTACGACTCTGGTCGATTCCGCCAAACAACCATTTCAAGCGCTCTCTCGTTTGAATCGAGGAAACTCTTGTGTTTTCACCGGAAAGAGGCTTTGCGTGTAATTGCGAGTTGTTTTCCAGTGCGGAGAGCGCGGTAATGTATCGGGTGCAGGAGGAGCGGGCGGGGGAGGAGGAGGGGAAGCGCAGGGAGTTTAAATGCGGCGACGAGAGTGGGTGTGTTTCAAGTGCTGTTGTTAAGGAAGAAGAGAGATGGGAGGAGGATGGAAAGGAGGGGGGAGGAGGACGGGAAGGGGGCGGGGGGGGAGGGAAGGATGCGATTCCTTTCCCTGCCCTCACCTTCCCCTCCGTACCAACCAACTTCCTCCGTCTACTCTTCCCCCCATTTCTTTGATTGAGAGGAGAAAGGAACGGTCACTGAGTGCGTCACGTTTATCCGTTTACTTCAGGGAAAGGCCTTTTCCGAGAAAAAAAATTACCCAACTTTTTACGCATGGGTAAACAACTTGGAAATATTTATGCTCGCATCAAATACTGACATTTGATCTTGGAGCATGAAAATTCAAAGCACTTAGAGAAAGGTAGAGGCGAAAATATAGAATCGCTGGAAAGGGCGCATGGGAAAAAAGATGAGAGGGAATAAAAACACTCATTTACTTCACAGACGTCGGAAAAGCAAGACATGTCGAATTTATAAATACATACGTTCTTATTATCCATTACGCATAAAAACAATTCAGTCTCGCGTTTCATCAGTGAAGTTATAAACTTCATAACGCGATAATTTGCTTCTATTGATTATTGATGTCCATTCTGTAAAACTTTTATTTTTGCGTATTAAAAATAAAACAAATAATATGTGTGCGATTTTTTACAAACAGTAGAGTTTCATAGCTAAAATCGATACTGACATCATTAGAAATCTATTCAAACAAATACAGAAATTTTTAATCAATTTTTAATGGCTATAAATTGAAGCAGTAATTAAAACTCTCGATCTTAGTATTACCAACGTTATAGACGTGTTTATTATAACAGTACATCCTATTACAGCGAAGAAAAAAGTAACTCGCTTCAGAATTAAAATAATACTTGTTTGAACTATTCGCCTGCGGACTGAATAAAAAAAACTACTATAGACGCACGATTTTACTGGCCGACAAAGTTTTTATACAGAGAATCCCGTCCTTTGTTATATACCACGACAAAGGAGACGGTCGTAAGTGACGTTTTCAGCTGAAGATTAGAGAGAATGGAGAGAAAAAACCTTCGATGATAGAGGAGAAATTAAAGGACTGAGCTTGAGGGAAAAACCCCGCTGCTTGCTTGATGGTCTGTTAAGTTAGCGGGCGTATTAGGCAAGGGAGGAAGGATCCCCCGGCAGAAACCGAAAATAGTCTCGCAAGAGAAGAAGGGGGAAACGGAAAGAAGAGAGAGAGGAAAAAGAATGAAGGGGAGAAAAGAGATGGAATGAAGAGGGGGAAAAAGTTGAGGGAGATATGGAGGTTTGTTAGGGAGGGGAAAAGAGTGAAAAGAAAGAAAAGAGGGACGGACGAAGGAGAAGGAAGAAAAGGACGAGGAAGAGGCGGAGAGATGGGGGGTGGGGGGGAGGGGGGTTGGATAAGTAAGGGGAGGGAGAAGAGGTGAAGGATGCGAGTTTAGAGGGTGAGTTGGGAAAAGGGAGTCGTGTGAACGTCATTGAAAGGGGAGGAATGGTGATTTATTGGATGAGAGAGGAGGAAGCTGGGGCGGGAGAGAGAGAGGGGGATGAAGGAGGTAAGGGGAGGGAGAGGAAGAGAGGGGGGAGGGCAAGAGAAAAATGGAGAGAGATTTTCGCGGGCGCAGGGGAAGAGAGGAGATAAGGAAAGTTGAAGAGGAGAGACGTTGAATGATCGCACGGACAAAGGAAAGGAGGAATGAGGCGGGAGTGAATAAAGAGACAAAATATAAATAGAAAATAGGAATGGGAAGAGAGAATGTCCTTGGTTCAACAAAAGATGGAGAGGGGCATAAACACCGAAATCATGAGTCCACTCTAAGAAGAAAAAGTGAAAGTTATGAAAGTATGAATAATGAAAGAGGAAAAAGAATCATAAAACAGAAGAGACATTCCTAATATATGACGTAGCATTAATTCTAAAATTGTAATGTACTTCAAATATTCGATAAATATTAAGAATTGAACAAATGCTAAAAAAAAATGAGAGTAACAATGAGTGAAGAAAGACGGAAAAAAAAGCAATTGAGTGCTAAACGTCTGAAATGGGCGCATATGAAAGCTATAGAGAGATACCAAATTTCTAGTCCTATGAAAAATTAATTTCATTTGAGTTAAATAAATAAAGCATTCGCAAGTTAGCAATTCGACAGGAAACTCACAAAGAAGGGTTCGAGAGAGATGACAAGAGCCAATGAGATAAAATGAACACTTAGATGATAGGAAGGGTTCGCTCAGGATGGAGAATTTATTTATTTAATAATTCCCAAAAACGGAGCGAAAATGACGTGAGAGGGGCGAATAGGTGGGCCATTTGAAGGTTGTTGGGAAGGGAGTCCGCAAAAGATGCGATTTGATTTTTGGATTGGCAGAAAATGCGACGGCGAGGCGGACATGAAGATGAATTTGGTTTTTCACGAAGAGAGACGGAGATGATTTGGACTCAAATTAGAGGACAAAGTGAAAGTATGAATTGCCACGATATGAAATAGACAAAAGGAAAAGAGAGAAAAGACGGAATTGGACGGGCTTTTAGAGAATGATATCAACACACACAGGTTAATGCTAAATTGAGACAAAAAAGTGTGTGAGAGGAAGAGCGAAACAAAGAGCTGGAGATATCTTTATAATTATTACAACAAAGAGAATGAGGGATAATTTGGAGATTTTTGATGCCGAAACTGCAAAGGTATAGTGTTATGAAGAATAAATACACTATTAAAGTGAAAGTTGGGATGAAAAAGCAATAGGTAACGCAAATAGAAACAAGACATTGAAGTAATGAGAAAAAATATACGATTCGAGGAATGGGCTAAGGTTAATATAGGAAACTCAAATAAAAAGCGAGGAATAATAAAAACTGTAAATCAAACAGAAATTCATGCTGGTTAGCTTTCGTGTTAATCCACCACAGCCCCTGCGCATTGCGTTGAGCGCTGAATAATGCATTTTGTACTATTTGCTGTAAATTTAGCTTTCTTCGAAGTTTATTTCCGAAATATGTTACAATGGAATCCTATAATCAGAAATTTTATGGAATTGATTGTGAAATATCTGTCGTTCCCTAGGGTCCCTTGGCATTGTATGCGGTTTATAGCATGCAGTATCTCTAGGCAATTGTAATCAAGACCACAGCATTTCACATGAAAAAAAACTCAAAATATTAGAATATGTGCAAAAAGATAACAAACACCACTGACATATAATGCCAACGTGAATCGAGCAAGAATTTACGAAAGATTCTCTTCAGATAAACAATTACATTCGAAAAATTCCACCTTATAAAAAGATTTACAGTCATGTTAAACATTTTAACAATCAATTTATGGCTGTTGAATATAGGTCAATGGTATAAACAACTTAATCTGAACATTGTACAGAACACGTAGTAATTATATATAAAATACCTTCCTAATGTATCTAATAAATCCACGCAGTGCCGTAACTGGGGTATGGCGAAGGTGGCATTTGCCATAGGCACCGCTTGCAAAAGGTGCAAAAGTTCCCGAAAAAGTGGCAAAAGTACATTTTGCCATAAATAAGTATTACTTTTAATACTCAAACGTTAATTTATATGTAATAAAAACGCTATTCTTTATTAGAACGCAGAAAAAATTACATTATACACAACCTAAAATTTTGCCATAGGCGCCGCATCGCCTAGGTTGGCCTCTGATTATCCACGAATCTCATACATTGCGTAAATTTCCATGTATCCTATAGATTGGCTTGCTTACTTCACTTGTAACATATTCATTCAATATGCGAAGTAAACTACGAAGGTAATAATAAGCGATGCCTCTGGATGAGACGGAGCAACAGAAGGACGAACGGGGCGTAGCAACCGAGGAAGCCGAACGAGGGTAAACATGTACGAGAGACATGCAGGAGGAAGGTGTGGGAGGGAGGGGGGGATGGAGGTGATGGGGAGGGAGAGGGAGGGGATTGTGGGGGAGGGGGGGAATAGGATCGGATGGAGGGGAGAGGAGATAAGGTAGGGGGGGGAGAGAGAGGATGGGTTGCGAGTTTGGCACGGAACCCCACCTCGTAGGAGGTAAACAGGTTGATGGTAAAGGGATGCGAATGGGGAGGGGTGGGAGGGGAAGGGAGGCGTGATGGATGGTCGGAGAGGGAGAGAGTGAGTCCGCTCCCTCAACCCGCGGCACACACACACACACGCAGTATCCTTAGCATGATTCATTCATCCTGGCCGGGCATTGAAAGACGGCTTTGAAGCGGGATCTGCCGTACGCCCCCTTCCCTTCCCTTCCTCTCCTCTCTCAACCATCTACCACTTTATACCCTTCGGCCGCAAACCGCAACACGAGAGGGCGCATAGCGAGGAAATGCGTGAAAAATAGAACAGACGCTCCGAATCACTCCGTCGTCCGGAGTTCGATGATCGGTCCGCGAGGGCATACGTACATCACGTTTAGCATTTAGAAAAGAAAATCAAATCACTATCCGCGGAAAATGCTTTCTAATGTGAACGTCCAAAAAGTTGATTGCGATTGATTATGAACCTATAGATTTAGACGAAATGGGCCTTAAAAAAATTGAATAACAATGGTTAGGTATACATTTTGGTAGTTTATTATCTCCGGTTCTGTGTTCTGAAATTTGCCACTGGGCGTGAATTCTGTTGAATTCGACGCATCATATATCTATAAAAAGGACTAGATGGCCGAATGATTGATGACCACGATGACGTCAAGCGCTAATGCTCCGAGTTGCATGCGATGGAGAGGAGGACGGTGCGTGGGTAAGAAAGAATCGCTCACAGATGCTCCTCTTTAGAATTGCATTTTGCAGCGTATTTAAGGCGCCGGTTTGATTTATGACCGTTCTTACGGAGGGTGCGCGGAGCAATGAGACAATTAAGCTTCGCTTCTGCGACATAACTCTTCCGTTGGATAAGAAAAAATGCAAAGAAAACATTAAATTTAAAGTGTTTTATGACCTTCCCAATGCTTACAAATTCATACCGTGCTTTTTTTAATACACGCTAAAAATATATTTATAAGTTACAGTCACTTGAATAGAACGTTTTGCTTTGAAACCAAGATAAAATGATATCCAAAGGTGATGAGTAAAGCAAAAACTCAATTCATAAAAATAAAAAGTTAAAAGACAACACTGGAAAATAAGTATTTATCTAAGTTGGGAATTTCGGTTGAAAGGCAGGCGAAATGCACACATATTAGCTATTTACGTAATTAGACCACTTAAAAAGAAAACAACCAATAGTAAATCTTAAAATAGTAACAATGATTCCGAATCTGAACTTTTCTCTTCGAAATAAAAGCTTTCACAAACCACACATTTAAGCTGGGATATTTGGCCAAATAAATCAGTATTGCTAAATTAAATTAGTCATAGATGAGACACCTATCTCCCAGCTGTGAGAAGAAACCTTAAATACTATAACAGAGCGCCTTTAAAACTGGCGAGATTTTTCCACGTCCGTTACTCGGATACCGAGACCGGCGCGCAACACGTCGGGGAAGATGCAGAAATGAAGGGGTATTAATAGAAACGAAATGGCGGTGAGGAAGGAAAGGGAGAGGAAGACAGCAGGCGAGTGGACGGGGGGAAGGATACGTCCGTTCCGGATACCACTAGTACAGGCACAAATTTCGAGATAGACATCTGAAAGGTTTCGATTCGCCTTGCATATCCGGACGGAGAAACCTCAAAAAGCACGGGAAAATCTTAACATCTATCCGTCGCATTATAAAAGAGTAAATAAAACCCTAATTAGAGTTTTACAATAAATATCAATATTTAGTTTAACCATTAAAGTAAAACCAAGATCCAAACCTTGGCACCGACATGAGTCATTAAAGTCTTTTCACTTTTTTATTACTAGACACAAAATACGTACACACTAACTAACTATTTCAGAGAGAAAATCTTTCAATAATATTGGGCACAAAACTCTGAATGGGGTTACTTAAGTACCGAATTATTACATTTCAAATTTAACTTTTGAGTAAGAAGACACCTCGATAAATTCGTACCGACATATTTTGAAATCCGATTATGTAGTAGAACTATTCTATTGTCTTCATACAGAAAGCGTACAGAGACGTCTTTTATAAAACAATCTCAATATCTCTCCGGCCGTTTCACCGCCTCTTCTGACAACTAAAGAATGATTCTAACCAAATTTTAATTGGAATTCTCCCTCTTCCGATTCCTTTGCTTTTGTCTCCAGCAAATCTCAATCCTCCTCAATCAGCGTCCTCTTTCATCTTTGTATCTCATTCATTCTCTTTTCCGTCTTCTCCCTTTTATGCCCCGTTCTCCGTCTCTCTTATTCCCTTTCCTCTCCCTTTACCGCTCTCAACCTTACCCTCTCTTTCCTTATCCTCTCTCTCTCACCCTCCCTTTCTCCCTCTCCTCTCACCGACTCCAACTTCGCGGTTCGTATCAATTTTCGTCTCCTTTCAAAATAGTAGAGACGTTAATGAGAGAAACCTGAGATTCTGATTCCCTTCCATTTTGAATAGATAATATTGTGCTAACAACATCGAACAATTATAATTGTTCGATGTTGTTAGCACACTATTATCTAATGAATAATTATTCATTCCAGCTGGAAAGTTATTTTATATAGTTTGTACTTTACTTCGCTGAGGATTTAACGATTCCCTACCCGTGTTGTTCTCGTCGCTGATTTTATCGTCTACGTTACTTTCTCCCCTAATTAACAAAATTACATACTCCTAATTTAGGAAAATTAGACTTAAAAAGTTAAGAATGCGTAACAGAATTATCGATGTAAAGATCACTATATTATCTAAATAGCTTCATATAACTATAGTGTTATCCTCAGGATAACTTATCTTTCTCATAATCAATCTAGATTAGCTATGAAGAGGAAAGTATTAATTTATTTCTTTTTCTTTGCTCCTAACGGAATTCGTTAAACATACATTCATGTCAGTCGAATAGTCTCGGGAAAGGGAAGAATGTGTATTTACACTACTCCTTGTAATTTGGATCCTGAATAGAATTGATGTATGGATGTTTCCTCCAAAAATACAATCTACTTACATTGACTGAGGAATTATAATGATTTTTAGGTGTATTATATTTTTCATTCTATGTCAAGAAAATTCAGCGATTCCTACAAATCCAAAGATCACACTCGCTTTCAACACATTATCAATCTGAAAATATTTTTATTGTCCAAAACCAACACTCAAATTTCCAATAATTATTCTGGTACAGAGAGCACTGAATTGGATCTATTCGTTTAATGGATGTTTTTAAATTTATGTAACACTGATTCACGATGAATACTCTGAAACATGCTTCACCATCTTGAAACATTTGGTAAAACTTTACATTTAAAAATAGACCGGCACAATTCTACCCCGTCAGCTATCTCCCAAATCGCACGACAACTCGCAACAGATTTCATTTTATCAGCTCAAGAGGAAGAGCTGAAACGAGTTCAGTAAAGGGCGTACGGAGAGGACAAGGAGAAAAACAGTTTTCCTTGCATGTGACTTACAGAATTCTTTGAAAGGCTGCCTAGTTTCCACCGCTTTCCCCTAATTTCCTTTTGGAACTCATGTTTCTTTCGCAAAGCACTTAGCGCTACAAGGGAGACGCTCATTAACACTCCTCTCTCTGACCAAAAGAATATTCCTCGGAACAGATCCCCTCCAGACCCTCTGTCATCCCTCCCTCACTCTCTCTCCCTCTCTCTCTCTCTCTTTCTCTATCTTTCCGCTCCTCATTCCGCCAGATTTCAAGCGTTCACAACTTACACACCCTTTTATCCGCAGTATCCGCCGCACAAAGTTACTTCTCTTCATTTTAAGGCACGGAATCTCTCTCTCTCCCTCCCCCTTCTTTTCACCCCTCCCAATCCTCGCCTAAGCCAAACCTATTCCCCGCTAACCAGCGTCGCACTCCGCTTTTCCTTTTACGCGACATAAACACCCCTCACCCCCCCCTCCCCCTCTCCGGTTTCCTCCTCCCTCTCCTCACCCATCCCCCTTTTAACATTTTATGTGCCCAGCACTTCAAGAACAGCATTCTCACTTCCACTTGAATGGATTGTGGTGCGGGGGAGGGGGGAAAGGGGGGAGGGGGAGGGAGGGGACAGGGTTAGAGCGGAAGGGAAAGGGGTTGGGTGCTGGGTGCTGGGGGGGAGGGTGGCATTGTTGTCATCTCTCGAGAATCTTTCCCTCATCTTTGCCTCTGAGACGCGAAAGGGGTGTGCTTGTATGTGTTACGTGTTCTCGACGCTTTTCTGGAGTCGGTGGGAAGAGGGTGTGGGATCGTGTGAGAGAGGGTGGGAAAACCCCGTATTCCGTCCCACCCACTGTGACGTCGTCTCGGTCCGGTGTGCCTGTTTGGTGCGCGAAAACGTATTCAGAGTGTATATGAAATGTGTGTGTGTGTGTGTGTGCGGAAGAGAGGAGGAGATAATGAGGAAATGGAGGGAGGGAAGGTTAAAGGGAAAAGGAAGAGCGCAAAAGGGGAGAGGGATGTTGCAGGGAAAAGGAGGAAAGCAAAGGCCGACTAAACACATGCGTATAATAGGAAAATAGGAGAGGTCGAAAATGACAAAAGGTTTGCAACCAAATTAGTGGGATTCAAGCATCTGGAATGGCTGGAGTCTTGGACGCGGAAGGCAGTCAGGACAGTGATATTTTTTGTTAATGAGAAATCGGAAGAAGTGCCATCAATATGTTTATAATGGGACTGGTGGTCGAACGACAGGATATTTTTCTTTCGATATTTTTCGTGGATCCGAAAGAAAGTGAACCATTGAGAGTAAAATTAAAATTATAAAATGCACCGACCATTAGGAGATAAGTGAATTGAGAGTCTTTTATATCGTAAACTTTTGCGTTTGAGATGGAGAAACTAAATGAATGCTAGATTGGGTGATGAACGGTGAGGAACTCGTGTCTGAGTTACCGCTACGATAGCCGTAGAGGTTTATCTCGGGTCTAGACAACTGTAACTCTGTTAAAATAAGAATAAGAATGTGTAAATAATAATATTTGTAATTCTTGGTTTCAATTCCGAATTCATTACTTGCGTTTTAAAATAAGGATAATATTCAGACGCTCATTCGCAAGCATTAATAAAAATAATTTGCTCAACCTTACACTATTATTTGTATAATCGACTTCGATTTTGGAAATTTTATTTAGAAAATTATATCTATTGTTAAAGTAATATTGATAAACCATGTTTTGTGAATATCTCCACGATGAAAATAATAAGTTCATTACTGCAAAATTTATGAAAATGAAAATATTTTTCCAGGGGCCTTCTAGTTTTTAGAAACAAAATGAGTGAAGGCCGCATATCTCTACGACAAACGGCTTTTAAGATACGGGGGGGGGGATGGACAGACGGACACTTGAGAATTATTATGTATAGATGCTTAAGGAAGGCAATACATTTTTACAGATATCTGAATTGAAGACCTTATTATAATATTATAACTCACTCAAATAATAAATGTCGAGTTTTAAAATATTTATAATTCAATCCGAGATAAGATGTTGCTGGGTTTTTAATAAAACTGACATTTAATGGAAACAGTTTAAAAATTAAAATGTAGTATTTGAATAACCCTGTTTCACTTCGCCAGTTAATATTCAAGTATACTTTAATAATATAGCATTTTAGCATTAAAATGTTTGAAGCACTTAGCAAGTATAATGGTCTAAAATGAGAGACAATTTTTGAAAGTAAAAAGTGATAAAAATGCAAAGGGCTAATAAATTTTGAAAAGGGGAAAAACTTCTTAAATGTCATATAAAGTTTATCGATTCCACAATGATCCCTACGAGACTATTTAATCGACATTTTTATACGTGTTGCATTTTCAGTTTATGTAGATTTTCATCGATAATTTATTTCGTATCAAGATAAAGGAAATTTTTTATATTCACGAAAGCCAACGGAAATTTACGGTGATCAATCATCCTTTAAGTAAAAAAATCCGAATGCTAGAATGAACTCACCAAAAGTCATTCATTAAAGAATAATTTTCGCATTTCCGTTATTGGAATGCGGCGTTCGAACAATTTCAGCTACGGCGCCACCACCGACCGGGTATTTCACTAGAGCGCGAACGGGAAAAAAATAATCGCAGTGATAAAGTGATAAGAGACATTAATCGCCCCTGAGTGAGCATTCCCCAATCCCCACCCACCCCCCTCTCTCTCTCTCTCTCTTTCACTCACCTCATAACCTAACGCCAAATCACTCTCGAGTGCCCTTCGCCGACCTCGATGCCAGTTCCATCTCTCTCCCTCTGTACACTGTATGCGTCTCTCTCTCTCTCTCCCGCTACCTCTCTGTCGCGCCCGCGTTTTTTCCGCCCTCTCGGCGGAATTTTCGCCTGGAAGAGCATCCACCCCATCTCCCTCTGATAAAAATGTACACGCGCACGCATAACGTACCCTTGCACACGGATTCGAAAAATTTATGTTCTTTTTTTTTTAAAAATGGGATGAAAAGGGGGAACCTGAATCATCGTGCGCCGTAGAGTTTGAGAGGTGCAAGGAAAAAATGGAGGGCATGCGAGGGGAGAGGGAGAGAGAGGGGAAAAATGTGGATCTTTTTTCTATGAAGGCTAAGGAACGGTGTTGCAGGTTGAATGGTGGCGATAAGGGAAAACGCGAGGAAAAATGAGGGAGTAGAGGGAGGGAGAGGTAGGAGGGGGGAGGGAATAGAGGCGATAGAGGAAAGAGGGATGGGGAAGGATAGGAGAGGAGCGGAGGGGAGGGGGGGGGGGGAATTGATGGAAATGGGGTATGAGAGTTGGAGATTAAAAACAGCATAAATAAATGCGAAATTTAAATTGCATATCGTGAGATCAACGATTACCTAAACATGGAGGCTTCTGCAGAAATTCTTAAAATATCCCTTGATACAACCTCATAATCAAAATATTCTCACAGTGGGTAGTTTAAGGAATCAGTCCGTTTGGCCTCAAAACTCTTTTAAACCACAAAACATTACGATTTCTGTATACATCTTGCTATATCGCATTATTTTAAATTGATAAGACACAAGAATGAACTCACGCACGCCAATCTTTCCTTCATAAATATTAATTCTCATAAATATATTATTTATAAATTAAAATATATTATGGGTACAAAAATAGTTAAAACAAACGACAGTAAATTCGTCGGGAAAAATATTTACTCGAATGCTGAATTAAATTATCATGGTAATTGCTAATATAAAGTGCTCTTATTTATTTTACACAAGTCAATAGATCAGCGCTTACAATACATCAAATCCATTGATGTGAATCAAATTTTCGTAAAGGTTTTAATTTAACTTCCTCCCATACAACATTAAATGAAGTTGATTTGTGAAATAGTAGAATTTATGGATATGATATAAGAAGAAAAATCTGTAAAAAAAACTCAATGAGAACTGCAGGAATACTTTTCTGAAGTGGTCGCCGTTACGCATAAAAAGTAATTGAGAATACACTTTCCGACAGAGGTCATTTCCATAGGATAACGTTTTTCATTCATTATATTTCTGTGGAACATATAGCCAAAGTTAATTAAGGCAAACTAACTCGCTAAAATCTATTAATTATGTTTTTCATAAGTTCAATATTTGATTAGCTCTTGCACACCATATAAGTTTTATCAAAAATATTGACACATTTTTCACCGTAACATCGTCGTACAACATTAAAATGACCCCGAGGGTACATAGTAGTTGTTAATAGTAATCACTGATGGCGATTTTTCATCAAAAAGAGTTTGCTTTTGTTTTTACTGGGAAAATTATACAACGAGGATTCTATTGAAACTGCGGAGCGACGTGGAACGTAATAGCTTCCAATGTTTGGAGTTCACTTAGATTTAAAAAACTCCTTTGTGAGGGAGAAAATAGAATTTGGAAATCTGCCATGCCTGATTCAACCACTCGTGCCTCATTGATCGGTTATATGTAAACATTTGCACTCTATGTGGACTTTGAACTATGGAAAAACGGTCCATTTTGTGGACATGGTTCCCTGTTTCCTGAAAGTACATGACGTAAATATTCACGGATAATGAATTATGGAAAATTGAATAACGCTGTAAGCTGGCGTCTCAATTAAAATGGTCGCTGAGTGATTAATGTATGTTAACTACTGGGAGATAATTAAAAGGCGCTATTCTATTCAACTCATTCCATATTTAATACGACGATTTAAAAATCGAGTCATTTTTTTTTTGCAATTTTAACTAAAAATCGTGAGGAACGAAGGTCTCGATCAAAATCATCTGAGCTTTATTTTCATTAGATTTTATTCAATATAAATTGCTGATAACAGGGGTTATTCAAATAGTTACTTGAGTTTGGATCAATGGTAAATGAATATCTTGGCAGAAAACTTATTTTGGCACGATTAACATTTGCAGAAAGGATATATATCATTGAAGAAAATAATGAGGCGGACACACCAGAGTTTATCAACCCTTGAGCATAAATTTTAAACTTATCTGTTTTGACTCACTGATACAGCTGGATTAATCCGCCTTTTAATATGGAAATTATAGCGACGATTTTTTATTTTTTTAAAGAATGATCTATAAACAGCCAAAGAACACGATCTATTGCAATAGATTAAATAATAAGAGTATAAAAAGTACCAACAAAATTGAACTATATATAAAATTCGTCGATATCAGTAAAACAAATGAGAGGAGAAGAATGAGAATTAGTACTGTCTATAAAAAAAGTAAAAGGAGGACTATGAGGATATATCAAAGTATGGTTCGAGTGTTGTAAGGAAATTTCTATAACTTTTAAGACAAAGAGAGACTGAATTGTAACCCTTTTTTTGTATTGTATCTTAAAATTTAATTTTATCTACGGAAAACGTATTTTATTACATTTTCTTTTTATTATTTGGAGCGAGTCCATTAATTTTGAATTAATATTTAAACATTTTAAAGATAGGAATGGAAGAAATTGATAGTTTTTTGTCAGGTAAGGGAAGAATAAAAAATTAAGTTATAAAAATTGCAAAAAGGGAGGAAATACTTCAGAGTAAATTTTATCGTCGAGTTACAGACAGTTATTAACATCTTATTCAGTTTTAATGGACACATTATTTATAATAAAGGACAACTGAATTGTTCCACATAAAACATTTATGTCCATACTTATTATTTCATTTAATCCTTATTTAGTATGTAAAGAAGGTATCTTATGTTAGAAGGGCACTCTCAAAATTGGCTGAATAATATATATGACGAAGATCTCGAAGTTGAGACGGATGTTAAGAAAGTGAATTTAAGATAGCTACACTGAAACATGACGTGTTACGTTAATGTTTCTTAGCAATTCCGATGCGTGACCTTAGTACGTAAAACTGTTTCATCAGAAAGATATTTTATTGGCGAATGAATTTATTTTCACTCTTAAGTTCCCGGCGCCAATTTTTCCGTGGAACTCCTGTTTATCTATGCCGTGCCAATTCAAAATTGAGGCCAATGACAATCTCTCGTTGGATTTTATTTAATATGAGAATGAAAGCTAACTTCGAAATATTACTCGCTGAACTCTCCATCGATTTTACAGCTCAAATCAGTTAACTTCATATTCACTTGCGTCATCAGCAGCATTAACTCATACTTAATGTAAACTTTGTTTTCCTCCTCCAATAAAGAAACGTCCTTATATAACTTTCGGAAATACTATGTTATCCTTTAAATGATTTTAATGTACATTTATGGTAACCTGTGGATGACCTTCTTAGGAACCTCCCTAAATAGGCTCCAAAATCTTGAATGATTGCGATAGCAGAAACGACGAAAATAAGTTAAATAGTTACAACAATTCTCTCTCCCATTAATTTCACTTATTATCGTTTTATTTCTTATTGAATGCGCTTTTTCGTGTATATTTATGATAACCTGATGGTAATCATTTTATAAACCTCCCTAAATGGGCTCCAAAATCTAGAAATGATTGCGATATCAGAAACGATGAAAATAAATGAAATAATTACAATAATTCTCTCTCACCCTATTATCGTTTTGTTTTTGTGTATTTAAAATTTTACGAATGGTACGCCTGCATGATATAATTTTTATAATGTAAATATTAAAAAACAAATAAAACGAACCCAAATTAAAATTGAAAAATGAAGCAAAATAAGCGTTCCATATTGACAAAATATTAAAAAATATAGCGACCTTAATCCGATATCTGTTTTTTTATGCTTTTTATAATAACTTCACTCAGATACATACATGTTTTAAAATACGAAATATAAATGTATATTTGAATTTGAAACAAAAGTTGCACGTAATAAAAAAATATTAGGACGTCCGACAATTAAAAATATTTTTTAAAAATGTTTTCACGTCCTTTGTATTATCATTTTATTTTGTAATTGAAGAACAGATCGATTGCTGTATTAATCGCGCTCCTAGTGACACCAAGCGGCAAGAAATGCGACACGATTGAAATCAAACTACGCGATATTGAGTTTGATTTTAAGATCGTAATTGTATTTTATTTCGTAGAAACTCGAGACATGAAAAGAAAAACTATCTATGAAACGGAGGAAGGAAGGCTAGTGACATTAAGGACACAAAAAGTATACTGCATGAAAATAAGAGAATAGAAAGTATAGAGAAAGAATAGACTGGAACGAATGAAAAAACGTGTATTGGAAGAGAAAATGAAAATAAATAAAGCGTCTGGAGCGATTCGAAAAGTTCGAAGTAAATTATGAATTTCGTGTAAATAAAGAAACACAAGAACAAAGAGAAGAACGTTTAGTTAAGCTAGGGGAAAATAAATCACGGCTTTCGGCACAAGAAACCGAAGGTGAGTGACGTAAACGTCTAAATCAGTTGAGATTTACATCTCATTGTCAGCAATACTATTCCCACCGACAAATATAGTTGTTTCATGTCTGACACCCACAAATTCGCCGATCAAATTTGTTGTGTTTGCAAGAAACATTGTTATGAATTCCAGTTAAGAAACATTTATATTTAATCTAAATATCATGAACTTTTGAAATTGTCTTTATTTTTTTCTTAAAAATCCTCTATGAACAGTTTTACTAACAGTTTTCTGATAGCCTATAAAAATTCAGAGGAAATTCCCTGTGGGTAGATGTATTTCATTACAAAGATGAGCACTGCATTTTATATCATCTTTAGTTTCGCAGTGGTAAATTTGTATGCGTTTTATTATATTGTTGAATTTCAATGATCTTTCAACTTAGATTTTTAGTGAATTGTTAAAAGAATTATTGAGTATAAATTAATAAAAATTCACATGCAGAATCAATGGACAATTTTTTACTTTCCCATATACGAAGTATATTGTTACTTTCTCATATACGAAGTATATTGAAAAAGTATTGTTATCGCGAAAAAATTCGACCTCGAGATTTTTACGGAAATATACGTTTTACGTGTCGCAGAATCCGAAAAAGTGGTTTTCGCAATGCCGTCTGTCTGCCTGTCTGTTACTGGCTCTAGAGACTAAACGGTAAAGCAAAAAGGAATGAAATCTCGTACTTCGGCATTTTATCATACAGAGCAGAGTATATGAAGAAATCATTTGCATTGCTCAGTAATTAAGGGAAGTCTATTCTACGCATTTTTAACAACAATTTCATTTTCTCAAAAACGGCTCTAACGATTTTGATCAAATTTCGTACAGTTAATTGAGTTTACGTCATAAATAATACTATTTGTTCGTATTTCGCAAAAAATAAATATAAGGCTAGTTTATTCTAGGCAACTCTAACAATAATTTGATTTTCTCAAAAACGGCTAGAACGATTTTGATAAAATTTCGTACCGTTACTTGAGTATACGTCTGCAATAATACTACAGAGTTATTACTAAGTAGCTTTACAACTTTGTATGCTGATAGCCAGGCGCGAGCCGTGCCGGGGGTGCAATGGGTGCACGGCACGCGGGCGGCGCGCCGCGGCGGTCTCTAGGGAGCGGCAGAAACAGAAAGCATTTTTTAAAAATTAAAAAAAATATATTGGAAAACATTGAAAAAAATAGGAAAACATTGAAAAAAAGTAGTGTTACTTCAAATTCGATGGAATGACACACCTGTAACGAGCGGCATTTTCCTAGCTCGAACAGTATCTGGTGAAACATTCTCCTTTGTGCAATGCTACTCGTCATAATCTGCACTTTCGTTAGGAATTTCATCTCTTTTTCTGCACTTCGACATGCATTTGTTTCGGGATTCTTTTGTTATAGGTTATTGTAAGGCGCAACAGAACGCTTGTTACATTGCCAAAGCAACAGACTTGGCAATGTAACAACCAGACCGAATTACTTTAAATTCACCGAGTCAGTATGCAATTATAACGAAGTGCAAAAACGAGATATCTCGTGACCTGGCCTCAACGTTCAGTTTGCTAAATACGAGATATTTCGTGACCCGTACGCAAGTGTTAAGTGAATATTTGTAAGATAAGGTGTTTTTTTATTATTCTAATTGTAAGACAACTTGGCAAGACAAATTATTTCTCCGTTATGTGTTTTAATGTATGTGCATACCTAGAGCCAAGTTTTCACACGCTTGGTTTTATGGATCCGTTTAACTCTCGCCAATAGAAATGCACATAAAAACCGGTGTCCAGAGAACGATCGTTTTCTAACTGAAAAAAAATTATTTAAGGTCAAATATGACGCAGCAAAGACCATCCAATTTAAGTTTAATTAGCATAGAACATAAAATTGCTGACATTGTAGATATTTCCGATATTGTAGAAGAGTTTGCAATAAAAAAAGCTAGGAGAGTTAATTTTATCTGAAAACGGTATTATTTTTATGTGATTTTTATTTGTTTATCATTTGTTAGAGTTTTGAATGTTTCTCTTTAGTATTTACTTATACAGCGTATATAAATTTATTATAACGTTGTTTCGTTTTGTTGATTGTTTATATTGATTTACTGTGTTCCATGTTATTGTTAAATTATAGATAAAAGTTTGAGTTATATCTAAATAAGTATATTTCATTATTTTATATATATTCATTTTGCAAAACAAGTGTCTAAAAAAATAAGTATAAGTGAACGAGACAATTTTTTGGCTGGAGGGGGGGCGGCAAATTTGAGATGGCACCCGGGCGGCAAGTACCCTAGGAACGCCCCTGCTGATAGCAGCTTGCTGATACTGGGAGTGGGAGTAGTACGTATTATAGTGCGTTTCCCGAAGTCGTACGGGTCAGATTCGCAGTATTCCGTCCGCGTTCGGGTTATTTCGCTTAAGCTACGACCCAATGTTGCCATATTTCGCTCATTTCAACAGCAGCTGTGGACGAGTGAATTTCTGAGAGCAATCGTGTCAACAGCGCTCGTCAAGAATTTTTGAAAGGCGTGGGAAATTTAAGACCTCTTATTGGCTGACACTTTCTCCACCTCACCCTACAAGTCTAACCGTAGACACGCCTCACCCGTACGATCTCTGGAAACGCAGTATAGCACTGGATGAGAGCCATGGTTGTCAAGTTTTTTCCTAGTAGTTTTCAGCATGTCAGCTGCCCACCAGAGGCGCTGTTGTAATATCAACAGAAATGGCGGATTTCACCGGTGCTGAGAAAGCGTAGTGTGTCTTTTGGTTTGAGGAGACAAAGTCTGCAACACAAATGCAGAGAATATTTCGCACTCGTTAAAACAGAAAGCCTCCGAGTAGACCCTTTTTGTACGAATGGCGCAGAAATATCGTGAATACTGGTTTCTGTGCGCGTCATGCAAAAACAGGCAGGCCTAGTGTGAGCGACGAAGCAGTGGAGAATGTGAGGCGCACGTTTCTCAGAAGCCCGAGAAAATCAACAACACTTGCAACACTGGATGTGCCACAAGCAACCGTGTGGAAAGAGTTCCGGAAACCTTTGAAGCTAAAACGTTACCGATATCATGTGCTGAAAGCAATCACAGATGACGACAAACTGAAGCATAAAACATTCTGTATGATCATGCTGACAAGGCAGGAAGATGAAGAGGACCTGCTTGACCGTATCATTTTCAGTGATAAAGCCACGTTTCATGTTAGTGGGTACGTAAACACTCACAATGTTCGTATTTTGGGCACATAAGAGCCAAACGAGTTACTCGAACACGTTCGTGACTCCCCGAAACTTTACGTGTTCTGTGCAATGACTTCACAGAAAATTTACGGACCTTTCTTCTTCCACGAAAAGATCATTACTGGGTTGTTTATCTCGATATGCTCGAGAATTTCCTTTTGCTACAAATCAGCGATGATGATGACCCCCGTGGACGATTGATTTTCCAAAAAGACGGCGCACCTCCCCATTATCATCTGGCAGTGACACACTGCCTGAAACATCACTTCCCAGGCAGGTGGATTGGACGTGGGGGTCACATTGATTGGTCTCCATGGTCACCAGACTTGACACCAATGGACTTCTATCTTTGGGGTTACGTCAAGAACAGTGTTTATCAACCACCATTACCAGGGAATGTGGATAAACTGAAGACCAGGATAACTGCTGCCGTATCACAAGTCACCTCTGGAACACTGCAGAAGTATGGGAGGAGGTGGAGTTTCGCTGGGATGTTTGTCGAATAACCTCTGGTGCTCATATTGAAAATTTGTAGCCCATCGAAAACTTGAGGGATTACTCTTTGATGTGATGTATTGCATTACTTCATTTTCATAAGTATAGAGGATGAATACATTGTTGAAGTTGTAAAGCTACTTTATTTCTCAAAAAATGAATATAAGGCTATTTTATTCTGGGGCAACTTTAACAATTGGATTTTCTAAAAATAAAACGGTTCATACGATTTTCATCAAATTTCGTATAGTTATTTAAGTTGATGTTTATAATAATTCTACATAGTTCATATAAAAATAATTAAATGACGCATTCGTATATGAGAAAGTTTGTACAATGTATGATGTACCGAGTTTTTAAAATGAGATGAATATTTTCTTTGATAGCCACATTGATATATTTTATGGTATGCATGAGAGAGAAAAGTAATTAATTTTAAATTATATTAAAACTTGATTTCAGTTGATAATTTACAGGTAGACTGAGTACCTCTAGTTTAAGTTTTATATTGTGTTGTCTCCACTGCTATTTTAAAAGTCCAGAAATATTTTAATCATTTCAAGACTAAATAATGTCTTACTTCAGTTTTAGGAAAAGCATTTTGAAAGGGGTGCATAGAGCACAGCATAAAATCATAGTTTGACAAAATATTACCCTTAAAAAATTTCCTTGTGAAAGTTTTATAACAATATTATCTACAATATAAATTTCGGTATTGAATATTATTGTTTGATGCAAATTAATACATCACAATTTGATCTCATTGTCATAATTATAAATAAATTTCAATAAAAAGTATAAAATAAAATTATATAAAAAAGGCTTTTTTAAATTGTACTCTTATAAAGCGCACTGAAAAATATAAAATAAATTTTTGGGTTTAAGAAAATATCTGGATCTTAAGGAAAATTTTCATTTTATATTATCATGAATCTCTTTAAAAAAGAGGTATGGCATATTTTGATTAAACAAGAATTTACAGACTACATATTTATATGGTAGTGAAAATATTCCTTAAGAGCTAAATATAATTTTAAAAGATTTTTTTATATTTTTATTTATCAAATTAAATGCTTTGGTCGTAAGAAAGAGTCACTAATTAGGTATTGTGAAAGCGGATGTGAAATTACGACTCATTTCATCCTTCTCCCATAAATTGAATTTGCTCCGAAATTACTTTCCAGTGTACAAACAGGGACGTAATTGAAGCCGAGAAAACCTTTCGCGGACAAAAGCCTTTTAACCTCGGCCCGTTGGAGAGATAAGTCGGGCAGTGGCTTTCAAAAGAAGAAGGAATCGACCTCTTGAAAAAATTGATGGATGGATCTCTATCACACGGCCCGAGTCCTGACCCCCATCCTAGATGGCGACACTGCCCCCGCGTCCCCTCGCTTTCCCCCCTTCCTCCCTCCTTCCACCCTCCAGCCCATAGCAAACTGTTTTCAACTCTTCCACCCCCCTCCTCCCGGTCCACCCCTCTTCGGATAGCTGGCTCTTGATGGGTGCGGGAAGGGGAACACAGTGATGGCTTCGACTCGACTTCGCTTTTCACTTTGGCAAGGCGCCCTGGACATGGGCTGGCTTTGGATTTCGATACGCGTCGATTGAGTATTGGGAGGTGGGGGAGAGGGAGGTAGTCGAAGGAGAGAGGGAGGGGGAAGGTGGGGGTGAGAGGGAAGAGGGAGGGGGAGAAAAAGAAGTCAGATGGGGTGAGAAAGAGAGGATTTAGAAGGGAAAACATGAAAATGGTTGAAAGTGACGATACAGGAGAGGAGGAAGAATGGGATGAAGTCGTACAAGGGAAAAATAAACACTCTGGAGTCGGAATATAATGATGAAAAAGTGGTGAAGAAATGTACTATACATTTTTCTCGTACTCGGTGTTGGTTCTGATTATTTTCAAAATTTTTTTTAACTTTCATGTCTTTTACACTAAGAAGTAAGGGAAGTATTAGGCATTTATACGAGTTGTTTCGATATTGCAGAAATTTAAGTTTTAAAAACATTCATGTTATTCCGACAAGGTTCAGCGGATTAATTAACGATTTTAATTGTTTTGATAATTAGGATTGATCGAGATCGGTTTGATCGAATGTGAATATGAGACGTGAATGATCTGAATTCGCAAGTTGAAGCGCTTCGGCGTTTTCGATTTAGCATTGGCATTCCAATTCGCAACCTCATCACGCGTATTCAGTTACGAGCTGTAATGTAAATAAACTTGCGCACTGTTTTCAATTTGAGATGCTGAATACACGTTATATACCCACCTAATTTACAGACTTGGAAATGAGACGAAAAGGTACGATTCTTCAATAGTTCAGTGGTTTAATCGACTAAATTTTATCCATTTCCTTTTCACTTTTTAAAAATTATGCACACAGAGAGAGAAGATTTAGATGCCTATAAATTGTATTATATAAAAATCAACGCTTTTGCAGCTTATTAAGCTTATTTCTGGTACAAATTTATAGAAGGCAACCACATCGCATCATATGAATGATGGTGTGTATTTGATATGGAGCGGAAGAATTTTCAGAGAGGAAATCGCCAAATGACGTAACACCGATCGAGGAAAAGATGTAGCGACAAACTTAGCGGAAGTAATGGAGGAGAAGTGCCAAAAGAGGACCCGAGATCCGGGTTCGAGAGTATAAAGCGGAAGAGAAGGGAAAGGGGAGGAGAAAGTTGGAGGAGCGATGGAAGAAAAAAACACTTCTGCGTGTACTTTTAAATTAAGAATGTTAAATACGCGCGTGATATTTTTGTGACGTTAATTTAACGTTTGCTGAGGAAGTAAGCAGGTGCACACTATCTATAATGAATAGGCCAGGAGAAAGAAGAGAATGGACGACGTTGGATAGGGGAAGACGAGATTTCGGGACGATATAATCTTACCTTATCATTAGCTAGTGCAATTTTTCAACGTTAGATTTTATAATGTTCAAATACAAAAAGACGCAACCAGAAAATATCCTATTCCAAATAACAGACTATTTTTATTTATTCTCACCAAAATGATCGGAATGTTAAAATGCCTATAAATTAACTCCGCACTAAACTGTCTAAAAATATATTCCCTCGGTCCCTACGAGCGTAATATTAGGTCGGCCGACACTTGGGGAGAAGAAGATGATCGCGAGCAGATGGAACGGAACTGGCGATTGGCCGCAACTTCCCAACTTCATCAAAATTTCGGTCAGGGGTGAGCGAGGAGCGGTCAAAACGTCGTTCCTTGCCTCTCGCTGGAGTCGCCGCATCAAAGCAGTCTATCATCGCCCTCCGCCCCACCTTCCCTTCGCCGCCCTCTCGCTATTCCCTTGCTCCCTCCCATTCCACCTCCATAGCAAACGCCGAAGCCTCTTCCACCCGCACAACACACACACACACATTCGGGATAACACCACAGTCGATCGATAAATCCTTCTAACGCCATCTCACGACCTCTTGCCTACCAGGCCATCATCTCCACGCCCTTAAACCGACCTATCTATTTCAAAGCCCTCCTCTACTCCTTGTGTGTATTTATGCCTATACACACACACAAGCACACAAACCCAAACGCATACATATATGTGCATATGGGTTTGTATATTTCTGTATTTACAATCCTCCCATCATCCTCCCGACTTTTCGTCTACCCTTCCGATTTTACGTCCTCGCTTCCTCCTTTCTCCCTCCTCACTTTCTCTCTTTCTCTCTTTCTCTCTCCCTCTCTCTCCCTCCCCCCTTTTCTTCCTCTTTCCCTCCGGCAAACAGCCGCTCGCCCCAAACTCGTCGGAGAAATGCCCCCAGGTGCGGACAAGGGGACAGAGTGGAGCCTTGTTGTGCTACGGAAGCGTCCTTGACCTATAACTCCCTTCAGCAAACAGCTTGGGTCACGTCACTTAAAATGGCACCTTATAAATAACCCTACCTTCCGCATTTTGCATTGCCCCCGACCCTCCCCTCCACTCCCATACAACTTTGCCATATTCTCGGATCGTGATATTCGAGATATATTTTCTGGGATATCCCGAGAGTAACAGTCAAAAATTGCTTTTACGTCAAAATAAATTATTTTTTCATATCAATTATGTAAAACTTTACTACAGTTATTATCTTTTTCAACTGAATAATATTTTATTAAGTCATCATTAAAAAAATTAATAGTAATTTTCCTAAAAGCTATTGGACTGAAATAATATGTAAGTAATTAAAGCGAGTCGATAAGCATTTTTATATAATAAAGAACTTGCTGATATAAGATATCCTATGCAATTTGAAAATTACTTTTAAAATGATACACCAAACTAAATACTATATTTTTGATTAGGTTTTAATCGAAGATTATATGAATTAATACTGAGTTCCAACACAGTAGAGGCAGATAAACCGCATAAGGTATCGCTCCACTCCAAGTTGTAAACATTTTCAAATATTTGAGAACTCATTCCATACTGTAGGTATTACTGAAATTACAACAAAGCGGATTCAGAAGTGAAAGGTGGCAACATAACAAACATAAACAAGAATTATAGTTCCAATTTCGTAGCATTGATGATTTTCCATTTACATTAATATTCATTAAATCCAAAGCTTTATATTGTGTTTGAAAATATATTTTTTAATTTGATCTCTTAATTTTCTGGAGAAGATTTCATGCGTTTTGATATCAATTCAGTTATTTCTCTTAATACTACTGATGGACGGTCGAAATCGATTTATTATATGCACTGTCCGTTAGGTATATTGTACCTTCTGCATGCTGGATTCAAGCCTCAAAGCGCGTTCGATAACCCACTCTTGAACTTTTAACTTTTAAAGTCGAAGTTAATTATACGGCTAAATCTATGCCCATGAATTTCAATTTTTTTGGTAATTAAGGGAGAATCTGCGAGCGAATAGAATTTATTTGCGTATTTTAAAGTGAATTTCAAAATTCTCCCCGTTAGCATTAGACGAAATGAGGGATTTTGGAAACGTACTCCTAAAAACATTTTGTTTTAACGCGTGACTTCATGAAAGGAATCGTGCTTTTGTCCTCGGATTTTAATTGAACGCAGCCACATCAGTGTTTCCGTTCGTTATTTTGGGTAGTGTTATCTCATTTAATTTCACGGACAATGAAAAATAATGAATATTGATTTTGAAGAGAGAGAGAGTGCAAAATTTAATATCATACATGAAGGCCTACTTTTAAAAAATTATCAAAGATTTCCAAAAATCAACAATTTGTTCAACCATCTTATTTTTTAATTCATTTGGAGACTCTTAAGAATAGCAAACGCCAGTAACTTAATTTATAAA
The DNA here is from genome assembly GCA_036926305.1 of Uropetala carovei. Classification (NCBI taxonomy): domain Eukaryota; kingdom Metazoa; phylum Arthropoda; class Insecta; order Odonata; family Petaluridae; genus Uropetala; species Uropetala carovei. The sequence goes on from JAXCHB010000010.1 coordinate 610,291, forward strand.
CTGCAGAAATCTTCGGATAAAATTAACAAACATTTGAATATATTCAACAACAGACGTCTGTTGATCAGAAAATTTTGAAGCAGAAAAGTTTTGCTCGAATAAATCTGACAATTTTGTAAATCGGATGCAACGATTATGCAGACTGTGCCAAGTGCATTTTATAAACCAAAGTCCCATTTAAAAATTTACGAAAATTTAAAATTCAAATTCAGAGAGTTAAATATTTAAATAATATGGGTTTCATTGGAAAAGGAGTTTGACAACACCAATGGCGTTACATTAGCATTTTAACCGATTCCATTAGAGCTCATGTTTAAAATATCCGTTTGTAGACGCCAAGTATTCATCCAGAATCCCTTCCGCAATTAATTTACATCGATATCCTAATTGGATTAAGTGGGATTTTGAACGCTGGAAAACGCTTTTTTTCGTTGCCATGAAGCTGTAGAAGAAAGTGATATGTTACGAACAAGAATCTAAAAATCATTTTAAAGAGCCTACGTTCCTTATATTATAATTTTTAATTCATTACTAGATGCCGCAATCCAAAAGCGGCTCTGCATATAAGGAAACTACCATTTTTCACTTTGTTGCCGTGATTTTACTAAATGCCGATTGGTAAATTGATAGAATAATAAACACGCTCAATACACCTACTCATGCCACACACACACCAATAACACGGCTAATACTTCAAGAGTTGGGAACTTTCACGGTACACTATGTATCACTTCGCTTGCCTTTGGCCCACGAGATCCGCAAGGAGCATTACTCTTGGAAACTGCTTCCTCAAAAGGTAATATCTTTATGAACTATTGTCAAAGACATTATTGCTAAAAATTAAAGGATATTTCATGTTTGACAGTTTAAATTGAGAATTTTTTGAAGATAAATTATCGTAAACCTATAGTAATTTCAATAATTTCTTATTGATTGAAAATTTTATAAAGTGCTACCCCGGTATGTTTTTAATGATCAGTTAATCATCGAATGAGTTCAAGTACTGCGGATAATTAAGTGCGTAAATTAAGAGAAGTTCTTACGTCTCAAAAACGCAAGGTAAAATTAAACACTGCGCAAGAGGAAGTTTTTTCCTGCGAAAATTATGCAGAAAACTCACGCATTAAAATTTTGAAAGTACCTTTCTTTAGCCGAGGCGGAACCAACATATTTCATTTTCAAGTCAGCTCCCCCGATTTACAAGCAAGTTTCACAAAATTTAAGCCAGCCGTGACAAATAAATCCTGCAATCCTGGGAGTGCATTAAATCCCTCGCTCGCCCGAAAAAAAATCTTTATTTTCCCTCGCACACAAAATGGCTTCGGCCTCCATCTTCGCTGGATATACTCTGCCGGAGCAAAGCAGACACGTTCCGATTAATCATGCATACGGGTGCGGGCGAGGGACGCCGACCCTCCTCGCACCTACCTCCGCGGCGCGGCTCGCTTAATCCGCCCTATCTCATCACACACAAATGCCCCTGCCCCCCCTCCTCCTCCCCTTCTTCCCTCTGCCCCTCCTCCACCCTCTCCTCCCCTCCCTCACGCCCCTTCGCATTTACGGTACCACATTTCCCCCCACTCACCCTTCCTTCGTCCTCCCCGATGCCGCCAAATACGCTTCCGACCTGGGGACTGTTCCATGTCCCACCGAGAAACCATCTTCCGCCTCTCCACGTTCCCTTCCGCCTTAAGCTTCCCTTCTCGCGACGGCAACCATCGCAATCTTCCCATCGTCTTCACTCGGCGAGTATTTTCCATTCAAACACCTCCATCTTTAATCCACCAAAGGGTCTAAACTTCCTCTAACCCTTTTGCTGTAGTTACATTTTAAAATCCTCTCCCTTTTGCTATCCTCCGTTCAATATTTTAGTCTCCCTTTCCATTCCATCCGCCTTTCATCCATCACTTATCTTTTCCGTCTCTCTTAGGTACATCTTCGTTTGCCTATCGTTCGATCGCGTACCAATCAGCGATCGCTTCGACACCTTCGAATCAGATGAGCAACGAAGCTAAATACCTTCCTCACGACTAACTTCGGCCTCTCTCACCAACGGTTTCATCTAACCAAATCTGACCACTCTCCGCCAATCATTGGGAACAGATCCACGCTTCAAGCTACAATCTGTATAACAAAAAAATGTGGCGATTTTTTAAAAACAAAACTTTAATCTACTTCACTGTAAAAAATTCTGTTTCAAGAGGACGTATTTTTTTCAACTTCACCGCGATTAGAATGAAAAAACGAGAGAAAAGGGGAATCATCTGACTCGTTTGGAACAGACAGAAGGAATGCTCCATAAACTAGGAGAATTTAAATACGAAATGGAAATTAGAAGGGCGCATGCGACGACGCCGCGCAATGAGTAAATGGAATTCTGAATTTGGTGCAAAGAGAAATAAAGTGGATAAAAAAAGGCAGAAAAATGTGAAGCAATGTCAACCACGGAAAAGACATCAAGCTTAGCATAGACATGTGGTAAGGTCACAGAAGGATGTCCAGCGTTCGACTGAGAAACGTAGGTATTTATTTACATATTTATTTAGTAGAAAAGTGTTTCCATACAAAGACATGCTCCATATTCACTCAAAGAAGCCCCACCGAGATCGAATCGTCGTTAAGAAAGAGTCAGAGAGCAGTTAAGATTGATAAATAAAGGAATAATGGATATAAGTAGATTAGAAAAGGTCTTAATAAGCTATTTGAAGAGTTGCAAAGATCTTTGAGTTATTTTAATTATTTCTTCTCATCGTGCAAAATCTGAAATAATCCAATAGAAGAATATAAACTCGGATTACAATTGCTAGGTATTTTCCTACCTGTTGAATTTTTTAGCCTAGAATTTTTCTCGGCGCACATTAAATAAACTATATACTCAATCTGAAGAAGTTGCATTATTTCGGATTCTAAATCATTTCCCGTCTTTGGAAAGATTTAGAAGAAAGAGATGAATAATTACGACACTCCTAAACTTTCTTCAAGGATTTTCCTCCCCGAGTCTTACGTTTTTACCTCACTTCTAATTGAAACAAAATATTCTGTCCCCAAACATTTTCTTATGGCGAAATAAAGGAAATGCAATGTCCAGGGAAAAAATTTCGGTCAAGATTTTTTATGGTTTTCTCTGCCATCATGCTAAATTTCACATCTGCAGAGCACATTGAAGCACATTTGAACTATTATAAATGAGTGTATGAGTGAACATTTATATTTACGTAAAGGTCGTTGACAGCTGATTCAACTTATCTCGAACATTTCTGTTGCCATGGAACCGTTAATTTGCCAATGACTATCTGCTGCCCGCACAGTTTATCGGCTTAAGCAGTTACTCGGACTGCCTCTGCCTAGGTTTCCCGAATCAACCTACACGAGCGCATTTCCGCCTCCCCGCTGCATCAGAGGAGTTCTTTCCCCTTCCCATTCTCCACTCCTTCCCTCTCTCTCTCTCCAGCCAAAACACCCGCGCAAATGGAAACGCGTCCTTCCTACATTCGACTCAGTCCGTTTCCGCCTCTTTTTCAACTCCATGGACGTGATTCCGTTTTCCATTTCATGATGCCGACCGCAACGACGCCATCTTAAAAAAATAAAGCGAATCCGACGCGACGGTGATGTCCTCCATCTTTTTTTCATCCAATGTTAGAGCTCGCTCGCTCGGTCTCTCTCTCTCTCTCTCTATCTCTAAAGGAGTCGCCTCAAATGTATTTCCCGCTGATGCAGCGCAATCTAGCGGCCTCAACGACAAGCGCACTAGGGGCCTTGGTGAAATGTAGGGAGGCGTGCGTGGAGGCGGGGTGAGGCGGCGGAGGGCATCTCAAGGCATAGAGAGAGTCCGCGCGGGCCAAAGCGAGGGCGGTAGGAGAAGCGGATATAGACCCTCGAGTGTTGTGTGCCACCCGCGTCGCATATAGGCGCGGATATTTGTTTGGTATTATCGCCGTGCATTTGTTTGCATAGACGCTGCGACGGCTAATGTACTATGGAGAATTTCAACTTTGACTTTGCTCCCATGTCGACTCCGAAATGAACGGATGGTCCCTTTTCGGTGAGACAAACAGCTTCGCTCAAAGTTAGAAATTTAAGAGGATGCACATATTTTAAAATTCGGTTTAAATTCTGTAACGAAGTTATAATTGAGTAAATTAAAACTCTGTGGCTAGTAACAAGAAAAGCTATATTTCTAATATTCCACCTTGTTTGTTGTTCAAATCATATACTAAAATATATTAAAAGCTTCACTATATCCATAGAAAAGTAAATTAAAAAATGAAATACCTGATTATGCTTATGGGCAGCATTAAATTGATGATGATGTCAACTTTACGAGCTGTAACAATCTTGAATGATCATTTACGAATGTTGACATGTTATTCGTCCTCCCAATGTGCTCGTAAACTATTACGGTTATGCGTACGATTAATTACGCACGGCAAGATATACCAGAACAGTATACTTACGTAGGCAGATTAATAAAATAAAATTTATGTGGTGGAATAAATTTATGTGGAAAATTCTCTTTTTTTAAATTAGCATTTTGACTATAATCTGGAAGTTAATTTATAACTGAAGTATTTCGGCTTCTGCATAGTAACCACGAAGAAAGGTATGATTATGGGACGGTTGCTGTTATTCTTTTATAAGGTGATGGTGTATACCTAGTAATATATTGTTTTTGATTTAACAGGCAGAAGTCCAAATTAACAAGTTATTTTCAGTGGCATTTCTTCATGTATGAATTTTCATATGCTATAAAATAAATTCTACTCATGGAATGACTTGATTATTTTGTAAATGTTTTGACACAGCGATTGTTCATTCGTCCGTATAATTTCATCTCGGTACCTTCACGAAACCACACTCACTTATCTCTTAAGAGCATCTCTCTCTCTTAGGGCGTCGAGTGAACAGACCATCGCATATAATAACTTGCTTGCTCAATCATCGGTGGCAATTTCGTCACGCATTCTACAAAAGAACTATAGTTATCGATTTTCGTTTTCACTTTTCTAAAGAATTCTCGATATAATAATATCGATGTTCATACTGTTATTTTAAAAAATAAATTTGAAAAAGAAACAAAAGTTAGAGACGTAGTAATTTGGAGGCACAATTTTCATGGAACGAGTAAACGAAACAGCCTTGCTACATGAAGTACGCATGAGAAACTTTATTGAAAAACCTAAATGATAGTCCTCTTTGAGTATAAAAATAAAACTAGTCATTCCGTTGCATTTCCAGATGAAACAGAAGCTTTGAAGCTGCTGGGTGTCAAGGTTCCCGGATTGGTCCGCAATGGAACCGAGGAGTCGGCTGTGCTCGACTGCGTTTACGACCTCGGAAACACAAATAACAGCAGTAGTGCAGGTATGTGTAATTCCGGAGACTTGTTGATTCAGCGGAAGAGCTTTTCTGAATAGTTGGAAAACGAGACTCCAAGACGAATAAAAGCAAAGGCCTTCCACTCCAATATAATAAATCCTTAATGAAATAAAAGATATTAGTCATAAAAACCTTTTCTCTCTACATTTATCGGGTGCTTCATGAAAAATTGATCTAGAAAATTATTAATTAAGAATAACTTTATGAGAATGAGGAGATAATCATTTAACTCAACACTCCGAATTTCATAATACTTGATATTTTATTGATTGTAGTATACTTAAGTGATTACACTGCCATGAAAAAATCAACTTTCAGTAAAATTTCCTGCTTTCCGCGATGTTTTTGACTACGCTTCGTCGTAGCTGCGACCTGGTTTGACTAAAATTACGGAAATAACAATTTTCATTTCCAGATATACTTTTTTAAATAAGAACAGAATGTCTTCTAATCGCCAACGGACAATAACTTCAAAAATACGTATTAGGTTAAAGTTAATGTCAATTCCTTGAATAATATAAGGAAATTAAATGTTTTATTTAAAATCTGCGTAAAAATATTTAGTGAGGATTTCCTTAATGATCAAAAAATTGTGTTTTGAAACTCTTGCAGAAAAAAACAATTACGTAACTTCCACACAAATTGTGCGGAAGTTACGAAGTTGTTCTTTTCTTCTGAAATATGATTATCACTTACCAGAAAGTTGAGCCGAACTCCTTAGAATATACCCAACGTTTTGATTTATATAAAATTTATTTCACGTCTGCCGCAATGGAGCTCTTCCAAAAATAAGTCAAAGTGTGATACTCTTCTAAATTTAATATACGATTAATTTTGTCCTCTTACGAGATAAACCGTATGTCTTTTATTCGGGGTAGCAATTTTTTTTCAAAAAGAGTTTGATGGTGTTCGTGAAAGCACCTTGACAGAAAATAATTTCTCTGGACACATTCCCTGTCTCTAGTTGGCCTCGTGGTGAAGTGGTTCTTCGAAGGCGACCCCTATCCCGTGTATCAGTGGATACCTAAGCGCCCGCCGCAGGACCAGGGGCGACTCAGAGGCAGACTGGACTTGGGTTACAGAGCGACCAACGACGAGAACACCATGCATCGCGCACTGTTCATCAGGAGACCAACGGTAGAACTGTCTGGACGATATACTTGCAGCGTATCCACCTTCGCGGAAGAGAAGTCTGTTTCGGAAACGATGGTCGTTTTCGGTAAGCATGAAAAAAAACAGCCAAGCTGTTCTATAAAAGCGTCATTGTAGAACATAATGAAGCTTTCACGATACCGTTTATTGATAGGTAAGTAGATATATGCTTGCATCGCGATATTTAAGTATGTATTGAATAGGGCTAAGAAGTCTCTACATATACAAGAGGTGATCGGAAAGTGACAGGAATGACAGGAAAACTAAGCAATATGATATAATAAAATCCTTTTGCTACCTTTAAAATATGTACTAGTTTTGGTGAATAATGTGGATGAGCAATTCTTTCATAGTTTGCCAGAAAATCTGTACTTGATACGTTATTGCGTTATTGTAGAGCATGGGTTTTTTCTTCTTGGCCAACAAATGCGAAATTTTAAATGATGCAATCGTCGCTCTTTTTGAATACTGAACTGGTATAGTAAAAATGCTTTGCTGTTTAGTTAAAACAGATTTTATATCAGATATTTTCTTTTTCCTGGTCTTAGAGTTTACCGGAAAACTGGTATTAAAATTAGCGTGGACCGTATTGACGTCTTTCAACAATACTTTTCTTTGGAAGCGCGACAGTAACATTACACAATAAACAAACACTTTCCTTTAAAATAAGTTAAACAATTCTTCATCCCAATCAGCATTATAATTATATGTCCTCAAGTTATATGGAAAGTTGTTCGTTCCAAAGTTCTATTTTCCATATTGTAACACAACTTATTGATTTTTTGGGAGTTTTCCGTGTCTGTTTATTTTGTTCTCTTTTCGGACGGCGGGCGACTGGTAAATGCTTTACAGGAACCATGGCACCCGCGATCGCCGCGTTGCCGACCCCTGCTTTATAGTCTCAGTAACTTCAATTTAAACTAACCAGGCCCGCCAAAGCATTGGCAACTTCCAATACGACCCCCCGAAGGATTCGCCACCACTTATGAGACCCGCCATGCGAAAAAGGTTCCCCACCCTTGTTGTGGAGCAGGGATGTCTAATACATGGCACACGTGGCAAAAATTGTACGCAAGCGATTTTACTCGGCACGTGTAAGTTTGTATTTTCTGCATAAAATATGAAGTTTATTAGAGAAGGAGTAAACTAATGGCACGCGAAAAAAATTCTGAAGGTTCACATTACTTAACTTGGCACAAGACTCAAAAATCATTTTCCATCCCTGTTGTAGAGGAGTAAGAGGAGTAGGATTTTCTTGAGTTATGCTAATAACAGACCTCTCAGTATATTCAAATAGTATTTGCGGTTTTGGACTAGGCTTTTTGATACACATTGGTCGTATATGACGCCGATTTTGTCTATGAAAACAAGATGATTGACTTTTCCGGCACTTTGGCGAAACGTGTTTTTTTTAAGCCGGGGACTCCATCGGCAACTTTGGAACTTAAGTTCAGGATCGTAGTTCAGAAACCACGGCTTGTCAAGTAATGACTTGTCAATAACCTTGGATCTCGAAGAAGCCATGAATATTTTTCGAGATGCATATGTTGAAACGGCACACGCGTGGGCCAGGTGTTATACGTTTCGGGGACCCACCGGTATGTGGATGGTGTTATGCAGCAAACTAGTGAAGTTGGTTGGTATAAGAGAGGGGAAACTTGTGAACGCTTGGTCGTATACGTTTTAGAGACAATAGATTGTACCATAAGATGGAGTATTGCAGAAGGCTTTGTGGTATATGTTTTAGGGGCAGACTGTTGTGAGTTGGTGACAACAAATCAGGGGACATTTGTTATGCCTGGCGATATACGTTTTATTGCAGTGATGGCGAACCTTCTATTGTCCGCGTGCCAATATTACTAAAATTGTCGTATCTTTTCCGCCTCGCGTGCCACAAAAAGTTCTTCAATTTTTTGTGTGCTAACTAAATTAAATTCGTGTTCAAGACATAAGATTGTTAGCGTAAAACTAACGTTCACAGAAGTTGACTAAATAACACAAATGATTTTGCGGCGTTAAATCAGTTCGATAAATGTTTTGATTGGTTTTCGCCTTTCGCTGGTGTGCCAACCAATATCGTCTTGTGTGCCACTTATGGCACTCGAGCCATAGGTTCGCGATCACTATTTTAGGGCAAACTGGTGTAATCTGGGTGGTATAAATTCAGGGAGGGCATTTGGTGTAAACTTGGCGGTATACGTTTTAGGGGCAACCGGATGTAAGTTGGTTGCATAAAATCTGGGTCAGTTTGTTGTAAGCTTGGTGGTATACGTGTTAGGGGTAAAAGGTTGCCAGTTGCGTTGCATTAAATCATGGGGACATTAGGTGTATGCCTGGCGGTATACGTTTTAGAACAGGGGTCTCACACTTAAATCGTACACGGGCCAAACCGATAATTTTGAAAGTTTAGGAGGGCTGCATGTGTAGGAAAATGTATAACGCGTCTTAGTGAATTCGTGCTTTGTGAGGTTTAACTGTATTTAAAATTCAGAGTAGTAGAAATAATCTTCACGAACCTTTATTTAATTTTCAACTGCGAAAAAGCGAATAAGGATATCGCGGAAGGAGAACCGGATCTGATATAGGAACCACGAAAAAGCGAAACCTTCGAAGCACAATGTCCCCATATACACAAAGATAAGAGTTTTTGCCAATAAATTATTTACAACCAGCTCCCTCCTTTTCGGGCAGGGAATAGGAAAATATATAAAGAGATTACATACTTATTAACTGCTACTGCATCTTCCTGACACCGCCAAAAGAGACCTTAGTGCTTAGTGGATTCACTCACAATTCTTTACTGAATCGGTAGTCAGATGATTCGCTGATTAGTTCCCATTAAATCACGAAGCGTAAGGACAGTCAACCTGCTCTTTTGGACTAATCTTATCGATGACTGAGCCCATAATATAGACGTGGAGGTGTAAAGGTTGGCCAAACCTTTCTTAAAGGGATATCCCCCGCTTCCAGCATAGGTCGCGACCAATTAACAAATATGTTTGAGTAAGAATTGAAGTATACGTTTACATAAACTCAAGAGTATCCTAGCCCCATAGGAATCCAGAAACATCTTAAGTGGGGGAGAGATAGATAGAGAGAGAGAGAGAGAGGTAGTATTCAATGGAAGTCCCTAAATCAGGGATAGAAACATTTTGAGCTTCATTTTTTGAATTTCTTGGGAGTGGAGAGAAGTACAAACATCTGGAAAACCTAATACATTAAACTAGCCAAAAACGAAAAAATTAATCTTCAAAAGGGCTAATAACATTTTTAAATCTTTAAATTAAGAAATTCTTCTATAATGAGCCGGGTCGCATTACATAATTAGAATAAGATCAGTAAGAGGGCCGCAGAAAAGGAACTAGCGGCCCGCGTGTTTGAGACCCCTGTCTTAGAACACACTGATGTTAGTTGGGTGGCATAAAATCAGGAAGGGCATTTGATGTAAGCTTGGCGACATACGTTTTAAGGGCAAAAGTGTCAAGTTGGTTGCATAAAATCGGGACATGGTGCAAACTTGGTGGTATACGTATTAGGGCAAACTGGTTTGCATAATATCAGGGGAGAAAACCATGTTCGTTGATTTCATACGTTTTAGGAGCATACTGTTGTCCGTTGAATGGAATATATGTGGGGTGTAAGCTTGGTGGTATACGTTTTAGGGGTAACCTGTCGTAATCTATATAAATAAAATTGTAACCTCTGTCTGTACATTTGTTTTTTTGTCCGGGTTTTACTTTTTTGTGTGTTTTGCATCACAAGAAGACGTTTGAACCGGTTTGCACAATTGTTGTCTGTCTGTCTGTTTGTTTGTTACAGCATCACGGAAAAACGGCTGGTCGAATTTTTATGAAACTTGCAGCGTATCATTATACTGGTCCAGCTTAAAATATAGGCTATGTGATGTGTCTCAAAAAAATTTAAGTGGGGGTTTGGGGGAGGGGGTGGGGGCATCGATTTAGTTTTTCGAAGATAAATCTCGAGTAAATTAAATTAGGAAGTTCAAATTAGATATTTGTCACTTTCAACACAAGCATAAGATCAAGTATGTAGATGAACAAAATCAGACCAAGGGAAGGGGTTGTGAGGGGGGGCAACCCTAAGAGAAATCATAAATGAACGCGTTATAAAATGTGAACTACAACAAATGATAAATTTCCAAAATAATAATTGAAGTTTTTTCTTTTCTGTACGCAAGCTAAATGCAAATAGATGTTTGTGGGTTACCATCTTTTTGCCTCACACCCCTCAATTATTGTAATTGCTAAACTATATTGAAAATTATGCAATATTGCTTCAAGGCATCATTTACATTTAGCATTCTGGATTTAATACCTATCTCCTATATATTTATAAAAGTTTGTTTGCTTGTTTGTGCATCTATACATTTCCACACCGTTAAAGTTAGACTAATCAAACTTTCAACAGATACTTTCTTCACAAATAGAAAGGCCGTACGCTGCTTTTTAATCCCAAATGTTTTATATAGGTAACTGTACAAAAAGCAAAATGACTTTGTACGCTAATGCTAATGGCAACCCATTATCTGTCGGCTCCTTTATGCAAGCCCACAATCAACCGATTCCAACCAAATTTGGTTTATTAGTATTTGTATGTCCACTTCATTCAAAATGGCGGTCGATTTAAACATTAAACTACGCGTATTTTCCAAAGTCCTACTATTGATATGAATCAAATTTGGTACCATTGTGGAGGGTTCCCAGAAATAATTCATACGTGGTTTTCGTTTCTCTCTGCCCGTCTTATTCAAAACGACGCCGGCGGCTGAGTGAATTCTTAAATACCATGTATAATCTAGAATTCCAATCGGATTTGAACCAAATTTCCCCGAACAACGCCGGGAATTTCTGCCAGTTAAATAACAGTATTTCATTATCTTTAAATATTTGTGGTTTTATTCATTTCAAATATAGACAGGAAACGGAGAAATTATAGTAATGTAATACATTTATATGTAAAATTTGTTATGTCACAAAGAAAATCCATTGTATATGAAAATTAAATGATTTCTTTATACTTTGTAATATTTAAAAGGAAAAAGTTAAATTAAAGCATCTTTGATGATTTAGCTTATGTTATGATGACATTATATAAAAATCGGTACAACATACATTGTACAAACTTTCTCATAAACGTACTAATGCGTCGTTTAGTTATCTTTAGAAAATGAAAATCGTATGAGCCTCTTTTTAGAAAATCCAATTTTTGTTAAAGTTGCCCAAGAATAAACTAGCCTTATTCATTGAGAAACATAAAATACGTAGTATTATTGTAGATGTATACTCAAGTAACTGTACGAAATTTGATCAAAATCGTTAGAGCCGTTTTCGAGAAATGCGTAGAATAAACTACCCTTAATTATTGATCAATGTCAACCATTGCTACGTATGCTTTGCTCAGTATGATAAAATGCCTAAGTACGAGATTTCATTCATTTTCGTTCTACCGTCTAGGCTCCAGAGCCAGTAACAGACAGAGAGAGGGCATTGCGAAAACCATTTTTTCGAATTCAGCGACACCTAAAACGTGTATTTCCGTAAAAATCTCGAGGTCGAATTTTTTCGCGAAAACAATACTTTCTCGATACTTCGTATGAGAAAGTAAAAATACACATCGTTAAAACGAAAAAAAAATTATTAACTAAGCGACGGTTTCGAACCCCGGAACTTAGCATCCCACGTCCACTGCGCTAACAATTACACCAACAGGACCGGAAGTCCTATCGGCGCAGTTTAAACTTCCGGTTACGTTGGTGTAATGGTTGGCGTATCGGACGTCGAACGCGAAGTTCAGGGGTTCAAATGTCAAGATAATTTTTAAACATTTTTTTCGCTTTAAATGTATATATTTATCTAGAATATTTTCTTAATTAACTTTGCGTATATAATGTGACATTTTCAGTGAAGTATTTATCTCTAGAAAATTAATTTTCATTAAGTTGCATAATATGCGTTTAGTAACATATATACATACATATATACACAAACACCTTTTTCGATATCTATATATTCCGACTCTTATAGTTACCTTTGAATTCTTAGATTGACATTATCTTAAAATATTTCTATTAAATACTAATATTTCGTTAACTTTAATAATTTGTGGTTTTACTCATTTCATATATAGATAGGAAACGGAGAATTTATAGTAATGTAATAGATTTATATGTAAAATGTGTTAAGTCACAAAGAAAATCCATTATATATGGAAATTAAATTATTTCTTTATATTTTGTACTAGCAGAAATTCCCGGCGTTGCCCGGGGAAATTTGGTTCAAATCCGATCGGAATTCTAGATGATACATGGTATTTAACTCGGCCGCCGTTTTGAATAAAACGGGAAGAGAGAAACAAAAACCACGTATGAATCATTTTTGGGAGCCCTCCACAATCGTACCAAATTTCATTCAAATCAATATTAGGACTTGGGAAAATACGCGTGGTTTAATCAGTCAGTTTAATCAGTTCCTGCCGTCCAATTACGGATAAGGAAGTAGTCTTTTTTCACCTTTCTCACCGTGTATAAGATGTAGAGTTGCCTGTTCTTTGAGATAGGAAGTTTATGAGAATAGTTATTTTATTGAACTGTTTAGACATCAGAACAGTTCGAAAAGAACAGTCCCGTTCTTTCTGATTCACCTCTAGATGGCAGTGCATTAGCATACAAAGTGATTTTGCTTTTTGTACAATTAATACAGATAAAACATTTGGGATTAAAAAGTAGCCTACGACCTTCCTATTTGTGAAGAAAGTATTTGTTGACAGTTTGATTATTCTATCTTTAACGGTGTGGAAATGTATAGATGTACAAACAAACAGAATTTCATAAATATATAGGAGATTGATCTTATACTTGTATTGAAAGTGATAAATATCAAATTTGAACTTCCTAAGTTAATTTACTCGAGAGTTATCATGGAAAAACCAAATCGATGCCCCCCAAACCCCCACTTAAATTTTTTTTTAAATACACCATCTAATTAATATTTTATGTGTGTGTGTTCTTTATACGTTTTTACACCGTTGATGCTATCGAACTCAAAAGTTTCATGGGTCACCCTATGGACCAAAGGAAGAACTTGGTCTAGGTTTGCAGACCGCATGGTCTTTTGTACCCCATGGATCAACAAAATACTATTGCCATAAGAATGCTTGAGAAATTGTGTAGAGGAATCTCAAAATGCCATGCAGCCCTTCACTGATTGGATATAAGTATACCTAAATATTAACTTACGATCACGGGAAATTGATTATTTTACGCATGAAAGACTGAATATTTTAATTCTGTTCATGTTTCATAGTATTACATGCTAAATCCCCCGAAATTTTCCTTTACGTGCAAAATTGATCGGTTTACATGTCCATTTTCCAGGCGGCAACAAAGCTAAATTTCTTAATTTTTGTCCTCTTCAAAGGGAGATATACATGTAAAGATTAATGCAAGGAAAATCCACGCCGTGCACGCCGTAGAGGAAGAATAGCTAACGCCAAGATATGCCTAAATATAGTCTATGAATACTTTTAGTGAGTCAAATGATTTTTAAAGAATATTAGAACATTGTTATCTTTTACCATTAACATTGAAAAATTTATCGCAACATAAATCGATACATCCACTTACATTTGTTCGGTAACCAAGATGTTTTTTATTGTTTACGTATTGGCTAATAGTATTGACATAATCCACATAATTTTATTGCTGCTTTAAAGGCTTCGGTGCATCTATCCATGTGAATATTAAGTAAGACGTTAATGCGTAATTATATTAATGGTAAAAACTTTACAATACAATACATAAAATAGTAAATGTTAATTCAAGCATCGCTTGCGTAATTAAGGAATGGGGAACGTTTGCCCCGAGCAATAAAAAGCGTTTGCTACTTAAATGAAAACTCTTTCCCGAGCGAAGCCGGGCGTTTCAGCTAGTATGTCCTAAAACAAGGAGCATTTATTTACGTTTGTCAAAATTTTGCGCTATACGTTTAAGGGGCAAACTAGTGTATGTTGGATGGCATAAAATATGAAGACATTTGGTTTAATATTGGTGGTATACGTTTAGGAGCAAACTGTTATAAGAGGTTAGTATACAATCAAGGATGTTAATCATTTATGGTGCTAAAAGTTTCAGGAACAAAACAGTGAGTAGATTGGTTTCAGGGAAGCTTCGCTTTTCATCGGGTGGTAAATATTTCTGAGGAAACTAGAGTAGGTTGACACATATTGATTTCAGTTGATTACGCACACAACACACACAACAGGAAAAAAATGCTTTGCGTGAAGCTGCAGAGGTATTGCTAATAAGTAGGCAGTAAATTAGACCAAGACAGACCATATTTTAAAGTTAAAGAAAAATACCGCTCGATTAACCTTTTGCTTATCTTTCATAAATTTATTTGGCGACTTGGCTGAGATCTTATCTCGCATAAATCGTCGTAGACTACCATGAATCACAACATAAAAAAAATGCTTACAGTACCTTATATTTTTTCAAGCTTATACTTATCGATTTGAATTTCTTTTGGGCCAAGTCGTGAAATGGACGCCGTCCATTGGACATTCGAACTCTGCGGAATTCATCATGAATCAATTCACGTCCCTCAGAAAATATTTTATGCTATTCAAACACTACAGCGAGACAAACGATCAATCTCCTTTCGTCATTTCATACATTTTTTAATTAACGCACATAAAACATTCCCGCATATCGTAGTTCTATTCTTAAATTCATGTTGAATATGTTAAGCACCACTTCACTTTATGAGCATTGTGTTGAAATTGACAAGAATATGTTTACTGAACTGATAATTTTATACGACTTATGATAAAACAATATCTGATTTGACTTTAGTGATAAAAATTCAGTCTTTCAAATTTCCGATCACCTCTCGCATCTGGATATTTTCAATGTTGATATTTAGTTTTATAAACGTGTGTTAAATTACTCACATACATACAATATAATGAGGAAGACGAAACAACGATCGATTTAGTAGCAATCTACAAGGAAAAGACAGGAGATATAAAATATTTGATGAAATATGTAATGCAGTATCCGACAATCTACCTTAAAATCCAATATTTACAATTAATTAGTAATCATTCTGCCTGCGTCAGCACGAAGTTGCAAACACCAGCCAAATTATTTAAGGCATAAATTTCGATGTTCTGGCCTGTTGTCTTCGTGTATTCTATCCACGCATAAAGCACACCATTTTGGTGAACAGAAGAATTTATCCTGGCGAACGCTGAGAGGAAGACAATCAAACGTTACTCGAGCGTTTTGAACGACGCGATAAAAAGTTTTTGATCGCTCTTGGACGCGAGGGAACCACAAATCCTTTATGCTCCTTTATGACGCTTTCACACCCATTCTACTCGTATTTCGCCGACCCTAGGGCTGTGGACTAACTGCTGGTCCAAAAGCACTTCCTTCACTATCCATTAGAGCAGATGTTGCCAAACATCAAGTCCCTTTTCCCTGCCATCTGGCGGGCATGTAACGTAGCCCTTGTTTCCAGAAAATCACTGCGTTTAAAGCATCGCCTAACAAGTGAAGAGCGAATTTCGGGAGCCAGAGTTGGTGAGAGGTTATAGGAGAAAACTAAGTTCAGAGTAGCTGTAAATCAGCCTTTTTGACAGATAGACGGCGACAAATAGGTTTAGTTGGCACCAAATTTGAGGGATGAAATCGTGTTCTACGAGTTAACGCGGAACCAATGCGCCTAAGAACGAAAAGTTAAAACATCTTCGTTACCCAGCTTGGTTCTTGTAGTTTTAAAACTAAAAACACTTTTTAACAGCCGCTTTTATCTCATCCAGCAGAAAGATTAATTAGAATATTTATTAAAGTTAATTTCCTTAAAATTTATAAATGCCTATTAGCGAACGAACAGGCACTCAATACTGCACTTAAACATACATAAATTCATATTTCACAGAAATTCATGAATGATTTTTCACAAGACATCCAATGATGATTTTTTTAAAATTTCTCTTATAAAATAAAATTCTTGACATATGAACTTCAGATAACTTTGACGAAAAACAAGTTCAAATGACCCAGGTAAGGAAATTACCGCGATTAGCCCAAAAATCTATCCTAGTCAAAGCGATTTATGCTCAGATATAGCGTAAATATCCTTGCTGGTATTACAGATCCAAATTATTCATTATTGAATTATAAAGATTCTATTTTATTGACCGTCAAAAGTTACGAGTATGCATGGCGTAAATATAATGGCGCAAACGCTTACATGCATTAAAAAGTAAACAATGAATATAAATTCATAAAATTGAATGTTCCACAAAGTAAAAATATTTTTTGGCAGGTAAAATTTATGTGGAAAAGAGAGGCTAATGAATACTTATTTTATACATATAACGCTGGACAACTGAGATATTCCAAAAATATTTTGGCTTCCTGGAACATACCATTATGTACGTTTTTAATTTTTCTTTACTTTTTTAGAGTCTATAAAACGTTGAATCGTTAAAACAAATATAATTTTTCTGCTTTAATCAGAGAATAAAAACTTATCAGCTTTCACAGAAAATATACTTAAAAATATCTTGAAACCTCAATAGTATTAGGAACATTCATTAATGAAATACAAATGAATAATGGAATATTTAGTTATTTTCGTTACAGTCATAGTTTATAATTACTGATGTATTGTTTAAACGTCAAAATAGCGTCCAAATTTCGTATATATCTGATCAGATGCGACGCAAAATTATTATCCAAATTTACCATTCACAATTAAAATTTACTGATATATTACACTCATCCAGTGTTATTTTAATGGAGAAAGTAAGCGTTCCAGGAATCGACTTCATTGTAGCGGCTTCAACTTTAAAAGTGGCGTTTCCAAGTTTATGGAAATGTGATAAAAAAATAGTGGAACGATTATGATTTATAAGTGTAACTTTTTAAACAGTCGTGTCCGAATAACGTATCTGTTTATATAGTTTTCGCCAAAAACAACTGATTGAGCTTCCATCAACGCTTAGAGGTATTTATTGCCAAGTAACTGTGTGCATGTGTGTTTCTCATTTCGAAAACCCGCATAGGAATAGATAAACCTACATTTGCTTCATTCTTTGTCGGCTCCGAGCGAAAGTTAAATCCGCATCTCCGAAAGGGTTTAATTCGGGAAATATACCAGAGATGAATTTAAGGGCCCCTTCAGCCTGGCCCTAATAGGTCATGCGGAAGAGAGTGTACGGCGCTCGTTAGTGCCCACGGCAGCTGCTGGCGCCATCTAAGAGTGCGTGCGAGTAATTACGGAGCGGAAGGGATATTATGGGCGAGCCGTTAAATTCCGAGCGCCTGCCTTGCCTGCTTATGCAACCCGCTATGCGACTATGGCCCAACAGGCTGCCTAATCTCCGGGGGAGAAGACTACTGGCCTACTTAACGCCTCACACCACGTGAGCTATTCCAGCGGGTGTGGAAGGCAGAGGGGGCCACCATGAGCTATATCCAAGAATTTAACTGAGGACGATTATGCAAGGTGGTGATATCTCAGCGATTCGACCTTCCTTTAAGCATATGTAGATAACGGAATGGTGGAATTTAAGGAATTAAACCGATATTGTTCACGATATTGAAGAATTTCAAAGAAGGTATTCAGTTCCATAAAAATATGGCTCCACAGAGAGTTCTATACCGATACGATATTGAAATGGGTGCTACTAAAATTGTGTTCAATTTTAATGAAGATAAATTATCTAAAATTCAAAAATCTAGAAATTAAAAAACTCCGTGGCCGTCCCGCACACATCAAATTCCATTAAATATTCAATCAAGTCACAAATTAGTTGATAATCAACATGAAAATTTTAATTACGCTTTGCTTTTAATAAAGTGTAATTTTGTGAAAAAGTGTCCTTTCTGTAATTTTGCCGTAATTCAAAGATATTTAAATGTTATTTCCAACTAATTAAGCCTTTTAAAGAATAAATTATAATAAAATATTATTAGCATCTCTCAATATTGTTTTCATATGATTATATGATCCTTTCAAATAAATTGAATACAAACACCGGTAGCAAAAAGCTTATAGTGAGAATATAACAAAATTAAAGTATTTTAAATATAATAAATTTTTTAAAACGACTGCTATTTAAATTTAATTATTGGACAATCTAAGTCTAAAGTTTTAACTTTTTATTTGGATGTTTGCACCCTTCCTGAATAGCCTTACTAATCAGCGTTTGAATTATTTTCATAAATAATTATCACTGCTCTATCATTTCCTCGAATTTACAGAGAGTATTTATTCTTATATACATTATTTCAACGCAAATGTCGTTAAATTTATCGGCGTGGAAACTATATCGATATAAAATTCGCGTCAGCTAGATGTTGACAAACGTGTCTTATTCCTCGCTTGCTGTTTCAGTGCCCGAGAAGACGCTGATGCTGTCGCAGACGAAACCACGCGATGACTTGGTGCGGGTGTCCTGCAAGGCGGAGGGCGTTTACCCGGAGCCAAACATAACGTTATCGCTGCTTCGCCACCAACCGGGAGCTTCTCTCAACCACCTGAGGGAGAACGAAGACGACTCACAGGCAGACTCGGGATCCGACGAAGGAGAACACGAATTCGACACCAGCTCAATGTGAGTCGGCACTATGTTTGTATTCAACCATTTGTCAATTTCTACAATAGACGGGATTCGTGAAGAAGCGTTTGATCCCGACGAAATCCTTATTTAGAAAAATAAAGGCTTACATACAATCCATCTTAAAGACAAATACGACTGGAATCCATTTACTTCAGAATTTCGATAATGAACAAATAGTTCAATTATATTTGTTCTGAGGGAAGAGCTGACAGCGAGGTCACTTTTCAAAGATATATTGTATTATTTTCTGAAATTCACTGGCCGTTATTCCTTCTAAACCTCCCAGTTGTATAGACGAATGGCCAAGCATATTACACGTCCTTTGGTTATTAACAAGGAAATATGACTGTTAAGTATAGTTCACTATCATATTGTAATTGTAGTTCATCCATTATAATAAACCTCGTTACAGGTGAAGCTGACGGAAGAGTAATATTGATGAAAGATATAATTATTCTATTTTTTATATGAGTTAATGGGAAGTAATTATTAATTGAAAGAAATGTTTGGGGATTAAGCAGGCGCGTAACTTGGGCGGGGGGGTGGGGCGCATTCCAGTGCGTGGGGGCCCCTGTTAAACAGACCAAATTTTAGCATTGTTTGGTATACTGCAGATGCTAATTAACCAAACAGATTTATATCATATTTTATGCTAACATATATTATAATTGCCCGTCTTAAATGTAGGGTATAAATTGAATTTTGTCGAGCATATACAAATTAGCTGGTTATTAAAAATTATAATTTGTTTGCTGGTCCGTAGATGGTGAGAAAACTAGTTATTTCACAAGCTTAAATGCAGCAATAATACGTGAAGTGATAGTGGCCACAGTAATTTTTCATTGTTAAATCTTTTATAATTCTCGTTTTATAGAATTTAAAAAGATTTTTAATACCATTCGGAACTTGTTCAAGAGTTCTTTTTTACTGAAAGCACTTTTGTTTAACGTGGAAACGTTTTTAATAAATTTAGGTCATCTCGCTTTCAGTGAGTGAAGTTTTAATCATATTTCTTTATTCTGACCTGTTTTGAGTGCTTACTTGGGGTCTATGGATAACTGACGGCTTTATGTTTCTATTTATCCGAAGTTCTCTTCCGTCAATCGTTTATCCCCATTCCCTGTACAAAGGGTGTCCAGACGTCACGGTATTCTAGGATTTGTCCCGGTTTTTTCTTTGAAGTGTCTCGGTGTTCCGGAAAATGTTCTCAGTTTTTCTGGGTCGCTGCAATTATGTAAAGCAGGTGGTTTCAAAAATCGAATTATCGAACGTAAAATGTAGCGCAGATACAAAGAGATCGGGGGCTCGTTCAGTGGTGTCTTATCATTACTACGATTTTTCTTCGCTAAATACCTCCGGTGTGGAAGTTTGGAACACAGAATGAATAATGTGCGCGATTGGGGCGATCGACGACCACAGTTCCTTCAACTGGGTACATTCTTAAATTCATTCCGCACAAAAGTTCTTCTTTTCACATCGAAGATTAAGTCTGTATGGCATGGGAAAGAATGATTCTGAAATGGGTAGGGATTTTCAAAATATAGGGTACTCAGCAAAGGTGGATTCAAGAAGGGGGAGGGAAGATGAAAGCGATCCATCCCCCTTGGGATGTTTCTGGATCCGCCCCTAGTAGCGTGATATTTGTTTGCACGTCGAAGATGCAGACGACCGGAAGGTGTGTTGCTCTTAGATTTAAACTCGCATAACAATTTATAATTTACAAATTGTAATAAGCTTAAGCTTTTTTAAAAATAAAGTTTGAAAAAACCTGGAAAACGAAGGTATAGTTTCAGTCATTCCCTTCTATTATTATAATATTATTACACTCAAATCACGCGAAATGCATTTACGTAATATTTAAATTCACATAAGTACTGCAAATAAATAAAAATAAATACTTCCCGGTCATGTCCCGGTTTTTTCTTACTCAGACCATAAAATGTCCCGGTTTTGCTTTCTCGGTATCTGGACACCCAACCATTACCCCTACACTGATATTGCCGCTTGATACGTAATTTATGTATAATTATGTTTATTTGTCTTTTATTCCCTTTCATTTTCACATTTTTAGATAAACTTCTAATTGAGTTCGTCTTATCAATAAAGGAAATAAATAATAATAATATTCCTTGATCGGGTTACCTATTCAATTCGCAATAACCCTTTCATTCCATTTATATCTCTCCTTGGTGACGCTTCAAAAGTTTCTTTTATTATCTATTCACCGATTACTAATTCATGAATTACGCAAAACGTATTTCTGCCCCAGTTAACTCAAGTTTTGGATTTTGTTTTCGCACTCATCGCTTCTTAGTTAATTTTCTTATCGTTTTAACGCATTTTCTTAGTCTGTTTTCTTCATTAGCCTCTCACATTCAGCATTTCGTTTCCCTGATTCGATATATTCAGCATCGGTATAAATTAATATTAATAGTTTCTTTACGATATGAGGACATCCTTCCTTAAACCGATTTAGTCTAAATTATTCCCGCGAATTTATTTATTCATATTTCCTCTGGCATAAGCGGGCCCGAGAATTTGAATAATTCATGACTTCTTATATCCTTCTTCATCCCTCCATTTCTTTCATTCCTTATCCATATGAAAAACGAACCTCCGAAACCAAATATTAACTCCCAATCCTCGTATTTTTTTCGACTTCAGGTTGCCTCTAGATGGAGTTAACGTACAGACCCTGCCCAAAGAGAGCGGAGTGTTCGACGTGGAGGCGTGGGCGGAAGTCCCGGACCGCTATTTGATCGAAGGAATGGACCAGAACAGCCCCGCCCCCGTTTCCTTCCACTGTCTCCTCGGAATACCCAACTCAGAATACTCGAGACGGAAGAGCATCATATACTACCCAGGTAGGAGAAAGAGAAACATATGGGAGGGTTGCCAAGGAGACATCTGGAGGTTGCAAACCATAACCATTCCCTTTACTAACAGAAACGTCTTTAGATACTCAGGAGTGGCATACTAATCCTTAAAAGGACATTATCACATTATAAAATAAATGACCGAGAAACAATTCCTAAGCTGCGATGGTCAATTTCTCATAATAAATTATATTTAGAGGTAGTTAACAAAAGTGGAGGAATTAAGAAAAGAAAATTTGGAAAAACGTATCGTGTTTTATAATTAAACGGTAGCCATTCGTTTGAAAAACGGATTCTTGTAATCAGCTCCGTAAAATACTGTTCAAGTGAAAATTTTAAACCTCTATGACTAATAATTATTTCAATAAAAATGCATCGGATTAACACTGTTGTTTTACTTTTAGAATATTTAATTGCACAAACTAATGTATGTGTTGAACTTCTCAGGACTACAGAAAAACTTCAGCACTGATATTTCCGAAGAACAATAAGGCTAAGAATTGAAATGCGAAAAGTAAGAGAGAATAAACAAATTCGCGATACATTATTTTAAAATATTTTTCTCAGTATTTTACGAACGTGGTTATATTAGATGATTTTTCTGAACACCTTAAATATGACATTTTAAATAAATTGAAAAGATTGGAATGCAAATTTTTTTCCACAATCGTTAATGTCGAGACATTAATATTTATTATACATTCACTAAATAAAACAAATTTAACAGCTTTGCATATTTTTCCGAAGGAAATTATTTCACAGCGTCCTGAAAAATCAATCATCGAGATTAATTACATCTTACTCATTTCACTTTTTACGATTTTAAATTCTATCTGTAGTCACATTCATAAATGTATGTCAGGCCTTATCAGCCATGGCTGTCTATGAGTCTGTTACCGTCGCGCTGGTTGATCTTATTCTCACGGTAATAAACCTAAGCCGGAAAGAATGACCTACTTAATTAAGTTGTTTCAATGAATTTTAATATCCTAATATAAAACCGTGTTAAACCGTTTTCGCAAGCAATAGTCTAAAGCATGGGTGCACAATTCAGATGTTAACACGGGCCAAAATCGACCTCGATTGGGCCTAAGCGGGCCACACTTTGAAAATTTTGTCCATAATAAAAACTTAAGTACACTATTGGGATTTATTAATTACTGTAACAAATTTTACATGCGATTTTTATGTGACAAAAAAATGAAGTGGCTAACAAATATAATTTACTTACAAATTTTAACTGTATTTTTTATATAAAAGGAATTAACCGGCTGAGCAAAAATCGGGCCAAAAAAAAGCTGTCGGCGGGCCACATTTGGCCCTCAGGTCTTATGTTGTGCACCCCTGGTCCAAAGGGATGCAGCCATTGGTCTGACAATTAACCTTGCCGACGGCTGCATTGGCTTTCGAATTCGAATTTCGTTTATTCAGCAGTTTTACTGTTGCAATAGTTACTTATGTAACACAATGTACAGTTTGTCCCTATTATTTTCGTCGGTTAGATTCGATTGCTATCCGAACTATTTCGGCGTTACAATAAACCTCAATTCTGTGCGTTTGAAGGAGTTCCGGTCCTGCTGAGTAACTATTGATGACTTATTTAAACCTTACTTAAATATTTTGCTGAAAAATATAGCTGTAAACCAAAGTGGCTGCCAGGGAATACCCACTTCCTATCAACAAACTAATGCTACTTGGCATAAGCTCACAAAAGATTACACTATTACGATGAATGCGGTAGAATAAGACTAATGTCCTATAGATGTATATGCTTTAGAACACTATCAAACAATGCAAGTGCCATTAGACGTATTTAGTTGTACTAATTAGCTTACTTTCACCTGTTTTGTTTATTATTCTTATAATTTGTAGAAGTTTAATTTCTGTAATTTGGGTTTAACTGCTGATTTTTTGCTATTTGATTTTTCTTTTATTTGTTTTTAACATTTTACTTGGTTTTTTGCTTCACACTTGATACCTTTACAGGGCCGCCTACAACACCTTCAACTGTCATCACGGAGGCGACACTAGGTGACGACAACGGTAAGGAATAATTAATTGATATCCTTGCAATGCATCTTTAAGTCCCATCCCATCAATCGAACTACGCCATCGGGAACTTTTTCATTAATTCTAAGCAAAGAGGAAATTTCCATTGACAAAGCGCTTTGGACCTTTGTTCTCCACTTTAACGTACGCTCCATAATCTGAATACCGCCTCCTCTTTAATCTTTCTTCATTTTCCAATTTCCCCTCGGCCTTGTCTCCGTCTAAGTATTATCCACCTCCCCCTCTCTCTCTCTCTCTCTCTCTTCTATCAATCCTCGTCCCGTGGCCTTTCTCGGATTCTCGAATTACGACTCAAGAAAGTCTCTTCCGAATCAATTTTTAAGCCGAGTCCCTCTTCAACCGCCATCTACGAATCCTAGGTTCTTACCCCAAGTGAAAGATCAAGTCATGAATGTTGTATTGCATCGGCCGCTTCGGACAGGCGATCATGTAACTATAAAGTTATTTCGCTCGGAAACTGAAGAATGATAGGAAAGAATAACGTTATAATTCTTTGGCATTTAAGTTTTACAAGGAAATATAAAATAGTACGCGTATGGGCGTTTTTATGTCACCGATAACATAAGAAAATATAATAACCAATAAAAGGTTATGAAAACCAGGTGCGGCACAAACCAACTACCAAAAGCTGTTATTGATATGCAGCAGTTTATAAACCTTTTGTCAAAATAAAAAAACCCAAAGTGACGCTGAAATATTTCGAAGTCTTACGACGGCACATCAAGGCAAAGAGCTGAATTGATGAGATAAAAAAAATCGTGTAATATTTGACGTCGCCACACACGGCGCCTTCATCAACCCGCGATGGAGAGCAACGGCTGAGCGAGAAAGTATTAATTTTAACGCGACGCACAGCGCTGTAGATAAGGCGAAGACGGTAGAGCTCAGGAATAAAAAAGGGAGGAATATCGGAGAGATGAGCAGGAATTTTACGTTCCGCTTTAAAAATAACAAGAACGTCTCCGGTGGGTGGATTGAATGGCAGCGGGTAACAGAGGAATTTCGGCAGCGGAAGGATTTTGAGAGGAAAAGGAGGGGGTGGGGAAGAAGGGGGAAAAGGAGAGGTGGGGGGGAGGGGGGGAAGAGGAATCGAAAGAGAGATGCGGTCGATGTGCGATAAGACGGGTGGGAGAGACGGGAGGAGGCGGGTAATGCCTTTTAAGATGGACCGAAGGGTCTCTCTCTGGAGATTGAGGGCTGACGCGAGTGTGCGAGACCCAGATAAGGACGAACCTCCCCTTTCATCTGCCTCGCAGGACGAAAAAACCCCTCTCGACCGCCTAACCAAGTCTCCTCTCCTCCTCCTCCTACGAGAGAGAGAGAGAGAGAGAGAATCGAGTCCCGATCCCTCTGGCCGAAAGAAGTTGAGGGATGGGCCGAGGAAGGCGTTTTGGCAGGCTGCGACCAATGAGATTCCTTTTCGGAGAGAGTGGAAGAGGAGAAGTAATTGAGTGTGTAGCGGATAACGTGCTTGTGTCAATCGGTAGTCGAAAAAAAAACTCAGGGGCGTTAAGTGTCACCCAATTGGTAGAAGCAAATCGAATTTTTGTCATCGAATCATTTGTAAAAAAAAGTTATAAATCGACGACTAATAAGGATACAAATTCCTCCACAATGAATTCAAGCAAGTTTAGAAATGATTACATGTCTCGCATGCATTTCTACGAGAATGTGAGGATTTCATTTTAAAGAGAAATTTTTTAAATTACATTGTTTTGTCATATATTTCACGATTTTAAAGAACTCTGGAAACCAGTGACCCTTCTGAAATCGGTATAATTTGAAAATAGCAAACGAAAACCTCATGCGAAACAGCGTAAATCTTAACGGTGTTATTGCCTCAATGTAACCATTTATATATTACACCGAAAGTAGTTATTTTTCGGATTAAAAATTCTTATTTTCCGCTGAAATGCCTTTACATCTAAGCAGCCATTGGCGTTCACCTCCGAACGGCCATTTCATATTCATTATAAGTGCATGCACAGCGACAGTCAAAAACGAAGGTAATGAGAGGAAAAACATCTGACATACGAGATAAAATATTAATGCGATGGAGCTCGATCGATGGAGATGAGAGTGCCATCTAAGGATAAAAAATTCAATTTGGCGAGGACGACAGGACGGGAAGAGATGAAAAAAGAAAGCTTGGCGTTATTGACGGGAGTCGAAGGAAGACGTGCTGCTAGGAAAACGGACGATAACTCATTACTTTTGCATTAATGTCAGTCTTATGCGACGGCGTCCCGATAGGCTTTATAGGAAACACGATCACCCACGTCGTGAATTCCCTATTAATTATAATAGACTGTTTTTTTTCTGATAAGAAGAGGTGAAGTCTAGGCACCAATAATTTTTAATGGGCTGTTTATAGCTCGAATAAATATCTCAAATGTACGTGAGGAACAGGATTAAATTTTAAATTCAAATGGTAGAACTACTCCTATACAGCCATTGTTCTCCAATACGTCTCTGGTCCAACTAATTTGTTAAAGGACGGTAATGAAACGAGTGATGTCTGAGTCAGGCAGGACATCCTCCTATAATAATAAAAGCCAATTGAATTGTGTGAGATTTTATGAATTAAAGCGTATAAACCAAGAACGATAAGTTTGATACTAAAGAATATTTCTCCGAATATTCGACGCGTCCCTCTGACGGTTTTAAACGGGTAATCCTCTTTGATTAAGATATAGATTCCACAAAGGTTTAATTTCCCAAATTTGATAATATTGGACTGGGAGCATCATATTTTCTATTTGCATTTTTAAATTAATTATAATTACCATAAAATATTCTGGACCTGAAAGAATGAAAGCCTAAAAGAATGAATATTATTCGACTCTTAAAGTTTGGTATATTTATCTACAAATTTGTTCTGTATTCGAACATTTAACGTATATTGGTGTAAAAAATTTCTTCGACACGGGCAACCGCCTTGTTGCTGATTTTATTTGAATTGGGATTAACGGAAAACGAGAAAAAATCGCTTTTCTTTATTCGAGGATTTTTTCTAAAGAATATTCAACTTATTATACATCAATAAATATATCTTATATATTTTTATAAATGTCCGCTGAAGTTGTGTAAATTATGTTTTAACAAGGACGTAAAATTTAAATCTTCGATTTAACAAACAAATAGGGAATATGGTCAGAGAGAGAGAGATGGAAAGAGAAACCTAGAGAAAGACTGAAAAAGAGAAAGAGGTGGAGAGAGGGAGCAGGAAGAGGTAGGAAAACAGAGAGAGAGAGAGACGGAGAGAGGATATTTTGTATTAACAGCTTTTGTAAAATATGTATTGTTATTTTTCATTTCAAAAGTTTATATTTTACTAAAATTTTGCCTTTCTATTTAGAAACCAAGCAACAACGTACATACATGGTATATTGAGTAAAAAAAATGGATTATCTGGCAAGATAAGAACTTCTATCCATGATATGAAATTTTTATTACATAATACTCGGAATTCACGATAAGTGCTGAAAACATTTTAAAAAAAGCCTCAACATATTGTTTGATGAAAGCCACAAGTCAAAAAAATATTAGATAAATCAAAAGATGCTTGAGGATGTTTTTATTGAGAGTATGAGCATTGAAAAAAAGAAAGAATCAGGCGTTAAGTATTAGAGATAGAAGCGGCCTGCAAAAAAAAAAAGAATGAAAGAGAATAAACTTTTGAGCAATGCTTGCATGTTTGTATACGGAGAGAACATTCGCGTCGCAGTATTCTGCAGCCCGAGGTGAGCCCACACACGGACGGAAAAGGCAGATAAGGTTCCGGGATCATCCGCAATGGCTCTCGCCTTTCCATTTCTCTCTCTCTTTCTCTCTCTTGGTGAGCTAGACGATAGAGACGTCCTTGGCACTCAATAAGGAAGGATGCGGGGAAAAATCTTTAATAGCGCGAAATTTGTGTACGGGTGAAGGAATTCAGGCGGCCGCTCATTCGAGGTGGCGAACTCCCTCTAGAATGCCATGGGAAGCTCCTTCTCCCGTGAAAAGTAGAATCGGTCGCGGAGAAACGAACGAAAAATGAAATTGTGATGGATTTAAAGAGAATGCGAGAAAGACAGAAACGAAAAATAAAGGTGAAGAATCGGAAGTGGCGCTACCCGCAATGTTTTATATATATATATATATATATATATATATATATATATATATATATATATATATATATAGGGCAACTAGGTGTTGAAGGAAACCCAGCGAGCCCTTACCGGAAGGAGAGCTGCTGCTGCAGCGGCTCTCCTTCCGGTAAGTGCGCTGAGGTGTCTCTCTTGTGCTGACGAAGGGATCATCCCGAGGGTTCCAGCAGCGTCTGCAGGTGTGTCTCTCCGAAACCCCAGCGGCTCTCCTTCCAGTGGGTGCTCGCTGAGTTTCCTTCAGCACCTAGTTGCCCTAAATACCCTTATTTACCTTTCCTCTTTCGCAAGTACTATATATATATTTTTTTTTTCGTACAATAAATATTCTGGGCCAGCGCTTCTCAACCGGTTTGTTTCGAAGAACCGGGAGATCTATTGCCTACATTTTAAAGACGACTTGTAAAAAGTGAAGTAAATGTTTTTAAGCAGAGTATTTCTTTTTCTCTTGCGTCATTATTTATAACAATATAAGGCTTCATTATTACATACTAAACCTCTATTTTTAGATTGGCAGTGTGCAGTATATCGCATACGTCAGTATCGACCATCATGTGTGTCGCGATGAAAAAAAGGCTGAAAACCGCTGTGTTAGACTATACGTCAGTTGCTTGAAAAATCTGATTCTCTTATAAAATTAATTTCTTTATGAATCACTCGTAATGTTATCTCACCCATACAAATTTTATCTGAATATCCTAAATCTTACATGGCACTTTATATACATGTATATGATGCAATAATTTGGTAAATAATTCAAGGAAGGAGCTAAGCGGTCGTCGTAATGTTTATTTTTATTGCCGAAGATGTAAGAAATGCAACTCTTCTAGTTTTCATTTTTTAGAAGCTATAATCGGCGAATCTCCATTTGTAGCCGAAAAGCGCTTATGGTCTTGTCGAACTTTGTATCGCTTCCTGAGCTACATAATTAATCAAGCGCAACTGTAAACAATCAATGAAACCATGGCAATGTTCATTTCTTGTGTAAACCGACCTGTTAAAAAAAAACTACATCTGTAGTTCAGATAGCATTTGTTAAAAAAAAAAGGATAAATATAAAAAGGACATTCCATTAAAACATAAGAGTCAGCTTCACATGAGCCCATCTGGAATTATTTGATATGTTAAAGAAAAAAGAATCGCATATCTCGCTTTCT
The DNA here is from genome assembly GCA_036926305.1 of Uropetala carovei. Taxonomy (NCBI): domain Eukaryota; kingdom Metazoa; phylum Arthropoda; class Insecta; order Odonata; family Petaluridae; genus Uropetala; species Uropetala carovei. Next base: position 639,724 of record JAXCHB010000010.1, read on the forward strand.
CGCAACGGCACTGTTAACGCGGAATCAAAACCCCCGAGGTTTGAGGAAGCGAGAGACGTACAGCACAAATGCGCGCCTATTTACCATGTGCTTCAAGTCATGCGGAGCGACGGAGCTTACTCCTGTCCCCAGTACTTGTACGATTTGGAAAATAAAGAACTCTCCCGGGGAAGAAGAGGGAGAGGAAGGACGAGGCAAGGGGGTGGGAGAGAAGGAGACGGCCGCTGCGGACTGCCATTCACCCGCCTCTTTCTCCTATGACCAGAACATGCACATACGAACACACACACACATTCGTACCCTGCGCTCCGGTTTCCAATCTTGGGCACCTAGGTAACCGGGTACGGATCTGGGGAGGGAAATCCATATCTGGAAAAACACCCATCGCTTCGAATAAATAATAAAATATGAGGAAGTTCGATAAAGCGTAAAAAAAAAACACTCGGAGCAAAATAGGAACAGAGTTTTGGGAAAGACAAGGCAGAGAGAGAGAGAGCGAAGGAGGAAGGGAGAGAGTAAAAGAGATAGGGAGAAAGTGATGGAGGGAGAGAGAGTGGAACGGGAGGAGAGAAAAAAACACGAAAAGTACAAAGCGACGACGGAAGATAGGAAGACGCAATGACCACGAAGCTTTTTTTTCTGTAAGGAAGCGGAAATTGCGGGATGAATTGGCATTAAGGATGAATCGGTGGCGTAATGGAGCGAAGGTAAGGGCGACGGAAGGCCGTTTGGATGCGGGTTGCGATGCAAGTTTTCGGAGCCATAAAAGCAACGGAAGGGGTCGTCATTGTTTACGGCTCGCTCGTGGCGCTTTTACGCAGAAGAAACCACTTATTCGAGCGCTGCGTAATAAAATTCTCAGCTAGGTTCCGGCGAATTCTCTCTGCGTTTGGTGCAGTTTGGTTGCGTAGATAGCCTCGCATACCGCGATGCTCAGGATGACTGATCTGAATTTTTTTTACGCATGTAGGGCCAAAACATCGTCTTGAAAATGTTCTTTAGTTATGAAAAGCGTCCAAAGTCGTGAATTTTCTCGAATCGTTCACTCGGAGCAACTTAATTGGTAGGAAGTGATTCCTGGTAACCTTTCACATATTGATTTTGGAATTTTCTCTTTTGATACGATCAATAAATTTCCAAACTCGATTATTTTTTTTAGCAATATATCCCCGAGTGAGTTTATAGCAGCATAAGACAGACATTTGTACTTTGTCAAAACGACAAACATTGAAAAATCGTCAATATCGGTGGCAAGGAAAATAAATTAGCCCAAGCTAAACCACTTCATATTAAGTAAGATTTAGCTGTCGATTTTTGGTGAATTTATACGATGATTTTCGTCATAATCATGGAATTAGAATGGAAGAAATCAATCATTGAAATTGCTAACCCGATTACATAATGTAACAATCAGAGGTGCAAAGGAGCACAGAGGGAAATAATATAAGAATTATATGATAAGATATTGAGGAAAATTTTAATGCTCACATAACCTTCGGTAGCAAGCCGAAATTACCTTAAGGAAAAAAGTATATGATGTTACATATCTATTTATTTGTAAATACATAATTTTTTTCATTATATACAGAAGGAATTGTGTGATTAAAAAGTTTTTTGCAGTCCGATTTTAAGATCTTCACTATAAGATACATAAGTTCCGTTTACATGCTTAGGCTTATTGGGTAAGCATATGAGACATATATCTTTTGAACGCTTCGATGAAAATAAAACTGGCTGCTGCATAGATCAGCAGATTCCCAAGACCGTATTTGCAGTGAATCCCAGGAATGAAAGTATGTGCTACCACTCAACGAAAAAGTAGCCTACTTCTGAGGTTTCCTTCCAGGAAAGGAGAATATTCGGAAATTGGAGATCGAGGATTAGGTTTCTAAATTGAAATTGGACATCGCCGAGCACAGCAAAGTTGATGGGAACAAAATTGTGGGAAAAGAGATTTTCAAAATAAGGAAAATATGACCAAGCAAAATTTATTTGTTGAAACCTACGAACGACGTAACGTATTTTATGTGACATATAAATAATTTCTCAGTTGGAGAGGTAGAAATTTTAAAAATATGAACACGATGCTGAATTAAAGTTTCATCGTGGGATCAGACGTCTTAGGAGCAACTTGCATTTACCTTTTTATAATTTTGGAACTTACAACTTACCCGATAAAACCGGTAACTCTCTGTTTTAAGGATCGCCAAATTTCGAATATAAAAGATTCACCTCCAGCAAAAAAATCTTCCATTTAATTTTTTGGGTTTTTTTTTACAATCTAAAATTCTGCGCACTGACGGCGGTCATCGATAAAATTGCAATTCCACACAAGAGAGTAAATAAGAAAAATAAAGTAAGCGAAGAACCCCTCGAGTGAAATTTTCTTAATGACGTAAAGTATTTGCCGCAGAAAATGAATCAAACTATTCACATATACATATAGGCATTTTTGTCGTTTTTACAGGAATTCGGTTAAAATTCAATTCAAACTCCCCTAAAAGAAAAGTAATGGCCGACGTCAAAAGTAAAAGTGAATAAAATCGGCGAAGGAGCCAAGTTTTGCGGAAGTAATTCCGCGATCGAGGCAGAAAGGAAATAAAAACATATGGCGGAGAGTCTATAGTGATGTGGGAAAAACTTCGTGAAAATATGTTTTTTTTTCGTCTTGAGAGAGTTGGAAAAAAGCGGAGGTAGAGAAGTAGGGGGTGAGATAGAGAGAGAGAGATGAAGAATGAGATAGAGAGAGAAAGATAGATAGAGAGGGTGTTTCGTGTGTTGGCACAGAAAGGAAGTTGGAATGAGAATGCGAGAGTGGTAATAGCGGGCAGAGAGAGAGAGAGGTATGGACTGGATTGGGATAAGAGGCGGAAGAAAGATGGAGGAGGAGATAAGAGGGAGAGGAGATAAGGGGAAGAGAGAGGAATGACACGGGAAGGAGAAAAGGAGTGTGTGAGAAGAGGAACGTCTGTTCGTGAAAGTGAGAAAAGGAACGGAAGGGAAGTAGTGTAAAGAAGGAAAAAATGCGACGGTGGCGGAGAAGAACTAGCCCCCGGGTGAGGGGAGGGGAGGGGTGGGAGGGGAGGGGTGGGAGGGGAGGGGTGGGAGGGGGAGGGGAGGGGGAGGGGAGGGGGAGGGGGGGTGGAGAGAATACACGTCGTTGAAGAAAAAGTGAGAGGAAAGAAGGTAAGGAGGTTGCGGCAAGAGGGAGGGGAGTAATGCGTGGAGAATAGGCGATTGAAGAGGATGAAGCACTCGGGAGGAACTACCTAACCGAAAATGGGGAGTAAATGGTTAGATAAATAGTTGAAGCGATGCATTACTTTTGGATGTGACGCAGAAAGAATAACGAAAGTCTTATTAAAATAACTGTAAATTGTGAATGGTAGGAGTCGGAAAAAGGGAAGGAAATTGGTAAAAGGTACGGAATTCTAACGCCAAATAAATATCCGATCTAAGTAGAACGAAAGGTTTGCGAAGGTAACGATGTCGAATTGCTGGCAGGCGAGCGAAAATAAATCACCATGGAAAATATCGAAGGCAAGAAAGTTACGAATAAAAAAAACGGAGGAAGTGTACAGATTTAATAAAGAGAGAATGGCAAGGAACGAGTAAATGCAAATAAAGCAGTAGTAAAAAAACAAAGTCGCTAAACCAGATGAAGAGATTTGCGTCGTAATAGAGACGCAACGAGCGGTTGGGAAGTGTGATAGGGGAAGACGATATTAGAAGAAGGTGTGAACTGAGAGAGGGAATAGAAAGGGCGGCGATAGGGCGACGCAGAGGGCGTGGATTTGCGAGGGTGCAGGAATGACTGAGGAATCCGCTGGCAGAGGGGGTTAGTGGGCTCCAGGTGGATTGATGTTGTCGTCTCGAATGTGTTCCGGAGAATGGTGAGGAGAAGTGTTTTTTGTAGGGAAGATGGAGGAAGAGAGGAATGCAATGAAAGTGGAAGGATAGGTGGCGATAGGTCTCGTCAGAGAGGGGGAGGGAGAGAAAATATTAAAACCGCTCTCTTTATGGCGGCTCTGATTAAAAGTTTTCCAAAGTATTAAAGGGGCTAAAGGAACCATACGTTTCTTTTTTTATTACGATCAACACTTCAATGTAACACATTTATTACCTCCTTCATCTCCGGATATTATGTAACGGAGAGAAAATTCAAAATATTTTATTTTCCAATCCTGCTGAAATTCGCCGCAAGACTCATTATCTTCCGTTAACGCTCTAAAGAGATTCGAGATATTATTAGACTAGCGTTTTATTTTCTAGATAAGGAAGTGTTTTAATTTTCTTCAAGGAACCTATTTTACTTTGCAGATTATCTAAAAAATTTCTCGCCAAGCTTAATTTTTTTCGGGACATATTTAAAAATTATGATTGAAAATTTCATGTAAATAATTAAACCTTGCAGTATATAATCCGCAACTCCAACAAAGTTTTAGCCATAAATTTTGCATCCTCACTGATATTACTATAATCGCAAACACTGCTTAAAACTTGAAAATATACACTTAAAAACTTCAAGTTTGTTAAATATGTATACATATATCAGACATCGTACTCTACACAAAATATAGAATTTCTATCCAGACGTCTCTTTGTACCACAGTCACGTTTTTGTTTTTGCGCACTTCATGTTGGAATTTAATGCTGAATATTTTCGGTTCCATAGGCAATCACAGTTTACAGCCAATAAAAGTCGAAAATCTTCTAAGAGTCTTGGGTTTGACTTTAGAAACTTTTTATCTCTCTATTTGATTGCAGCGAATGTAGGGTATATTCAATTTTCATTTTCAAATATGTTAGAAAAATCGATAGAGGTTTCCTCAGAAGAGAATTCTAATCCGTTCCGACCTAGTGCGGAATCCGAAAAACTAACATTTTTCGCGTATTTAATAGCGCGAAATTTCTACTACTTTATAAATGGGCATCGTCGCCGAATTTGCGCGTCCGATGCTTTTATATGAAGAATGTTCACCGTAATTCTTTTAATTAGTGTTCCTACAGATAAAGATAGCAAATCATTTGTCAAGTTTAATAATAAGGATTATTTCATTATTGCAACTAATCGCACGCAAATTACGACACAACTCATCCACCTCCCCTATCCGAAATATGTTTACAGCCACGTTAATGTGTAACCTAGCACTTCTTCCGAGATGCGATAACCAATTAAACCGAAAAATCAACGTTTTACTTAAATCCGTTTGAATATTTTTCCCCCCAAGAAGATGTTGTGATAATGACGGGGTGACATTTCCAAAGGAATATAGCGGTGATGACATGGGAATGATGAGGCTTTAAAGGGAACGTGTCGAGAGCAGTTGGATAAAGGAGTGAAAGGGGGAACGGAATGAATATGGCACCTGTGGGCCATGTGACATACAAGTTTCATCCTTTAGTCTTCCTAGCGGAGTTCTCCCTTTCCTCAAATTCCCCCCCCCCCCACCCACTCTCTCCTTCACGCCCCAAAGCGCTGCAATCATCCCATCCTTCCCGTTTTTAAAGTCCTCCCTCTCGAACACATTCTCTGACAAAATCCTCTTCGCCAGCTGTCCCTCAGAGGAACGCCCATCGACATGCCGGAGTCTCGTCATAATGGCGAACCTCAAAATAATGGGGTTTTTTTACCTCGTGTAAGTGACATCAAATAAACGTGCTTTTATTTTTTAAAAGTATTTGTTAATTATTCGTTAAATATGCATTCAACGTACTTTTAATCCACTATTGATAAAACGTCCGCAATATCGATTTTTAAGGGGTCGTTTTCGTACAATTTTCAATTCAGTTTTATTTTCTATGATGTACGCAGTTAGGTACTACATCGATGCCGAACATTAAGTTATGGGAACTAGCTCGTGAAAATTTCCCGATAAACCCACGACTGCAGTCCAATGGCAAAGGTATTCTCGACCTTGTCGTTCTCCAGTTCTTTATATTCACGAACACCTTATCAACCGAATAAATTTGCTAAAAAACGATAACAGATTGAAGTTACACCTATTGACGTAGTATATTTCCGCGATGTTTTCTCACCGATACGCGGAAAACTTGTTGATCGAGCCAAAAAAATCCGTTTCCCCGTGAAATATTATCAAAAATTTTCAACGGAAACGCCATGGAGGAGATGAGGATTAATTTAAGATTCGCATTTCTGTACGTAATCCCTTAAATAGCAACCGCACCTTCTGCGTAGAGGAAATTGATTAGGTGCATACTCCGATTGATTCGAAAAACGTGTTTCTTTTCCAAGGTACATAGATCCCGCGAAATCCTTCAAAAATTGGGAGCCATCGCGTTTACCTCTTTCACCCCCTCCCACTCAATCTTCATCGCACGGCCAACTCATACCCTTTTGTCTTTCCTCCTAATAAGGTATTCCAAAGGAATATAGGCCGTAAAAAAGCAAGAGGCACAAGGCGTTGAAAACCGAAAGGTTTTTCCTCAGGAGAGGAAAAGTCTGCTTTGAATAGAAAGAGCACTAAAGTGAGCGAGAGGAAAGCCGCGGGTTAGATCGATAGCTAGCGGAGACGTGAGTTTTCCGAGTGTATTGGTCGATCATCGCGAAATATAATTTGGGCGAAAGGGAAAAGACGAATGGTCACATCGGTTTCCACGTTCGCTTCCCACGGACACTTTGAGGTAATTAAAAATGACTGTCGTGTCGCGCGTTCTGCTGCACATTAATCAACTTAGTGGAATGAATAAACATTTGCCATGGTAGCCCAACGTCACACTTCGCAAGTTTCCTTTTCCTGTAGATTTTGACAGTTTCTTCGCTCAAATTTTCCGAATTTAATATGAAATAGTTTCAGATTTTCTACGACATAAGTAATGGAAAAGATATTTTGTCCGTTGAATATGATACGCTATTTTTGCAGTTATGATTGACATCGCAACTGATTATTATTAACCTTATCTATACCCACAAAATAGCCAAGTATTAAAATATTGGGAGACGTAGGCTCTAGGATATATATATATATATTAGCAGAATTTCCCGTTGAATTTCAACGGATTTACTGTATCTAAAACTTCAACCGTGTAACATGTCAACATCGAAAGAATTAGATAGTACACTGTTTTAACCGTCGAATAAAGCAAAAATGAATAAAACCTGTACGCAATTACCTATTTAGATGAGTGAAAGAAGAAAATCTTGCACTCTGAAAAATCGAAAATTACTTGTAAACTTATGGGAAAATAATTATTGAATGAAGCACCCCCCACCCCCAAATTTTTTATCGCCATATAGCCTATGTTATCCGGAGGATAAAATTATTTACCTATGTGATGTTTTGTGACGATATCTTCAAAGGTTTGAAAATCACAATTTGTGGAAAATCTACATCTAGTATTTGTTACTTATGCACGTAGTTTTAAAAACAGTTTTCTTTGGAGAACTCTATGCCACACTTTGTGTTTCTTTCTTCACTATTTTAGTTTATATTAGATATATATTACTTCTTTTAGTTTATATTAGCCTAATATTATTATGTATATATTACTTCTTTTAGTTAATATTACGTATTGTTTATAACGGTTATCACGTAAATTGATAATCCAACAATACGCTCATTCCCGTGTTATTTAAATGGGAAAAATTAAAAGAGAAAAACATTCTTAATATAAAAAATGTAGTTCAAATCATTTTAAAACCCCTCCCATTTTGCTTATCTTTTTATTGCGGTTAAAATAGCACCTTCTTCTTGCTTTTATGTTTTGTAGTTGTTGCGCTGTAAATGCACAAACACATTCTTCAAATATATAATAATTTGTTAATTTAAAGTTTTTATATTAGTAAGTAAGAAGAGATTAGGTACGTACCTTTTACACTTTTGTAATAATCAAAATAGAATATAATGTTGTAATATATATATCTTGCTCAAGCAGTCGTCTGTTTTATTATTCGTATTTCTTTTAGAGTTTGTCTAATACTCCGAGTTATCCTGTTTTTTAGCAATGCAATATTCCAGAACGATAAATAATACGTTGTTATGTACTGCTGTCGTTATTCAAATTGTGTTTATTTAATTAATTATAATGAAAACGTAAATAAAATTAGGTACTTTCCCCCTCCCACCTCTCTCTCCCTCTCTCTTCCATATAAATGCAATGAACTCTCAATTTCGGCGACAATGGTAGTTGTCATGGCAGCTTATAATTGGTATTGTAGTAAAACTGATAAAATCACGTATTTTATTGATTCTAACCGCATTTCTACGCGAATTCGACCAGAATTCGGAATCTGCCTCATTAAAAATAAACTTTTTTCTTTCCCGCAAAGAAATATCCAAGTCTAAAGTTCGTACGGCGATTTCAAGTAATTTTAAAGTGCAAATTAAAAGTAGTCTACACTCATTCCTGTATTTCAGTTACAGGACGCGTCAAAATACGTGACGTTTCATAATTAAAACGTTCGCCATTTCGAATCAAAGTGATGTACAGAAACAAAACCTTGACCATCCACTAAGTTAGGATGTAAGGAAGAATCGTACCAAATTTGGTTATTCTAGCTTTTATCGTTTAGGAGGAGTTCCATGAAAAACCAACAAACACACTCTTCAAAATATATTATAGGAGATATATATATATATATATATATATATATATATATATACTAGTGAAAGAGGAAAGGTAAATAAGGATATTTAGAGCAACTACGTGTTGAAGGAAAACCAGTGAGCACTTACCGGAAGGAGAGCCGCTGGGGTGTCGGAGAGACACATTTGTAGACGTTGGAGCTTTCGGGATGTTCCCTTCGTCAGCACAAGAGAGACAACTGATCTCTTCCACAAGTGTGTATATGTATGTGTGTGTGTGTATAAATTTGGAGGAAACCCAGTGAGCACTTACCGGAAGGAGAGCCGCTGGGATGTTGGAGAGACACAGTTGTGTCTCTCTTGTGCTGACGAAGGGATCATCCCGGAAGCTCCAATAACTTCTACAAATGTCTCTCCAACACCCCAACGGATCTTCTTCCGGTAAGTGCTCACTGGGTTTCCTTCAACACCTAGTTGCTCTAAATATCCTCATTTACCGTTCCTCTTCCGTAGTGTGTGTATATATATATATATATATATATATATATATATATATAAACTTTGATACCAGTGGAATGCATAATAAAATCGCAAGTCCTATTCAAAATATATGAAGAAAGATTAATGATAGTAACGCTAACCGGAACAAGTTATTTCAAGATTGAAAGGTATAATATGATAAACAGGATAATATAATATGATAATAAAATGACTTTTGCCAGATGAAAAACATGTCTATAGGTAAAATAGGTACATTATGTGCCCTTTTCCATTCACGTGAAGATTAATTCGATATCCGAAGCATTCGACTCGGCTAGGAATGAAGATATTCCGGAAACGCTCCACCCACGTATTAAAGCATCAAAGGCAAGCGCAACAAAGTATACGAAATTCCTTATAAAGTGATTTCGTCAATGCGGCGATGTACGAGCGTAGCGGGCCTTTGTTTGACAAAAATACGTTACGTGCTTATTTCGCGGTCGATTTTAGGCTAATGAAATGTAAACACGATTACGAAATCGCTATAAATGAACGTTTTGAGAAAGAGCGGTTTTGCCTCAGTAATGGCATTAAATCTTCCCGAAATTATGCCCCCCCCCCATCCCCCACCCCCCCTCTCCGAGAATTAAATCCCCGCTCGCCGCAAAGATCCACGGCGAAACATAATTTTCTAAAATTCGCTCTTTGAAATTCGGTTTCACTTTCTCTCCGGCAACTTCACGTGATCGCTTAATATTATTAATAACCGCTTTTCGACGTGAGCAGCGGCTGTGGAAATCGTTTATTTTATCTCTTGTTTACGTTTCTGCGGGAAAAAAAGGATTTAGTGCCACTGCCGTGTTCGCGTGCGTGTCTGTGTGTGTCCTTTCTCCGGTTATATATATATATATCGCACCCTTTCTCCAATTTCCAGATTTTCGAGGCAATTGTGAACCGCTGTCACCAGTGTTCCGCGGGACACCGGTTGAAAAACACTGGTCTTTTTGGTGGAAAGGCAAAGTTTCAAAGAATTAGACACTGTAACTAAACATAGGCGTTTTAAATTGATTGTTTTATCAGTTATTCAATAATTCCGAACTCTCTTGTTAGTTAGAGTACATACGTTAATGTACACAAAAGCTTCTTGATGAAATGGATTTCGTAAAAATATATTTTCTCTGAAACGAAATATATGATTATATTATATGATTTTATGCGGAAAAGTAAAGAGAGAGAGAGACTTTCAGTATGAATGCCTAACACCAACGCTAAACAAGTGAAAGAATTTCTTTTTTTTAATGGTAAAGCGTTTTCAAAGTACCTCGGAATTTCCTATTTGCTCGCTTTTAGAAATGTTCTTTTCGGAAGTATTTTATTCATTTCCATGACAGATGTTTGGCCGTACAATATGATAAAGAGAATAAATGGAACACGTCTGTACTCGTTGAATTGACCTCCGACACTCTAATACCGCCAAACCTTCAGAATAAATTGATCGCATGAAATTTTCAGGATAGCTCATCGTAAGATTCCTAACAGTTCGCGGCACTGTACCATGGATGATACATTTCGAACGCCACCTCGTTCAATAAAAAAATAGTATACTTTCTAGTTTACGTAGAATACAGGAATAAGAAAAATTAAAGAGTAAGCCAATCTCAGCTGAGCCACTAGGCAGTCTTCGTAAAAGGTGACAGGTGGACAGAACTTTGACTTGGCGAACTCTTTCAAATACGTTTTTGTGGTATCCTTTAAGAATTGACAAATTCAATGATTTAACTAGAAGATTACGTTCCCCTCGTGAGAGGTGCGGTTCTACTAAACAACTGATTTACGAAAACGTGCAACAAATGAGCCTCTTTAAGCGCTTAATTTTTTTTGCGTCGAAACAATGGCTTCTCTGAGGCTCCGTAGAATGAAACGCCGCCATAACATCGAAACATAAAATTGGGCTATTTTTTCCGAATTTATAATGAATAAACGTGAGGCTGCATAAAAACATTTTCCCGTCCATATTTATGACACGACCAAGTTATTCGACAAGTTCTTTAGAAAAGGAAACGTTTTCTTTTTGTTAAAAACTCTCGATATGGAGCAGCACTCTGTAGAGAGTTAGGAACGAGGTGTTGGGGGAGCGGAGACAGACAGAGAGAGAGCGAGAACGGAGAGGAGAGGTGGTGAAATAGGGAAGGAAAGTAAGTGGTGAAAGAGGAAGAAGGTCGGAGGACGAGGGAGGGCCGAAGAAGATGAAAGGATTCCTTGAAAGGGAGATGCAAATGGGTTGGTGGAGGAGGAGGGGGCGTCGAGGTCGGAGTTGAGAGAGGTGCTTTTAAGGAGGGGGAGATACGAAGCAGGGACCGGATAAGGGTCGCGAGAGGGTTTTCGGTAAGAATGAACATAAAATGAGACCTCGAAAAAGAAGACGACGCTGTCGTCGGATTAACACATGTGCGCCCGCCACGTGTGATTTCCCTTAGAGCTTAGCGATTTATCGGATCACACGGACTACGTTGACGTCTTACTTTTTCATACTTTCAGCGGATTTTTAAATATTATTCTTCGTTCATTCTAATTCTATGTAGTTTAACTTCAATAACCAGGCGTTATAATTTTTATTATTTCTCTTTAAAAAAACTTTTGGAATTTCCCATTTATTTTTTTTACAAATTAATTTTCATTTTGGTGCAAATAAATGCATTTTTGTAATCAACGACGGTAGCTTACACAAACTGTAACATGTTATGACATATTTTTAGCGTTACTGAAAATATACTCGTATTTTGATTCATTCTTTTCCGGGGGTTTTATTACTCGTAACTTAGTACATAAGGACACTCACTCCTTCGAGCATGAGAATGTCGAATCAATTTAGAGAGGGATCGAACGACTCGTTCGTCTCCCTTTTCCATACGCACTTTTACGCCTTTTTTACCTTGCTCATATTTCGCTCGACGATGTATATATATATATATATACACACTATTTCCGTCCTCTTCCCCTTTTCCAGCGCGCCATTGCCGAATATCCATCTCCCTTTAAATCCATTCTCTAACCCATTTCCTCTTTCACCGCCTCGCCTCTTCTAATTCTCCAGTAACGGCAGCGGCGTCGGCACAGCAGCATCAACCCGTTCTTGGAGGACCGAAATGTGTGTTGCCCATAACTCAGAGGTTGGAGGCCCTTTTCGAGTGGCGAGGAGTCCTCGTACGGAGGGAGGGGGGTCAGTTCCATTCGATATTGTGGGAATAGAATTTGCAGGGCGGATTGGAGTCGGGGCTCCAAACCGATAGGGCGGTTACCAGAGCCGAAGTGAATGTGCGCCCTCTTCTTAAGTTATCTCCAACTCTCTATCGGGTTCCTCTCCCTCATTCCTCCTCCTATCCCAGTTCTGCTTCCCTTCTCTCTCTCTTTCCCACTCTCTCTTTCCCATTTCTCTCTCCCTTTCTCTCTCCTTCCCTCCATTTTCCCCATCTACTTTATGTCTCCTCAAACTTTTACTTTGCTATCATCCCGTAAACTCTCTTCCCGCGCTGCGACGCCACATGCTCCTGACAAGGTGAACAAGGTTTACAGAGTCGTAAAATATAGAAAAAACGCTAAATTCGGAATTGCCCGAAATCTTATTTAGTGCCTTTTGCCTTTTCCAAATAAATCCGTTAATTAAGTTGTTCCCGTTAAAACGGCTTGAAATTATATCCGTAGGATGCCGCCGTTATTTATAAATTAGAGATTAAAAACATTAAACCTTCTAATTTTAAAATAACCTTTAGACCTATTGGGATTGCTATAATTAATCAGAAGAAAATGAAGTTCATTCATTCTTCTACGTTAAGATGCAGTGTTTTTAATTGTTTTATTTTTCCTTCTTTCGTCGAGGTGCTGAAATACTAAATTCGCAATGATTTTTGGGAACCAATTTATTTTCATTTTATGTTTTTCTCTCCGACAATCTAAAAACGTATAAAAGAGAGCATTTTAATAAAATGCGACCTATGAATTATCGAGAAGAATGGCGATGGCGATCTAAGCGCTCCTATTTTCAATCCCTCCTCCTCCTGGTTTGCCCCATGTATTTTCCACCATCAATCATCCCAGCATCGCCTACTCATTTATCTCAACGTATAATGTGCCCAGCGCCCAAGTATATTTCCAACATATTTCCATCCATCTAAACTCTGCCGAGACGTATATCGGGTACCTTAAGCTTTAACCTTTGAGACATCAGCCGACTCTAAAACAACGACGGCGGACTCCACTCAGTCTACGCCTCCTCTCCTATCTTTGAACCAATCGGAAGAAAAATGGACGAAGAATGCTCTGGTCTAAATCGATTTCCCATCTATTCCTGTGTAGAAGATGTTTAAAGAAACGAAAACCCGGTTAAAGACGAGTTTCAATAATAGGTATCATTTTAGCGTGAATTCGTTTCACAAAGTCTATATTAAAAAATAAATTTAACACAGACATAATTAATTATGCAAAAATCAAATTTAAATATTATTTATATCACACGAAAATAAATAACGTCCATTTATCACAATGATGAGTCGAAATTCAATAAATATTTGGCATGGATTATCATTGAAAGATCAATTACACCCAAGAGATTGGTTTTGCTTTAAGTTTTTCATTTAATTTGTAAAAATGTTTTTCCTCGCATGGTCTCTACCGACGAAGAATTTCGAATAATGAAATTTAGAGTAGATAAACGTGGAAGTTATGAGATGTTTATTTTCCCAGACCCCACCTCTCATTCATTACATTTTTAATTAACGAATTCTTGCTTCTGGATAAATTAAAACATTTTTTTGGGGGGGTCCCACTGCGTTCTCTCGCTTTCCACAGTTTACTGAGGCGTTCGCTTGCTTTTCTTTGTTAAAACAAACGAACATCGGAGCAAGAAAGCACGATAATGGTGGGAGGGCGATTTACATTGGTATTTTTCCTTCGGAGACCATTAACTGAAGTAGTATCTCCTTATACACATCGATCTTTCGTCAGACGATGTTACTACGTCGTCGTTAGGGACGCAATATCAAGAATATTCTTCGGGATTCAAAGGGAATTCATCGCCTGTTAGTTGATTCTCCGAAAATGTTCTAGGGAATAGTTTTAATTATAACTAAACTATTAAGGGAAATTAACTCAAGTATCCTTTGAGGTTATTTCTAGGAAGTATTTAATTACTCTAAAAACCTTAAAACAAACTTTTTATAAAATGTATATAAATTAATACTAAAATGAACTGACTGATAGTTTATATCCTGAAATTAAGGAGAGAATGAAATAAATAGGATATTATTGATGCAGTTAAGCAGTTAAATTACACTTATATTGTATAAGACTCGATAAATTTTATTTTTTTGCACTACTGTGAGTATAAATTGAATTGAAGATAGCAATTTATTCACGAGCGTGTGACCGAATCGAAGCAACTAAAACATTAAAAAAGCTAATAAATATAATTCCGACCAATTTCTATAACATACCTCATTGAATTGCGAACTAAGATGTAATTTCCGCCGAATTAATTTCCCTATATTTCTCCCTCTGAATCCATCCCACTCCCGAAACTTCCGTTTAGAAGACTTCCAACGAATCCAACTGAAAAAAGGGCGATAGGCGGAAGCTGTTTGTGAAAGCGCGATGCGGATCAATTCACCGCCGTATCAAGCGGAATGAATATTTAAGGCCTCCTCTTATTGTCGCGACTGCAGTCATCCACGCCTAGGTTCAACTTAAAGAACTTCCCGCGCTTTTTTTTTTGCCCTTCGTTTGTTTGCCGACCGGCGACGAATCGTTCCCTCGGTCCAATCAAAATATCGACTCGATTTGTTAGGTTAGCTAGAAAAGGCAGACGGGTGGGCGAAAGGAAAATTACGGAGAGGGTGGACCCGAGGAATTTGAATACGCGAAAGGAATGTTGTAAACGCGGATGGCGGGGAGTTGGTCGGGGAGGGAGGGAGGGAGAGATGGAATGAGGGGGCGGAGGAAGCTAGAGCAGCATGAGATCCCTTCGGTGTTGTAACAGCAGCGGGATAAGGGGATGCGAAAGAGATAGAGAGGAAGGGAGAGGGAAGGCGGGAGTGCAAGAGGGGGAGAAGAGCCGGACAAAGAGGCGCTGAATTTTTCATGACGCGCCGCCGTGCTCATTACTGGATGGCAGCGCATCTCGCGGATGCGCATGAAAAGCAGGCAAACTGTGTAGGAGAGGACGAAGGAGAGCGAGATAGAAATGGAGAGCGAGAGATAGAGAGAGAGAGAGGGAGACGGAGGGAGCTGAGCAAAAGGAGGAGAAGGACGGTGCTTGACCAGAGAGAGAAAGAGTCGGAGGATAGAAAAACCCACGCTGTAGCAGCGGGCGCAGGAGACCGGTAGCAAAACATTTACCCGACGCAGTTTCAAACATCCCTCTTGCCCCATTCTCCCCCGTCCCCTCCTCTCCATCTCTCTCTCTCTCTCTCTCTCTCTCTCTCTCTCTCTCTCTCTCTCTCTCTCTCTCTCTCTCTTTCTCTCCCCCCCAACCCCCTCTCTCCCTCTTAACTGCGCCGTACGTCAGACTGCCCCACGGAATAACCTTCAGACTTATTCCTTTCCACTCTGGAAAAGGGACCGCTCTCAGGGCATACGTCACCTCCAGGAATCACCCATACAACCCCTTCCGAACAGACGCACGACCAGAGGCACCCACCCACCATCCCACCCCCTTCTCTGCCTCCCCCCCCACCCCACTCCCAACCAACGCACTCCCCCCCAGCGCCTCGCCACCTCCAAAGCCTCACTCAAAAACCGGAGACTCTCGACCGCAGCGTTCTCCCCATTCTGCGAGATCAATCCTTCCTCCCACGCCCTCCCTCTTCCGGTTAGGGTGTTGTCCTAAGTACGAGCCTCTCCCCCTCCCCCCCATTCCCTACAAACACCCTCCCGGTTACTCCCCAACCGAGCTCGCCTTCTAGTTCTCTGCAGTGGACAGCAACCTCTAAAATTCGCACAGATCCATTTCAAGTGCCAAACCCACCAGCGTCCACTTCTCTCCTTCAACCCTATCTTTCTCTCTTTCTCCTACCCCCTTCTCCCTCCTCCTCCTACACCATTCATTCACGTGCTCCCTCCCTCCCCCCAGTATAGGAGGCCCTGCCAATTCAACCCACCTGCTCCCACCTCCTTTATCTCGGCCGTTCGGACCTCATTCATCCATCTGTTCCTACCTGCCCTCTTTTCTCTCCTTTTACCCTTCCTCCCCCCCCCCGTCTATTCTCCTCCCTCGCCCTACATATATCCCCATCCCTTATTCACCACACCCTGCCCTTCCTTTTTATGTCGTCCATTTTCGAGCTCAACCACTCTTCTCTGGATTCGTCTTCTTATATTTCCCTCCGCATTCCCTGCATCTCGTCATTTCGGAGTATTTGCTCTTTCTCTCTCTCTCGATTTTTCTCCTCCTCCCCCCCCCCTCTCTCTCCTCCTATATTTCCTTTGTGTTCCGCCCGCATTACAGCTTTCCTTCGCCGCCGTAAAACCTCTCCCTTCCTCAGAGTTGTTTTCCGACTTTTTTATTCATACCCTCCATCCGCAACTCTCTTTTCCCCCTCTCACTCATTTCTCTCTTTTTGGTCGCCCTGCCATCCTTCTCCATTCTATATTCACCACGACGTCCCACAATCTTTCGACTCGCATCTCGCCTTAGATATCCTCGCTTTTCTCCCTTTTCTTCGAGTTCCTCTTTCACACTCACCTTTCACCCTGGTCTACTTCTCGCACTCCTATCCTCGATGCGGTGTTTTTTCATATCTCACTGTCTCCCCTCTTATGTCCCAGTTTCTGCCATCCCCCTCCGCCAGACCCACACATCACTCCCTGATTACCATGGCTACCTCGGTCTCCTTCGCCCATTTTCCCCCTTCCCGCCCCTTCCTGCACCCCCTCCCCCGTTTCCCCCCTCCCCACCCTCCTCTCTCTTTTTTCTCTTTCAAATCCGACTTCCATTCCCCCCCTTTCGCAACCTTTTTTCAACGGGCGGTAATATTTTCCTTCTGAAACGGCCATGACCAATGGCTCTGTATCACGATTGCTTCCTTTGACCCAGTGGTTAGAGGAGTAGTTTTCGTTTCGTCTGCCTCTGGGATTTTATTTATTTTTCGTTTCTGGAAATAACGTTCGTTTTCTCCCTCCGCCACCTCTCTCATCCCTCGCTTTTTCCTCCACCCGTTCTCATTTTCTTCCTAAATCCTGCCTCCGAACACATTTCTAGTAAAAAAATGCATTTGTATTGTTGATAATATATGCATATGTGTGTGTATCTATATAAGGCATGCTAGCAAAAAAATCGCTAAAGCTGTAGACACTTTATATAAAAAAATGTAATCTATTGTAAAATTCTACTCGTTCACGGAAAAAATCACAAGACAAATCTTAAAATTATTTCGTCGCTTGGCTAAGGAAAAGATAAATATTCATTCTTTACATGCTCACAAACATGGACTTATTGCTCATTATATTAATTAAAAATAATATCATCCGTAAGCACTCGTATAAATTTTATCGTGGTGATGTTGATAGCTATTTTATCATTTCATTCAACTCGCTACGCGATAAATTGTGACCACACTCACTGTATGACGAACAAGAGCGACAATTTATCGATTGGAAGATTGCTTAACGACAATAACAAACTGTTACCAATAAAGGAAATATTAGGCATTTGACTATCATAATTTCACAATAAATTCGATACACCTGCTTTAAAATTAACAATCACGCCAAAAACCAAACGAGGTCAGTTTTCATTCTTGCTCTCATCTGTCAAATACCACGGCACTCTAATAAATCCGCTTAACTTGATGGCAGGTTGATGGCACACCCTTCCCACAAAAATATCGAGCCCTGCTTAACGCGATTATTACCTTTCGCCAATTGGTTCCAACGCCGAGGATATTAATCAGCGGTATAATTATCACCCTTCGAACCCTATAAAGCTAACGAGCTGTCATTCTTGGAAATCTGCCTTGGAATAAGCGACGATAAACTTTGAAATGGCGAATAGAATAAGATTCCGGCAAATTTGAATGATCTGCGGTTGTGAAAACGTCTAATTAAGATGATTGATGGGTCGGCGAGAAGGCGTGAAAGCAGAAGGGGAGAAGAGTTGGCGGAGAGAGGCATAACTAGTAGGCGCATGGGGAGAGGGAGGGAGGGAGGGAGAGGGAGGGAGGGAGAGAGAGAGAGGATGGCTTGGGCGAATTGGAGAGAGAGAGAGTTGTGTGAGTGTGAAAGGCTGATGCGTATTCAAGACATATAGACGCAGAGCGACTAGAAAGACAATGTAACGTTATAAATAGAATTGATTAGCAGATAAATTAAAGAACTGCGGAGGTAAATTTTGTTCGATAAGTCAAAATTTCATTCATGATTTTCTATTCATAATATTTTTTCTATATTTCGGCATTAATTTATTCCACGGTCTACTGAGATTCAAAACTTAAGACAGACATTTCGTTTAATATATAATATATGTTAGCTATATTTAATCACCAAGAGATTTTGATGTAACAGAAATAGTTTTAATTTATTACAGTGCGCTGTCGTGCACAATGCTTCTTTGAATGCTTGTCAAACAAAGATTTTTGGAATAAGTTTAAATAGAAGAAATCATTTTTCGCAATAAGTTAAAGCATACAAAACAATTAGAAAATCAACCATCACTGCGTTTTCGGCCTTGGTGTGTCGTAAGTTGTTTTAATTAGCTAATTAAATAGAAATAATTCCTCATCAGCACACACGTTCTTAGTTAATAATATTTTATCCCTAATCCAAAACACGTGTTCATCATTTGCCGAGTTTTAGGCTCAAAAAGTGCGAAAAACAGTCCATATCTTCTGCTGCAAATTAATGAATATTTAACAGTCTTCAATTTACCTTTAATAAAGTTAGAAAAAATATTAGCAATTCAATAAAAAATAATCCTCGAAAACAAATTATCAATAATAGTTTTATAATATTTGTATTGTTTAGAATCAATTTAACAATGTTTTTCCAATTAAACGCTACCGGTTATGTTACATCTTATTTTAAACCTGTATCTTTATTTTGTTGCAGTAAATTTTTTAGGGATCACTCTTACGGAATGTGAACTGTGACATATATAGAATTGGTATTTGTCATTAAAAAAGGAAAACACGCAATATCCCATCTCAGGCCTAAACCTCTCCGTCTAATCCCTTCCTGCTCCTATCTCCTAAATCCCATTTCACATATATATCCCTTCCCACTCCAGTACTTCCCCCTCTCCCCTATTTCCTCTTTCCCCTCCCCATTCCTACATCCCTCTCTAAACACCACCGCCTTCCTTTCCAAGAACCGTTCTCGCCCTCTGCAGTTCCCACCATCAATCCTGAGCGCCCTCCTCGGGGTTTCGCCTCGCAAGAATTCCCTCTCTGATGCATCCCTGAGAAAACCGCCTCCTTCTGCTGCTGCGGAGAGACCTCCCTCCCCACCTGGCCGTGGAGTATGAGGGGGCGTTAACCACATTCCCGTGTTCGAAGGAAGAAAGACTAGGAAAAGCAAGAATGTGGAGACTGAAGGGGAGAGGGATGGAGAAAAGGAGGAGGGAAGGGAATAGGGGGGGAGGGAGGTATCGAAGGGGTGGACCGAAGGAACGCTTTTCAGAGGAGAGCGCTAATTCCGATCTTCTGAAACAAAACGTTATTGGATCGACTCCAATCGAGTTACGCGGAAAAGGCTTGCTCTGTCTCTTTATCTTTCCCCTTCCTCTTTCGACTGGCTCTCTTGAGTACATATCCTCCCAACATGTAATTTGATAGTTTATTTTACGTTGAAAAAACAATCCTTGAAATAGTGGAAAATTTAGGTAGACTTTGTTGAGATATTAATAATATTTTCTTTGATAGAAAAATACGAGTTCGGCTGATTCAAATGGTTATCTATTAGAATCCATTCGTGAAACATTTACCTCAATATGCATCCTAGTATTTAATGAACATTATTAATCTTTTTACGGCGGCATACGTTCCCGCGTGCACCTGCGCAAATACCTCCCGCAGTGGTGCGCTTGGCACGTGAAGGACGTTAGCGTGACGAGAGTAAAAGATAGCTGAGCTGAAGACGGACCACGGAAATTTCCGTGTTTCATCTTTCAAGCGCTGTGGATCGATCGCGGATTTTTATCAGTCGGTTAGTAGTTTCTTTTCTGCATTATTTATCACATTCGTCGACGTACCGTATGTCATTTACATATTCGACTTTGCGCAGAAAGTTTTAGCCACAAAGGAATTCTTTTTCTTTAGAAATACAACCCAGTATACTTGCGAGGACGATTTCATTTCCATCACCGGTGTTGAGACTAATATTACAGTAAACTTTCTATTTTGCTTTCCTGTGAAGGCATTTACGAACTGAGGATTCTTTGTGTTGTAAAATAATTCATAATTTGGTCTCTTGTTCCTCATTTATTGAAGTGGTAAAGGTAGTTCCATGTTAAAAAGAAGGAGGGAAAGTGCTTTGGATAGAGGCAGTAATACAGTGCCTGACAAACCGAGAAAACGTAAGCAACAAGAAAGAATTACATAATTTTCTCTGCAAAAACTCTATTTAAAACAGTAAAAATAACTTCAAAATTAGTCGGACTTTTTTTTACCCAAATGGGCGAAGGGGACTGAATTACTTCCACGGGGCAATCGCTTTATAACTGGAAAAGTTTTTCATAAATTCGTTTTCAGTTCGCGGTTCGTATTCACTATTTCAAGGGCTATTCTTGGATGAGACGAAAAGCATGTTCTGATCCTGTGGTGTAAAGTAGGAGATATAAATGAAAACACAAAAAATGAGTAAAGACATATATATATTTTTTTTTTTTTTCAAATGAAACGTGGAATGCGACGGTTCCCTTAGTAGTTATGACGTTTGCGCACTGTCTGTCATCATTCATAGAGCTATAGATAAAATCGATTTTTTAGTATGGGATTCATTTCATTTCAAACTTTGCAAAATAGTCACATTCATGCGACAATACAGCTTTCGTACGTGTTATTTCAATGCCGGAATCCGGAATCGTTCGAAATAAAAACTGTGCAAATGCAATGAACTCAATTACGGAAGCAATTGAGGAAATTGCGGCGTTTGGATATCGTTAATATGAACAAAAAAAAACGACGGTGATTAATCACCGCTCTTCATTTGCGAAAGGGACGTCTGCGTTAGTGCAAGAGGGGCGTGCGAGGAGCACGCGCGTGAGAGAAGAAGCGGCGAGGTCGCGAATATATGGGCGCGAGTCACGCGAATAAACTAATCGACCGAAAGATTCCCAGAAAAGAGGTATTGGAAAGGTCAAAATGGAGAAAGAGAGAAATAATGTGAAAGAGGGAGAGAAAGGGGGAGAGAAAGGGGGAGAGAATGGGGGAGAGAAAGAGGGAGAGAAAGGGGAGAGAATGGGGGAGAGAAAGAGGGAGAGAAAGGGGGAGAGAAAGGGGGAGAGAAAGAGGGACGTAAAAGCACAAAACAAAACGACGATAGACGCAGCTCGAGCTAATTAAACCGAAAGCGTGAGATATTATTGCAGGAAAAAAAAGGTGCACGGAGTTAAATGCGAGTGTGTTGTAATTGTTTTTAAATGTTATTTTGAGATCGCAAGAGAAATCGAATGTTTTCCTTTTTGAAAAATAAAATCTCGAGGCTATCAAAATTAACCCCGTGGAAAACACGCGCCATTAACCAAATCTTCTTTCTCCCACTTCCTCCTCCGTTCTAATTCTCTCTCCATTTAATCTTTTCCTCTCTCTCTTCCCACACTTCTTCTCCCATTCCCACATTCTCTTCCCCGCCCCCTTTTCCTCCCCTTCGCTCTCCCCTCCTCACCTCTACCACCTACAAATGCATCCCAACATTGTGGCTAAACTCTTAAACACTAATGAACTCTCACTTTACAGTCTCCGCTTCGCTCCCTTTCCCTCCTACTACCTCTTCCAACTTCCCCCCTCCCACCCCCCTCCTCCTTGTATAACTTGCCTTGTGAATGGCTCTTACGAATGTGCCCTCAGGGTCGAATAAAACTTGGTTCCTCCACTTCTCCTGCACTCTGCCCGTCCTCCTCCCCTCGCTCACCCATCTGCCCTCTCACCGAGAGGAGGATGGTCTACGCAGAGCCCGCTCCGGGGCGGGAGTTATGCTCCGGGAAAATGGAAGGGGTGGGGGGAGAGAAAGAGATGAATGCGACGAAAGAGAAGGAGAGAGAGAAATAGGAGCGACTGAGGGACACGATGAGGTTGGTTGGAAACAAGGAATATAGAAGGCAAGAGAGAGAGAGAGTCGGAAAACTGGGAATGGACAGCTATTTCTGCTTGTATGGACCGAAACTTTATGGCCGCCAACTGAGAATAGAGATATACGAATATTATTTATAAATGAGAAAATTAAGGATGATAATCTTTCTAGGCACGGTAAGAGTTGTCATCAATTGTAATTATGTCATTTAACTCATCATACTGAAGATGTATTTTCAGATCTCATATGTACAAAACTAACGGAATGGTAGTCATGCATTGTAAAAAGAGGAAAATAAGAGAGAAGATTCCAAAAAGAGTCCTATCATTAATCCTGAACCGCATATTTTAATTGATCAAGCATTCATTTTGCGTCAACTGACGAAAAATACCAACATATAAAATACTTTATTAAGATAAGAATTCTACGTGGTTGTTCTTTATGTTTCCTTGTTACATGAAATAACTCTGAAAGGACATTATCGCTACTGTTGTTACTAATACCTCATAATCACTGCTGGATTTGAAGATAAAAGCAAATAAAGTAATAATGAAGCTGCTGTATTGGAAGTAGACAGAATTGCATGATACTGATTCTGTAGGAATATTCCCCACTAAAACATTCCACAGCAAAAATGTATTAACAGATTACTTTAAAGAAAACAAACTATTTACGAATAAAATTTTACTTTATGCTGTAGCTCGTAAAGGGTAAATTAATCAGAATGAAAAATATATAAAACCCGCAATTTAATTGTAAAATTAAAAAATTATTCCAGTTTTTAATATAAATAATATCATCACATAATTGGAAGATAGCTCGTGCAGTTCATGGTCTCAAAAATAAAAACAGATTAAGAAATAAAATAAGAAGTAACTTAATGCATTTTTTTACAAAACCATACAAGTACTTTTCCCCTGCTTCTGCACGGATAAGATATTGCTCCATAACGGACTGCTGGGCCGAGTTAATCTGCCATTCCCAGGAGCAATTCAAACTAAAAGAGGAGCTATTTAAGAGATTTCTCGCATATAAACATTATTACCGAGAAGGAAGAACGTGTTAGGGTTATAAGAGCACGTATATGCAATCCAAAATATTTTCGCAAATTATTTACGAAGAACTTAAATGATTCGCGTGTGTGGAATTTAATAATCTTAATTATAAATGAAGAAAACGGGTTATTAAATATTCTTTGGAAGTGGTACACCGACTTTTCAGATTACAGCGTAACTGCTCTAGAATTTAACACGAAAATCTCTTTGCGGATCACTGCGATATTACTGGTTTAATAAAAATGGAACTTGGAAGAGGAGGCCGCATTTAGAGGAGGCGAGGGCGTAAAAATGAATGGAATGGATAGAAGCGAGAGAGAGAGAGGGAGAGAGAGAGAGGACAGCGGCAGTAAAAATGAGTCGCAAATAATAATATCACGATAGAATCGTGAAACCGGAGGAAGCGAGTGGAAATGTCGATAGGTAATTCCATTCCGCTTTTAAAAATCGCTGATGTAAGCAGGGCAGATTCGAAAGAGACGTTTTACTTAATAGAAAATTATTTCATCTATGGTAAAGTAAAGCTGTTCTAACCCCTAATAAAATTAAATGCCAATAATTTAACTTGCAACGAAATTTGCATTCGATTGCAAAAATGATTCAATCCATTAATTCCTACGGCATAGCATTGCTCTCTTTAAAAAATTACTATGCAACCTAAGCGATTTTTTTTCTAAAACATTAACTCTATCATTTTCTTCCATTTTTACTAAAGATAGCCAAAACTATAACTTCAAGCAAAACTGCTCCGTAAAAATTCTAAAATTTAATTAGAATGAAGGTGATATTTCTCCGTTTGCAGTAACCACAAAAGGATTTAAATTCATGAGTCCCAGGGAGTGTATTACTCTAAATGGTATAACGTATATGGAAGCAAAAAAATGCGGCTTGCTATGCAAAGAGCGACCGAGTTTTTGCTCAATTAATAGGAAATAAAAAGCGTATATTCGGACAATAGATATTCAGCATCGATTTAAAATTGAATTTTCAAATCAGGTTATCATCTCTAGTGAACACATTCGTCCAATACTATGACAGGTTACCCTAATAACATATTTATATTTCATTATTGCGCATGAAATTGGAATGGTGTAATTCATGTCGCATTGCCCAGAGTTTCCAGAAGTGTCCTTTGCGATTAACCATGCTCTTTGTGTCATTTTCAGGCGTATTCTGTGTAATTTTTAGTATTAACATTAACATTGGATTTTGGAACTATCTCACCTTTTTAAAGTTGCATTCTTCAGAAAATCATTTTAAATGTTCTTACAACACGATAAAAACTAAATGACATATAATTTTCCCCTCATTTAATCCCAGGGAATATTTGTAATAGCTTCGAGAATAACCGCATCATAATGGAAAACACATAAAAGGCCATCGAGACCACAGTGTAAACGTCACTTTAGTAATTTCTAATTACATAGAAATAGGAGAAAGAGTGCGTGATATAAGATGAAAGATGCTGACGTTAGGGAAGAAAAATGAACTGATAGATATCACATCATTTATATCCGTTTAAATAACGCATAAAAATCTACAACAATATTTACTATCGAATTATAAGATTAAACAAAAATTCAACAAGTCTGATTCAATGTCGTAGCAACATACTTAACGCTTATAGACGGTAACTGAGTCGCGGGACTGCATGGTACCCTTTCGTGCACCAAGGTTACGGGCAGAAAGAAGAGGAATATTCGAAAGGAGAGACTGAAAACGTAGGAGTAACAGTAAGAGGGAAAGAGAAAGGTCTTTCGCTGAGCGGCAGTCATTACAAGTCGGCGGGAGGTAAACGCTTTGTGAGCGGTGCGGCGATGTGCAGCTAGGCGGGGACGAACACCGTAAGGGAGAGGGGATCAGAATGAAAAGGGGTTTTGAGAGGGGGGTCGAGGAGGGACAGAGAAGGAGGGAGGGGGAAAATGTGGAGGGGAGAGAGAGGACGGGGATTAAAAGATAGGAGAGAGAGATTGGAGGGGATTTGAAAATAGTCAGGGGAGGGTGGTCGGAGTGGCGACTGGGAGGAATGAGGAGACGCATATGAGGAAGGGTGGAAGAGGCGGTGCGGATAGCGCGGCGTAATTGAGGTTTAAGGGATGGGATAGAAAAGGACGAGGATGTGGGGATGAAGGGGGAAAAGGAGTGGGGATGAAGGGGAAGGAGGTGAGGGGAAGGGGGAAGGAGTGGGGGAAATTAGGAAGGAGGGAGAAGGAGTGAGGAAAGGGAAGGAGTGGGGAGAGAGAGAGAGAGAAGGAATAGGAAGGAGAGGATGGGTAGTGGAGGAGGGGAAAGAGTAGGGGAGGGGGGGGGGGACTCATCGGAATGGTCAAAAGAAGAAAGGTCGGTCGTGAAGAAAAATGAAATTGAACGGAATTTCGGAAAAAATATTGGTGGGTTGGAGGGGGCGGTCTTATTTTATCCGTTCTGATGTTCGGCGAGGGCACATTTGGGAGAATGGAGGTTGAGAGAGGCATGGGGGGAGGGGGGGGGGGGAGAGAGGGCATTACGAAGAGGAAAAAATACGAGTGGCATATTTTATGGAGACAATCGGAAAAGAGCGAAATGTAAATTGTTCGACTCTATTTGAGTTTTCTCGACAATGAGATTTGATTTTCCTCCGAGGATGAAAAACGCCAAAATGGAATGGCCTCCCAGGCTAACTTTTCTTGAAATGACTGACCGCGTTCATGGGCTTTTATTTAATGTTTAAGAAAATTTTCTATCATTCTCTATGAGAGTTTTACTCGTATTAGTGGGCATGACAGTTATTCCATGAAAAATTCATCCTTAAAGTACTTATGCAAATGTTATGCGTCTCATTTAGAATATATGTTTTTAAAATTTAATCTAGAGCACTGACAGTAAAAACTCATGTCAAATCAGATGTTTTTGACTGAAACTGTTAGAAAGTTATTTAATTAACTGAAAATAATTAATGTAATAAACAAAAAATGGTCCAGAAAAAGTTACAAGTCGGATAAGCGGAATGATAGGGATAGTATTACAATGTTATAACAAAGATGTATAATTCATTTTTCAATTTACTCATTAACCCTTACATAATTACTTAATTTATCGATTGATGCCACAATCAATTCGCCATTTAAAAGCGTTTAACCTTTATTTGAACAAAAGAACTAACGGAGAAGACATTACCTCTCCTGGGGTGATGAAATTTTCACAATCACCATGAGATTAAAAAGGACACATTGCATACTAATCGCCGCAAAAAAAGCTATCGCTTTGCATCAAATGTAAAAAGTTCGCTACGAATCTCGACTCAATTTTTATCTCAATTTTCGACAGTAAATTGTTAACCTATATCTGTAAATCTGCAACCTATAGTAAATGCATTAGTTTTAGTGCATTGCTGAAGTTCACTGTACGGAAAAATATGAAAAAAATATTGCGAACAAATATTTATTCGATTTAATATAATGCAGGTTGCACGAGTGCTATGAAGCATTACAATTCCCGATGTAAACCAGCTTAATTAGCGATCAATCTGTTAAGAATTTTTTTATCAAAGTGCTTTACAAAGTGTACATTATACCCTAACTTCATCAGCACATTAAATTGTACAAAGAGATGTACAAAAGGAGAGAGAAACCCCGAATTATAGTCGAATAACAACATAATTCGACGCCGTATTCCTTTCTATATTTTCTCACCCTTTCCCTACCTCCTCTCTCTCTCTCTTCCCCCTCTCTCACCGCTCTGTCTCCCTACTCTCTCTCTCCCTTCAACCATTACACGTCATCTCCTTTTCCCACCATCGAGTCAACCCGCCTCATTACCATCGACGAAAAACGCAGACATTTCCAAAACCCCACGACCTCAACTAGACGTAGCACATTCGTTGTCACTTGTCTGCGAGAATCGGCGATTCCGGGAATGAGAGAGAGGGAGGGAGAGAAAGAGTGGGTGGGTGAATGGAGGAAAAGAGAGATTTCAGAGAGGACAGGTCTTGATGCATGTGGCGGGGAAAGGGAAGGGAAATGAAAATGGTAGAGGCAAAGAGGGAGAGAGAGAGGCGTGGAGAATGGAATATGTGTATAAAGACGGGAAACACGAAGGGAAGTGAAAGAAGAGGGGGCAGAGGGATGAGAGGGAGAGAGGATAAGGGGATGAGAGCTCGGAAAAGAGAGAGAGAAGGAAAATAATGGGGAGAAGAAACGAGTGAGAAGGGTTTAAGAGATGGAGCGGAACGAGAAAGGAATGGCGCGAAGACGACAAGGTGGTGTCCAGGAGAGAGAGAGAGAAAGTGGATATTTGGGAGGGAGTGTGAGGCGTAGAAGAGAGAGAGTGAATGCAGGGAATGTGGAAGAGAGGCAGAGAGAGAAAGAACGGTTAGGCACTAATCGCGGAATACGGCGAATTGCAGTTCTGAGAAACGATTCGAAAGAGAAGATCCAAGAAGAATGAAATAGTTTCGGATATGACGATGGGAGAGCAAGGTGTTCTATGTGTAATGAGGCGGATAAAAGTATTTTTTTTAGAGAGAAACTGCGATGGGGGAGAGAAAACGTGAGGAGGATGTAACGGGAGCTAGGAGAGAGAGAGAACGGGAGGCAGGAGGGGAGAGAGAGAGGGTGGGGTGTGAGAAGACTTATCTCTCCGCATCCCCGACCGTTCTAACCTTTTCCAAAGGATAGAGAACTCACCTTTAACCAGTGTCGTCCTCCCTCACACCCAACTTCCTTTCCGCTTACTCATCACCTTTTACCCTCAACCCTCCTCTTCTCTCCTTTTCCTTCCCTCCCTCCCTCTCTCTCTCTCTTTGCCTCCCCCCTCCCCTTCTCGTTATCCCCTTTACCGCCATTTTGTCAAAACTCACAGAGAGAGAGACGCCTCTCCCCGCCCCCTTTCCTCCCCTTCTTCTCTCCTCCTCCTCCTCACTGTCCTGCACAGCTCTTACCCTGCCATCACATAAATTTCCACCTTTCTCTCTCTATCTTTTTTATCCATCCCACCCCTTTATCTTCCATTCTTTACCCCACGTTGATATCCGTTCCAAATCTTCCCTCCGCCTCCTTCCCATTCCATACCTCCATCTCCTCCCTCCTCCCCAAATCTCCCCCTTGTTAACTCCCTCTGCCTTCCAGCCGTCTCTCTCTCTTTCCTCCCTCTACCTCTCCCTTCCATTTCTCTCTTCCACCTCCATCCTCTTCATTTTGCTCCGTCTCTTCTTCACTCGAGTCTTCTCGTCCCTCCTCCAGACTCCAATCATTTTTAAAGAACCATTTCACCGCGATTTTGCGCTATTTTTACGTGGTTCCTGCCAAATGACCGACTCTGTTTCCGATCACTTTAACCGTCTCCTCTCTCTCTTTCTCTCTCTCGCTCTTTCCGATAGATAGCGCGAACGAATCGGGGCGCAGTGAAATATTCAGCCTCCCTTTTGATTACCCTGATTTGTTGACATTTACATCCCAAAAGAGAAAATTCATGGTCTGGGTTTTGATAGATCAATATTCAATCTAGAATGATTCCGGATCCTGATGAAAAATCCAGCTATCGAGTTGCCTTTTACCTATTTACATTCGGAAAATCACTGCCTGGGAAGAGACGAGTGGTCAGTACCAGGACTCGCTTATTGGGGCGCCTAAAGTAAATTCCAATAGCTAGCCTCTGCGTCACTTTCATTAACAGCAGAAACATTCTCTCAGTGCAACTTTCAACTTGTGAAGATCATACTAGCCTCAATATTTCAGCTCATGTTGAGGGCGTAATAACTGCGTCCCACTTAGAGATAAGACTGATTACAAGAGCGAATTTTAAAAATCCGTCTACTGCATTCGTTAAAACGTCATGATATATTCAGTAGACTACTAAGATAAATCGAGAAGTTCAAATGTGGGAACAAAAGCTATAAATCGCCAAAAAAAAAGCTTTAAAAATGGAGAGTCGATGCAAAAGTTTTAGTACATCTTTCCTTAAAAAGGACATCAGTTAAACTTTTTGTCTTACACTTTCACTACGATTATGTTTATGTTAGACAATATGAATGCCATAATTTCCTCGTGAAGTAAAGACAAATACTAAACATTCAACATGTATATTACGCCTGCGCCTTTCTCACGTAACCTGCAGTTTTGTAGTTATTTTCGATAATTGCAACTGTAACGCTCAGATATTCAGACAACACCTTGATGCCTAAAGTAATTAAGGAAATTATTTTTTAAATTAGTTATCCAAAGTGTTAGAAATGGTAAACTAGAAAAAATGCCGCTCCATTATTCAAGATGGATATATTTTTCTTATCTGAAGAAAACCTTCCACTTCCTCCTATATTAAGCTTCGCAAATTTCCTTTTTTCGATTGTCGTACTTTTGCGACATTCCCGAAATCACGAACGGACACGAAACGAAGCAAATTGAGCACAACGCGGACGGATTCGATATTAATCGCAAATCAAAGAGTCGTTCGAAGCCGCCACTAGCACACGAAATCAAGGCGAGATAATTGACGCACGGTCACCTTCATATCCTTCCAAATGCGTGCCGATCCCCTTCGGATTTACGCCCCATAAATCACCGGAGACATACCGCCACGGTTCCCCGACACCACCATCGCTGTCACAAGTTCCACGTGCAGAACTCAATGAATGGATAAAAATATCGCAAGATATCAGAACCGTCTATCCCTACAACTCCAATAAAACAACTTTTGTTGCCAGCATCGGTTTTTGTGAGGAGGCGAGGGGTAGGATATGTACCGTACGTGACTTCCCACACTCCTTCTCCCTCCCCCTTCCACTCTCCCTCCCCCCTTTCCACTCCCCCCCACCCCCCTCTCTCTCTACTCCCTCCTCGTCCTATGGCCCGGCACAAAAAAATCCTACGAAGCCGAGAAAAGAGGTTTTTGAAAACTACGAGAAAATCTCGGGGAAGACGTTAAGACGTGACTATACGGATCGCTTGGAAGGAGATTAATAACTCCACCTAACGGTAGGATGAGGATATTACAGACAAGGAAGAAGGATACGAAAGAAAAGGATAAAGCGCGGTGCCAAGGTTTCTTCGAGTAAGTTTTTTTAAAAGAAATATTGGCGAAGGTGGAATGGCAGGAGGGATTGGGATGGAGTCGTGGAGGTCGAGAGGAGTGAGGGCGAGGGAGGGAGGACAGTAGATTCAGGGATAAGGGGTGGACAGGTGTGGAGAGCGGCGAGATGGCGTTCCGGATAAAGACGCCGACTATGGAATGGGGAGGTAAGGGGACGGGAGGTTGGAGGGGGGAAGAGGTGGGGAATATTGGGAGAGGGGTGGATATCCTGGGGAACGGGAGGTTGCCGGGTACGTCGGAAGATGGCACTGTGATATCGGAAGGGGTGGGAGGAAGGGAAGAGAAAGTTCGTCACCCGGGAGAGAGTTATGAGGACGCCCCGTCACTTTGGGTTACCTATATAAGAACGATCCCATAGCAGTCAATTAACTCACATTCAAGATCATGAACTTTGCTAATTCCCTACGCGAATTCGAGAAAAGATGTATGCAGATGAAATTACACTTTCTTATGGGAAAGTCCTAACAAGTGCGTAAAACGAAGCTTTCTAATAAACCGTATTGCTTTTATGTACATTTCTGAAAACGTGTCTATATATATATATACATATATAGAAAACTTTCTCATGTAACCTCAATTGTTCAGAATCGATCACAACATAATTGACGAATTTTTAATTTTGCATTGTTACATCCAACGTTTTACGAAATGAAATATTAATTAAATACTAACATATATCACATTACATATATCTTATATTTCCATTATATGCTAAAATCTAGTTTTGTTTACATTACTACAAAAATTACAGTGAAACGTTAAGGCGTCTAATTTCCTTTCGTACACACACAACGTTTCGAATGTAAAATGAATAATATCATTTACGACGAAGAAATTAACGTAGACGTAAAAATTATTATAGCTATAGTATTACTTAGCTCGAATGAGGTTTCTTGTAATAAAATAAAAAGAGATTTCAAGTGAAAGTAACATAACAATGACAACTCTCCGCACCAAGAACCGTGCGGTCCCACCGTCGGAAATGCATAAAATGAATTTTTCGAATTTTCCAATATTTCCAAATTTTTCAATTTTTGAAATTTTTGGATTTTTTGAAAAATTTCAAAAGTTTGGTTGCATGTGTAGAAGTCAGTAATTTATTAAAACATTTAATTCGGCTATTGATTAGCACAAAATATATATATTCATAAAACGTGTTAAATGCATTATTAAAAATCTATCTGAGAGGCTCACCTATTATAGACACTATAAAATATGAATTATGGTAACTTTAGATCCATAAGGTAAACATAACGTTGTTCTTTTCCCAAATTTGTAGCGTGATGCACAGGACTTTGGAAGGTTTAAATTATATAAACATAACTCAGAAGCGGGCAAATACAAGGAAACTATGCGGATAATCCATTTTACTTGTTTCCTGACAAAATAACAATTTTGGATTTGGACGCTGAAATCTTTAATCATCGCCTTTAGATAAGGGAAAATCCAGTTGATGAACTCAAAAAGTCAACTCAATTATGAATGTAATCGAATAGTAAAAGCTTCTCCTTTGACATTTGTAATGAAAAAATACCTTCCTTAATACAGATAACACATTTTTTCCATATCCCTTGACTGTGGAGTTTAATGAATTAATGATTCCCTAGCGAGGTAATCTCAAGCAACCTGCTATTGTAATTTAATATTAAAATATTTTTCCATCAGGTCTTCAATTATTGCATTACTTCAGTAATATGCGATTTACACTAATTACTATTCCATACATAAATCAAACCCCAAGTAATACTTTTTTTAAAATTGCGATGATTATTCCAGGAAGCATTGCGAGCGCATGGATTACTTTTCAGGACACTTTTCGTTAATTATATTTTCCATTAGCATCTAATTAAAGGGTTTTTAAATAACCCATTAAATAAGAAGATAAAAATTCTTAAAAATGCGTTTTGAAAAGGATAATTCCTTAATATCATAGACCGCCAATAAATAATTAATGTGTTATAAGTTACATCATAAAACATATAAGAATGGCTATTTGTCGATCCGTTGTTTAATAGTAGTTATAAAATAGCCTTTCTGTTTTTATTGAAAATAAAGCATAAAATAATGCTATAGTAACTTTTTGACGTAGAAAGGTCGAAAATTAAAAATATTTGCCTCATTATCAGTTCTACTATCAGATTTGAATATGCTATCACTGTGATTACTAATTCTGCTGGGGCATATATATCTATATGTGCACCTCTTATTATTGAAGAATAATGAAAATGTCAAATGTACACTGACGGTGGGATTCAAAAATAGAGTTCAGGACTTCAATATAAATTGTTCCCTAATGGAATGAAATCGCCTTAAATTTTTCACAGCTGCGGTATTTCGCCTGCGCAAGACTACCAATCGCATTATCGATCAGAGTATAGCAGAAGACTAATTGTAACGAGAGGAGGGAGACATTTCCCAAAGCTTCTCTTTTCCATTGCCGTCTCTTTCCACCTTTTCCTCCCTCTTTCTCCCTCCCTCTCCCTCTCTCCCCTTCCTCTCTCGCCTTTCTCCCATCTCTCCCATCCGCAATGCCGGACACCAAAGTTTTGGGGCCCTGGGCTAATAGCTTTTAGGAGCCCCTATAAAGTTATAAAAATATAAACAAAACGTAATAATGATATTATATATTTTATTACAACAAAAGAATTACAATACCTAAATAAAAGAGCCGGTACATTATATTAATATATAATTACAAATCAACAATTAACATTTGTACTTATTTATGCATATATTCAAAAAATCAATACATTCTACATTTTCATTTCCTGCATTTTACAGTGGCATAGACTCTAATTACGTTATTATATGTTAGCGATATTGTTATATCACTTTCAGTTGATAATATGGTTAAATAATTTAATCTCTCTTCTGCCATGGTGGTATATTTTTGATGTAACTCATTCTTGAGAAACTCCTTTCTGCTTCGCAATTTGTAATTGGCATTGTCAGGTAAAATTTTAATATAGTATATAGATTGTGAAAGATATCCATTAAATTTTTTTCAAATATTAATTTTAACATAGAAGCGAACCACAAAAAAGTTTTTTCTTTAATGAGCGGGGCTTTGAGAATTTCAGGGCCCTAAGAACTGGAGTCTAAGGAAATGTCGAGATCGAAGAATTATGGGGCCCTATGCATTGCGGGGCCCTTGGCTGAAGTCCATATAGCCCATTCCTATGTCCGGCCCTGCCCACCCGAAACATCATCCCAATTCTGTTTGAATCCATCTCCAATCACGTGAAGCTCCACTTATCCCCTTTTCTCATACAATCATTTCGTTCGAATACGCAACATGGATTGAAAATGCCAATCCTTTAAATCCCATTCCGCCCGATACCATTTCTTTCCTGTATCAATCATTATTAGTTAAACGTTTGTGCCTTAAAAGTGGGGATTTTGTAAAATTAATCATGACTTTACTATAAAATTATTTATATATTATTTACGTAAATGCAATCGATCAATAAAAAGATCTAGCGGGAAAACAATTTTTTTGCAACATTTATGTAACACTAAATAAAATTAATTAAATTATGCCTTTTCTCCTTCATTATTTACGGAGAGGAGAAAATTGAACACAATTTTTCATTGTAGTGTTAACATGGCTCTACAAAGGATAGAGTATGCACAAAGTTACTTTTTTTATTCATGATGAGCATTTGGTTTTAAAAGAAAGACGAGGGAGATTAAGTCGAGAAGAAATACATTTTACTTTTCTTCGAAGGGAAAATATTTCGTACGAGAGTAGCCCATGGCAGTTCATTAACCATATAATTAAAACCGTTGTTACGTATGCTGTGATGCAAACCTTCGACATTTCCACTGTAATTGATTTTTCTATGCTTACACAATTTTAAATTTGGGAATTTTATAAGAAAGAAATACCATGCAATCTTGAGCTGTATAAATTCGTCCAAAATGTAAAACGCTCGTTCAGTTTCCGCCACAGCCAATTTTCTCGTTTTCCTTCAAACCCTTTCTCTGCAATATTTCTTCGCCCCCAATTGGTTCGCGCCAACACAATTTTAACTTCTCCCCTCCTCAGTCCGCTCTATGTTCTCCAGAAACCAATCAACGACCCCTGAACACCGCTGTGCCGATCCAGCGAGTCTTCTCCCTTCAGCCAACTCCCAACCCAACTCACCTCCATTTTCTCTCTCTCTCGGATAATTTATTTCTTTTTCTTTGTCTGCCTCTTCTTTGCTCTCGCCGCTTCGCCTCAAAATGCCTCGCGTCACTAAATCTCCCGCCTCCATCCTAAATTCTCCTTTCCAACCTTCATTCTACTTCTCTCTCTGCCCTTCCAGATTTCTTTCTGCTTTCTCTTCCCCTAATTCCATTCCCAATCCATCCTCCCTTCTTTTTTGTTCTTCTCTCTTTCCTAAACTTTCTTTCCCTTTTTCTATCTCTATATATCTTCCCGCTCTTTCCCTCGGTGGTGTTCCATTAATGATAGCCAATCAGGTTTGAGAGATCCATTCCCCGCCCTTTGAACAGTCTTTGCGCGTCCGTCGTTTGTTTAGATAGCTTTTAAAAGTCTCGAGGATTCATTTCCCACACTTTTATTTATTTTGATCATCGCCCTCCTATTTGTTTAATAATTATTTGCTAATATTAACATTTATTACTCGCGAGATGACTTTAGAATAGCTACAAGTAGCAGGTAAAGCTTCTCAATAAAAGATGGAGGGAAAATTTTCCTTTGCAAACTTTCCTTTTGTCTGTCTTTTTGTAAACAATGACGCGAATTTTGTTCTCAGAATGAATCGCATCATTCTTTGTAGTTTATTCACAGATTTTAGGCCGTCATATAACGAATGAATTGAAATCGTTCGCTAACTTAATGTTTACAATGAACAACTTTTTATTCGTTTCATAGGCCACATTGTTTTATCAGCAGTTGACAACAATAAAATTTTGGAAGACAGTAAAAATATTGGATATATTTGTAGAGAAATGAAATTAATATCCCTTTTCACCAATAAAATTCCAAATTTTCCTAGACGCGTGACGCATCATATCTAATTTTTGCGTCCTGTTGAATTTCAAATCGATTAAAACCGCTAAAATGTTATTTTCTACAGGTTAAAAATAATTAGGACACCGGAAAAAATGAAAAATTTTATTTAGAACGAGAATTGTGTATGATTATAAAATTTTAACATGAAACTTTCAAGATGCATTGAAGTACAAGCAAAATAGAATCACTTCGTTGTTGACAACTACATATGAGCAACGAAGATACGTGTCAAACCCTTTTCCTTACAATAAGTTCGCGCCTCACGAGAATGCTATAGATACGTCATCGGTCATCGTTACTTGACAATCGAACGAGCCGTCCGAAGCGAAATCTCCCCTTCGATGGAATTTCTCCGCAGCATCAGCAGTGTTTCCTCTTTCTCAACATCTTTCGTCAACCTTCCATTTCATTCCGTCCTCCATCTCTCTTCTTCAATCCCCCCCTCCTCCCCTCACCGTCCACTTTCCCTCCAACCGTGTCCCCTCTCTGATCACGTTCCTATCTCTTCCTATTCCTCCATTTGCCCCTGGCGAGCTAACACCTCCTTAAGCCCCGTCACAGAAGATAGCGCAAGAGAAGGATCTTCGGGATCCGAGAGTGACCTCGATCACAGATGCCAAGCGATAGCACTGGACATTGATGGCTCCGCCATTATAGGAAGATAGATCTAGGAGCAGTTTTTATATCCGGACGAATTTTGTCCCGAGAATCTCGTTTTCTACGACCCGATACCTGATGTGGCCTAAGTTTAGATCAATTCTCATTGCTTTATTCTTCAGATTGTCATTATACAAACACGTGCGGGAAGTATACAAGCGGATTTCTTGAGGGTGTTCGAAGGTATGTATTTGGACAGAATTTAACGGTATTCTTGAAATATCGCGGTAATATTGAATAAATCTCTTGGTTTCATTTGTTTTAAAATGTCAACGACATTTTCATAATATACGTAATTTACTAATCCATTGAAGGACCTACAGTAAATTTATTAGAGATTAATCAGGGATAAAAACATAGTTACTTTCCAGTATAATTCATTCGTGTTTTGATGATATTGTATTTTTCGGCGTATTTTGTTCTCCTCTCATTTAACTCGAGCAATGTAATTTGCTCAATGAATCGTTAAAAAATAAGGCTATTTATGAGTGAGAAATAGTGTTGCGTCAAATAGATAATTACTAGATCAGCGTTTCACAAACTAAGTGCCGTACAAAATTTTGTTAAATAAAAAAACAAAGATTTGGAAATGTTGGTAGGTAGGTCATAAGGCCAACGATTTTTCTTCTGCTAAATCGATGATGATGTGTTTGCAGCGAACGAATGCGACCAAACGCTATTATACCATAATTATAAATACACAACTTTATTTCAAGGTGAGGGTACCACGAAATTGTTTAACTTTGAATGGGTCTACAACAATTATGAGAATCACTGGCCTTTAAAGTTGGTCTTCTAACTTGGCGCTGTTCATGTACTAACGGTAGTTGCGATTCTCAAGCGGATAAAATTTTTGAAATATTGCCGAACAGTAAAATTCTTTGCTATAATTACAAAAACAAACTTCTGCGCCATTAGTTGCATGTTTATTCATAAAAATAGTGCTCTAGCTTGAGACTTTGAGCGTTTACTCATCTTATATTACTATAGTTTCGATGACGCCGGTTTTTTTATCCGGAAAAATAGTTCGTTCCATAATTTCCGTCGCTATGATTTACATTTTTGCGGTATACGTATGTACTTACTGAAAAAATAAGAAATATTTAATTTAACTGTTCTTAAATTTGCCTAAAATTTCCATTCCGTTCTGTGGCATGTTTTGTTCGTATTTCGTGAGGTTGTTAAATTATTTTCCACACGTTAAAATAAAATTATATTAAAGCTACTCAAAATTAGTTTAATAACCGCATAAAAAAACAAGATATCACGTATTGTTCTGGTTTTTTTATTCCTTAGAGCACGTTATTCCCAGTATTTGCTCCTTCATAATCATGCCGCTGTGTCATATCTCCACACAGTCTTTTCATCCAATCCGCCTGTCTTTCTGTCTCTTACTCAAACGCACATTTCGTCCATCGCTTCCGTTGTTTTCGCAACTTTCGGATTTGCGGGCGGCGAGTCCAAAGCCATTCGCAGAGATGTGCATCTATTACGTGATTAGCAAGGCTCAGCGCAGGAAAGGATAGGAAGGGAAATTGAGTTTATCAAATGGGATTCTGCGGTCTTTCTCCCACGCACCTCCTCATCCCTTCTCTGCGTCTCTTTGCCTAAACCACACTCTCCCTCTCACGATCAACGCTTCAACGCTCTTCCTCCTCTCTTCCGCTGGCCTCCTCCTCCCGTGACGTCGCTCTTACCGCAGAATTCCACTCCGGATGATCTGATGGCATGAGCCCCGACTCCGCCTCGTTTTATGGGTAATGAGGTCCCATTCGACTCGTTCAATTTGATAAACGGGGATTTCCATTAGGTGCGTCCGATGCGTGATTATTTACCTCTCTTTGGGGAGGGAGAGGGGGAGGAAACGAAGGGCAGGGAGTGACCGATGAAAGGGGAAGTAGGGACTGCTAAGCCAATTAAGGACACCTCTTCGCCCGCCAGCGGAGGACGTGAGCTAGCGAATGATAACGAAATTTCATTTCACCAAAAATATACTCGGGCATGAAAATTGTTTCGGAAGCTTCAGTTTTATCGTTTGTTTACTTTGTCTATTCTTTATAACTGCTATGCACGCGACGTGCGGAACTGTCGAAATTATGCGATATTTGTGGGGGAAAGGGGCATTGAATGGGTAACTCACGTGAGAAGCTAACACGTAAATCAGATGGAATTCTAAATAACATGAACTGGCAATATATTTTAATTAAATTCCATTTATATTCCCCTATAAAAGTCGGTATATATACGATAAGTGAATTTAATGTGCAAAATTTGTTTTGAATATCGATTTGATGTATAACCAAATAATTGGAAAATATAGACACCGACTTCGAAAAAATTGTCTTATTTAAACATTTGTCTGGCTAGTAGAACGCCGATTTCTATCTTCGTCTAACAAAAAGACTAGATAATCATCTGATGATACACGAACCCTTCAATAAGGGAGTTGAAAATAATGCATCTAATTATAGGCAGTTAAATATAGGAAAATTAAATTCAGTGCAGTTACATGGATAATACACAAATATATGAGATAGGGCGAATAGACTATTTATATAATTATAATAATTTTTTATATGTAACATTATATAATTCTGTCTCCAACTACTCTTTTATCGACTCTGCTTAAAAAGATAACTGCAGTCGCTTATCATTCTGACTCTAAAAATTCAGTAATGGATTTGGCTCCTTTCTTTCGATGAAAAATTTCAACCGTTTAATTTTTACTTCATTAATCGTGAATT
This sequence comes from Uropetala carovei, assembly GCA_036926305.1. NCBI lineage: Eukaryota > Metazoa > Arthropoda > Insecta > Odonata > Petaluridae > Uropetala > Uropetala carovei. The sequence continues at coordinate 678,569 of JAXCHB010000010.1, forward strand.
ATGCAGCAGAGGAATTAGTTACAATATAAAATTTTAAAACTACGAATAGATATTCAGGATGACATTCAGTCGGATTTTCATTTTACATTTCTTCGCTTGCTATCATGATACAAACGAGTTATTATTAATAACTTATACATATGCATGACATCTGAAGAATTTAAAGATATATTTTGCTATTTATTTGCCAAAAATTAATTAACGAATGACTGAGGTTTTTGCGCTAGCATTAAAACATCCGTTCCTCCAGTCCTTCCCTGATTTAAAAACTAAAGTAGCAAAAAAATATGGCAAAATAAAAAACTGGCGAAAACGTTATCATGTAACCCTCAAATTTTCGTCCAAATGCTTTTTAAACACCTTACCAGCCTGGTTGCACGCAAAAGGCTAAACCCACCTTTAAAGGTATTCGCATGTTTCGTACTGTAATAATCGCGGTATATCCACCATCGCAAATTCTCCGCACGAAACAATCGCGCCGCAGTGGACGTACGAGGGCAAAAAGGCGTGCAGCCTTCGGAATATTCCGCACCTTTAATCGCGGTTATAATTCGTCTTTGGGAATCCTTTGCGACGGCCGCCTCGAAAACACACCTCAGTCGTCATATCGCCCAGGTTACTGCCGTCACAAAACTCGCGAACCCTCAACCACACGATCTTCATGCGCCGCCGTCGGCCGCAGCCCTAAAACCCAACCGCACCACCAAACACGGAAGACCCGCCGCCGCCTCAAAACCCGTACCACTCCAAAGCCGCCTCCCCTACACCCCTCTTATCTCCCTCTCTTCTACACTTCCTTCCACAGTCATTCTTCCCTTCCGCCCATGAATATGGATCGCCAGGGTTCCCTGCTTTGCCGAAACCCCGGTTTCATGCGCCGTGCACACCCAAAATAAACCTATTCTACAGCTACACGGTTCATTCCCTCTCCTGCCCCCCTCCTCCCTCTCTCTCCCTCTTTCTCTAACCTCCTCCACCTCTCTTGTACCTCCCTCCCCTCACTCCTTCCCACCCGCACGCTCTAGCTCCTCTCCCCCCCCCCCCCCCCCCCCCAAGCCCTTGAAAACTCGCCCCATATACCCCCACACTACGAGACCGCGCCCTCTTCAAGGGGGGAATTTCTCCTTTGGAGAGTACATCTCTCTCCCTTCGTGTTCAACCACTCTCTCCTCTCCCCCTCCCCATTTTCTCCTCTTCCCCCTCCCTCTCCTCTCCCTCGTGCTTTGACGGCCAATAACCAACCCCTTTTTCCAGGCTCTATTTTTATTTATTTCTCTCTTCTTCTCTCCAGACTGCGTATTCCATTTTCGACTTTTAACAGCGATATCCCAAGTTACAACATCTCCGAGAAGAGAAGCAATAACGCAAAAAAGCGCCAGCGAATTACCTTTCTCGATCTTTTCCATCTTCGTATCTGCTCGTTTCTTTCGCTGTATACTTGTGTTCCGTAAAATGAAGTCCTCGCGCGATTTCTCATTTCGCATCGCTCTGCGCCTTATTTTATTTCGGCGTTTTTGAGCTATAAAGTTCAACTGTTATATACTTGGCTCTCAAAAAAGAAGACCGCCGCATACTATATTAACTGCTTTAGCTCGCCTTATTTTTCTTTTAAAAATCTGCGTCAAACGTGAAAAATTTGAAATGGGCACCAACTCTTGAAAAGCTTTAAAAAAAATGGTATCTCAGCCTGCCTCGGATAATAACGTAGATATGCATAAAATCTACGCTTCTTGCTACATATTGTTGCAATTTTCTAAATAAATTTAACTTAATGGAGTTGTTTCGAAGCCAATCCACTGTGAGACTCGGAGAAATGAAATTCCCTGACAGGATTTAACAAAGCGTCACATCTGATAAATAATTTGAAAATGAATTTTACTATAATTAATATCTGAAAACCGCAAAGTTTGGAGGTGAAAGATTATTTCAGTCACGATGCAAATTGAGAACTCGCAGAATCCCCTCAACCCGCAGCAAATTCTTCAAGTTTTACCGCAGCATGTTCATCGGGTGCCACACTAGCTTCCGTTCGCCAATTCTGCGGAAATAAAACGAAAATTTTTCGGATGACTCGTATATGCGCACGCAGAATTTTTTCAAAGGCTCGAGTTTAAGCAAGGGAGGGAAAGGGAGACCACCTCCCAAACCTCTCCCTCTCTCTCTCTATCTCTCCTTCCTATTTCCACGTATTCATCTCATATCTCTTCCCTCGCAACTCTTCGCATATTCTCTCTCCATTTCCATTCTCATCATCCCTTTCTATCTCTCCGAATCCTCTTTCGCTCCTCATTCCTGTCATCTCTATTTTTCGTCTTTCTCCTCCTATCACCCTCTCCCCCCCCTCCCCCCCCTCCCCCCGCGCGCACGCACTACCTCTCTCTCTCCCTCAGTTTTTTCTTCCTTTCTCTCTCTCTCCCTATATCTCTCCCTTGGGTGGACGACTGAGATCCAAGCACGTGATGGCGAAAGGGTTTTGAGGGTGCTTCAGCGGAATCAGAGGCATAGAAGCCAAGGAAAGCCCAAACCGCATCGGATTGCTATCCCTTTTCAAGACCGCATCCTCATCCGCTCCCTTTACCTTCCCCTCTCCTTTTAGCCTACGCTTCTCCTCCCCCCCCCCCCCCCCCCACGCCCTCCCTCCAATCCCACAGACCTGCCTTTTGAGCCAAAACACGATACCTACACCCTATTCCGCCCCTTTCCCTAAAAACCCCTTCTTTATTTTTCAATGGGCCTTCCTCTCTCTTTCTCTCTCTTTCTCCCTCTCATTCTCTTTCTCTCCCGAACTCCCTCCTGAAGTGGGAGCCATTCGTAACCGCATTCAGTTGCGCTGTATGGGCGTTGATTCTCGTTCCGGAAACTCAGGACGATCGCCTGCTTAAGTGTTTGTTTGGATTTATATATATATTTTTTTCGGAAATATTCGTCTGATTTGCGACGCAAAATTATTTGGAGATGGCGGTGGTGCATTAGCAAATACTGATTGAGCAAGGAAATGAGATACGTTTGCAGGGAAGGAAACGCGTTAACAGTTCGATACAGCCGCACCACCCCCGAGGTGGTGTTTGTAGCAACAGGAATTCTTTTAAATATCACATTTCTCATACTTTATACGAGTAGCAGGAGATTTTTGTTTGAGATGCGGGATGGATAGGCAACGATTTCAAACCTTGTTATCCGGCAGATATAACCGGATAAAATCAAAATCATAAAAATTATCCTGTAGATTTATTAAACATTAACGGAATTTCGCATCAAAATGACGGAAATTTTTCAGAAGAGGATGTTTGCAATCTATTTCAATCACTCTGCTTAATTCGTTGAATTTTAACCATACGAGATTTATATTTTAAGTGTACTTATATATTAAAAGTTAAATGCATTTCAGTACAGTTCTACGTGTCTAGCAAATGGAATAAAAAGTCATTCGCTGTGAATTTAAACAAAAACGAGGGAAGAAATTGTAAAATGGGGAATTTATAGGCTATTCTGAACAATACTGAGAGGAGGTAAAATGCACTGACAACAAAATCAGCTATCTCACAGCTTTATATGGCCGTATGCTTGCTAGTAAAACATTAGAATGGAAGTTAACTGTGGGTTTTTACGTTGTGTTGAAGAAACTGTTCCAAAGAGCCCAACGGCGGTGCGGCAAATACATTCTATTCGAGAGATCTCTCGAGAAACGCACTTTCTTCCCATTTGAAGCAGAATCACTTAGCAAGAGCCTGCGCATGCGCGAAGGATACGCATCCGCGAAACAATTTCCGCGAAACATATGGAGTTTGAGGGTTGATGTGCGGCCGCCCCTTCCTTGTTGCCGCGAGCGGCTCCATGTTCGAATTTTACGGAGAACAACATTAGGCATAGGGATGGGTTAACTGTTCGCAACAAAAACGCTACCGATCACTCGGTTTGTTAACAAATTTTCTGCCTGTTTGCTCTAGTGTGCATTTTCTTTCCACTTAAATAAAAATTGCGCATGAACTGGATTATGGGAACAGTTCTCTGCGATCACATATCGAAACCGATTTGTGAAATCTTAAACTGATTCCAGTAAAACGATATGGCCAAGATGAAACAAAAGTTTAATACAAAAAATCGCATTTTGAAAATTTCATTCTATTTCGTCGTACCAACATAAAGTTATCCCTTGAATAAAATATCATAGCACAAGCAAAGGGAACGGAAAATAATTCAATTCACATAATCGTCTGAGGAGCACAAAAATATGCGCGCCTGCGGACATATGCTAAAACTGACTCTCGCATCAACCTTACGAAAACGAACAAATAAATCCGATCGCTGCCATAGCGACGAATCTTCCATCGGAGTAGTACGTGGAGAAAGTGATCTAAAGGTGTGCTTTTGACGGAAACACGTCGAAGGAGAAGCGAGTTTAACGGAGAGAACAAATATCTTCTTCGCTATCTATTCCCCGCTAGCTGAAAATCGCCGAAGGAACCGGATTCCGCGAAAAAGAGACAGAATCCTATGCTACCATTCGTTCGAGAGATAACGACGGAGGGAGGATCGGAAAACGCGCAGAAAAGCGGAATGAGTGGATGTAAAAAGAGCGAAAATGGAAGAGGAGGCCAAAAAAAGAACTGCGTATCATCAGGTGGAGTAAGCCATAAAAATAAATAAAAAATGGAAAGGATAAGGACTGCGTATGGAGGGAAGATATAGAGGAAAAGAAGGAACAGATAAAAGGGCCATTATGTAAGTGGCAGAAAATGTAAATAGCGCGGATAAAAGATGAAGGTGAATGGAGAGCCAAATGGAGAGAATGTTTGAAAACGATAGAAGGAACAGAAACCGCAAGGAAAATGCAATTAATGCGAGAAAATCGTGTGTACGGCATTAGTCGATGTAATTAGCGAATTCACCTCCGTTATAAATTTAAATGTAATTAATTTGTATTATCAAAAGGTGCCTCGCTCGTTTCCAATTATTCTTCGTAAAGAGAGAGAGAGAATAAGAATTTTGCAAGCGCCCTCGTACTAATAAAGCTGGTCTGGAGACGCAAAGCTTCCGCGCCTCACAGAAAATAAACCTTAAAAAAATGTGTTATTCACGTCATCGATTAAAAAAATTCAGAATAAGGAGCAGAGAAGATTACTGGGCGGCTAGTGAGAGGAAGAAGGAGAGAGAAGAGGAGGGAGGGAATGGGAGTGGGGAGAGAGAAGGGGAAGAAGAGAGAGACAAGAGACCTCCTAGTAATAAAAGGAGCGGCTTACTTAAGATAGAGACGCCGCCCAACTCTCTCACACGCATACCTTTCACAACGGCACTCGATAAGAGATGCTAACGAGAGTGCCTTCCAAAAGCGGCACACAGAGAGCGAGAGAGAGAGAGAGAAAAGGAAATAGAGAGAGCGTTGTTAGAGGTGAGAGAGAGGGAGGGGGGGGGGGGGGGGGTAGTTAGAGGATAGGCTGCAGAAAGAGGGAGAATGTGGGCAGAGGACGGAGCCATTTGAAAGGAAAATGAGAATGGTAGGTGGGCGGGGATCTGTAGGGGTGGAGGAGTGAAAGGGGGAGGTAAAGGGAGAGGTAAAAGGGGAGGTAAAGGGGGAAGAATTGGGGAGAGGGGTGTGGGGTGGATGTGTCGGAGGAGGTTGAACCTGCTGCGCCCGTGCTTACGTCGTACAAGGGCCAATTGCGTGGGGTGGGGGGTGGTGGGGGCGGAGAGAGAAAATGAAGCCGGAACGTTTGAGGGGCGTCGAAGAACGAGGGGTGGGCAACCGGGAGGTTGTGTGGGAGGGGGGAGATGCAATTTCCACGGAAGGAGAGGAGAGAGAGAGAGATGTTTCTGTGTTCCGCGGACGCAGGATGATCCGCCTTTGAAATTGGCTGCGCAAAGCGAACGCAAATGTCTCGGACAGATTTCGATCTAGATAGCTCGCGTTAAAAAAAAAAGATAAGAGGAAAAAGATCGTGGCCAGCCGAAAAAAAATAAAACGTCGAACAGTCTAAAACCGATGACCGGAAAGTCGTTTGAGTTTACGCCGCTCGCTCCCGTTGATATTTTATGAAGCGGTCGTATTTCGATGCGTTTAATGGAATAAAGAGGTCAGAGGTACTTTACTTTTTCATTAATGGTGTAAATGAAGCCGTAATAAATTGTTTACAATGGCGAGATTGAAGGTAAACAAATGAAAATCATATTTAAGTGCGCGAATTAATTATTGGAAACACGCTTAGCCCAAAGTATCTGCCTAGTAACTTTGCTTCGCCCTAACATTTTGAAATCATCGCCAAATTGAATTACCATGTTTAATCAACGGAGGCAGAGAAACAATGGAACGATTCATTGGTAAAATATTTGCATACCGTGTCAATTTTAAAATACTATAGGCATAATCACAATTAATTAAATGAGAGTTTAGAATAATTTAATGAATAACAAGCAGTAGGATTGTTGTTTATCGGCGAATTTCCATCTATTTTGCAATTGTACGAGGACATGTGATTCGTCACGAATACAATTTGCATATAAATTGATAGGCAGATTTTTATCGAAATTTCTCTCACAACTCAGGAAACCTTATTTTCCGTGTCCATACCAAAAACGTATTTATACGTTTTTCCGACATATTCGGCGAAATGCTCCATGCAAACTTCAAATTTTTAGTGAGAGCACTCGTTATAAATCCGAACCATCCGACCACAATCCGCGCCTCCAACTCCATTTACCAACATGACATGTTCCAGTGGTCACACAATTTTCAAACCTATGTTAAATAATCTTAGTTTCAACTTATTATGTCTGATATAAATTTCCCAGAGAAGATATATTTTTCGACCTCTACAACTTTCATAAAATAGACATAAACGATTCCGTAGGTAATTTTACATGCGTAGAGTTTTTCTTTTTCCGATGTGGTTTCCAAGTATAAAAACGAAAAGGGCAAGCTTTTCATTTTTCCAGTTATGAGTATCCGATGAAATTCGTTTTTCATCTAATATCCATTGGATGCCGATAAAGCCACTACGGTGCCTTTGGCTCCGTCTAAAATTGGAAGCGTCCGCTTTTCCCCCGAAAATCATTCACGCAAAATTAGGGCGAAAAGCTATACAATGCGTGATTTCATTTCCTCCCGAACATAATTCCTGAATTTCGATGCATGCACTCGCATGATCGCAATGCCGAAACGCTCCCACAAAAAAAAAAAACGGATTCTCTGGAAGATAATCAGGATGGCAGCGGAGCGAAAGCACGCCCGTGCCTGCACTCAAACGAGAGACACGTTCTCGTTTTAATGTTAAATAGCGCGCGCGGATAAAGATGCGATAGGGAACAATGCCCTCTATTCACTCGGCGTGAGGTGACGTTCAAATGATCACGATGCGAGTTCACTGGAATTGTTACGCCCAAAACATTATGAACGAAGGGGTGAATTCCTTTGAATCGTAATAGGAGAACTGAATAATGAAAAGGAGGGAAAAAACGGAGAGAAAAGATAACTGAAAACGTAAAGGGGGAGTGGAGGAAATAAATGAGAGAAAATGAAGCTAAAAAAAGGAGTGAGAAAAATTTTTTCTTTTTTAAAAAATATTTTCACCTCCTACAGAAAAATACAGCTTACGTTGATTGAACCACTAATAAGCTGAATTCCCAAGAAGGAAGAAGAGGTATTAAAGATTTCGCGAAGGAAAGATAGCGTCGGACTTCAGGGGGCCTTTGGGAGCATCAAGATGATGAGGAAGAGCAGAATCAAACATCCTCATTCAAAAAGGATTTTCCAGGATCTTCGTCCAAGATCCGCGATAAAAAACAGCCTTAGCCACAATTTACGAGAAAAAGTCGTAATTGGACAAAATCCTTTAATCCTCTATAAGGGTAATAACGGAATAAGCTTATTATTAAAGCGGAACAGAGCAAAAGTTGCAGCGAATTTATGCAATCTATTGCTTCACGTAATCCATTTAACCGCGTTATTGTGCAACAGTGACAAACAAATTAATGTGGAACGTTTAACAAAAACGTCAGCCGTTTTTAGCTTCTAGTTTTCATTTTGATCGCTTCCGTACATTTTTGGTTGGCATTATTTGGTATTCAGGAAAACTACGTGATATTCCTTCGTTTCAGTAAAAACTCTTTTTAGCTTTCACCCGAATTTGACCTGAATCAGCAATGAATAACACACAAAACCGTATTTCTGGCCAAGACACACAAGGAAAATATTCTTCGATTCAAATATCGATAACAATGACGTACATTCCATGATTAGATGCTTAATGATTCATGGAAGTACTCGATGGGATTTTCAAATAGGTTCAGATTGGAGTTCAAAGGTTTCATCCTAACCACATGGAGACGTAATGGTTCCGAAATTCGACCAAATACTTGTTTATGTTTCCGGGAATAAAAATACCGATACGTGGCGAAATGAAAACCAATAGCCAAAGATCCGAAGAGAATACATAAGCAGATATCGACGTGGGATGTGTCTCGGCATGTAAATGCATTTCATTAGACCAGTGGTTCTCAAACGTAGGGTCGCGACCCCTATTGGGGGTCGCAAGACAATTTTGGGGGGTCGCAAGAAAATTTTGGGGGGTCGCGAGCAGTCTTCGCTATGCCAACTTATTTCTTCTCATTCTATCAATCCTTTAATTTATAGGTTATAAGTCAAATTTTTGTTTGATCGAGGATTGGAACCTTCAAAGCAAGGCAGTTGTTAATTTTAATATATTTATATTTAATATAAGAAATATAATTTAATAATAAAATTTTAATTAATACGACGTCTTATACTAGATTCGATCATTTTCTAAGTCCTCATATTTCTCATATTTATTGTAATTCATGGCGATATCTGAATTTTTGATGAACTAATTTCTTTTTGGAAAATGTGGAAACAAGCGAGAAAATCTGCTATCACCGGGAATCGAACCCGGGTCTTACCATTTGTCGGGTGGACATTCTACCACTGTACTGCAGACTAATTCTAATGTAGTTTATCTGTGTGCAACAACAAGAATGTTCCAGACTATTTATAATGTAGTGAATAATTGAATCAAAATATGCCATAGTACATCTTTTTTTTAAAGAGATTCATGATAAAATTTAATGAAGGTTTTCCTTAAGATCCAGCTATTTTTTGAACCCAAGTTTTTTAAGTACTCTTCAGTGCGTTTTATGAAAAAGTATATATGCAAAAAGTTTTTTATATATTTTTATTAACTCTCAAAAAATCACGGGGGGTCGCGACGACCGAACATCCGCACGAAGGGGGTCGCATGGCAGATCTGCCTGTGAAACACTGCATTAGACTGTTCCAGTTAAGTTGAGGATATTTTCAATGACATATATAAATATAACAAAAAGGGCCAAATGTTATAAAATGTTTTAACACCGTAAAAAATTACAGAAACATTCCTTCTGCTACGAGCATACTGGATTTTTCTTGCTACACACTCGCATCTAAGTTATGCAGCTAATTTTCAAGTCATCTAAGAAAAATGTTTACGTCAAAAATGGAATTTAACGCTCTCAAGGAAAACTGAACCTTCTAATCCAAAGTAAAAAACTTTAAAAGTCGTTAAAAACGTATGAAATTAATTTCGTCCTCCAATTCTCGCTGTTTTCCATTTCTCATTTTTTTTATCGGAAAAAATAATCGCGGCTCGCGTTTTAATTCGTCGGAAGCTCTTTTCTATTTCAACCGCGGCGAATTTAATCCACACCGATTCGAAACAACTCCGGCATTTCTCCCGGTCGCGCGGCGCGGAAGACTCCCATTATGTGTGTCACGCTATCAGATACTCGCGATAATGAAGTTGAGTTGGAAGGGGAATCTAACCATTGCCGGGGGATTTCCACGGAGAGGAAGTTTTCCCAAACTGCCAAAATGGGGAGTGGGAAGGAAAAGAGAGAAGGACGAGGGGGAGAGAGGGAGAGAGAAATATTCTCCCTTCTTTCAAATCCCTTGCTTTCCCTCGAGAAGACATCTTGCCTCATCTGAAAATCAGGTTGCCAAGAATTAGACGGAGGGATAAAAAGGGAAGAGAAGGAGGGGGAGTCGAAGGAGGTAGATAAGAGGGAGGGAGGGGGGGAGTGTTAAAGGAGATGGGGGAGAAGGGGATGTTAAAGGAGGGAGAGACTGGAGAGAGGGGTTGCAAAAACAGAACTTCCCTTATTCCGTCCTTCTTTTGTCAACTTCCGAGAAAATCGCATCTCGGCTCTTTCTCGGAATATCCGGAGCTCATAAGGGCATTAGGGATTAGATTATGCCGCGTAGCCAACCGTCGCGTCCTGAGCGAGCGATAGGGTCGTATTCGCCATCAAATCAATTACAGTATTTTTGCCGGAGACGATTTCCGAGAATCTTCCATTCAGTGTTGTTTTCAACCTAATCCCTTCATCTGCATCCTCCTTCACCTCCATTTACTGAGAATCTTCAATTTTCTCACCAAAGTGTCTTCAATATAAATTCAGTTCCCTTTCATCGCTTGTACGAATCCAGCGAAACTTGTTTCTATATTCCAAAATCGTGCCTCTATGGCCTTCAATTAATCATAATTAGGCGTTGAGTCGATTCGAGAGGTGCAACTGCCATTTAAGACGACCCGGTTAAAGGTACGATATACTATAATAAGGAAATCACACGCGGATATTCTGCAGCTTGTAACAAGCGACAAACAAAACGATTACATGATAAACACTAGTGAAATTACTATAAGCTATATTTGGATTCTATAAATATTACTTAAATTTAACACGTTTTGCGTTGTAGTTAAAGCCCAGCTATTTAATATTTGCGTCTGATTCTTTTTGTTGAATTTTTAGGCGTTCAATAGATGCAGTTGCTTTCAAAATGATTCATTCCGTGGGGTAATTAAGTCTCATACACATCGCATTTACTTTTTGTACCGCAATGAAACCAACGCTATTTGCGAAGGTATTTTTTGCAACGCTTTTTCAATATGTCCCCTTTCTTTAATAGACACCTTAATGGAGCTCTTTCGTTTTGCACAGACACCTTAACAAACAGATTTTAAAGATCTTACTGCAAAAATTTATGTCTCCCAGGCCATTTAATTGAAATGAATGGAAACTTAATGTAAAATCTCGTGTGTCCACCAGCGCATGACTTTCTCCATATAGAGCAATGAATATGAATGCTCACTACATCAGCGTCCTCGGGAATATTTATCAGCAATTACACTTGTGAATAATTTAAAAGCACATCCAAGGCTCTATTTAAAAAAAAGAATAAATCAAGAAAATTTTAGCTGCTTTTATGTTGATGCGGGATTAAAATTACCCTTGGCAGTGTACGCAAGACTGTCGACAATTAGAACTTTTAATCATAGCAGCGGAAAAAATTGTATCACTTAGCGCCGTATGTAACAAATTGGGAAGAAAAATCAAAATGTCTTAAACAATCGGTTTTATGAAAACATGTTTCAAAAACGTAGAAAATTACATTGTCCACTATTTTTATAAGAACAAACAATGACAAATTGAGTTTTAAATGAGATATTTAAAAAAAAAAGGATAAAACAAATTTAAAATTTTTTTAGGGAATACACTTTTATGTGAATTAAAATGCACTCAAAAGCAAAAAATAATTTTTTTTCGAGATAGATATTGTTATTGAAATTTTTGTATGCTTCATAAAAGTGGATGGCTTATTGTCGGAAATGATACTGGTATAATAGAAGAAATTAGTTGGCTTTTTTTATCAACCAACTAATTTCTGCTATTATACCAGTATCATTTCCGACAATAAGCCATCCACTTTTATGAAGCATACAAAATTTGCGATAACAATATTTATCTAGAAAAAAAATTATTTTTTGCTTTTGAGTGCATTTTAATTCACATAAAAGTGTATTCCCTAAAAAAAATTTAATTTGTTTTATTTTATACTTTTTAGTCTTTTTATTAAAATTATCTAATATTATTATTAAATATTCTTTAATAAAAATATCCAAAATTCGATCTGTTTTGAAAATTTTCAATTTGGAAAGAAGTGAGTTGGCAACCCTAAATGTTGGTGGCAAACAAGATCCCCTAAATGTTGGTGACAAACAAGATCCAAGTGAAAAACAATAAAAGTGTAGCCAAAATTCGATTTGTTTTGAAAATCTTCAATTTAGAAAGAAGTGAGTTGGCAACGCTAAATGTCGGTGACAAACAAGATCCCCCGAATGTTGGTGACAAACAAGTTCCGAGTGAAAATCAATAAATGTTGGTGACAAACGAGATCCAAGTGACAAGATTCAAGTGAAAATCAATAAAAGTGCATAAAAAATGACAAGAATAAACCTCAACTTCCGGTTGAGTAGTTTCAGCCAAAACCTTTTCAGATCTTCATTTCCTTAAAAAAATCATAAATAGAAGATTTTCTGCTGATTTGAATGTTAGTTTTCGAGTTAGAGAGCCCACAAAATTTTGTCACACACACACACACACATATCAGCGCAAAAATAGTCAAAACGTACTCAGGGGAGACCAACGTGTATATCCATTAAAATCTCGAATTCGATTTTTTTCACGAACACCTACAATAATTTCTCCTATACTAGGTATGGAGTAAGTAAAAACGTATACTTTTAAACAACATCGTACAGGTGATATCTCAGGTGCCTCTCAACGGGGGAGCCGGATTTAAACCTGCATTTATTTATCTCTTGATCCTTATTATTCAATGATAAAGAGAAGTTTCGTTTTAATCTTTATAATGAGTTGCCACTTTTATGTGAGTACCACCAATGCAGCGGAATTTTTTTCCTGCTTATTATAAAAAAATCTTTGTAAATTAAAGTCGCGTTTTATCTCGCGACAGACGATAGGTTGGCTTGGGAACATCCTGCTTATACAGATCATGCATAAAATGCAATTGTCGTTGTACCTGTTGTAGTTGTACCTGTAAATAAATTGCGTTCTTCTTCACTGAGGGTGTGGCCGCTAGAAGGCAACTTTCCTTGAGAAATAGTAGCAAAAAGGTTGTAATCCTCGTTCCAGTTTCATAAATAGAGTCAATATATATATGTGTTAGCGAAAATTACAGGTTATGCAGTAAGTATACCGTTTAGAAACTATTGACTAATTTTTATTTTTAATATGCCAAGATATTAAACGAAGTGGATATCTCCAAGAATCTGTAATTCCTGTTGTGACAACCCTAGTTTGTGCAGTTGGCGCTCTATCGTTTCGGTGATCATGAGCGAAGTCATGTACAGTATTGTCACAACAAAATTCAGGTTGAATCCTCATTACATGTTTGCTAATAAATAAATAACCAAAATTTTATTGCCCATATTCTTTGTTTTTCGGTCAAGAAAAGTCTCCCGGAATTGTCTCCTCCTAAGGTGAAAATCTCCCGAAATTAACCCAACATGAGGTGGTAACCCTGCCTTTGTTTCTAACTGAAGTTAGCATGGATATTGACATCCATATACTGAGCGTTCCATAAGTAACACAACATTTTCAATTTATAAATTTTGCTTTTTGATGCGAACTATTTATGATTCTTTGTACACCGATCGCTTTTCTGTCATCGTTTGTTTATTAGCAGTGTAAGTTATATCTTCCTACTCTATAAACTTACAGACTGGGTCTTTTTATTGTGAAACAGGATCAGGGCAGCCGTCATTTGGTAATAGTGAGAAATTTCCATTTGCGATTGACTGAACAGAGAGTGAATACGTCTACTCGCATAATTTTAATGTATTCTAATGCTAACTATATATGTATTCCTATATAACAAAATATTTGTTCTTGCGGATCTTGCACTTTCGATAACTATTGAGGTTCTTAAATTTTTAAATGATACGCAAAGTACAGGAAAAATATAAATATATTTAAGTTTGCAGTTACGCTTATTAGACTGCAGTCAGTATGAATACAGTCATAACTCTTAAAATGATCTTGTACAGCAATGTGTACGGGTCACGAAAAGCATTAATTTCTATACTTAAAATTTTAAGGTTTGAAAATGGCACTGTTAAAAACAATAAAACAATCGTTATTAGGATTTTTCTACAAAAGAAACTACCCTTTCGGCGTCATTATAGTTATCCAGAATAGCATTGAAATAGCGGTTAATATTGCTTCTTCTTCAATTTTAACTAGAAGTCTTGAAACACTTTCTATCGCAAAGAAGTGTGAAAATATTGCCTCAGTTTAATTAGGGATAACGTAATACATTTTAATGGACCTATCAGTTGAAGTTAGAAGCTCGCCCTAATAAGGATAATTGACGGATATACGACTATTACAACCGAGCTAAACAAGATCGATTGCTTTACTATATAGCTTAAATTGGTCGTTGGGTGCACACTCGTAGCGCCAAGCACGACACGTCGAGGAAACTAGAAACTGAAGAGAAGAGAGAGAACTCCTGCTCGGTATATTAGGTAAATTATAGCATAGCGATCAGAAATACGGTCGGAATAATAAACTATGTTTAAGATTATTTTTAATTGTTTGTATCTGAATGTTACTGGCTGTGAAAGTTGCGGTTTCCTCCACTAAGGTCTAATAGTATATACATTCCGATACATTTGTGTAACTCAATAAAATTAGCATAATTCTCAGATATGCCTTAAAACCACTTCCTTCTAAATGTACAAAACACTTTAACTATCAGTTTTAATCCAGAATTTTGAGAAATGTCATCATACTTATACTTTTCCGTCATGGTTCAGCAGTTTTCAAGCTATATTGCACTAAAATGTAGCAGAATTTATCCTTATAATAATCAAACTTCATGTAGGCTACAGTAAAGAATATCGCACAAATTGCCATAAAATAAAATATTAATAATGATTAAATGTATTCTTGCGAGAATAATATTTTCGGATGCGAATGGAAGTAAGAAATACGTACATCCACAGTAAATATGTTATGGATAAATATTTACATGAGCACCAGCGAGCGTAATACATCGCTGTGATTTAAAAAAATATTCTAGGGTTTTAGATTTGTTTCCCAAGTTACGCTTATGCAGCATTTTTCGATATATATTTTATTCTCTGATATTAATGGCTACTAGGCCGTATTTTCACCCGAGGATTCAAAATTCCGTGTGCTCACGCCAGTAAAAATCCCCTCCTTCGCAGTTTTTTTTAGAAACGAGTAAGAGGGAATTTAAAACTCCGAATGTGGTATTTTCAAACGAATAATCGCCAGATAACGGTAAAATTATTCTTCCAAGGGTTTCGCGAATATCTCCTCCCGCGGAATTCATTTCTACGAGTTTTCCGCCCGATCTCGTCTCCTTTGTCTCCCCTTCACTTTATCCCCCTCCCTTTCCTTCTTCCCCCCAAATAACTCTCAACCCCCTTCCACCCCTTTCCTCACCTCGACGCATTCTCTAGCCCCTTGCATTTACATAGGCCTCAATCGAATAATGCTCGGCTTATCCGCTCTCCTTTTCCGCCTCCTTAGCTCCTACAGCTTTTCTCTCTCTCTCTCTCTACCTACCTACAGAACTCCTCTCCCTCTCATCCCTTCCTATTACCTTTTCCCAGCGCAAAACTCCCTCCTCTATCTCTCTCTCTCTCTCTCCATTCTTACTCCTCCAAACCGTTCCTAATTTCACGCCGAAATCCTCCACGCACTCATTCATTTCCCCTTCAAACACACTTCGCTTCGACATTTAATTAATCTCGCACGACGGGATGGAGTGAGAGTGAGGAGGGGCTGGAGGAGGAGGAGGGAGAAGGTGAAAGAGGAGGTGAAATGCGAAAAATAAAGAAGGAAAAGGAGAAAGGAGAGAAAGAGAGAAAAAACAATGCAGGTTTTGGCGGAAATCGAGGGAAAAATAATAATATTTATTGTCCGCGCGCGGTTTAATCTCGCGAAAATTTTTATCTTGAACTTTATAATCGCTTGCTTAAACAGCGAAGGAGCTGCCAAAACGATGAGAATTCTGCAGCATTCGTAGCGTTCCCTGCTTAAAATCGGAGTTACGGTTTCTCCTATAACGTAGAGATTTCTTAGGTAAACAGGGATTCAGACTAATGTTCTCGTGATCTCGGAGAGAGTTTGCTTTGGAGAAAAGGTCCCGGCAGTTTGGGGGCCAGGGGATGGGGCCCCAAGACGAAATGAGCTCTCGGCTGAAGGATTTGAAGAAAAGGTATCGCGATAATGACCCTAGATGGTGGATGGGAGACAGAAGGGGCGTGAAATTATAAGGAGAGCAGGAAGGAGAGAGGAAATTTGTCCCAAGAGGGAGGGAGGGAGGAAGGATTAGGTCGGTAGGGGACGTTCCAAAAGGGTAAGGAAACGGAGAGTCCTGAGATTTCGCAGAAGGGTGTGTGTGGGAGGAGGGGAGGGGCGTGTTGGAGATAATGTTGCAGGAATAGCGGAGGGAAACTCGTGGAAGGAGGATAAGCGAGTAAAATAGAGAATGAAAATAGGCCCTAGAGACAGTCGCGGAGAAAAGGAAGTGAGATGAGGAAAGGGAGAAATTATGAGGAAAGAGGGTAGGGTTTTATGAAATAGGAGGGAAAGGAGGAGATAGAGTATGCTGGAGAAGAGGTGAAGAAGAGGAACACCTGGATGGAAGAGAGACGAAGATTAAGGAGCGGAACGAATAAATGGACTTTGAGGAAAATGAGATGTGTGTGAGAGAGAGAGAGAGGGAGAGAGAGTTGATGCTAAGACGTGCTCGTAAAACAACCAAAATGTCAATTAAAAAATGAAATTCTGGAGGAAAAGGCCATTTTGTAAGTAGAGGTATGAAAATTAAGGCAGGAAAGGTGGAGGGAGAATGAAGGCGCAGTGACAAAGAGTAAATTAAATCCAAGGAGAGATAGTAATTGAGGAATAAAACAGGAAGGAAAGGTTAAGGGATTTAATCCATTGCAACATTACTCGAGAATGTTGCAAATGTCAGCTTGATTATATAGTAAAACTGGGCAAAAAAGTTTCGTTACAGATACATTACCATCGTTATCCGAGAAAAAATCGTGAATTAGCGTTGAAATTATATGATCGTCGATCGAAGTTTATCCCAGTTTGACTTCTCTATCGAACAAAAACAGTCACTGTTATGCGTCGCAAAGTGCGTAGTTTTCGGAATTTACTAAAACATATACTTACCCGTGAATCGGAGTTTTAAAAGAGATTAAGGCGATTCGAGAATATGATTTTCGTGTGCGGATTTCGTGTTTAATGTACGAACGATGCGGTAAAGATATCTGTATTCCCACAAGAACAGAACTGCAAACCTCTACGTATCCTTGTTCTAATCGCATGGACCTAATTCACGTTTTGTGCCACGTATCCCGTAACATCGCCAGTCCACGTCATGTTTAGCAAACTCCGATGAAATGACCTCACGTTCCGACCCTCGCACTTTCCTACTTACGCAAATATATGACGTTTTGACACGCCAAGCGAACGCGGAGCATGCAAACTACCCTACGCACATTAATATAAATATAAAAATTAACAAGAAAAGATCTCGGCGGGCCAGATTCATCACAAGTTTGTAAAATATGAATATCACAAACTTAACGGATTTTAATTAATCCACCTCCTGGAATAGGGCTCTGATGTCGGGCGGGATGAAGTATGAGAGGGGAGCGAGAGGGAAAGAGGGGGGGAGTGGGAGGGAGGGGGGGGGGGGGGTAGAGGATGTAAAATTCGCCTCTTTAATGCAAACTCCCGAAATCCCATCACGCGTGATAAAAGGACGGAGACACACACACACAGAAATGTGCACTCACTGCTTCTAAAAAGGGAAGAGAGAGAGGGGAGTGAAGAGGGGCGGGGGAGATCGAAAAAGGCGTCTCCAAAACGGGGGATGAATTTGTCTGGCGGAGTAAAAGGAAAGAGATGGTTGGAGAGAGAGAGGAGAGAGGAGGAGGAGTTGGAGGAACAAATGGGGTAGAGAGAGGGGGAGGGGGAAAAAAGACTCCAACGAAAAGAGATAGGAGGAGTTTATGAGCTGAGAATAGAGAAGAAGAAGAGACAGGAAAAAGGAGGAAAGGGAACTCAGGAAAAAGGGATGTGGAAGTAGATGAAAAAGAAAGGAGGAAATGAGAAGGGGGAATGAGATACGGAGTGGGAGGCAGTGAAAGTGCTCGGGAAGAGAGAAAGAGAGAGAGAGAAAGGGGAGAAAGAGAGAGTCACGTATCACGCGTGTGTGAGTAGAAAGCGTACGAGGCCAAAATGAAAATGAGAGGGATGAGCGAAAAAATGGAACCACTGTAAAAACAGCATTGCGGAGAGAGAGAGAAAAACATTCGTTTAAAGTAAGATAGAAAGAGAGGAGTGGACTGAAGAGAGCGAGTGGGAGATAAAGAGAGATAGTGAGAGAGGAAGTGGGAGAAAAAGAGAGGTAGTGGGAGATAAAGAGAGATAGTGAGAGAGAAAGTAGGAGAAAAAGAGAGGTAGTGGGAGGTAAAGAGAGATAGTGAGAGAGGAAGTGGGAGAAAAAGAGAGGTAGTGGGAGATAAAGAGAGGGAAAGAGAGAGAGAGGGGGGGGAGGGGGAAAATTAGAGAATTATAGGAACAGATGGCATGAAAGTGGAAGAAAACGGAGGAATGAGTTATGACTGACGCGAGACGAATAAGGGAAAAGAGAAAACGAGGATTAGACGACACGAGAGGGAAAGAGAAGGAGGGAAAATGAATAGAGATGAAAAGCATGCGAATGGTTGGAAAAGAGCAAAAAGGGGGTGGGGAGGGAGGGAAAGAGAGATGGTGGAAGGGTTGCGAGGGTTTTCGCGAGCCACGAAGGGATTAAGGCGGCGTAGGAAGGGAAAGGGGATGGAGGGGAAGGTAGAGATGGAGGGGGAAGGGGGTTTGAGGGGGCGGTGAGGGTTGGGTTGGGTTGGGTTGGACGCGGCCGAGGGAAGCGGAGATACTTGTAGAAGAAGAGGGCAGAAAGGGAGTAAAACGGAAAGAGGTACTTAATAAGAGGAAGCTCCGGAATATGGAACTGATGGAGGGACAGAACAAAGGTTGGACGATGGCTCGTAGCTAGGTAGGTCCCTTGGAAACGGCCGTTTAACACTTGTCAAACGGTTGTAGAACTACGCGTTCCTTTTTTTAAAGGAATGTTTCTGAATCTATCTGGATCTCTGCGTTAAATAACGGCTAAATTAAATTTTGAAGCTAAAAAATTACGAATGACGCAAAATTCCTGTGAATTTTCCTGCTCTGTCATCCCGCAGTTGCCTCTTACAGTCTCCTTCTGAAATAATTAGCCATATAATTTCACCTTTTATTGACCCGTACCCAGGGCCGCCCCAACAGAGGTGCGGGGCCCAGGGCAAATCGACCTATGCGGGGCCCCGTTATCATTAACCCTCCGAAATCGCGGGGGGAGGGGGCCGGGACGGTCGCCCCGATTCGCCATGCCCTAGGGACGGCCCTGCCCGTACCTACGAAATATTTCTAAACGTAATACGCATAAAGAAGCGACTTATTATTTATACTGCGCACATCTAAATTTGAACTGAATTTTTAGGAAATATTTATTACTTCTGTACTCCGAAGTGAAATTCATCATCATCATCATAAGTAGTCTGTCCGTATACAGGTCCGTGATTATTTCATGGTTAGACCTGGTTCTCCATATACTCCTGTTTTCCGCAGTCTTCTTCATGTCGTCTATCAGCTGGAACCTCTTCCTACCTCTTTCTCTTTTTCCATCCAGTTTTCCTTGTAGCACTTCTTTAATCATGCTCTCTCTCTCTCTAGTTAAATTATATGACCTTTAATTTCTTGTCGTAACCCTTTCGACTTCATAGAGTTCGCTCCTCCTGAAAGAAGGGCGATTTTCAAATTGCGCTCGCGTTCCACTTACAAATATAATTTTCAACGCAATCCTTTGACTTCTGCGCAGATGGCGGAAAGTGTCGAGTTTCACGACTTGAGGCTTCGCTTTTTACCCAAGGACACGCACCCTAAAAGGCTGATATCTCTTAAGACGTCTTAAATATAAAAGCACGCCGCCGCATTCTCTCATACGCACACACGCACTCTCCTCTCTCCCCCACCCCCCCCCCCACTTTCGCATAATTGTACCCCTTTCCTTCCCTCACCTTTTCATACCCTCCGACACGCTGGTGCCAGAGAACACTCTCCTCTCTCGTACTGCCTCAGCCAAACTCTATTATCAGAATCTCTCCCTCCTCCTCCTCCTCCTTTCCTCTATTTTCCTTAACTTTGCTCTCTCTCTCACTTTTCCCCTTCTCCTTCCCTGTTCTCCTCCCGCCGACCGTGTTGGGAGGAAGTGTAGTGCGGGGGGGGGGGGGGGGGGGGTGGGCTCTCCTCTTCGACGTGGTCCCAGCTAAGGCGCCCCCGCTATTCATCACGCGTTTAATAACGGCTCCACGCTGCCATCCCTCACATCCCCCCATCCTCCCTAGTTCTTTCCGCCCCCCTCCCCTAACCCCTTCTTTCCCTCCACCGGTTACCCTCCCCCCTCCTCCTCCTCCTCCGTTGCCCTTCTCTATCCATCCTTACTTTCGGTCCGACCCATTCTCCCTCTCATACTACTCTTCCCATGTGCCATCCCCGGAGCAATCCCCAGCATCCCCCCCCCCCCCCCCCCCCAACCGCCCGCTCCAACCCAACCCAACCCGACCCTTTGTCTGTCTTCTCAGCCGCCCTTCTCTATCTTACTTCTCTCCCTTGTCTCGCCTACGCTCCGCACTATTCCCTCCCGTTCCTCCGCCCTCCTTCCTCCGAGATATCTCTCTTTTACCCTTCGCATTCATCACCGTCCCCTCTTCTTCAACATATCCTTATGGATTTCCCTTCCTCTCACACCCGTTTCCGTTTCCATGGATATTTTTCCCGAAATGCTTTTAGCGTTGACTTGCCGTTCAAAATAAAATTCCACTCGACGTTTTTCATTCTGTTTTATAATACCCGATTTTTTCTTCCGCCCCGTATTCATAGCTATGTACGACCGACGTCTGTCGACTTATTGGTTCCGTCATATCTAGCATGAACTCGTTTATTCGAGAACCCCAATTTGTCCCGTGCCATTTTAAAACTTTTCCAGGCAATTTCACATTTAGCCGCCATTCCTAGTTGCTACGTTATGCCAGAGTGATTTAATGACATTTTTCTCTCTCTTGCTCATTTTCGCGTTCCAAGCTTTTCATTGTCTCGTCCTTGAAATGTATCACCGCAGAGTTCTGCGTTGTTTCGGGAATTCGGTGTTTTCGGAAAATTCAGCGAATTAAAAGAAACGTTTCGAAATGTCAGTTTACGGCTTTTAAAAACGATTCAAATTTACTGCCCCGATAATTAATTGTTTCCGCGGGTCGCTCCTATTTGCCATTTTAATATGTTTCCCGGGCCGGTTCGCGGGCGACGTAATGGATTGCAGTTCGGCGGAATTTTCGCTCATTGTTTACTTCCGCGACAAGCGTTCCTCGGCCGGCGTTCGTGCGGCGCTGCGGTTATTTTCTCATTTCCGGAGAACAAGCGGGTGAGATCCCGTTCGCCCCATTATGGTTCGATCCGAGTCGAAGCCATCGGAGTAGTGCACCCGGATTAATCGCCTCGCAAACGCCAACAAACAATCAAATCCAGCGGCTGCTAGTGCAGCCCAGACATTATGCGGTTAATGCAGACGAATGACCAGAATGATAATAATTCATCCCTTCGTGGAAGTGGAGGAGCTGCGTGCGTAAAAAAAAAAGAAACGATGGAAGCGTGTCTCAAGGTCCGATGAAATCGCAGAGGAAGTCGACGGCGTGGTGCATGCGAAATATCGAGGTATGGGAGGCGTGTGAGCGGGAGGGAAGGAGGAAGGCGTAGCGCACGTGTTGGAAAGGGCGAAAATTAATGGAAGCATAGGGATAAAGTTAGGTAATAGGTTTCCTCTGTTTGCTTAGAATTTGCGCTGCAGAGATAAACTTTGGACTCGCGGTTATTAATGATGAAAACCATTGTAACGGAATAAAAGCTCCCAAAGCGTGATTTTACTCCGGAAACACAACTATACCAACGCAGTCAGCGGAGGAAATCCATTTCTTCCTTCTCCTTATAAGGGAGGTTGGGGGGAGGGAGAAAAGGGGTGGCAATGCGAACCAAAGATTGCGGATAACATACATTAAAGTTTTGAAGGCATACCTAAACCTCAATCGACACGTATCAATTTGACATTTGTGTTCAAAAAAGCTACGAAAATAAACAACAATAATTCGTGAAAAATTGATTTATTTTGGCAAACAAGCGGCAATATTAGTCTTATTCTTTACCACATTAATGCAGATAGTACAATTTTTGTTTTAATTTCCGGTCAAATTAATGGATACTAACGGATGTTCGGAATAGCTCAATTACTTAAGTAGATAAAATATAACAGTTCGTCAGAATAGCAATGCACTATTTCAATCTCTCCTAATACTTAGGTCCATATCTAAAACTATCTTCTCATCTCAACATCAAGATTCGACGGAATTTATTACCGTTTCGGAGGTGATAGCATTATTTCATGCAACGGTGCGTGTATTTTTTACTGCCAGAACAATATTCCAGGAATATTATTTTCAGACTAGGGATGAAAAGCATTTATCGTGAATGCCTTAGTCATATTTGACACAAAATATCCATCGCAAAGGGAGATGGATTGCTTAAAATAACCGGGTAAAGAAGGGAACTACAGACAAACTCACACGGGATGAAGACACAATCCTATTCTCTCTGTTGGATGGTCAATGTTGAGAGAAAACGGAGAGCAACAATAAGTCAAAGAATATCGGAAAACATCTCTGACAGATGGACAGATAACCAAAAGATAGCTTTAGCAAGGAAAGGTTGTGAATGAAACAATGGAGGGGAGGCTTAGGTATAAAGAAATAGAAGATGAAGTAGACCATTGTGAAGTTAAGGGGTTTGAGAGAGAGAAAATGTAAGAGAATTAGGTGAGAATTAGCGGAGAATAATTAGTAATTCAAGTTAAAGCGATTCAAGCAACGTCATGCCACAGATCACCTCGAACAAGTCTCATGTTTCCGCCCAATGGTGCAATTAGAGAGGCATTTGTTTTATAGGGGGGTAGGGAACGGAGAGGCACAGACCGGTTTTCTTGGATGACAAATAAAATTCAAGCGAGAAAAATTAAGAGGTCGAAGAGAGCGCGATGTTGATTACGCCTCTCAGGGGCCGGAAATTGGGAGAAACGGTCGCATTTTCGCCGTCAAAAAAGGTCGCCTCGTCAAATGGGGCCAGGAAGGCGACGGCAGAACGAGCGACAAGAGAGGAAGAACATGAATGGAGAAGGGTCGAGGCGGGAGACGAGGATCATTAGGGGCTAGAGAGAGAATGAGGAGAGAGGAGGAAAGGGTTGAAGACGAGGGCGACAGGAGAAATGGAAGGGGAAAGGGAAGGCGAGGAATTTCGCTCAGATCGCGCGGTGAGAAATCACGTAAGGAGACAATATAAGACCGTTCTATCTATCTATCTCCCATTCCCGCCCCCTATCCCCTCCTACTCTTCTCTCCGTGCTGCATAAAGGCCCATGGATCCCGGTAAGACAATTTGTCCTCTTGTCTCCCAAGGGGATCAGCCACCAAACCCACTCTCTCCAACTACACCCCACTCCCCCTTCGGCTCACTTTTTCATTCTCTTTCCCTCGCCTATTTACTTCCGCGAAAGATGTCATCCACTCCTTCGACACTGACGTGACATTATCCCAACCATTTCCGAAAATAACAAAATAGCAACGGAAACATCTTATACACACACACACATATACATACATACATACATACATACATACATATATACATATATGTACACACACACACACACACACATATGTATGTATATATATATATATATATATAGAGAGAGAGAGAGACACAAACACGTACTTGCGGAAGAGGAAAGGTAAATAAGGATATTTGGGGCAACTAGGTGTTGAATGAAACCCAGTGAGCACTTACCGGAAGGAGAGCAGATGGGGTGTCGGAGAGACACATTTGTAGACGTTGCTGGAGCTTTCGGTATGATCCCTTTGTCAGCACAAGAGAGACACGTGTCTCTCCGACACCCCAGCGGCTCTCCTTCCGGTAAGTGCTCACTGGGTTTCCTTCAACACCTAGTTGCCCCAAATATATATGAATATATATACATATACTCACACACACACACACACACACACATATACATATATATATATAAATAATACACACACGAATCCCGTTCTTTGACTTCCTCTGCCCTCGATATATTTTTCGACACGCTTCCGAATCATCTTTCTTAAACCCTAGGGTGCCTCTCCTCTGCGACACTATGTCTTATGGACCAGAAACCGCTTCATGGCATGCTCCATCTCCCTCCTCCCTCGCCTAAACTTTTCTTCCTCTATCGAGATCACTCTATCTCCCTTCTCTCTGCGTAGTCACACGCACTCCCGCTGTGTCTTGGCTCGCACCCTATCCCCATGCATCAAGGCGTATTCTTAACGGCCAACATTACGTTCTATCTATCATTACATTCCGAGTTCCATTCTGGAGAAAAATGCCGGGGTTGAAGAGGTTTTCTTTTATTGATCAGATAAAACAAACATTCTCCCAATAGTAGTTTTTTATGGAGGGATATCCGACGAATGACGTAGAATGGCTCTTTTCCATTGTTTTTTCAGTACTTCCAATACAAATTAAGCCCTCTCTCGCATTGTGATGTGAAGTCAGAAATACTTTCGCACTCTGGGGTGTACGCGAGCTGAGGAAGCACTTAGGTTTTTTCTCTCATGACGTCAGCTTTAAATCGATGTGGAATTTTTGCGATAAACCGGGTTTTCATATATGATACTTTTCTTTCGCTCTAAAGATAAGGAATTTGAATTGAGAATGTGAGATGTTCTTCTAAATTGTTGTGATTCCAAACAAGCCCACTTCCTTGAAAAATTCTAGTTATTTATTACTCTAACATGTATTTGTTTACTTTCTTACTGTATTTTTCTCCTATATTATCTTTAAATGTTAACATCGACTTTGATGACTTTGTCCGCGACTAAAGGATTGGATTTCGTAATACAGTTCCTTTTTTATGACAATATATCACCGTATATACGTAAATTAAAGGCGAAAATTATCCAGATACGCAAAAAATACTGGTATAAATTCAATTTCAAATAATATAGAACAGATATCATGCTCATGTATGAAATTTAATGAAAAGTGCATAAAATGACATCTAGATGTCAATTGTTTTCTGTTAGAATAAAATATACTCGTATAAAAGCATACTCTTCTAGAGCTGAGGTACGAATCCCACGATTGGGAACGGATGACGTGATTCATGTCGTAATTCAAGTAAATTGAAATGTCCAATGAATAGATAGAAATCCAGTAATTCATATTACCGAAAGGATAAAAAATCTGTATAACTGGAGTATGAATCATTGTGCTTACAGCTAAAGCAGAATTTGCTGCTGGGTTCGGGTGTGTCCATGAAGGATGTTCTCCTTAATTTTGCGCTGGTCTTTCATAATTCAAAAAGCTCGCGATATCACGGTGTATCTGAGAAAACCATACATCAAGGAAAACGTTATATCTTTTAAGTCGATTTTGAACATGGGAAAGGTTTCTTCAATAGGTTAATGGAAACAAATGTATTTAAGGAGAGCACTCCCTTGCAGGAACGCAGTATTCCTGAGAGATAATATGTTGGATACTAACAACGATCACATTTAATCGACTATAAAAAATTCATATCTCCTTTGTTTATAAAATTTTTACTGTACTAATTCTAAGAGTATGGATATGTCTTATTTAAAGATGCGGTGAAACTAACCATCGGACTAATTACACTCACCTATGTATTACTCCACGAGGGTGGAAGTACTCGTGTGACAGCAGTAAATTTCTTAGGCTCGGTGAAGATTCTAGAGCGGGAATAATTACAAGTTTGTCGGTTCCTTGAGCTACGTCACGATTCATAAGTTAGTTATGAGACAATCTGGAAGTAGAGGAGAGGATCCTCTCTTTCCTCCCTCCCCCCCTCCCCCCTCCTTGCCTTTTAAGCTCTCAATTTAAGCGAGAGGATAGAGAAAGGGAGAAAGATGGGGGGAGGGAGGACGAGAAAATGGTTGGGGGTGAGGGACGCTTTCATTTTCATCTACCGAGAGGAATTCCATCCTCTCCTCCCTATTTTCCCCAAATCCCGCAGCTTCTCATGACATCCGATCTTCCCCCCCTCCCTCCACGCCATTCCTTCCCCTCAACCACCCCCCCTTTTTCACCCCTTAAACCCATCTTCTCGCACATCCACCCACACCTCGTCCCCCACGTCCTCCTTCCCACACCAAAATCCTATTTTAATGGAATTTTCGACAACATACGGGATAATACTGCTCTAATTCTCCCCCCCCCCTCTCTCTCTCTCTCTCTCCCTCTAGTTTCGAACTCATTATCTTCGGAGGCGACTTGATGTGGAGGCTATATTCGATCGAACTACGCGCCACCTGATTCGAATGTATGCGTCGGCGAATTTCGATCGCGGATTAAACGATCGAAGCGCATTCTTTTTTATATCCTTCGAGTAAACATCACGGGAAATAAAAAAATCAGACCTGTCAATTCCACGGAACATCTGTATCTATGAAGTTACTTCAAGTAACTCAGGACGAATTTTTTCAAAAGTTTTACTGATAGAAATCTCAATATTGTAAGCTAAATATAGATTAATATAGATTTTATAAACTATTGCCTTTAAATGTGTGACTGAATAAAAATGTTGTCGATTAATCTGAAATCATGTGTTGACAACTTTAATAGAAAAATTCTAGCTAACCTATGCCGAATTTTGAGTTTTCGAGATATTTTGAACGACGAAATATATTTCACGCTCGTTTACACAGCTCAACGAAAATGCCAATCTAGATCATAAATAAAACATAACAAAAACTCGGGTACAGTAATACCCCGCTATATGTCGGATATACGTTCCTGAAAAATGCGACTTATAACGAAACAACGTATAGCGAAACAAGTCTATAATATATTTTGAAGCGGGTGTTTGTGTGTTTGTTCATGGAACACCTCCTAAACGCTAAAAGCTAGAATAACCAAATTTGGTATTTTCCTTACATCCTATCTTAGTGAATAGTCAAGGTTTGGTCAACCAGGATTAATCAGTGCTGCCAATATAGGGGATTAACATTTTTCCATAAGATAACAAATATGAATCCATTTCTTGACTTGCAAGGTATTCTTCCTTCAAGCATCAAAATATGTAAATATGGACCGATTTTTTTCGTTTTTGCTTTATTCGACGAATAAAACTCTCTACTATCTTATTCCTGCGAAGTTTACTTGTTACACCGTCGAAGTTTTCAAAAATACGCTATTTGATTCGAAATTTTGTGGATTTTTCGTACTCTTTCCGGGCGTTGCCAAGGCGGCCGTCATTGTTACCTTCAATGAAGCTTACAAATAGACGAAAGTTTAGCGTTATTCGCTTCGCACTTTTGTTTAAGCAACGATACGATCGATGTTTATGGATAGCAACGTAAATAGATACTGATTATTATTCAGGAAGCGTTTATTGATGAAAGTAATTGAACCTTCTTTCGTCTATTGAATACTGGAATCTTACATTTTTTGTAAGTAAAATAATTATATTCTACATTATAATGTTTATTAACGTAAATGGGCTCACATATCTGGTGTACATTTACCAGTCAGTGTTCAATCATGGACAACTGTACGTTGCTTTTTCACGGGTTTCTTGCTTACAAGACAAGACAAGACATAAATGTAAACATTTCATAGGCATAATTACACAGGAAATGAAGCTGGATTAGGCGAAAGTGATATATATGATAAGAAATAAAATTATCGTTATATTTGAATGCAATACGTTCGGAAACGGATTGTTACAAGCAAATATGATTAATTGTTAAGAAAAGCTAATTGTAATTTTAAAAGTATCTACTATATAGGTATTTTAAAGAGTTTGTATGTTGTGCTGTAGTAGCTTCACTAAATCCGTTGAAATTCAACGGGAAATTCTGCTAGTATTCCCATATAAACTATGATAAAAGTAGAGGTTACGTTCCTGGCGGATATTTTGTGACAAATTTGTGTCCCAAATAATACATATCAATACAGTACATTAGACATACTATGTTACCACTATGTGTTTACCACTCATTGCTATTAGGGTTTAATGTACATTTAATCGTAACGACGAGTAACCAATTGCAATAATAAATTCAGAAATCACCAAAAATATCTATAGGGTGATGGAGCACAAAAATTGTTTCTTTACATACACACACTGATACGCACTTTAGAGTACTTTTCATGCAGATGTCGTAATCCAAGGTACATATATCCAATACCTCACGAGATATCAACGCAAACGTAAACCGCGATGAAAGGACACACAAAATATTAGATAAAACTGTTCATAAAGCTCTCTTATAGCTGACTGTCGCTCAGAAATAGATTTTTACACATCGTCATTAAAATTAGGAGAGTCCCTTTTATCCCCTGTGTATCTTGTGAAACACCTAACCCGTCGTGATCTCTCAAACACATGGCCAGCAAATGTTTATTCTGAGTATGATTTTACACGAATTGATAAACACGAAATTAAATTAATTCATATAAATAATAATAAACACGAAATTAAAAGCCGAATAGAGGGTTTTTATTGTTATAGTTATAATTTATGCACCGCAATTGGAATTTCTGAAATTTTGATTTTACCATTTCACAAACGACGTATATGCGAAGCGACATAACTTATAACAAAACATGATCCTAAATTAATTGGCGACGTATATGCGAAACAACGTATATCGGGGTAACGTATAGCGGGGTTTTACTTAATCGCAATTTAAAACAAAAATAAAGAAAACTATTTCGGTTATACACGAGCATACGCGTGCATTATGGTGAGGTCTCCTCATCTATATTTAAAAGAAATTCTATTCATTATTTCAGTTATGGATGATTTAAAATTCTTTCTCTGATGGTGTTTTATTAATATTTAAATAAATGACATGATGGGGAATGTTTCTACTATTTGTTTCGTGAGCACCGAGTGACACATTATTCGTATGCAAATCACGTAAAGAATTCTTCAGCATTTTTTAACAGTGGCCAAATAATTACTGCATATAATTATCTAGACCTATTTTGAATCGCTGTCGAGTATTTTGAAATTACGTTTTTGGTCCACACGAACGTTTAAAACAAGTAAATCAATTGTTAATCATAACGAGCACTTCTAATATTTTTCTTGTTTATAATATATCCATAATTCTCATCAGATCCTCTTTTGAGGCTTATGTGCTTTTTTTTTGAGACTCATAGCATAGATACATGGGAATAAAATATCTCGATAAAATCTGTGTGTCATTCGATACGGTAACCACTTCCATAATGTTTCTTGTTTATTATTATTCCGCATCTTAAATCACGATTTTCCGAAAAGGCTTCGGCAATGCGTCGCATGGGAAAGGATTTCAATTATAGAAATACGAACTTCGGGAGATGTATCTGCAAAGATTCCAAAAGGGAGGCGCAGAAGTAATTGGAGAGAAGAAGAATGGAAAAAAAAGAGCCAAGAAAGAAAACTTCTATAAAGGGAGACAAAGAATAAGGTTGCCTTGGGAATGGCCAGCCATTTTGAGCTTTTTTTAGGAAGGATTTGAAAGGATGAAGCGGGGAATCGCGAAGGAAAAAGGATTAAAGGAGGAGAAGGGATGAAAAAGAGAGAGAGAGAGAGAAGGATGGGCTGGATATCAGGGGAGAGTGGCAATAGAAGATTAAAAAGTAGGGAGCGAGGGCGGAGACCCTGGGGAACTCGGAAATGAATGAGGAATATGGGAAGGCGAAGACGAATTTCCCGAGCATCGACCGTCAAAATGACACCCCGGAAAAAAAAATAGAAAATAACAATGTCAAATATATAAATATAAAATAAATTGTTTGATTCCACCGCCAGGAAAAAAAACAGAAAATGACAATGTCAAATATATAAATATAAAATAAATTGATTCCACCGCGCGCATCCTGATAGGATGAAATATTATACAGAAATGATAAATGGGAACGAGATTTGCAGACATCTACATAATACCCTGCAGATCACCAGATTGGTGGGTGGCAGGGGGTGCAGCGCACCAAAGCCTACCTAATAACTTCTCTCGCGGGTATCGCTCTCCTGCTATGACCCCGTATGGTCCTCGGGAAAAACGAACCCTGATATCGCTCTGTCCTACAGTCGATCTCTCGTATTTTATCCTCGTGATCGTGCTTACCCATGTAAGTAGATGCCTCTAATATTCCTGAAACCTCGTCTAATAGAACTTCCGACCTAAATATCTCCAGAAGCCCTAACCTAGCGCTAAGTCTGAGGTCCTCTAGCGATATCCAATTCAACTCCTTCAAGAGTGATGTGACGCTTAATTTTTGCTCATATTTTTGCTTTAAGAATCTGGCTGATCTGCGTTGGATTCATTCTAACTCAAGTATCAAATGCCGAGAGCGATATCCCATGGAAAGGATTCCAAAATTCGTTGAAGTGGTTAAAATGTTATCCATGGATCGAATTTTTTTGGTGAAATTCAAGGTTGGAGTAGAAATTATGGCGAAAAGGCTGTATTACATGCTTATTAATTTATTGGTTGAATGTCGATCGGTTCGCGACACACAAAATTGGCCAGAGCCAAAAACGACGGTGTCCCTCAAATCGAGTAATCGACAGGAAATCGATACAAGAGTACTAGACGAATCAATAACAATAAATCAATGATACCTAAATATTTTCCCGGCAAAGAATTCGAAGGAAATACATTTTTAGGGACTTGATGGACAGTATTAATATGTTGGCTGAAATTATCTAATATAAGAATCCCAAAACTGTTATTTTGAATAAAAGACTAAAGGAAAAGGAAAAAATTGACAGCGTCCGTGGAGTCCATAGTATACGTATTTGCGATAAATACATCCAATCCCTGTATTTATTTTTTTATTTAATCAGTCTGATAAGCTGTCAAAAGTTTCAGAAAAAATTATTAGTAAACATTATTGTCATAGAGAAAAATCTAAGAACATAAAAATTTAATTTTCCATACCCTGAGAAAGTTATTCCCAAAATGGGTTTTAATCACAATTTTGACGAAATGGAAAACCTCTCTGTCACTTTCATTTCGTGAAAGCCTTTTAAATTGAAGGCTAAAATCCGTCAAATCACCCGTCCATAGAAAGGACAAAAGAACATGGCCATGGAATAATCAAAATAATATTTTTTCTTTATAACTAAGATAAACATATTTTAGAAGTAATTCAGCTTTTGGATAAAATACGATCGTATTTTGTACTCATAAGCAACCATCAAGGACAATTTTTAAAATTTCTTCGATAATAATATGAATTCATAGGAAAGGTTTTTGCACGATTAGTGATCGTAAGCAACTAAAAACCATCGATATCATCTACTGAAAATTTTTTTTAATGCCTCACGGATTTTAAGCCGCATTTGCCTCTTACGTAGTTTATAGACAACTTAGATTCTAAACATTACACTAGAAGGCAGAAGATTTATAGATATCTATTTCGTTCGTGATATTAGCTCTTCGCGGGAAGTATATTATCACAAATATCGGAGATCCGTCGCGTCGGAGGTAATGGCCGCCATTGTCTGGTCGATAAAAAAATGGGCGACCTGCACGGTTTAATCGAGTGCGGGGCCGTAACGACCGAAATGAGTCTTCGCTACGCTACCCGATCACTTCTCCTTCGGGGAACGATACGGCAGAGGATAAGCGCGGGAAGGAAGAGGAATGGAAGGGAAGGGGAAGGGGTGGGAGGAGAGAGAGGGAGAGAGACGTTAAGGAGATTCGAGAGGAGAAGGACTCGAGTTTGCCGATAAAGACGCCTGCTCCGGCCCTCGAGGAAGAACAATGGCTGCCCCACCCCGCGCCATCCGCCCCATTGTCGAGACAGAGTGGCGGTGGGAGGGGGTGGGGAGGAAATGAGAGATGAAGAGAGTGGGTGGGGGGGGAGGGGGGGGAGAGAAGAAGCGTAGCGGATGAACTTCCCGTTCTCCGATAGTACCCACTGACCGCAAGGAGATTTCCTCCATTTCCACCCTACCTTGCGTGGGTGTGTGTTTGCGGTCGGCAGCGGAGGGCGCCACACAGAAAGAGCGAGGTGACTCGAGAACGCATTCGAAAAGGGGACGATATCGGAGAAGGCGGGAAAAGACGAGGCGGGACAGAGTGAAAGGGAAAAAAACAGGTGATGCAACTCGGAGAGGGGGATTCCTTCGTGCCCTGTGCGAGCGCGTGGGTTCGACGATGATTACGATGAGGCACGGAGGCGGCGATCTCTTGGCGGAAAAAAGGTAAGCGATTTTAATGCTTCGCCGGCGATTAATAGGAAAAATATCGATCTCTCGGATCGAACCGCGTGTCTCGCCGTCCCAGGCTCACGTAGCAAAGGTTATTTTATGTACAAAAAAGAATCCTAAATAGGGATTTGATTGCTACGCCTCACGCTAGTTGGAGAACTTAGCGAATCGCCGCTTTGAAACGCGGCACGCAAACTTGATTCATCGATATAAACGGTTCTTTAGGGAAAATATTGCGCAATAATTAAGTAAATAATAAATTCGGGCTACGCTATATTTTACGGAATCGTCGACCACTGCACCTGTTTATACGTATACTACCTAATCGACTGTGGATCACGCAAGGAAGGCATTCGGCTTTTGAATAATACCCCCATGGCGAGGGGAGGGTTTTTCCATTTATCCGAGAACCGGATATGAACCGGAATGTACATCGCCGCAGAACACCTCATCCAGGGCCAATAAGGCCGGCGTCTCTATGAGTTGCATCGTTTTCTAGAAATTGAATTTTCAAAATGGTGTATAGCGTAAAAAGAACCGGCAAAGATATTTTAAATCGTAAATACTTTTGGTCATGAATCCCCTGGACGACTTCCATCGTTCATCGAAGCCGAACTTTTGATTTCGATAGGTCCACGTGGTGGAGAGCCTGCATCTAGAAACAAAAGTCTAGAATGTGAGGCTTACAAAAAATATGTATTATTATACTTCAGGAGAAATAAGTTGGCCTCCCTGATGTTTACGCCCACGTTGTCGGATTTACACGCTCAGGCTACTGAATGAGAAAACGAAGCGACGCTACTAATGCAGTGTGGCAACGTCGCAAGGCTCTGATAGGCCCAAGCCTGAAAAGTACCCTTCTCATGCTCCCACCCTCCACTTCCTCAGAGGCCAGCTTACTTCTCGTCTACTATACATACGTGAATTTTTCAGTGATGTGGGATTCGAAATATCCGATAATGCGAAAGAGTTACAAAAGAAAAACATTCCATTCATTATGTTGCTCTGCTCTTCGGAATAAATTCGCTAACCGAATAGTATTGGGAATATTAATATCGGATCGCATTTTTTGCAATTCGAGGTATGCGACGAATGTTGTTTTGATAGGATATCCCAGAATCAAAAATAGGACATTTTTTCAAAAATTTATCTCGGAATATGAAATAGTAACGAAAAATTTGAATAAATATTTACCAAACTGTTAACAAGTTCTTAAGATATCTTCCACATTTAGTTTTCGGACAGATACAACAATAATGTTTCATCGCCAATAATATAGTACATTATAAATACAGTACTCCATTTATTTATTCACCACGATGTTTGAATAACGCTTCCCATAATCGAGATATATTTTATCCACTGATCCATTTAATCCTGTAACTAGATAATCATTAGATAATCACTGTGTCCTCCGTCGAAATTATTGCAGCAGTCGATTATCGTCGAAGAAAAATTCTGTTCGAAAGCGTTCCAGCGCTCGATTCACTTCCCAATCGAGGATTTCTCTTCACCTCCCCTAGAAAGCTTCACGTGCAATTACACATTGGTGGACCCACTCATGTTTGCCAATTAAGGGATATTTGGAGCGTCGCCATGGCAGCAGGAGAATAGGAACGGAGACATTCGGAGAGGCAAAAGGGACCAACCTATCATGGAGGGGTAAACGTTTACCGATCGCCATTAATCTCGCCATCTCTGACTGTTCAACTCCTTTTAACTATCGGATAAAGATTCCGCTGTTCCCTTTTGGGGTTTTGGAAGGGGGCCTGTCCTAAGTATTGTTCGCGTCTCCAAGGGAAATTTTTAGGCATCGAAAGTAAATAGTGTCACCGAACAGCTCCTTATCCGCGAACGTTTTTTATTGTAAAGATGAACTCACTTAAGTTATGACTTTCTATTTTTTATTATCATGAATTAATCAACAAAAATCTTTAATGTGTTTACCTGATATTGCAGCGTATAATCGATATAGGCTATATAATAGCGTATTTTATTAAATTTTCAATTAATCATAAAACATTCTGTGACTGTTAAACAACAGAACTGAACTCGATTTAATTCAGGCACCTTCACTTGTGAAACAAATACTCGATAAACGGTATCGTTCCCCTCGAGTAATTTCCGTTTCTACATAATTACTGCTTGAATGCCGTTCACTTTCAGAGTTTTAATTAACGTGTCATTTTAAAATACACGCTTCCACAAAACGACGTTATGATTGTAAAAATGCTGTTATCATTTCGATCACTTAACATTCATACTCTCCGTTTAAATAGCGAAAGACAAAAAGCTTTAAGTTTTTGTCGGTTATATTTCGATAATTGGACGCCGTGTAATATATACATAAAGAAAAGGAGAGGTTTTCTTATGATGAAGGCCGGCACAATTTAAAAACTTACGAAAAAGGAGAAACGATTTCATTTTTAGCTAGAACTCTGTCTTTTTTCGAAAAGAAATCGTATATATTTTTAAAGCCTGTCCCCAAAACCTTTCCTTCAAATTCGCGTAAATCTTCTCCTTCCCATTCTTCGTTTTTTGCCCTCTTAGCAACTCGCTCCTTTGCCCTCACCCCGGCAAAATCCATTTTTCATCAAACTCAATTAAGAAAACTTTTTAAAAGGAAATCTTCGTTTTTTTTTCTTTATTCCGGAGCGTCGTACGCTGAGACTCCGTCGCGGATAAATGATTATTTTTTTGGCGACTGCGTTGTCTCCGATAAAAGTAGTAATCATCTTGATATATCTCGTTACCGAGCGACAAAAGTATATCCTTCTCGTTCCATATCCTAGCGACCAATCGCGGCGAAGATACCTCGAATCGAAAAGAATCCTTTCCTCTTTATTTTATTTTTTTGAGAAAATTCTCGCGAATTACGTAATTTACGGCTTCTTTTCTACCCGCTACTAATTCCGAGAAGAATGCGAAATGCTCCCAAAAAAAACTTAACACGAGAAAATGAGCTTTAACCCGTTTTTGCCCGAATTAATTTTTTTCTGAGAATGTAGATAATTTTAGTCTATTCTTATTCATTCTTGACTAGTTAAGTGAAATATGCCATTTTTTTTATTTTTTCGAATATAGTATTGATGAATTTCGATGTTCCAATATTGGAACACTGGGCATGAATGGGTATAGGAGTTTTAAGATACATTTTTCAGAAAATAATTGTAAAACACATGCTAAAATTTTAAAATATTTTATTTTTATTATAGGAACTGGATAATAAGTGACAAAAGATATAATTCCATCCTTCTTTTAAATAATTGCCATCAACAATTTACTCAATACATATAAACAAATATTTGTAAACTTCTACTTTCATTCATCATTTAAGAAATTTTTATAATAGTTCACCTTGTTATTTCTTCACCTTAGTATTTATAACAGTTTAACACAACACACATTATTATTAATAACAAATTTAAACTTTAGTTTATTCAGTATGGAATATTTTGAAACAATTATCATGAAGATTTATGTTACATTTTTCACAAGCCTTCGTGACATTTTTCTTACATAGTGCACAGCGATTCTGCTTTGTAGCTGGTACAATCCAATGGTCAACATGATCAAAACGAACTTGGGTTGGAACTCTGGAGGATATTTCTTTCGATGAAGAAGGACGGCCTCCAGATTTTGCTGGTGTTCCAAACTTTTTCAGATAGATGTTCACAATTATCCTTCTAAAAGACAAATAGTCCAAACCTGGTGTTCAGTGCTTTCTATACAGTTTCCAAGCGTTATGTACACTTGTATCAATGCAGAAAACAAACACTGGCCACCACCACTTCTTTGATCGTATTCCGATGCGATAATTATCAATATTTTGGTCCATCCGGTCGACTTCCCCCATATATTTATTATATTGCGCAATTACATACGGTTGTTTCACTGGTAATTTTCTTTTCTCAGTAGATATCCATCTGTTTGCTTGTCCTATAGGTTCAACAGGATCCACAGTGCTCACAATCGTTACTATTCTGTTATCATGCCAAGTTGTGACACAACAGTTTGTTGTTTCATCTGTGCGAAATTCATACGAACCTCTTTCCTTTTTCTCCATATCAATTTTTGAAGGGATAGGACATTTCTCTATTCTGTTAGTCATAATTGTTCCAGTATATCCTATACCCTTTGTTTGAAGATGATGAAAGGAAACAGGGTCTGTAATTGTATAAACAATATTACGTGAAACTGAAAACGGTGGGAAATTTGCCAACAAATCTTTACACACCCATTTCCTTGCCACAGTTTTTTTAGAACAAGTAGCGCCTTTTCTGAGTTTTTTTATGCAGTCCTGAGTATCTTTTTCTTTACAGTCATCAACTGTATCTTGATTCTCAAGATCACTATTTTCGCTATCATACCCAATGACATGTTTATTACCATGACGAACAGCCATTGAAATTGCTATTGCCTGCAGTTGGCGTCCACTTAGGTTGTTAACTGTTCCACCTACATCTTCATCACCACTATCTTCTTCACTGTCTAATCCATCATTTGGAGGAGTGATGAAAATATTAGCAGCCATAAAATCTTCTTCTTCGAGCTCCTCCAAAATCTCCGAAACTGTCATATTTCTGTTGAAACAATAAGAAAAGGTGATAAAATATATTATTTATATAAATACAAAGTTATTAATGAAATATAATTTACATATGTTACTAATTTTTATTGAAAATTGTGTAAAGGTAAAGTAATAAATTCATATGCATATGAAGATATGTTTATTACGTAATTCAAGTTCGGGTACCCATTCGTGCCCAGTGTTCCAAAATTGGAACATCATCACTTTATACTAAATAAAATGTAGCTATAATAAGATGTGTTAACTCAGAAAACATGATCATATTCGGGAACAAGGTAACTAAAATTATGCAAAATATTACTTTGATTAGAGTATTATAAATATATTTTTAACTTACCTCTTTGAAGACATTTTGCAGACGTAAAAACGACGAAATATCCTAGGTCCCCTACAACCACGTTCGTGTCTTAGACCAAACTGATTAACATTCAGCACTTCCTACCACTTCAATGTATCTCATTCATGCGTTAACTTCAGCATTTGTTACATTGTAGCGTCACCTGAGGAGAAATAAACAATG
This sequence comes from Uropetala carovei, assembly GCA_036926305.1. NCBI lineage: Eukaryota > Metazoa > Arthropoda > Insecta > Odonata > Petaluridae > Uropetala > Uropetala carovei. Next base: position 715,991 of record JAXCHB010000010.1, read on the forward strand.
TTCCAATATTGGAACAGTGGGCAAAAACGGGTTAAGGTAGAGATTTCGCGAAAATCTTCGCTGCTAGCACGATGAAAAATCTGTAATACCCAGCCACCTATTAATGCGGGAAGATAAAAACTGAGGATTATATTATTATACGGCGTTCCTAGAAAACGGCGATTGCATTCGAGATCGATATTACGACGCATGAATATCCTTCATTGCTATCGAGGGATATTTTACACATATAATCCCCATTGTTCAGCAGGCATCGGCAGCATGTTGAAAAAAAAATTTCGTTTGCTATTTTTCGCAAAACTCTAAGCAATATAATTTTGAGCTGACGTTATTTATAGACATAATGTGGCCCGCCATAAGCGTAACAATGGAAATGCATCGCTTCCAATTCATTACTTCGGTGTGAATCTTTATTTCATGCGACAATCGCTATTTGGAGAAATTTTTTAGCAGAATTTTGTACGCTGCTCTTTGCGAATTAAATGGACATTATATTTTTATCCGTATCTCCGCTTTATCTGAAACATTTCTCCTTGATCCTCTCCCTTAATAGAGAATTGGAACTTTATCTCTTCACGGTTCATACGCCACCAATGATTAAGCAGGTCTTTATAGAAGTGCTAAAGGTGCTTCCACGACTCGTTTTTAAACATTCATCGGAGTTGATTAAGTGTGTGTGTGTGGGTGCAGAAGTTTTGGCTACATCTGGAATGACCACTCGTGGCGTCAACGCTTTAAACGACCGCCAGGGGGTGAATTTCCTTGGACGGCGCCCGAAAATATGTGCGTGAGTACGCGTGCGTGGTGTTGTGTGTGTGTGCCTGCGTGCGTGTTTGTGTCGCCCTCTCGCGAAATTACGAAACCTTTTAACATCTAAATTGGAGAAAGTGAGGCGAGTGAGAGATGGAGACAGGGAAGGCCCATGCATAAAAGAATGTGATGACCATTTTAAAGCTGTCCACCCTTTTCCAACAAGCTAAGCCGTTTTCTGGAGTCCCTGCTCACCCAGTCAAGTGAAAATAATCTTTCCTTCGTTTTTTTTTTAGACTTTGATTTCATAAACTCGTGCATAATTTTTCTTTCTCATCTCATTTGTAGAATAATTAAAAGAGGCTCCCGGATGTACATACACACAAAGAATTTCATTTACATCGCGCCCTACTCTCGAAACATTAATATATACTCTTAATTTTTAAAGATAATATTTTGGCATATTTATCCTATTTAAAATCTTTATCGTTTCAAGTGGAATTATTCTAACACTATCGTGAGCTAAAGCTGGGAAAGTTGCTTTAAAAAATTGCTCCTTTTTTGAAAATTAAAGGTTTAACATAAAATAAGAATGCGTAACTTTAATTCGACGAATTTTTTAAACAAATCATGCAATCGTTGGTATTGTAACCTTATCTTTGCAGTCGAATGTTAACCTTTATGTATCGATTTTCTTAGAAAAACGTAACGAATCTCAGTAAGGCCCGCAAAACAGCGATTCTGAAAATTCCGTCGTCTTATAAGTATCTCTGGCGGAAGACGGAGTGCATCGGATGCAGGAGACGAGCACGGAGCGGCGATAATGTCTAGAGAGAGAGTCGGCCAGTTGTCCGGGAAAATGGGTCAAGCGGGTTGGCCCGTGTCGCCCATAGATCGAAATCGGGAAGATTCCGAGGGGAAAAAATATACAAACGACTACAATGAAATTTTTATCTCCCCAAGAGGACGTCGATTTTAACTCTTTTTTAAAAAATCCGTAATGTCTTAACGTCCGTCCACTCGATAAAGTCTCCTCCGTATCGCTTATCTGTGCACCTAACGATTACTGAGAGACGGGAGGCGGGGGATAAAATTAAGAGAAAATGCGTGGAAAATGACTTCTGCGTCTGAAATACATCCAAGAAGGGGAAATGAATATATTTTTATTGCTCCCTCGAGTCTTCTTCAATTTAAGAACTAACCGCCGACATTATCAAACGACGCGTTCAAATAACTTCAGCATTTTCAAAGTTAACCATAATGTTTATTATAACTAGTTCTGGGACAAGCAATAATATCATTTCGCAAAAAGGAATATCCTTATGCGGGTATTTTAAAAACAAGATAAAATTTCAGTTGATATTTATTTTATTGCATAAAAATCATGCATATCGCAATATAGAATAATTTATGATGGCTCTTCATTGTATTAGATTCGCGTCCCTTGAACCAGTTTTAACAATGAACCTGTGCTGCAATATTCACAATCAAATCGCTTATTTTTCAACTGCGTGCATTGATTTTATTTTCTGATTGATTCTTTTGCTCTTTCAGGTTCATCGGCCGTCGCCATTTCGCCCGCGTGGTCTTGTTACTTCCTGTTATTCGTGTTAACAGTCACTCATCATCTGGCTCTCCGTTCCTGAGGAGCACTTATGTAGCAGGTAAACATTGCTTTCAGTCGTCCTAGAATTACGCGGCAGTGGCGCACCAGAGTGAGTGGCATCCAGGCGTTCGCAAGTCCTAATACTTTCAAATAACAGCAACTGCAGACACAAATTTCATTCTTATTTTTAAAACGATATTTTTCTTAAATTTTTGCTATCGGTTTTTAATTTTATCGCGATTTATATGACTAATTTTGAGAAATTATCAAACAGAAGGGTATTTTCATTTCACAAAAATAAACCTTTGAATTTTCGCCCCCCTTTCCTCTCAAAGTAAATTCCTGTGTGCCCACTGTTACGCGCGGTGACGTAAATAAAAGTATCTTTTTAAAGGCTGGAGAGAAGCCCATAACATATGAAATGCAATTAGCAAATCCGTGTTATTTGAAGGCAGTGCCATTCTAATTAGAAAAACTATGTAATCATAACCATTTACAATTTCCGTAAAAAAACCACATTATTTTTCAAAACAATAGTGACGCTTCCAATAAATAAAAAGATCCTCAAAGCGAATACAACGAGTAGAAATTACGAAGATTCCTTCTTAAATAAAACTTCTTTTCTGATTAATTACTTTTAAATATAGAAAATATGCATTCGAATGAAAAAGAAGAATTTTATCCATCAAACCAGAAGGTTGCAACACGAATTTTCAACGTGCGGTTCGCCCGTATAAATTACACGGCATTTAGAATTCGCGAAATACATTTTAGGAATTTTTGAATCGAAATGACATTTAAATTACTTCGGAAAAAATAATGTCTCGAAATTCAAACTAGCTCGTGAAGTCTTGCAGCTCTTATTTCCGTTTTATAAAATTAGAACGCTTTCCATATGGAAAAAATTGTTTTTCTGCCCTAGTACTCGAGGCGCATCTCATTTCTGGCGCAATTCAAGTGACACCCCGATACGCCAGCCCTGGAGCTCTCAGCTCGCATTGCCAAAACGCGCACCTTTCCGCTTTACAGGCTATCGTTTATTTACAAAACGTCTGTTCAGACTCGACAATGAGAAGTACGCAAATCACCCGCGCGTTCAACGGTAGTGCTACTGTTTCGCCTCTGACGTCAATTCCAAAGTTTTTTTTAATACAACTGAAGAAAGGCAAAGAGGACACAGCATACTTACGGATCTAAAGTGCCTTGTGCTGCTCATGTCGGAAAAAAAGAAGTTAGTCGAGCGCACGGAAAGCGTGCCAATTTACCAGTTGCTGGACTCGCGTATCCGGATAAATAAAAGATATTTTTCGCTTCTGTAAAAAGTTTCTAAATGGTGAGGTTACTGGGTTAAGGACACGATAGCAATGTGAAGCTCATTCCTCGATTCAACGATCACACGGCATAGAACACTAAGAATAAAATAAGAAATAAAAGTCTTTAAATATAAAAACGCCGTTCTAAACACATGAATTGTCGATCCGACTTTATTCAATTAAAAATGTCATATTAGAGGCAACCATCGTTGGAATACATGCTTTGTAACCGAAATGAAAATCTGAGTTCCCCAACTACGTGGATGCAATTGGATTGAATGGATGTAAACACCTTACTAAACATCTGTCGCCTTATCACTTGAAACCTTACTGCAAATCAAGAAGTATACCCCGAGTTATATTGATTATTCGTCTAGGCCAGTGTTGGGCAACCTTTTCTGCATGGTGAGCCGCATCGGTGGCAATGAATCCTTCGGCGGGGCGCATTGGAAATTGCCTATTGATTATAGTTAAATAGTAAGTTACCTAGATATTCCAAGGCACCATATGCGTGGAAAACAAGTTAGAATTACCTCTTTTTGGGTAAATATTTCAATATTAAAAATCATGATGGAATACAATCTTAGATATATTTTTCTTTTAAATCAAATACAGCATTAAAAAGAACAGAAATATTTACTAAGAGATTGAATTTTAGCGTTAGAAATGTTTATAAATTTTGCTACGTGGAAAATAATATTTGGTAGTTAAATAAAATAAATGAAAAAAGTTTTGAAAACTATAAATTACGTAGTGGGCCATATCCGGCCCGCGGGTCACAGGTTGGGCACCCTTGGCCTAAGGTATTATCTAAAAATGACTACAGAGAGGAGTATTTCAAAACAATAATAAGCATTTAAGGAATTTACAACGCAATACTGCAATATTGGCAAATATTTCCAAAAAATTACGATTAAATTAATTAAATAAATATTAGTTTTCACGTACATATTAATAAATTTTTAACCAATTTAAAGTCGCCGTTGCATGACAAACTCTTATAAACGCATATTTTCCCATAGTTATAAACTTTTGCTCCAGTTCAATTTTTAATGCACTAAGAATAATGGCGACATGAGTTACTAATTGTAAACGAAAATCATCAAATGAAGTTTTTCGTAAATATAACCTAATTGACATATTTTATACTTAAGACATTGATTTTACGTATACAACTTTTGATTGCCAAAAAATTACCGCCTGTAATCGATTCTTAAAAAGACATTTAAAGTTGTGCGTGCTGGATACGACAAATAGCTTTAGCATCGCATGACTGCATAAAGTTTCCGCGACCTTTATCCCTTTGCTCCCTTAAAGTAAAGCGAACGGCGGAGGGCAAGGAAATCAAAAGAGAGGTGCTCTAATCACACCTTGGAACTGAATAATCACGTCCTCACCCTCGACAACAAATGAGCATCGTGATTAAGGCGGAAGCAGCGGTTAGTTCGCGAGATTGCCGTGGAGGTCGTCACCTTCGTACAGCTTTCTCCAGTCAAGACGCTCCCGGAGGCAGTCCAATGTCTGCCTTCTTCCACCCCAGCAGCCTGCTCAGTAATTGCGTTCCTACACTTTGCCTAAATGAAAACGTCTTCTCCCAATGCACACACACAAACACACTTCGATCACTTCTCAGTTTCTTTTTGCTGGTTCATCTTCCGTCATCCCATTCTCTCCCCCTCTCCTTGTTTTCGTTCACTGGAATCTGCTATTGGACGGCGGCAGACGACGAATCGTAATCAATAGAAGGGTACTGCAATCCAAACGCAGAATACCGTAAGTCGCAGCCTGAATCGGATAGGAAATGCCGAAGCGAACTAACGTTCGCAGTTCGACGCGATTGGGACCTGCTCCTACTTGGAACTTCTTAAATTTTGCATTCGAAGAAAATTTTCGCCTACGTCGATGAACATTTCGCGAATTTTGGCATTTTTTCATAAATTCATTCAACTAACAAAAGGGTGGATCCAGGGGGAGGGAAATGGTGTAATTACCCTCCACTCCTAATACCGAAAAAATTAATAAAATAGCACATCGAAGAAGTCTTACTTTTTACTGCATGTACAACGTTCTACTTTTCAGATGTCATACATATATTTTCTCTTTACATATATATATATGCTTTTGAAAATATTTTCAAAGTTTATTTTTATATAGTTATTACCTTCCCCCTTCTAAAGTTGAAACCTCGATCCGCCCTTGTCCCTGATCAGAGCAAAAAGTTTATAAATATATAGCACCACAAGCTGCGGGTATTACTTTGCCCTTTTGGAATAAAATAAATGAAGCTATTCAATTATTCTCCTCGTTTAGAAGAATTGACAGCCTGAAAAATGTTTAGGATCCCAATAGAAGGTTACTACTTGGTTTATTATAAAATCTCCACCAACATAAATTAATTTTTAACGAAAATGGCAACCTTCTTAATGGATTAAGCTAAATGGCAGTTCAGGAGTTATAATTTTTGTCGCTTTTCACCGACGCATGCTATCGATTTTAAAAAGGAATGTAAATCCAGAATCATTTTGGACAGCCACGTCGCCACTTAAGGAGCGACCCTCGGCGATCAATTACTCCGACTTCGTTCGTCATCCTCCGGATTCGCCATTAAGCGAGGGTAATTCGCGAAGAGGCGCTGCGGCGTTCCCGCTTGAAAAGCTCTTCATTCCAACCTCCAGCTGGACCATGAGTGCCGTCTTGAATTAGCGCGGTGGCGATCTTCTTCTTCTCCGTCCCCTTACTCTGCTTAATCTCTTACCCATTAATCCCTCCGCACTGAACGAATCAAACCCCGTCTTTTGTCCGAGCACTTTTGGCACAGCCGTGAAACCTTCCAACGGTCAGGATATCGAGTGCCTATTACTAAAGTCCCTTTCATCGGCTTCGAATTTCGGTCATAGTTCTCGACATCGACGTAAGGCGCTTCGGGTCGTAAAATTCGACAAAGGAAAAGTTTTCTCTCCTCGTAAAAGGCTTCTCTTTCAAAACCGCCCGAATGCGATTCGCAAAAAGGGTCCAGAACTATAATTACAACTTTTTCTTCTTTTATTTCTTTTGGTTGCTCCTTATTAATAAGGATTATGAGCACTGTGAGTTTCCATGAAATATTTACCGTCGACGTTAAGATAAACTTTTGTAAGCATTCACAATGCTGAGTGAGGCTGCAAGACGTACGGAAAAACCAACGATTTCCATAAGTTTTCTCTTAGAATGACGCTTTGAGACAATTATCATATTTATTAGCTAATCGATCTTAACGGTATAATGCCACCGATATTCTATAAGCAAGCTTCGTAATTTGCACAATCTTTAATTTCAACAAATCCCAAACAAATTGATAAAAAATTAACATAGCAAAAATTTGTATAATTGTACTTTTAATAGCACTGTGGTGTTAGTTGGCTGATTCAAACAAATACATACTTCTTTGGAAAACACTAGGTACGCTACTGCAGAGTCTTACTCTCGTAAAAAATCACTAGATCACTCAGTGTATATCGTGAACTCGGTACGATTATTGCACACGGAGGAGGGACGTGAAATATTAATTGCCAATCGGTGCACCAATAGCACACCCGTGTCACCTCAAAATTCAAGCAAGCTGGTTGGTGACTCGGTCCAAAAGTTCGCCTATAGATACTGACTGAGTTTCAATACCATTCCATCAACAGAAACATTTTTTTTTTTTTGACTTCGGGGCAAAGCTTTTTTTATGTGATTAGTTACATCCAAGCGACCAGATAAATATAATCTATGCTTAACTCGATTCAACAAATTGAAAAATGGGTTTAAAATGATTGACTATCGGTTGGATGGCGTTTTCTGCATTTCGTATTCACTACATGGTCTATTGATACTTCCCGCTTTTATCGCGAAAAAAATACTTTTTAAGTGAGTCAGGTGACATAAACGGCATCCATTCGTGCGTAGGACGACTTAAAGTCATAAATTGCGACGTGAAAGCCACGAGACAGTGCAATATTTGACTGCCGAGAAAAATAAATTACGGTAATTGCAACTCGAGATTGGATTTTAGCGGAATTTTTGGTCCAAGCGTCAAAGAGAAACTGATTATTGGGCTACTTTTCGCTCTCCATAATATTGGCGAATTAGGCAAGTTAAAATTTTAACATGGGATAGAAAAAACGCTCGATCATTCACATTTTCCGCCAAATAAGCACGCGCAAATTTCAATGATTGAAAACAAAGATAATTTTAAAAATAATTTCTATATACGTATTTCACAGTTGCCGGAGAGTTGCGTGGCGATAATAACATCACACATCTCGAAAAAATGAATTGATTATAAAACATTGTTTACGAACTTGTGCAGCTGTCAGACAGAAATGAAGGGAAGCGCCGGAAAAAAGCCAATATGTGGAAATGGAGCCGAAAATTCATTCTTCTATCGAGTGTGCCGTTGGAGAGGAATAAGGAGATGGTGTGAGGGCCAGAGAGGAAGGTAATTAAGTGGACCCGAATTTTCATAAAAACTGAAATAAAACGAAAATATTCCGCGGCCGCCCTTCCTTATTATTCCTATTATTATTATTATTTTATTTTTAAATTCTCTCTCTTTCTCTCTCTCCCTTTCGGGCTCCATTTAATCCCCTTCCAGCGCGAGTCAGTGACAAACGAGCAATTAATGAAACCAGGTCGAACGAGTAGGGCGCAAAGCCATGCAAACAAATGCCTGCTTTACTGCGAAAGGCGTGTTTGCGGCGTCTCCCTTGCTTCAAGAAAACAAATGAAATACGTCGGATATTATTTTTTAAAAAACTGTGGAAATTATAGTTTGAAACGGGAGAATGAGAATGGCTGCCGGAATAAAGAGAAAAGAGTTAATGCTTATAAAATATACGCGTCATAAAAAAGGACCGCCGCCGCTATCCGGAATTGTCGTTCCTTTTAATACCCCCGCGGTAATCCCGCAAACAAAGGCGAACGGAGGACAATGGAAAACTGTCCTAACGCGTTTTCAAAAAAAATATAATAAAGATAGCATGTAACAGGTTTTAAAAATCTCTGATAATATTAGCAAACTAAACGATGAACTAGGCGGAGATGATTAAGTTAGCAGAATAAGCGCCATGCTGAGGCTCAGTTAAAATTCGCGCATTCATTAATCTATTATTCGATTTTTTTTTAAATTATGAGTCCATTAGTGTACCATAGTGCCCAGCGTAAAAAAGCAAAGAACTACTCAAAATTCGTGCTATTTTATTAACATCAAAGAAATCGCGTACTTTATTCGACGATATTCATTATTTTTCTCTGCAAAGGAATATTTGCGAAACTGGCTAGATCCTTTTCGCTCAACATCACACGCTACATGGCAAATTTCAAGAGTTTATAACAACACAAAGGCCAAACCAGTAAACAACGACTAAAACGAGAAAGAGGTAGATGCTGACCACTGGTAAGTGTTCGGGCTGTTGCCGTTCGAGGGCACTGGCGGCCACTTCTGCCCCCGATAGAAAGAGAGGAAAGCGAAAACTACTCTCTGCCGAGGCGGCGAGACTTCCAGTTTGAAGAAAACCAACTGCGCCACACGAACGCGCGGACATAAGGACTTATTACACGCACTCAATGAAACAAAAGGCGGTGTTTAAAAAAAAACGAAACGTAAACGCGCAAGAGGACGAAGCGCATTTCACTGCTTTGCTATTTTCTCTCCGCGAGAGGCGCGTAGTCATTTGTTTCCTTTTTCTCTTTGTTCGGCGGAGGTCGACATTTCCGCGTGGTTTGCTGCTCGGATTACCCCTCGATTGAGAGTCGGGCATTTATTAATGCAGGAGGTCCCGCAACGAGCGTTTCGCGGGATTTGAAATAAAAGAGCAACGGAATCCGCCTATGCAGTCCACTCGGCGTAAACTGGGTCTCTCGGTTTCCCGAGCGGTGATGCAAGAGGGCTCGGATTCAGAGACAAATGAAAGCGACAGAGGAGGGGGGGTCCAAATAGGTGCCGCGAAGTGTTGTGTATGTGTGTGTGTTTGGATGTGTATGTGTACAACAACGATCGAGGTAACGGAAACGAGCGAGGTGCTGGAGCCATGAATGCTCAGCCCTCCAAAAACCATCTGTAATTGTCGCCCGTGACAACCTGCTTAACGCGTAACCACAGACGCTGAATGATGGGACGCTGAAATATTACGGGAGGATTTTTTCACCGGGAATTAGGCTGTCGCATTATACGACGCCATTGAGTAGTTTTTTCCGGTTTCCATTCCAGAAGAATGCTGCTAATGTGCCCCGAAAATCTCCGTTGCTACGGTCCAGTGGCAAGTTACCAAAAAAAACATCGAATTCTCTCTTCATTTGATATTTTAAATCATTCGCTAGAAATCTATTTATAAATTTGGACATTTCTTCCTTAGTAAAAGTTAAGAGCACTAGTGAAATGATAGTGATAAATTTCTAGTAAAGAAAAAAAAACAATTTTTAAACAGCTACTTAAATAATTTATAGATAAATTTGAAAGTTTCGAGACACATGAATGTCTTTCGAAATAACGTGCATGCCGCGCTCATATAAAATAAAAACATTAACTTCAGCATTTTCCTCTAGCTAAAATAATGATTTTGCTACAAAGGCCTAAATTCATAAAGCAATGCCGCTAAGAAAATTATATTTTTAATATATCATAGTAGGTAAAATTAAGAGCTGACTATTATTCAAAGTTCATTATGCCTAACAATAAAACCTAAATGAGAAAACATGTATAATCTCTTCAAAACATACCGAGTGTAAGGAATATTGAAGTTTTCTGTTAATTAAATATTTTGATGGTTCTAATGATAATTTTTTTCTCCCCATCTTTCCCTACAGGTTGGAGGGGGTATAGTTGGTGGCTACGAAGCCCTGTGATCAGGAATGAGAAGAGTGGATTCAAAAACAAAGGCGGCGAGGGCAAGATGGAGTCAGGCCGCAAGATTCTGATTCGGGAAAGAGGAGAGAACCATGGAATAGAAAGGCAATATAAAGAGTGTGAAGACGCGTTGGAATTGGACGATTTGTTTTTATCCAACTTCTTGAAAATGTTGTAAATAGACCTTTAAAAAAAACTAATCGGAAGAAACTTGTTGAAAATGTACAGATAAAAATGAGTCACCAAAGAGAAGACGAATGCATTCTACTTGGGAGTGGACGGAGAGCGTGGTCTGCTAGCGTAGTGGGCCTGTGAATTATCTAGGACTGGGATGTTGAACTTTTTTAATAAAAAAAGCAGGGCATTCAATTAGCGAGTTACCGGAGTCATGCTTACCAAATAAAAACACGATGTCTCGAGTGTAAGGTTTATGGTGTTTTCGAGGACTGGGTATGACTGAACGCTGCCAAAGAATAATGAGTCAAGAGAACTTTCAAATATTAACAACTAACGATCTTACGATACAAATATGAGCTACGGAAAGAAGAAAAATGGTCGAGTCAACGTTATCACCTCCGGAAACTAATGGTATTTCCGTTTTCGATAATTGGTCAATTATCTCATTTTAAAAAAGTACTTATCGCCCTTTAACTTAGCTCAGTAATTCTAGTCTTTTGTTACTAACAATAGGTAATTGTTGCTTTTGTTTAAACGTCCCTGATTGGCCAAAGCGTGAATAATAAATCTCTTGTTCATGAGAAGTGTTCGTTGGTTCCATTTTGTTTACCGTTTGTGGGAAAACATGACAATAGAATGCAAACGTAAATCAAAAGGTGGATTTAAATCTGATCGACGCTGATCGATGTTGAATTGTCAATTTTGCTACAACTAAAATTACGCAGAAAACTATGTATGTTGCTACGAGATAGTTCCAATAGCGTACACCTAATTTAACTGTGATACAGTTGAAATCTTTATTTGTTCTTTGAAGCGAGAATATCAACAGTAAAAATTAAAAAATATTCGACTTATCGAAAATATTGGCCACCTTGTTTTAAAAAGTCAGTGTGAAACAAATGAAAACTAATAATCTTCCGCAGAAAGATTATATAGATTATTATATTGTACATGGTTTTGAAAGAAATATTATTAATATATTATATTGAGATTGATTTTCAGAATGATGAATAAAAATTTGATGTTTTCCAATGGACGTTTTATTTACCTTTTAAGTTAAGCTAAGAGTTATGTAAGGAAGATTTTGTGGTTTGTTTCTCTTGACGGAGACGATATGCATGGAATGAGATCAAGTTCCGGGTAATGGCTCATAGCAATAAAGAATTTTTACTCACGAAGATAAAAACTGAGGTTATAGCTGTATTGTTCGAGTGCAGCCATTCAGCCGTTGACATATTTCCCTTGCAATAAAATAACATATATTCATAACCGAGTAATCAAAACTTTACCGACTTCGTCGAATTGGAAAACATGGAAGATATTGTCCATAAATAGATACATTACAGAAACGCAATGCAAAAATATCGATTCGAACGCGGATGACAGATATATAAACGAAAAACACGGCACTTACTCAGCTGCGCGTTTATGAACTTACTTGTGGAAGGTAAAAAGATGATGTAAAAATATTGCAACTAGCGGTTTGATTGCTAAGTTAAATAAGAATCTACTCAACCATTTTCTGCACCGCAGAATATCTAAAACGCCTAACGATGCTACAAGGGCAAATTAAATTTGCAAACTACAGTAGGAGCTCGATAACCGTCGCCATCAGTAATCGTTGTTTCGATCAACCGTCGTTTGGCGCCAAGTGGCCAAAAAAAGAAACAACTTAGGAAAGTTCTGCGAAAAAATACATTATAAGGCGATTTCTTTACAAAAAATATATTTCTTTCACTGGTCGTAGTTGAATATTAATGACATTATAATATAGCCTTCTGATTTCCATTAAAAGTTTACCAGTATGAAAGCATTGAGCTCAACGCCATGTCAGTCGATTGTTGAGATCATGAAAAACTCCACTTTTTTCGATAAAAACCATCAATTTACGTTAATTCAATAGATATTTGAATTTCGTATTCAAAAATAAGAAACCACAATTACTAAACTTTTCGATAGTCCCGAGTTCAAATCTTGACAGGAGATGATTTAAAAAAACAAATATATGAACCGATTTATGCACTTTTTTTATGGAGCAATTATGGGGCGAAATTAGCCCTTGAAAATTTTAATTTTATCAATTTCGGATTACCACACTTAGCTCTCGTATGTAGTGACTTATTCTGAAAATTTGGTTAATCTATGTATGTTGAACAGCTTCAGAGATATCGCCTGCATAGTCGGACAGGCGGACGGACGGATTGACAGACAAAATGAATACCTATATAAGCGATTTGTAAAATATAACTAAAAATTCCGTCGCCACTTGAATGAAGCAGACAAACGAATAAGATGACGATTGCACTGTGACTGAGAGAGAAAGATTGCTGCCCGCCGCCAATATGTACCGTGCCCAAGACTTCTGTCGCCTGGGGCAACATACTATGTAACGCACGTTTAATTTTGTAAGATAGACGTTAACTCGCCTCATCTATCGAAACGGTGCGCTGCGGCTATTCTCGGAAAACATTTAGTCGATGTTGTTAAGAGCGAAAAAGAATTCGTGTAAATTGAAAGAGGGTTAAACAGAGACTAATACTATTTAGAATTTTCCCCTCAAATCTAAGATTCAAACAGAAAAACGTTTCTTCGCGGACTGCCGTAGTGCAGCTGTCAAATCATTTGTCAACAGTTAACATAACCCCATCACATACTTCTTAAATATTTTTAACTTATTAAACCTTAAGTGATAAAAATGTCTCAATAGTGACAATTCTGCTAAAAGGTCCAGAAATGTGACATCTCTACAAATAACACTATAAGTGAAAGAATGAAAATGACGCAGTATAAAATTTCCAGTAATCTAAGGTCTAAAAATCCAGTCGGGGATTCCAGGAAGCAATTAACGACGTTTATCGAGGTCGTACTATACTGCAAAAATTATTCTTCACTTCGAAAAATGCTTAAAATTTACGATAAACGCTAATAAGCATGGTTCAGGACTCTAAAAAATTTAATAAGATTATAACTTGTTCCATATGGCAAATCCAAACATATTACGCACAATAATTTACCGAAGAGGTACCTACTGAATAATAAACATCCACTTTGGATTCATTCTGAATGAAAATAATTTCAAATGTAACAAAAACATAATTCATTCTTCAATTCCATATACGACTAAAAATAATTTTGATATTTGGATATTAAGCGCAAATTTCCATGTGAAATAAAATAATTGTCATTCCCATGTTAATCTCACTTTCAATTAGAAGTGCTCGTCATACGATTGATTTCGTCTACACTAGTGGTTCTCAAACGTAGTTTCGCGACCCCCATTGGGGGTCGCGAGACAATTTTGGGAGGGTCGCGAGCAGTCTTGGGTTTGCCAACTGAATTTTTCCTCATTGTATCTATCTTTCGATTTTGATTTATAGGTTATAAATCTAATTTTATGTTTGAATGGGGGTTGTATTCTTCAAAATAAAGCAGTTGTTAATTTTAATATACTTATATTTAACATAAGAAATATATTTTTAAAATAAAAAATAATTAATACGGCGAATTACATTAGCTTCGCTCATTTTCTTAGTACTCACGTTTTTCATATTTATTGTAACTCATGACGAAATCTGAATTTTTGTGAACTAATTTCTTTTTGACAATTTATTTTTTTAAATTTATATTAAATAACACCTACTTTAGGAAAAAAATTCAATTTCCTTTTACAGGTCGTGTTTGCTGGTGTGCTGTAGTGGCATAATCAAATTTACGATTATATCAATAAAAATATTTAGGTAAACGTTTGAAAATATATCTGAAAGCGACTTTTGTAACATTGTAGTCATTTGTGTGCAGCATTAAGAATTTTCCCGACTCTTTATAATGTAGTGAATAATATATTCAACATATGGCATACACCTTTATTAAAAAGCGATTCATGATCATATATAATGAAAATTTTCCTTAAGATCCAGATATTTTCTTGAACCCTAAATTTATTTTATACTTTTCAGTGCACTTTATAAAAAAAGTACAAATTAAAAAAGTTTTTTAAATATTTTTATTACTTTTCAAAAATCACGGCGGGTCGCGGCGACCGAACATTCGCACGGAGGGGGTCGCATGGTAGATCTACCTGAGAACCACTGGTCTATACTAAACAAACTGGTAAAATAAGATTTGACAGATTTAAGCACTAATAAATTTAAAGTCCATTCTCAGCAAAATACATAATAAATAAATGACGTCTTAATGCGGAATAAAAAGCATTTTATTCTTAAAATTGCGATTGTACTTGTAACAGAATTTTTATTTGAACAAGTATAGCAGATACTCTTATTATTTCAGGAACATTGACTTAATACATATTATAAATAAATTATGATAGGGCAAGGCAAGGAAAAGGGGATCGACCAGTTTTTATTGCACTCCATTTCGTTACTGTTGAATTAAAGAACAGTAGGGACATTTTTAAGCTCTTTTCTGTTCAGATAATCTGAAGTATTGCCATCTCAAAAGATTTACAGCAATTCATTATATCGTAAGAAATCGCCCTTTTTATTGAGCCATAAACGTTAAAGACGTATTAACAATAATAACACTCGTGAAGACAAATAACTTTCGACGAAGTGCGGGTTTTCCAAAAACAATCTCTCCCACCCTCTCTCTCTCTCTCTCTCTCTCCTATCCATCGAATTAGATCCGTGGCGCGTTCGAAATCAGTGCTCGCGTCGTGATGAGGCCGCACTGATGAAGAGTGGAACCGTGCGATTCGGAAGCTCATAATCATGGGTCTTAAAAAGGATCGAAAAGGAGGAGGTGGGAGGGTGGGAAGAGGGGGAGGGAAGGGGGGGGGGAATGAAGGAAGGACCGTCATGGGAAGGGTGCGCATCTCCAGGCGACCGTCTTTATGCCCGAGCTAGAGGGAAAAAGGCGAACTCGGAGAGTATTTTTTACGACGCCGGACGCACTAAAACAACCCCGGCGAGAAAATGGGAGTGGAGAAGCGAATGAGGGAGATACAAGATGAAGAGGAACGAGGGAGAGAGAGAGAGAGAGGAAAAAGAAGTATTTTTCCATTTACGAATGCGGCGTAATTCCGCCCGCTCTTTCTCTGCTATGCGACCCGCCGAGTCGAATGGGGTCAACCCCCTAAACACCCTCTCGGTCTCGCCCTTTCCAACCCTCGCCCCCTGTTTAACAGACCCTCGGACAGAAGAAAAGAAAAGGAGAGTGAGAGAGAGAGAGGATCCTGGGTAAAAAGGGTTTCTTCGTTTCCTAAAAAGTTCATTCCGTTGGGCGTGGGAGGAAAAGGAAGGAAAAAATTGAACTTTTTTTTATGCCCTCTCACGCACGATTCTCCAAAAACTAATTTGATGCGAAATTTTTACAAGACCGAGAAAATAAATTAGGGCCGCGTGGTAGCAGTATAAGGGAGAAGGAGGGATTTTTGGGAGGAGTGGGCGTGCGGAGGGGCGAAAGAAATAGGGTCTAACATAAGTCCTGCTATGGGCATCTGGGGGAGAGCTTTATTATTGTTCGCAAGAGTACCGCTTTTAATCTGTGAGTGGAGAGAGGATCGGTTGAGGAGGAGGAAGGAGGAGGGAGTGGGGGAGGAAGAGATCTGAGGGGGGAGGGGGGGGAGATGGAAGAAGGGATAAGGAGGATGTATTGGGAGGATGATATAGAGGGAGGGTAGGAGGGAGGCAGAAGAGAGAGAGAGAAAAGGAATTCCAAACAGGGAGAATGGAGCATTCACTAAAAAGACAATGGCGAAAGAAAGCGCAAGACTGACGTTAAAAACGCAGTAAGAATCTATCGCTGAACTGGGAAAAATTTGAATAAAGAGAACTTTTTTCGGGAACGATTTTTTCCCAAAATAAACCATAGAAATCAGCAAACTCCATCGAGGCACCGCAGAAAATAGAATAATATAATAACGATAAAGCGAATACAAATGAACAAAATAAATTTCAATATTTTCCTATTTTTAACTACAGTTCAAAATTAGAACATTTGATTTTTTTATTTCCGTCTTTCTTGACTATAGAGGACGGGTACATTTTCACGGCCGAGCAAAGTCTCGAAAATAGAACAGAGAATTGTGATAGGAATATAAAATATCCATTGAGGACGCGCAGACTGGTGCTCTTGAAGATAGATTCCACATTTATAGATTTAGACGGGAAAATAAAGTGAAAAGACGCCGTAAACACTCTGTAAACACGAGTTCTACTCGAAAAAGCATGGAAATGGACCGAAGTAGCGAGAGGCGCTTTTATTTCCGGGAATAAGCGGAAAAGGAGAAAATGACATTTACTTCGCGAGTAGGAGGGATAGGAGTGAGAAAAAGAAGAGAATAGAGGAAGAAGAGGAGAGAGGGGGGGGGGGAGAATACACCGTTTATAAAGCCAAACTGAAACGGGAAAAAAGGGGCTTCTTTTTGGAGGGATGAAGAACGCCGAATCCCTTAAAATAATAAAATAGCAGATAAAAAGAAAAAACTGAGGAGATTGAAGGAAAGGGTTGGAGGAGTAGAAATGGAAGAGAGCGGAGCGGAGGAGGGGCTAGTGGAAGAAGGAAATGGACGAGGGAGGCACTGGAGTGGGAAGGAGGAACCAATGAAGTTATCGACTTTCCTCGATACTAGCTAGCTCTTATTATATTTTTTCTTTTTTATGAGGAGATTTTTTTTTATTTTCAGAATTAAACGGATAACCAATAGCCCCTTAACTTCCACCGTCATTATCCGCGAATTTTATTGGTGAGCTACGATTCGCTATTGTTTTCCTTTCTAATAAATATGTACGCAACCAAAGACGCGTCAGCTGGCGACGGAGCGACCTATTTAGATCGGAAACGGATTGGATAAACGGGAGATAAAAATTGCAGCGAGATAATGGAAATTCTTTTCATCTGTTCGAAGTAATGATTCGAAATTCTAATGAAGACTTTCGAGTTTTATTGCCAACCAAAAAAATAAATCTCTCTAAAATCATGTATAAAATAAAATAAACTTTAACGGAATCATTTACTTTTTAATCGTAATAAAATATCATCAAAAGTAAGAGGAACGGCTATCGTTTAGCGGTAGAATCGTTGGCTGCTGATATAATGGCACTTACATACCTGAATCTGACTTTACCATTTGAAGAATAACACCAAAATAACCGATGAGAATCATCCGGTTTAGCTCTGCAAAAGATTCCCTTACTCTGAAACGCTCGCCGTCCTGGATGAATTGATTAGAATTTTTGGAGTTTTATTTTCCTGTTTCCCTCAATAATTGCGTATTTTCCCGTTTCACTTCCAGTGGGAGCTTGATTTGCGAGCTGTAAAAATTCCCTTTGAATATCCAATTGATAAAAGGTATAATTTTACATATTGAATTTGATGGTAAAGAGAAATCATTAACAGCACTTCGTTGAAAATTGTATTTTCAACAGTCTCTGGAGTAAAAATCGCGTTTTAAAGCATTTAACATTTTCCCTTTATCGGAAACATTTTATGAGAAAATTATTTTATTGAAAAATTTGGAAAAGGTAATTAACATATATGGTAATTCAACGCGAGAATCTGGTTTCCTCTATCAACTGCACCGATCGTGTATAAAAAAATGAAATTATATTTCGCGTGTGGTGTACTTTAATTCTGAATGCGAAAAATCTGCAAAAATCAAAATTATTCCATATAACGATAAATTTTCTTGCGCGGAGAGAGAGAGAGAGAGAGCGCTCCATATTCAGCAGCGGTGACGATCCGAGCATTTCGGAAATTTTTTTCGTTGCTTCGCGCAACGTGTTGCCGGTGACGCGAGCGAGACGAGAATAAAACACGACGACAAAAACGGGAAAAAATCGGGACACGGGACCGAGAAGAAAATACGTTGCCCGTAGGGAATTATACAACGAAAGATCTTCGCATTAGCGGCAATTCAGGAGTGAAAAGACAGAGAGTAATAGTTTCTCCTCCAGCAAGAGGGCTCATCGATTCAGGGAAAGACGCATAAATTGCTTTTTTTGCGGCGTCATCCAGTGCGGAAGGTGGCGACCTCCTTCTCATAGCTCAGGGCGTCATTTGCATTTCAGTCGCGTCGCAGATTGTTATTCATCCGCCCTCCCCCGTGTACGGACGCGCTTTTTATTCCGAACGCGACGCGCCTTTTTTTTCTGGCGCGGGTTCATTTGCAGCTACAGCCCTACTATTCGTCCCTTGCAGACAACAACTGTTCCAGGACTTTTTTTTGCCCTCTTTGTTCCAGCCGAAGACCACGGTGGCGGGCGGCGTCTTAGCCTCAAATTGCGACCATCCGTTCAATTTCCCTATCCTTGGACTAATCGACGGCATCGGAGAGGCAATCGACGCTTATTCCGATGCCATACCAAACTCTTCCCTGGGTTTTGAAGTCGACCGCGTTTTTTCATGGCTTATGATGAAAAAGATTAATAAAAAAGCCTTCAATACGAGCTGAAACATTTGCATTCTGCAGGATGAGCTTTATTTCGACGCGTTCGTCAAGGGACACGCGTATCACGCACGAGGAGGTAATAAAGTGATTTGTCGTTGACTAGAGACGCAACTAAAACTACGTTGGACTAATTAATACAGGAGAGAACGTGTCGTGTGATGAAGGGACTCGCTAGGAAGTTTTGGGAAATGATTTATTTGTAAATAAATTAGAACAAAAAATAATGTTTAGAATAAATTACGTCATTAGCTTCGTATATGAAGGAAATATAAACCTGTAGTTTTTTAAAAATATTTTTGTCCATATTACATTATCATGAGATAACAGAATCTTTTTATAAACTCGTCGAAAACATTGTGGTCTCCGCTTCAGCGGCAATTATTTTATTTTGCTCACAATGAAAGTGTTCAACAACATTCAAATTTTGCAAACACAATTACGTTTTGAGAACGAAATTACATCAATTTTTCCAATAAACGCCTGGAATGCCTAAGAAAATAAACATTAAATGCTTATACGGTAATTTCCGGCATTCAGTTTTACAAATGCCAAGAACGAAAACCTGTTTTTAAGTAAAGTTATGTGCAGTATAAATAATTAATAATATTCGACGAAAACGTTAGATAGATACAATAAAGTGAGGCTACTATTTATCTGCCATTCTAAATTATTTAATATTGTTATATAATATTATTATATAGTATTTGGGCAAATATTCTTCAAAATATTAATTAACAGCGTTGAGTACCGACTTTTAGGGAAATCGTTATAAGATTTTTTTGAGGGAATTCATTGCCTAAATCGTCTTTACTGGTTCTTGTTTTAACACACGTTCTGAACTTTAACTATTGACGTTTTTATTAATTGCGCTTAAAATAACCCGATATTTACATTTATGACAGTGCCATCGATCTCAGAATTTCCTAAAAATTAAACCACATTTCCATTTTTTGTTACATTCAAAAAATCCTTATGCTTTTCTACATGTTCTTTTTTTTTATTGTGACAAGTTAAATTCGAGATTTTTTGCGAAATTTATCGTGCATTTAAGTTACCACATCTTTATCACGTTCGTAACCGAAATATAAGGAACTTAAGGGAAGAGTTACGGCGCCCTAATCTCATCACGGTCACATATGTCTCCATCGTGAATCGAACCGACGGCCTCCTGGGGGCGGCGGCGGCCGAGGGACCATAAAACATGCCGAGGGACCCTCTTGGGCGGACACGTCCTCCCAGAGGAGGAGGCGGCGGACGAAGAGGACATCCGCCGGATTACAGCGATTACGGGAATGAGTTGGCGTCGGTTAGATGGCGGAGGGAGTCGTTGTTTAGCGAATTGGGAGAGAGAGAGGAATGAGAGTATATTGTAGAGGAAGAGAAAGAACGAGGGTGGAAGAGGAGAGGGCGAAGGTTCAGTTCGAAAGATATATAAGGATTTCCAATTAAAACGAAAGGAGACCGGAGGATCGGGAGAAAGGGAGTGTTGGGTGGGTCATTGGCGGGCGGGTGGGTGAATAGTGGATGCGGAAAAGGAGGAGGGTTTGGAGGAGGGTGTGGAGAGAGGCTGGAATGGAGTAGGGAGCTGTAAGAAGGGGATGAAGAGGGTGAAAAGAGAGAGAAAGGGGATGGAATGAGGAGAAGGGATAAGAAACAGGGGTTAATAGCAGAGAGAGAAAGGGAGATGAATTTGCCGCCGTAGTGTGTCGTGGTGCCGCAGTAAACGGCACCGATCGATTCTCGGGCGAGGATGTACTTTCAGGAATGTTTTGGGTGATTGGGGGAGGCTGGTGAAGTGTTGGTGGGTGGAGAGAAAGCGTTCGCCGCGTGGTGCCAGTCACGGTTGCGTTGAGGAGAGAGAGAGAGGAATCCTTTCCTTCCCCTCCCTCTCTTCTTCGCATTCTCTCTCTCTCCCCCCCCTCCCTCATTCTCTTTCCCATTATCGTCGCTTTTAGCGAAATCTCGCTTTCGTCTCATCCGCAAAGGTCAGATCCATTAAACGACTTGGAACACACGCTTTTTGCGATATTGGATCGGAATGCCATTCAACGGAGACGCAAAAAACACTCTCCCGTTTTGACTGATTACTATCGAATTACCCGGAAAGTTGGAAAATGACAGGTAAAATGTTGAGTACGCCTAACTTGTTGCACCGTTCTCGTAAATAATGCACGGATGTCTTCGATCGGTGGAATTTCGACGAAACTTTGAAATGATTTATAGAGTGGTGGACGGCCGTTATCATTTCAGAGATAATCAATTTTGCGCCTTGCAATCAAAGTGAAAGTGCGAAATGTAGTCGCAAATTTTAAAGAAGTCAAACGGCAGTTATATCTCTTGACATAATAATTACTTTATATTTAAATTTAGAGAATACGAAAAATCGGAAATGCTCCTCTGCAATTAAGTAGACGCTTCCCACGAGGTGCCTCTAAAAGTTTTTAGGCGTGGCGAAGAAACAATATGTTCTGACTTTGCTTATCTGAGGATTTCACCATGTATTAATTTGCATAAAATCGCAATATTTAAGTCAAATAAATAATAAAAGTGGATTTGGCGTTAACCATCTTATATAGTTTTCCGATAATAATCGCATCTATAATGGGAATGTCGATATAGCAACGGCGTAGATCGGGGCTTCCCAAACTGATTTCCATGTATCCTAAAGGTTCCGCGAAAGCTTATTGCGGTTTCATGAAAGACTTCGCGTTTCTAGACAAATTCGTCATTTTTTCCCGACCATTTCATATTAAAAAATGATATTTTCCTCGGGGAACGTATCACAAATCGGTGATTCAACACTTATTTGCCCTTCGTACAGCAGTAAGAAATGTTTTACGCCTCCAACAGAAATATTAGATTTGCTTCAGGGTCATTCTGACGTATCTGACTGTATCTGAAATGTTATTAAAAGTAAAAAATCAACTAATCGATATGTTAACCAATTTCGCATTAAAAACTAAGTGTGTTAAAATAAAAATTAATAATTTTTCGATTGAGCTATAATCAAAACATCCTTGACATTGCCATTCGTGTTTTGAAACATTTTATTCCTTTTGCAGCAACTTATCACTGTAAGAGATCCTTCTCTCTATATACGGCAGCAAAAAACAAATGGAGGAAGACGCAGATGTTCAGAGCTTGCACTTAACAACAATTGCTCCACATATTGAACTAATATTTAAGATAAATCAAGCTTATCCAAGTCACTGAGCATTTTTCTGGTAAAATATTCTAATTCTCCTATGAATACGAGCTTAAAATAGCGAACCTTTATTTTTAATTGATCAATTTTGTGCATTTAAAATAACTGTATAATGTAAAATCCATAAATTACGTAAATAAAATTAAAAAGAAGGATTAAAGTTTATTTTATAGTCATTTGGCTAAACACTTCTTGGTTAGGGTGCCGAGAGAGAAAAAAATAAATGTGTTCCATGGTTTCGGAAAATTTGGAAAGAAAATCTGGTTGGCCCCTAAATAATTCACGCACCGTAACATTTATCCGCATAATTCTCAGCTAAAAGTAAGAGAACTATACCAAATACGGTATGCCAATTTCTATTTTTCGTTAAATATTTCATTAATTTTCAGATTAAATTAGAAACAAAAATCTAATGAGGAAAATATTTCGCGAAGTAAATTATTACACTTTATTATCATTCTTTATTTTCTCCAGCAATTGCTCGGCTGGAAAATTTAACACGGTATATCTTCCACTATCACGAAATATCACGCTCCGTCCCATAAAATCATCACGGAATGAAGTTATACATATACACCATACTTAGACAAGAAAGACATCATTTCGCAAGGAGCGGAAACAACCGTCGAGCGGATTGTTTTAAAATTACACAGAGAATTCATGTGTTTGCGAAACCCCTGTGGAAAAGAGGGAAGAGGAAGATTTCCTCAGACCGATCTCTACCAGTTTATATCTTCCATCAAATGGGAACGGCTCCCTTAACGAGAAATATGCGTACATACTACGTTTTCATTCGTGCAAGCAAAAGAAAACGGTACTTGTGTATTAACGGGGAGCCCAGTGTATTAACGGGGAGCCCAGTGTATTAACGGGGAGCCCAGCGGTAACGTTGCTTAAAAAACATATTCAAAATGTAATTTACGGCAATAAGGACGACTGTATTCTTTTACGATACGAAATAATAACTTTGCCTTATAATGCTATTCATAATAATTTAAATATCGGCACTTCTTTACATGGGTACCCCCCTACTACAAAATGTAAACAAAATGACAAAAAACAAACGGCACTGTAGTTGGGTCCCCCCCTTAATAATTATCTGATTGGCCGGTCTCGACATTTAAAAACCCAATCACCGGACAACGGGGAGGGATAGTTTGGTTCCGGGCGAGGCGAAGAGCGCGGCAGCGCCCCGAGACGACTACCCATTAAAACAAAGCGAGCCGAAGGCATTAACCAGAAAGTCAAATGTGATTGTTACATTTTCATTGTTATTTAGTTTAGTAGCGTTACCGCTGGGCTCCCTGTTAATACATAAGTACCAAAAAAACTATTTTTATGAAGAATCCAAAATACACTATATTTTCAATTTCAGAAAAGCGTCTTCATTTTACGTTTCACAGTTCGACAAGCAAAAAACAATTGAGATCAAACTGTAGTGCTGTATTTTCAGATTTTTCAAAACTTTAAGTTATATTTTGTTATTGTTTTGTTAAAATGTCGGCATTTGAACGTTAATTGAGGCAAAATACAAATAACAAATTGAATTCAAAATCGAAGCCAAACGTATTCATTCTTACTATTTATTTTCTTGAAAACTTTATCAATATATGATTAATGCTTCTACGGGTATTAACTATTAAATGAAAATACTGGATAAACACCGCATTTTCAGACATTTAAAAGGATTGGCTTGTAAACATGAAAATGTAAACGGAAGGCACTTAATTTAAACAAGACGATATGATTCAAAAGAATTATTTGGGAAAAATAATTGAGCTCACGGTATTTTTTGAAATGAGAAAAATTATAGTACAGATTTAAATTTGAAACGCCTAGCGGCAACCGTGATTGAAGCCGTAATGCTTGGCTATGTATTCAAATTCATTACCGATATGATAATTCATCCATTTTCTTTCTATGTGGATTTCAAAACAGTGAATAACGAGAAAAATGTTTACATTAATAAAAAACAAATCTATAGATTTTTTAAAATCAATAACTTTCACTTTTGAAAAGCAATTTCGTAAAAACAACCACTCGCCACAAGCAAATGCAGTGGAGCTTTGTAGGACGAACGAGAGAAAAATAACCCAAGAGGTTAGTTTGCTGAAATGAAAAATATTTTCAGAATACTATTCGCAAAATGATATAAACGTTCGTCGTCGGAGGGACGAAATTGACTTTCTCGTAGAAAGCATATCGGGACTGCAAAACTTCATACTCGCAACGCCATAAATTAATATGGATTGTTTAAATCAAATGGAAAAGAACAAGCGAATTATCTGCCCTACATTTAGTTTTATAATGTAAATGTACTTAAACGTGTGTTTAATTGCTATTTAGTTTTTAATATGTTAACCACATACAAAATTATAATAGTCGAAAACGTTTTAACACATTTCTCAAAGTGGTTAAACACATAGTCACGATTGTCGCTTAACTGCCACAATTTTAAATATTAATAAATATTATCAAGTTATTGAATGCCTCCGCCCCTTATCGACATATAACAGGAGTTGACCATTAATAAAGAATGTGAGTAAATGTTATTGTTAACACGCCTATTCCAGACACCTTACGATTGATAAGGCATTCAATACGAAAACTGACGCTGTTTAAAAAGATTCGACTGATATTTGGGTGTATCTTAAGCAATAGGAATATTTAAGTGGCTTCTTCAGATTCTTTTCTTAAAACTATTTCATACTTATTAAAATTTTGCATTCACATTAATCTCACTTTATCTCCGATTACGGCATATCCTAACCTCAAATTCTGGGCAAACGAACATATTTTAAGGCGGATGTGTTTCTCTGCGACTACCTAAACGCGATTCAACGAAGCCCTGGATAAAGAAAGAATCGATGGGATTTGTACCTATCTTTGCTGCGGCGTAGCTCATCCCGCGGTGGGAGAAGGCATCTTCCAGCGATGGGAGAAGGCGGGATCCCGCGATGGGCGAGTTTCTTCTTGACACAAGCAGACACAGCACTAGGTCACACAATGACAACATCAATTCGCAGGGGAGTGAAAGATAAGGCTTGGAAAAGGGGAGAATTGGAAATCACTTTGAGGTTCATCTGGAATTGAAAAAGAAATTACTGTAACACGATAAAAGAAAAAGGCTTACTAAATAGATTTAGCGTTAGATTTAAACATCTATCAAAAAGCTTATGCAGTATCGCACCGATAAACACGAGAGTTACGTTCCTGGAAAAATCGCAGTTGCCAAAATCAATATCAAACCTCAAAAGGTTGTGGCAAAACTAAACGTATTATCAGAAGAATAAATATGCATATATATCACATATGAACATATCATTATACTAATCCAAAATACATGTTAATCGATAAAATATTGCAATTAACGAGTAAAATAGATTATCTAAATAATTTGAATAATATGGAAAATATCTACTGCCTGCTTGTATGTGTTTTCATTGGGACTCCATCGAAATTAACAACCATTACCCATTCGTACACCAATATGATAGTTTTCTCTACATTCTTTCCTTTTCGCTCAACGTAGTTCCTTTCTGAGCTAACCTATGAGATGTATCATCTACACCACATAACTAACGGTATTTCTTTCACTTGTACAACGTGAAAAAGAAATTTTTGGGCCAGAAAAGAGTGGCGAGAATTTTTCAGAAATGAATCGCAATCAAAATCGCCCTAAACTAAACTATAGAAAATATCTATTTGGGTATTATTAACTAGTTTCTACTAAAGAGTACCAAACCGAAATTTTTCAATAATAAATATTTAATAGTAGAATATAATCCGGAATAAATAACAGTACGCCACAGCTGCAACTCATATGAAGTTACAGTATGTATAAGTCCCTGCATATTTGCTTGAGATGTTCCCGGAAAGCGCCGCTCATGTAGATATGAATGTATATAGAGAATGTTGGGCCAATTTCTCCCTTATCACACGTTTCTCAGCATTCGGTTCACTTCTTATGCGATTTAAGACCATTTTTACTTTCTCCATACGTAGTATAGAGAAAGTATTGTGATCACGAAAAAAATCGACTTCGAGATTTCAACAGAAATACACGTTTTAGATCCCTAGAACACGTTTAGACTATTTTCGGAATGCTGTGTGTGTGTTTGTGTTGGATGTATGTATGCGATTGTGGCCGCTCTAACTCAAAAAGTACTTGCCATATTAATACCAAATTTCATATATAACACTTTAGCATTAGCACAAAGAACTGATTAGTTTTTAGACAATATCGGTTAAGCGGAAGTCGAGGATTATTCGAAACCCGATTCGGTTTTTGCGATATTCCTCCGATAATACGTCATTATTGTATACATGGACCATTACAAAAAATCTGATATGTCCAACATGACTTTCTCCATATTTGGGGTATATATATTTAAATTGTTATGAATAGCATTATGGGGAAAAATTATCATTTCGTATCGTAAAAGAATACAGTCGTCCTTATTGCCGTAAATTATATTTTGAATATGTTTACAGAATTCACCGCTACATGGTGGTGGCGCTGTATATGTACTGGAAATTACGAAAAAGTTAAATATCTCCGAAATGGATGGTTCTACAAAAATTTGTTTCAAACAAAACCTGGAAGAAATATTATTCTCTACAACTGTGCACGTCACGAAGATTTCCAATAACGACATTTTTAAGGAGATATTTGACGGAAACCGAAAAAACCGAATATTTATCAATAATTCCTAAACAATAACTGCTATGGAAAATTGTTTCAAATGAAAGTTGTAATAAATTGCATTCTCTATAACATTTGTATTGAATTGTATATACAATAATGATGTTTTATCGGAGAAATATCGCAAAAACCGAATCGGGTTTCGAATAAACCTCAACTTCCGGTTAACCGTTATTGTCCAAAAACTAATCAGTTCTTTGTGCACATGCTAAAGTGTTATATATGAAGTTTGGTAACGTGGAGATAGTAAAAATATTCTAAGCAACGCGCTATATCGCTTTCTCTCGCGACAAAATTTACGATTTTCTTAGCTGCTAATGAAAATAAAATTATTGATGATTTAAAATTTGGGGGTAACAAAAATATCAAATTTTCGCTTACACGAGTTGCGCTGGTTCTATGGATATCCATGATGCTTGACGCCGGAGCAGCCAAATCGAAAATTTAGAACTAATTACTTATCACTGCTTATTTAGGGAGAATAACTGTAAGTACTTGTGTGACTGAACACTTTCGTCTATACGCCAAACTTGTAACTTATATCTTAAGAAATTTACCTGAAAATTAAAGTGCGTATTAAAATTTCCAAATGTATTTTACTATATTTTCCGCTTAATGCAAATATTATCATCTCGTTAAATCACTCACGCACTGGAACCAATATTCCCTTTGCCGAATACTTAAAGCACGTAATCGTGGAACCTCGTTATGTTTGGGCTTTTTTATTGAAAATTCTTTTGTCGTTATACTTCAAACGGATATTGAACTGAGAATGGAAAACAAGTGGTTTGTTCAGCATAATTTAATTTGCCGCCAATTTTACGAGAAGCATATTCGAAGTGGCTAAATTTTCGAGAGTGTTATTTCTGCCAGCTTTGGTTAATCTCATTTTCGGTTCAGTGTAGTCTTACATCACCGAAACAATAGCGGATTGAATGCGGCTTCTAATCAATGGAATTATTTGATGCATCCACATCGATTACGTCAAACAAAATGTTTATCGAATTTAGTCAATGCAATTCTTGTTTATTAAACTAACTCGTTGCGCCGGTAATCATGATAATTTCATTAAATCCCATACCGAATGCGCAGGACGCGTAATGCGTTTATTCGGGACACACGTCGCGTTTCCAGTTTTAAAGCATGTATATTTACACGCTTATGTGTCCGATTCAAATGAATCCTCAATTTAGATAAATTGCGTGAATGTAAGTCAATTTATTCCTTAACTTTGAATACTAGAATGATTTGTTATCGCATCTACGTAATTCGGGAAAAAAGCAGGATCGTACTTCGTACTAAGCTGGTTCTGAGAAAGAAATACGGCATTGCGTTGATAACGCTCGGTTTGCTTTAGATCAGGGGCTCCCAAACTTTTAACTCCCCCTTCCCTTGATCTGATTTTGATCATCTACAAACTTGACCTTATACTTGTATTGAAAGTGACAAATATCAAAGTTTAACTTCCAAAGTTAATTTAACGCCCACTTATAATTTATTTGAGACACAACACATAGCCTATATTTTAACCTGGACCAGTCTAAAGATTCTCTGCAAGTTTCATAAAAATTCGACCAGACGTTTTTGCCTGATGCGGTAACAAACAAACAGACAGTGTGACAACAATTGTGCAAACCGGTTCAAACGTCTTCTTGTGATGCGAAACACACAAAAAAGTAAAACCCCGACAAAAAAACAAATGTACAGACAGAGGTTACAATTTTATTTATATAGATTCATTATTCGGCATTCTAGATTTAGCGCATATTAGCTTCTGTCTGTCCGTCCTTCCATCAGGATGCAATTTTTTTCCGTAGGTATTCAGCGGATTTTGATAAAATTTAGTACTAAGGACTAAGCACAGTAAATTAGAAAATGAGATGAATGCTTTGCATAACATAATAAGTTTGGAATACTCTATCGCAGGAAACGTGCTTATTTATAATTTACTTTACACTTTCCTAACCTGTTGAAATCATATGCGACGCATGTATGGTTTGTAAATATTCAATTGTAAATATAATCTTAAAGAAATAAAATACATACTAAATATTCACATTTAAATAATTTATTCTCGTGTTTTGATTATTAGTTTTTTAAATATCACTACTGTTATAGTGAAGATGTGTTTGATTTAATTAGAAAAATACCTAAACTAATAAATCAGTTATTGAAAGTTTCCAAAAATATTTAAGGTCGGAGCGAAATCGGAACCGAACCGAAATTTGTGTTTTGAGTGAACCGGAACGAAAACCGGAGCGAAAAATATTACGGTTCCATGCCCTGTTTTGAAGCCACGGAACCGAGCTTTAGATGATGTGGATAAAGAAGAGCTATTATTTTTTATTCTTAAAATATTTAGGTTCAATATGCTCAACACTAACGATTCATGTATCTAAATTCAGCAACTACGAAATCTCAAATTATATGTTTAAAAAATAATTATGAAGTACAGTGTGAGAAATATTAACCAGTCACGGACTATATCGATAAGATTAGAGATGCACCGAAGTTTGGCACAGCGTAATGTAGTCGAGTTACTGACTGTAACCAGAAAGGTTGTGGGATACTGTCATCATTCATCCCTTGCAAAAGACAAACTACGCGAGATACAAGAGAAGTTGGAACTTTCCCATCATGAGCTTAAACAAGATGTTCAAAGCAAATGTAATAGCAGCTAGTAAATGTTATAAAGCTGCAAAAGAAAGCCACTTATACTTTGCAGATGACTAAGTCAACATAAAAGAAATCGCAAACAAACAATGCAGAGAAAACAGTTCAATTGCTGGGAACTGTTGAAAAACATACAAAGCTGATGTACCTTGAGAGTGCAAGTTTTTCTTAGTCGATACCTTTATTTAAAGTCTTTTATCATTCTACTCCAGGGAAGATATTGACATTGGTATACGTGCCATGAAGGCTGAGATGCAGAATAGAATCCAGAGACGATTTTGTTGCCTTAAAAATGAACTACATTGTACCATTGCCACATTTCTGGATCGCAGGTTTAAGAACAACTTTTTCACAGACAATAGAGTGAAGCAGGTTTCAACGAAATTGTGTATCCATCAGGGTCAATCAAACCGCCAAGTTTGTCTAGAGTTAAACAGGAGATTATTCCATACATTGGCGAGTCACTATTAAAAAATCAATATCCAATAACTTGGTTGCAAACAAGACAACAGTAGTATCGCACATTGGCAAATCTTGTACAGAAATATTTTTCCCATCTTCCAAACTCTGTCAAAAGTGAGCGAATTTTTAGCATTGCAGGTGTTCAATATAGTGACTGCAGAAGTAATTTGTTGGAAGACAATGCAGAGAATTTATTGTTTTTGGACCATAAAATGAAACTTCTTAAATATGAGTATTGATAATTGCAGCAAAAACTATAATAATAAATAAATAAGAAGGTTAGTTGATAAATTTTCAGTTTATTTTGGTGATTTAAAAATGAATTCCATGACGGTCGAATTCAGCCGAATGTCGACTTTAATATTCGACCATATGGCATTTGGCTAAAAACCATATTCGGTGCATCTCTAGAAGTAACTATAATAGAATAAAAGACAAAGTAATACAATCGAAAAACTACTTAGCCCCAAAAGTATTGAAGTGGTTAGGAATCTACTCCTTGAGAATCATCTTTGATTACTGGGTTTTTTAGCCAAAATTACGGAGCTTGTTTACATAACATTCTGCCTCCTAATCAATCGGATTACATTTCAGCCTAAATGCGATATGTATATATTTATAATAAAATTTACTGAACTTCGTAGCAATTCATTATATTAGGAGCGGGTGGCGCCGTTAAAATAAATCAATTATTTAATGGTAATGCAGGTTTATTATAACTTAGAGCTATTTCCATTAAAATATATTACACTCACGACCTGTTTCGACGAATACTCAACATCATATAATGCAGTTTATGTGAAAATGGCTCAAATTTGCATAAAAATTTCCTTTGTTTTTAATAAATGTTTTGTTTATTTTAACAACACCGCTCACTCCTAAATGCGAGATACATATATAATTATTTTTTGACAATAATATTGAAAGAAATTAGTGGAACCAATTTGTAAAACAAAGTCACCCGGAGGAATATGATCGAGGAATATTTATTGACTCCTCAAAATTTTTAATGTTTCAATATAATATAAAAACTGAATCTGCAAACACTATTTGACTGAAGCGAGAGGACTTGAAATAAATTGCTTGGTTACAAAAACTTTAATTCAATCTACCTAAATGAAATTAATATGGCTATGGAAACTATTTATAATTAAAGCCAGAAAAACCACATTCATCATTACTACGATATTATCTTGCCCGTATCATGTAACAGCAAAATAAGGTTAGAAAGAGTCTAAAAACAGGAAATATTATTTTTTAAATTATATTTTTAGAATCTCATTATATATTTTTTATATTAGTGTAATCGGGTCATGTTTTGAATCGTGATAAAAACAGCTATCCACCTTTCTTCTCTCTTCATTTCACCGTGTAAAATGCGATTATTTTATTCTTCTTCCCTTTAACTATCTCTCCTCTTCACTTTCATCGCCCATTTTCCCAATTAAAAGCAATGAACTCATTCACGGCATCAAAATTTCCCCATGTAAAAAAAGTTTTAAGAATTCCCAATTTTTCTGGCATCAAACTAATTTTTAAACTAATTCGGCATGGGTTCAGATTCTCTCTCCGAGAAAAATGTACCTCGTTCTTTCGGATTTACAATTGTTCAACTCTCAAGATTCTAACTTAAATATAATTTAATTAAAAAAGAAAAGTTATATAATTGGGGCCGAAATCTATTCCTTATAGGGAAATTTTTATTTTTAAAAAATAATTATTTCATAGTAATTAATAATTTCAAGTTTTTCAGACATTTTTCGAGGCTTCACGTAAGACGAATCCGCCAAATGACGAGGGAATCGCCGGCATTAAGAGCATCACGCTTCTTCATGTTTGGTACCAACTGGATGTCTTTTATTAAACGCTTTCGGTAATACATTTCAACTAGTGTAATGCTCGTCAAAAATGATGGGAGGAAAGATACGACCGTTCAAACTATTTAGGGAGATCATATTAACATAAGAAACAACTGTCTTGAAAATCGTTTCCCCCTCCCTCCCTCTCTAGGGTTAAATGTAAGAAGGGACTATGTAGTCTCAATTTCGTCCTAAATAACGTCGTTTGTCTGTCTGTCTCCCCATCTCTCCCCCCTCTCTTTCTCCCACTCAAAAGCACTCAAAGCACGTTTATATACCCATAAGGATTGAAATAACAGTATGATATCGAGGTCTAACAATGGAATAGGTAGGCAAGGTAACATCCCGTTAAAAATGGCAAGATTTCCTTAAACTGTGTGAATTAAACGTTTAAATTGAACGATTTCGAACTGTAGGTGGAAAAAATATGAAAATAATAAGAAACTTTATAATGTTTTCTTAAAAATGATTTATATCCGAGGATTATAGGTCAATTATTTCTAATTATAATCTAAAAAAGAATGAAAGCCTGCACGTCGAAATGTCCATTTTTACATGTTACCTTATGGGAAATGGAAGTTATCCCCTGGAGTCTAACCCGGGTCTTTGATCTCGAGTTCGATGCATTAAAACGTTTTGTTATTATATCATAATGCTATCCTGAAAATTTAATCATATTCGGTTCAATCGTTTGCGAGATATTAAGCTTCAAAAAGCATTAGATGACAAAGGGACAAAGTGACAGTCTTTTATATAAGTTTTATGATTATTTTTTCATATTAATTTGATAGAATTGCGCAAAAAAGTTAAGGGCGAATGAAATTCAGCACCTCGTTTCGTTTAATCTCCTCCATTCACAGTCCATTCCGTTTCGGATATCGAATACATCTCTATTTTCAGAAAACGAGCGATCGATCGATTAAAATCAAGTATCGTTTAAATGCCATTTTGTCAAGGAAAATCAAAAAGTAACCCCAGCAATACAACAACATCAACATTTATCTCTGCAAACAAGAGTTCTGACTTTCAAAACGATGTACGAATGCGAGCACATAACGTGTATTAAAACAATTTTACCTTCGCTGAGTAACTTCCCCGTCCATTACTCGAGTGAAAGGAGCAAAACTGTCACCGAGTTCAAATATTGGAATCTTTAACTACTACTTCAATTTCATGGAAACGTTATCTTCGTAAGTTTCTCGTAGAAAGGGAAACAAGCGTGTCAACAGCGTTCATGTGACAGAATGATGTCGGCGTGCGCTACACACACGAAGCAGAAAGGAGGAGAGAGAGAGAGAGTGAAAGGTTTTGCGGAGGATTCGAGGAACAAAGGGGTTTTCTCTCGGTTTTTGCCTAGCAGAGGGCGGAGGCGGAGCGAAGGGGAGGACGAGGGGCATCTCGCAAAAGGGGCGACGGGGCCCTAATTGCCATTGTCCGACGCACTCTCTTTCAGGAACTACACAGCTATATCATTCCTTCCATAAACAAAACTTTTCATAAGATAAAATGGACCCAAACGTCACATATACGACAGATAAATGACTTGGGTAAAAAGAAATATCGCGCCATCTATTTTCAAGGGGTTCCACGGGACCGTTTCAGGAGGTTTGGAGGCAGGTCCGACGGCCCTGTGTTACGCAAATATACACGCGTGTGTATACTTAAAAATACACATTCATGCACCCTCGCGCGCACATACGCACTCAAAAACGCCATCAACCTTTCTCTATCCATTGCGAGGTGCATAAAGAAGAGACAGCGGGCTCTTCCTTTGCCTCCGTCGAGGACTGTTTTTAAGTGAGAATAGAGGAGGTAGATGCCCCGCGACACGAAGAGGGAGCGAAAAGAGAGATGCGTCTCATGAAAGAGTGACTTTAGCAGCGGCTGAGGGCGGCAGAGGTAGAAGGGGAAGGAAAGGGATCAGTCAAAGGAAATGGAACAAAGTGCTGACGAGGGTGGGCGTGCTTGGCCCGAGAGCAGGAGAACAATTGAGAAACGAAACACGGGACAAAGGGGCGGCTGAAATGGGACAGAAAAAGGCCCCACATAATGTTGAAGTTGATAATATTGCTCAAGGCGCATTGCCGGTGAATTAAGTGGCAGTTGCGTGGTTAAATTCTAATTTCAAATGACAATTCGTTTTGCCTCGGAAATAATATCACGTATTTGTTCCGGTTAAACGCGAGCATCAGTTTAATGCAGAATTTCTTTGGCATCGAAAAAGTTCTCCAATTAACGGGAACGGGAATTCTTGAAAAATAAATCCATTCCGGAAGTTCTGAAATTTTTTGTTTCTTTAATAATTTGACGAATTTAATTTGTTCGGAAATTTTCCAAGTTCTCTCGTAAAGTTTTGCAGAAATTCCTGAGAATGAAATCAAAAGCACTACTAAAATAACTATCAAAATATCTTTGTAAATGAAAAACCCACTTTTCCTTAGTTGATACCGTTCACCAAAAACAAACTGAAATGAAAAATTAAAGTAACCTGTTAAAATACATTACTTTAAATAACAGCCGGAGTTATTAAATGATTGTTAAAAGATGGTAGGGCAAGCAACTGTTAGAGGTTTCAAAAATGAGGTAAACTTTACCAATTTAAAGCTGCTAAAGTTCAGAGAAATTTTTCATTTATGCTGAACATAAATATACAATCTCATATCTGCAGCCAATTTATGAGTAAGGATATATGTACTATATTATTATTTGGCCAATCAATTAAGGCGCTGATTTGAACGAGATTCTTAATAATTTCAATAGGGTATGAATGAATTATGCACAAAATGTGGGAATTTACTGGCGTTTATGTTTCTGCGTGAATCGTATTTGAATAATTGAAATATCAATATGTATATAAAAACAGCAAGTTCACCCAAATGACGCACTATGGCTCATACTTTTATAACGAAAATGAGTTCAAAATGACATTATCGATAAATAAATATTTGCCACAAAAGTAATTTTAACACTGGACGGATTTTGGAACCATAAAGTTTTCAATAGTCGAACAATATCACACATTATGGATAACAATGCATTAGTTCATAATGCTAAAGAGGTAATTGAGATATTTAATTGCGGTATAAAAGATAAGAAAGTTCTATTCAAAGAACGTTTTAGATAGCCTAGGTTTAACTTATTCATTATCATTATCTCTTGATGAGTTAAAAGATCTACGAATAAATATATTTTTTAATAATTTTTTCTTATCTCATTTTTATTCAAGTGGCACTTTTAATAAAATTCCTTCGATGATTCTTGTACGAAATATTTTCCTAAACGAGGCTTCGTTATAATAAGAAAATAACTAGTGTCTAAACATGGCATTCAAGTCAGCCAAATCTTACGCGATATAATTTTAATTCAATTAAATTAAATTTTGTACATATATAATTAAACAAATTCTGTGCTCGTTCTGGCGAATTAAACGTGATTTACAAAAGAGGCCGGTTTTTTTACAAAATTGATATTTACGAGCATACGCTTATGAATTTACGCGCTAGAAGGGTTTCCCAAGGAATTAAAATTTCTCTTTTAAAGATTTGTCGCGTTAAAAAAAATGGCGAAAACCCTTTAAAATTGCATTCGCCGTTTAAATAAATGGCGAAACACTATGAATTCGCGAAATAATACGAGGAGACCGCGCGACACTTTCTTCCTCCCACTCCACGTAGCGTTGCGACGGACTCCGAGGATGCACGTCCACGTAAACACCGACAAGCGTGTGTAATAATCATAGGAATATTTTTATCCCCGCCGTGTTACACGAAGGCGTATTCCCGCTTTCAGAGGAGTCCATTAGCGAGCAGAACACTTTCACATCCGTGGACACCTTGCATCAAAACCAGAGGTGGTGACGGCGGAGGCGAGCGAGGGAGGTCGAGGAGAGTATAAGGGAGTGAGAGAGAGGCGTAGAAGGGGGTTGATGGGCGAGGTAAGGGGGTTGGTGGTACTCCGTCACCGTCCGCCATTAACGAAAGCCTTTTCAAGGCGTTAGACCTTGTGACACACGACTGAATTAATGCCTGGGCTTCCCCCAGATGACCAGCCGAGCATGAAACGCTTGCCTTGGATGGCAAATGGTAGGAGGAGGTGGTGTACTGGTGGCCTATCTGCTTCGCTCACTCCATATCTCTCTCTCTCTCTCCTGTCTTCTCCTTTGGCCCCATCATCCACTCTTCCCCTTCCTCTATTTCCCACTCCCTCCCTTCAACCCCACCCCTCCCTCCATCTCCCTTCCTGCCTCTGTAAAGAGAGAGAGAGAGGGAGACGTTGATACGAATCAGGAGAATCTCACCCTTCTCTCCGTCTTTCCATGCTTAGAAGGACGCGCAGTTTATAAATAGTATGCTCGCTTGTGTTTATGTTGGCATTCACGACCCGACTCGAAATCATGAGCGTATACTGGCCTGAAAGAAAACTAATGACATTTTTTAGCTGGCATAATCGTTTTCCTTTTAATAAAAATATTTCTAAAATAATTCTCGAGTTCAAAATAATTAATATGAAGGAAAAGAATTCTCTCAAATTGATGTCACTCGGCTGTACTGCTGTTAAGGGTAAACAAGTTCCTTTTAAGAATGTATACATGTATCAAGTGATACAAACACGTACAGGTAATGTAAATAATGGCTATTAGATTTTTTCGTAAAAATTAAAAGACAGAAGCAAATATTGTAGAGATATTTGAAACTGACATTAAACCAGGGGTATCCAAAACGTTTGTCAGTAACCACATGTGGAGAATCGGCCACATATGTATATGGAGTGATTTGATGTTCTTCGTCAATAAATTTTTTCTTCTTGTTCTTAAATAATATTCGAAATTAATCTCTTTTATTTGTTTGTTTAAAACGTTTTTCATAATTAAAGTATTTTTGTCTAATACTATACTTATTAATGGGGAGTGGAAATGTATTCCCTTGGTGTGAATATTTAAATACTTCTCTTCACCGTTTATAGTATAATTCCTGATAGATGCCAATTAACAACTTCGATCCTACTTTTCAAAAGATTGCAGATCCTATTTATAGATGTTTCGTATATTTTAGAACTGGCGACGAATATAATGAACTAAACTCCACAATGTTGACGAGAATTAGTCAACCCTTTCTTATACCAAGGGGCGGAACTAGGAACTTTCCAAAGGAGGGAGATAATGGCGTCCAAATGGAAGGGGTGTGGTGAATCACCTCCATCACTGCCATACCTTGGATTCTAGACTGCTTCGAACTTATACAGTGACGAAATATTTATGGCATTTGGGACGTCACTGTGCTAAATACTCCGTATCTGTCAATATTAACCACCTATTCGTATGTTATGTTTTTTGAAATTTGATGGGAATATCGGTATATTTTCTGTCATTATGTGATGTACACATATCCAAGATCAATTTTGCTGTTGTTTTAATAAGCATTTACACGGGAATTCATGACGAATCACTAGGGTATTTTTAAACGAGAGAGGTCTGGGCGAAGAGATTTTCTATTTAACGTACCAGAATACATTTATTTTCTCTACTAAATCTACTAAACTTTAAAATGATATAGTGTTTCGCTTGTCATCAACTATAAATACATGTTTAATGTACTTTTACATACAATTACAACAGCGGCGTGCGGTGATATTTTATTTAGGGTAAGCTGGTTGATAGACACTTTACTCTTTAATTGCGTCAACAGCTTATACGCGTCAATATGTGTTCATTAGTTGTTTGTAAACCACTTTTAAGTTTCGCAGTGTATTTATTTTGCTCTCAGCTGGTTATTATAAGCGCAAAAATTCCCCATTACATATTGACATCTATCGGTGGCCAAGTTGTATTAATTGATGTATGCCACCTTGAACTTTTTCTGAAAAAATATTAGGTCTTCCCCGTGACCAGAAATATCACGTTTATAAGTAAAAGGCTTCCGTCTAAAAAGTAGTAATCTTTTGTTGATATTTTTGAAATTTTGGCTGGTAAAAAATGGATGGGAGGAGTCATACTTGCAGACTACCTAGTGTATATTCAGTTACTCTACTGCCAGGAAGCCACTAAAAACATTACGTGAAAATGCTCTACCATTTATTGGATATAGGAATATTTCCCTTCTTAGGACTACTATCTTTTCGTGGTAGAAGGGCTTCAGTGTTGCGTAGACCTTGAGACCTACGCTGGCTGGAGTATTTGCTCCTGGTATGGTCACCCATGCCAGTAAGGTCAATAGTTAGGTAATAGACTAAGAGTAGTCCACGCATGGCACAACTGAGTAATGAATTGATTCACGATGTGTATGGGGCCATGCCCATTAGGGCTGGTGTCGCGTCCGGCAGTGACGGAAGTAATGCCGTCTCGGTCGCCGTTCCACGAAATCCTTACACAGGTCATGTCTACGAAATGAAGAATAAAAAGAAGACTTCGGTAATCAGGATAGAAACTTGGAACATGAGGACGATGTTTAAGCAAGGCAAGGTAGAAAATGTTAAACTAGAAATGAAAAGAGGTAATATACTCGTATAGTGGGAGAAAGGAGAGCCAGAGAGGAGTAGCGTTAGTTTTAGATAAGAAAGTGGGGCAAAGAGTGATTAACATACAGCAGCTAAGCCACCGCTTAATGTTAGTGGAGGTCAAGACAGAATCAGTCAACTTAGTGATTAGACAAGTATACGAGTATATGCTCACGAGTGATCACAGCGAGGAGGAATTGGATGAGTTGTACGATCAACTAGAGGAAGTTATGAGAGAAGTAAAGGCTAAAAAGAACTTAGTAGTCATGGAGGATTGGAATGCTGTAGTGAGACTAGGCAAAGAAGGTAGCGAGGTTGGGATTTTGGCCTAGGAAAGATGAATGAAAGAGAGCAGAAAATTATTTATTTTTGTAAAAGAAACAAATTTATACTCACAAATGCGTGTTTTAAGCATCACAACAGGCGAAGGTACACTTGAAAACGCATACAGAGTTATCAGATCGATTATATCATGGCCAAACAAAGATATAGAAATAGTGTATTGAACTCAAATAGTTTTCTAGGGGCAGATGCAGATTCTGATCACAACTTGGTGGTCATGAGGTCTCGTTCGAATTTGAAACAAATAATAAAAAAGAAAACATCACTTTTTAAAGCTGCTTAATAATCATGTTTTTTGGAAAAATTTAAAATGCGGGACATATTGTCGTCTCGACACAATCTTTTGGGTCACCGGGATAAAATTCTGACGTGTCCCGGAAGGTTATAGGACAAACTCGAATGGGGACCCATTCTGTAGGAGGGCCAATGCCTAGCATACCCTTCATACCCCATCACGCCGGCCCCCCTGCCGGCACGAACAAGAAAAGTGGAACTTATTGTCAGAATTTTGCCGTGGAAACAAAATGCGCGTTTCATCTACGTAAATAAAAGCCGCCCTCAATGGAAATTCGAAGATAATCATTTATTTTTGGGATGCTTACTTTCATAGTGAAATTTATTGTACCCGTTTCGTCTATAGAATCCAAACTGTGGAATTAGATCGATTATCCATATGTATCCGATTGTTGTGACAGTTGGCTTATAGGATTCGTCCCAAAATAGAAGGCGAAAATAAATTACTATGCCAAAACATTCAATAGGAACAAAAACTTGAAAGACTAACTTGCAAATGATTCATGGAAGATAATAATTTAATTTCAGAAGTTTGAGAAAAGGATAAAGAAAAATGCCTATCATAATATTTTGGGCAGGAAGGAAAAAGTAATAAAATATATTTTACATTCTACTTGTGCCGTAACGATGCATCTATTTAGCCCTTGTATATTCAAGTTTTTTAATAAATGAACAATGGCATTTGGGTCACGTCGCGCGATAAGGATGATCGAGTTTCTCGTACATTAAAATATGTTTTTAAAACGCAAGACTAGTTTCACTAAATCAAACCTATCGGTATCGCGGTAAGTTCAGTTTGAAATTTAAACTCCGTATACCAAAGACAGAACTTTATCAAATATGTTATTTTAAAATGCATTTGAAATATATCGCTCTTAATGCTGTTAATTATCTAAATTCTAAATTTTCAATATAAGATAGTAGGTACTTAAAAAACGAATTTCATTTAATTCTATGCTTCTTGCGTGCTTTTCCAAATGATGGCCGATTCTAGAAGAGCAAGTTAAAAGGTCATGAACAAGTAGACGATGGAAATGAGAATACAGAAAAATGAGGAGCGAAACAACATAGACCAGAAAGCGTAGATTGCCTTTAATAGAGCGGCTCTTAATCCAAAATTGGATCGTTAAGACAAATTCGGTGGGTCGCCAAGTGTCTTCCGTGGTTGACCTAACCCAAATTCCCAGCAGCCTGCTAAATGTTAATGGATTGTAAGTTTACTTATTTACTGATTCCTTTCCCGTTTATTTACCAATTACCGCAAATTGAACTGTTGGAGTACGTGTGTCACCGAGAAAGGAATTAGGGTCAAACACGGAAAAGGTTAAAGGGCAAAATAGAATAAGGATGGATGTATACGCATATGACAGCCTAAAATGTAGCTTTGAAGTCTGATGTTATAAAATGGAAGAATATATAATACAAGATACAGTAATACCTCGATATACGAAGTAGATGCTTTTCTGAAACTTAGTTCGTATATTGAAACTTCGTATATCGAATAATATTAATATAATATGATGTGGTACCAACCTTAATAATTTGAAATCTTATAACATAAACCTTTTAATAAATACTATTCGCATTTTTAAAAGATTGTATTTTAAAATAGTATAATACTATTTATTGTACATACATTTTAATCACGATAACTTACGCTATTAGAAGTAAAAAGTCGACGTAAAATTTCACTTACAACACTGCCAACGACATAACTTTTTGTCATTTTATGACTGCTCCAAGAACATCTGCATATGTTTTCATTAGTGTAGGAATTTTGAGGTAAAATAACATTCTTCGGTTAACAATATTCACTTTTTGCAAATTAAACACTTTATCGTGGCAAAAAAACAGCACAATGTCAGAATTCTTACAACGAAGATGACGTTACGAAGATAACTTGCAAACAGTCGATACCTATGGAACGCTTGACGAAACGAACAAAACTGGAGAAAAGTAGATGTACTGCATTGCATTGAATCTGATATTCACTGCCTAACTAAGATCATGTGTTCATTAGTCCTGAGCCAGAAGTTATTCGCTCATTATGTACACTAACATTGTAGGCGTTGATTGAATTGTCATAAATACTACGTTCGTTAAAGCGAAATTTCGTATATCGAGTATTCGTATATCGAGGTATTAACGTATAGGGTATGGTCTTATGTGTTCGTCCTTGTTATTGTTATTACGCTCATTGTAAAAGGCAATGAAGTGCCGTTTATGAGCTCGTGAAAAATAAATAAAATAATCTGACCAATAAGCAGCCAAATTCATAGCTTCTTTTAACTCCAAGCGCTATATCTGGCACGTGTTCGACTCGATTTTGATGACGCACGTCCCGCACTGGCAGTTTGTTAGACGAGCTTCCGAATTCCTCCTCGCTTCACTGCCTCAGACGAAGAATGTCTGCTTTATCGATGCATTCTATTCGTAGATAATCAATTCGCATTAATTGCAGAGGGTAAATTAAATAATAGGTAAAATGGTGCTCCGCTTTTATTAAAAGCTATACGTAATTACGTCCACTTACTCCGATAAGAGCGGGTTTTTTTGTTCAGCCAATACTCTTACATTCTTCTCATATTATTTTACGTATGACTAAATATCGCATTCGGTGGAGTCAAAACATTTATTTGAGGAAATAGATCATCGATCATTATATTTTAAAATTATTTTTTATATTACTTAATAATTTACATTTTTCAAGATAAAATTTCCTGCTTAAATAAAAAAACAAAATATTCAAAGAATTACCTCTCTCTATTCGCACGCGTGTAATTAACTACAGTTTCTACTATCTTTTTACATTGAAATTCAATACCTATATTATAAAATTGTTTCAAAACGCATGGAAAGTGAACCGAGTGTTGAGAAACGTGCGATAAGAGGGGAAAAAAAGTTCATTCATCCGGCTCCATTTTCCGTATGTGCTTTTATATCTATAGTATTCACGATGATCGCGGAGCTTTCTAGGAAGGCAAACTCGCCGAATACAGAGGAACTACTGTATGTATGTATGTATATATAGGTACACGCAACCGTGAGCCTCACGACGTGAGGGCACATAAGTTGCATCTGTGCCGGACCATTATTTATACCGGATTATTTTTTGTTTTATTCAAAATATCCTATTGAAATTATTCGGTGATTGTCTCCGCTAGTTATGTAATGTAGATAATTAAACTCATAATAAAGCTCAGAAAGGAACAAAAGGAAAGCGTGCAGAGCAAACTATCGTATTGATGTAAGATTGGGTAAAAATGTTAATTACGAACGAGTTCAATAAAACGGCAAAGAAGGGACATGGACATTGAATTAGGGATTTTTCATAAGTTTTTTTGAAAGGCCTTATAAATTATTATTATCGCTCTTCATCGCATCTCCTGTTCCTTTTCACTTCCTGAGTCCAACTTAATCTTCTAATATTTCTTCTTCTCTTTTTTTCGGTCTAATTTTATTATTACCCTTTCCACAACTTTCAATACATGAACTATAGAGCTGATTACCCTGTAATATTTACAGCTTGAGGCAATGATCTTCTTTTGCAACTGTATCACTGTTAGATCTTTAAAAACCTTCGACAGTTCCCCTATGTTGTAAATGAAATATCTTAAGGTAATTGTTCCTCTAATATCCAACGCTTTGAGTATTTCTCCAGGAATGTTTTCTTCACCCGTAGAACTCCTTTTACGCAACTCCGACATCTATTGTATTAATTCACTTCCTAATATTGTTACTCCAAAATCATCATCTTCGACGTTATCTCTGTCTTCTGTAACTGCTCTAAAGGGACTTGTTTCTTTAACATATAACTTTTGTATGTAATTCTTTCATGCTTTTACGGCAGCTTCTCCGGCCACAGCACTTCTTTCTTTGCCTTCTATTCAGTATCCTTTTACATTTCTTGCCTTCCATTTCTCTTGTCTTGTTACACATAAGATCATATCTCCCAATCTTCTCGAACATTTACATTACATTATAGTTTTC
The DNA here is from genome assembly GCA_036926305.1 of Uropetala carovei. Lineage (NCBI taxonomy): Eukaryota > Metazoa > Arthropoda > Insecta > Odonata > Petaluridae > Uropetala > Uropetala carovei. Next base: position 759,134 of record JAXCHB010000010.1, read on the forward strand.
GTATATCCAATTATGTTGGGCCTTGTCTCTTTATTATGCCACTCCTTGTTCAATCTCGTGTAATTGCTTCTCCCTTCTTTACTATCAATATTCTTCCATTTGCGTATTTGTTCCGTTTTATTAAACATGACCCTTGTTATCCACAGTTGTCTTTTTTTTCGGTTTACTTTCTCAATTCCTTTACTGCTATTTGTTTTATTCCTTCTTTTATCTGGATCCAACTCTCCTCTGAAACATAAGTTTCATTTTTATTTCTTCTAATTTTGCGCAGATAATGTTCTTTTCCTTCAACTTTTCCGTGTTCCATTTTTTCATTACAATTTCAGTTTTTTTTTAATCCTCTCCCATTGCATGTTTATATCAGCAACAAGCTAAATGCGATCCTTAATTTTTTTGCTCTTTTGATGGAGTTTCGGAATCTCTAAATGTAGTCTGTTGTCTCATTCGGTAACCTGGGCTTTTCCACGCGCCTAACCTTCTTTTTTATTCTGAAACCAAGTCTTTTCTGTTACAAGATTATTTTGTACAAAAAATTCCACCAATTTTTCTCTGATTTTTTTTCAATCCACATTCTTCTAATACACTTCATTCTTCTCCGACAATGATATTCCAGTCTCCTATTATTTTGTGCTTTATTTTTCCCTCTCTTTCTTCATATACGCCGTTCACCCGTTCATTTATTCAGTTTACTTCGTGTTTTTATGAGCCACAGTAGGCATATATTGCTGTGTCTGAGGTATATCCGCAAGGCCCCTTGAGTTTTAGCTGTCGTCGTTCTATCAATTACTGAAATTATCTTCATTATACTACTTGCTATTTAACTCTTCGTTAAATTCCGTATTCATATTTCTTTTCGACTTCCTCCTCAGTATATTACTGTATATTCGTCGCTTTTGAACTAGCCTTGATCTCTTTATCTTATTTATGACAATAGTATCCATATTATTTCCTCTCATTTTTTTCCAATAAAATTTCTAATTATCCTGGTCCGTTTATTGTCCTTGTGTTTCACGTTCCATCTTCATTTTTTATTCTCCTTTTGCCCTTTTCTCCTAGAGATGTCTCCTACAAGACAGCCCATACCCAGAGAGCCGAATAAGAGACTATTCTACCTCCGGATTCTGTTATACCCTTTAAAGTCCGTCATGGCAAAGCTTTAATCTTTAACTAGAAATTGATGTTATATTTTCCCTTTCCTTCCACATCACAGTACTGAAATCGATATGATATTTCCATTATCATCCAAATATCTGTATACAGCACCGAAAAACCCTTTGCCCTTCGCCGGAGTTGTTGAAGCTTATTTAGTGGTGGCATCTACTCATCCTTGAACTTATACAATTCCTTTAGCAACTCATACCAAAGCGTTGATCATTACATCCTGTTAATACTCGTTATCCAAGTCTTAATATTGTTAAGAGTTGTCTCGCTTATTTAGCAGATAACCACTTATATCTTGAAACCGTTCCGCCATCCACAAATCGGCGGACGTGCATCGTAGCATAGAGCCCAAAATATTCTATTTGAATTTAGTATTTATCCGAAAACATACGCTGCCATTGTGGTTGCGTAATGGCTTGAAAATAATTGATAATTTAGAAAACGAAAAAGGACAAATACCTGCTCAACGCTAAAAAAAACATAGCCGTCCTCAGTGGAGATTCACTCACGGTAGATAAGATAAATAATTCGTCTATTAAACTTAAATTAATATCTAGAATAGTAATATGATCTCGCTCAGTCTTCCCATTGAGTTTAGCAAACAGAAAGTTTCTCCACCAAGCTATCCATATTCTTATCAAATTGGATTCATTAAAATCGGAGAATCCTTTTATATATATATATATATATATATATATCCCTTCCAACTGCCTCAGTTCACTGCCTCAAAGTCGGCGGAAGGGTGTAAACGGAGGCTAAAGGGCGAAGAACAGTGGTGTCCTCGGACACCGGTAGGTTCAACCATGCTGTGAAGTCTTTCTGCAATATCTCCGGCCAAAGTGAAAGAGGTACTCACCAACCCGCTCTGGGCCAGCGTGGTGTTTTAAGGCCCACAATCCCCCCATGACATGTACACCCATAAAAAACGGCCCTCATTCTCCGGAGGCTGGATTGCCTCTGACCGTGGCAGTGGTCAGGAACAAGGCAGGAAGGCAGAGGGTGCTAAGAATCCCCGGAGGTTAAACGCCCACTGCCACTCTTTCTCATCCTTACCCAATTCCTTTAACCTCAACCTAACTACCTTTAACTGCCGGACTTTGTCCAGTGAAGATAAACTTCAAGAGCTCCAAGAACAACTGGAGAAGATCAAGTGGGACATTTTAGGACTTAGTGAGGTGAGAAGAAAAGGTGAAGGCCTATTGGAGTTGAAGAGTGGAGATATTTTTTATTACAGGGGAACTGACACAGGAAGAACAGGAGGTGTTGGATTCATCATCAACAAAAAATTGAAGAATAATATCGTGGAAATGGAAAGTTCATCCGAGCGGGCAGCTAGACTAGTGCTTCAAATAAATAAAAGATATCAACTTCAACTAGTCCAAGTTTATGCGCCAACGTCATCATACTCGGATGAGGAAGTGGAAGATTTTTACCAAGAAGTTGGAGAACTGCACGACAAAGGAAGCTGCCATCTAAAAGTGGTCATGGGTGATTTCAATGCCAAGGTAGGAGAACAAAAGGAAGATGACAGCGCAGTTGGAAAATGGGGCTATGGAGACAGAAATGAACGAGGGGACCGCCTTGTAGACTTTGCTGAATGTACTAGTCTATATATAATGAACACTTTCTTCAAAAAGAATCCCAATAGAAAATGGACCTGGAAAGGACCCAATGGTACCAAAAACGAAATTGACTACATACTAGTAAATAAGAAGCAATTGGCTGAAGACTGTTCCGTCCTCAACCAGTTTAAAACTGGAAGCGACCATCGCTTGGTAAGATGCAGAATAAAATTCAACTCAAAGTTAGAAAGACAGAAGCTTATAAAGAAGAAGCCTAAGTCTATTATCAACACGCAGGTGCTAAAAGAACGAAAAGAAGAATTTCAGCTCCAACTGAAAAATCGATTCAGTGCACTGGAAGACCCAGAAGTTGAATCCCAATTTATAGAGATACTCAAGGAAACTGCTGAAGAAATAGGCGGAACAGTTAAAACAAAGCCAGAGAAAAAGTTGACTGAAAAAACAAGACTGCTGATGGAAAAAAGAAGGAAAATGTTAATTACTAATGATCCTAAAGAAATGATCCATTTTGCAGAACTAAACAAAACTATAAGGAAGTGCATCAAGGAAGATGTGAAAAAATATAATTATGAACTAATCGAGAAAGCCATAGAAAACAATAGAAGTTACAAGAAAATGAAGCAACATCTCTCGATCGGAAAGAGACAGCTGGTGGCCTTGATGCTAGAAGACGGCTCCATAACCCATAATAGGAAACTGATCCTGAAACGGGTACAAGAATTTTACACCAAGCTGTATGAGGATCCTCTAGGAAATGATGAAGTAAATGATGATGCAAACATGCCCACCGAAGAGGTCCCAGGTATCCTTCCGGAAGAGGTGAGACACGCAATCAGAAGTATGAAGAATGGAAAAGCATCTGGAATGGATGGTATCACAGCGGAAGTATTCAAAGCAATGGGGAATCATACGGAAACAATTCTCGCTAAGATTTTTAATTCCTGTCTGAGGAAGAAAAAGATACCAGAAACATGGAACCACGCATGTATTATCCTTCTGCACAAGAAAGGTTCCAAAGAAGACTTGAATAACTACAGACCGATCAGCCTACTCCCAACAGTCTACAAAATATTCACCAAAATACTCACTATGCGCCTTCAAAACCATCTTGATGCTGCCCAACCCAGAGAGCAAGCTGGATTTCGCAGTGGGTATAGCACGATGGACCACATCCAAGTCGTGAGAGAGGTAATCAGTCGGACCAACGAGTATGAATTACCTCTATGTATGTGCTTTATCGACTACGAGAAAGCATTCGACTCTGTCCGAACTTCGTCGGTGTTACGTGCACTAAAGAAACAAGGAGTAGAAGAAACGTACATAACCTTGATCAAGAATATCTACGAAAATGCGACAACATCTGTCCAGCTGCATGAAGAGACGAGTGCCTTTAAGGTCGAAAAGGGAGTGAGACAAGGAGATACTATGTCCCCTAAGTTATTTACAGCAGCTCTAGAGGAAGTATTCAAAAGGCTAGACTGGGAGGAAAAAGGCATAAAGGTAAATGGAGAATATCTGAGTCACCTGCGCTTTGCAGATGATATCATACTGTTCGCAGGAAGCCCAGAAGAGCTCCTTAGAAGAACTGAAGAGCTTGAGCAAGCAAGCCGAGAAGCTGGACTTAAGATGAATCTTAATAAAACAAAGGTTATGTACAACTCCTTCACAAATTCTGAGAAGATACATATCAACGGAGCAGAACTTGGAGAAGTAACCAGCTATGTTTACTTAGGTCAACTCATCACTACAGATGGTTCGCTTCTTGGAGAAATCAACCGGAGAGTGAAGATGGCATGGAGTGCTTTTGGCAAGAATGCGAACATCTTTAAATCAAATATTCCAGTCTTCCTAAAAAGGAGACTGTATGACCAATGTGTTCTGCCTGTTCTGACATATGGTTGTGAAACATGGACCATGAATGCCAGAATGATACAGCGCCTGCAAACAACACAGAGGGGCATGGAGAGATGCATGTTAGGGATCACCCGAAGAGATCGCAAGAGGAACGACTGGGTAAGAAAGAAGACGGGAGTCTGTGACGTGATTAGAAGAGTGAAGGTGTTAAAATGGCAGTGGGCAGGCCACATTGCTAGAAGAAATGACCAGCGTTGGACGTCCAATGTCATCGAATGGATCCCAAGAAACATCAAGAGACCAAAAAGAAGACCGAAAGACAGGTGGGACAGAGAGCTTGTTAAGTTCTTGGGGCAAACTTGGAGGAGGGAGGCAGTTGACAGGGAAAACTGGAAGTGTCTGGGGGAGGCCTTCGTCCGTCAGTGGACTGAAAAAGGCTGATGATGATGATGATATATATATATATATATATATATATATATCCCATTCATCATCAAAGCTTTGAGCCATAGTGCGAACCTAATCCGTCTCATTCGTTACCATTAATTCTTTGCAATTCTTTCAATCCAAATGTAGCAAAAGTAAACCTGCGCTTTTTTGTGTACATTTTCATTATTTACCTTTCCTGTTCTATCCTCCTCCATATTTTATTCCCTTTTGCTGTCCCTATCACCTGACCCGTGCTACCTTCCTATACTAAGGCCAATTCTCTCTCCCTCTCTCCTTCCAAATCCACCCATCCTCATCTTCTTTCCTTTCCTTTCCCTCTCTCTATCTCCCATCTCTCTCTCTCTCTCCCTCTCTCTCTCTTCCAGACGATTTTCTTCCCGAATACATTGCCATGGGGGAGAGGGAGAAACTGAGTAATGGAAAGAGCTCCACCCTCTTAACCCCTCCCTCTCCCTCCCGCTCCCTCCACCTCCTCCCCCGCCCATTCATTACCTCTTTCCCTCCTTACCCACGTCACTCCGGTCCTTCGCCGCTATTGCAAGAATTTTCAGCGCCAACCTGTGACAAATGCATCTCCAAGGGCTTCTTGGCCTCTCTTCCTCCCTCTAAGCCCTATCTAAAAGGCCTCCCATCTACCATGTCAATCCCACTACATCCCTATCCCACTCTCTTTCTATCGCTCTCTTTCTTCCACTCCCTAGGCTCGCACCCGCTCATTATATTCAACCCTTAGTGTCCTTTGCCTGCGGTTTTTGCATCTGGCAATTACCCCGCAGATGACTTGCTATAGCATTAGTTGGTCCGTGTCTCCGGGCGTTAAAATCTGACGAAAATGGACTTTAAAAAAAGTAAAGTTGAAGGCAGAAACACCAATCTGAAACATGATATTAAATGTTACCCCGCTACTCTCCTTCGTAATCTTCCAATTTTCCAGCAGAGTAAGTTTTGAAAGTTCAACATGGCAGAAGTAAAAATAAATTCTTGAGTAACTCCTCCTTTGAATACGCTTTATTTTATAGAAAAATTTATGAGATTAAGCGCGATATAAACTTTTAATGTATCTTATAATGTATGATATATTAAACATGATCAAAAAAATGCCAATTTGTCATATTTGCATTACATACAAAGCTACTATTTGAAACAGTTACTTTATTTATCTGATTACATTTGTACTAAAAGACGCACATAGTTTATCTAAAAACAGGGCCCTGCCGATTGGTGGAGCGACGAGGAGACCGCCTCAGGCGCCTCTCGAAATAAGTCTACGTTGTAAATCATTCCATAAACATAATTTTTCGATCTTGCTTAATCCTAGAATACTTTTCCAGCAACGCTGTCATTTGAGTGTTTATACCGAATTGGCTATGGGCGGTGCAGTAATATTATTGTAATAACATTCTTCAACGTGAACACGCAAAACAGAGGGCACTTCTGTTATAAACATTCTTGAATGTAACGTAACAACGACGATTATTTATTTTATTTAAACGCATTATACCTTTTCTCCATTCTACCTTTTATCTTTGACAGCCGTGATACATGGGTAAAAATAAATAAATGGACGTCACATTTTATCTCGTCACAAGGCAGCAAAATGTTTGGATACATGACTGCCTAAATACATAGTTAATATTGCTTTTCGGAAAAAATAAGAGCGTTCCTACTTCTGAATCAACAACAACGAAAGTACAATCGACAACTTTCTATATTTCGCTCTGTACCGTAACAATCACCATCTTGGGAACCTTCGCTTGAAGGGGGAATTTTTTATTCTCATAGTTCCATTTGCGTATTAAATACCGGAACTTTTGCGGAGCCATTTCAAAATAAAGTCCGCGAAGTAATTAAAGTACCGTATCTGTAAAGAATATAGAGTGCCCTCAGCATTGACTTATGTACCCCTTTAAAAGCGGAAGTAATTATACCAGCGGCTTAATTTACAAGTGGCGGCAATTGCCCAGAGTGTGTCTCACGAATTTAGTATCCCAGGCCGAGTATTAGAATAAAATCAATGGAGGTTCTTTGTGCTCATGCTAAAGTGTTATATATGAAATTTGGTATTAATATGACAAGTACTTTTTGAGTTACAGCGCCCACAATCACATACATCCATCCATCCATCCACACACACGCACACATCATTCCGAAAATAGTCTAAACGTCTTCTAGGGACCTCAAGACGTGTATTTCCGTTAAAATCTCGAAGTCGATTTTTTTCGTGATCACAATACTTTCCCCATACTATGTATGGAGAAAGTAAAAAGAAGGCCAACCGTCAAATCGGAAGGGCAGGGGGTGGGGGAGGTTGAGGTATGTATTAGGAAGGAACAAAGTGAGCAAGGGAGAATGAGTTTGTTGACGAGGTTAAGTGTATTATCTTTGTGCTGTAAGAGTATTTCAAGTTGTTCTAAAAGGTTTAAACGGGGCCTTTGGTTGCGAAATGGATCACTTTGGGGGTTTTCTTGTCTTCCTCCTCCCTCCTTTCTCCCTCCCCACGGATCCCATATATATATATATATTTGCGTGTTGCTTCTGTTGTATTTGTATACCTGATAATGACTAGTTCATAGTTGAAAGCGGTTGTGTGTGGACTTTTTTGTGATATAAAGTGGAATTGGTTCACAAAGTTTTTAACTTTATTTATCGAGTATTAGAAGCTTCCGCTAATGTTAAGCACTTTTTTTCAACTTTCGAACATCTCTTCCAGCTATGCTAGATTTCCAGGGCGTGTATCTGATAATGGGTGCCCCCATAAATATGCCTATTCCCATCCGCTCGTTTTTAAGCGAATATTTGACGTCGCAGGCGTTGACCGCGCCCTCTTCTTAAACTTTGACCTTTCGTCGCATTTCTCTCCGCCGCGAACGTATCGTGCGAGATAAGGAGTTTTGTTTTTTCGCGCATTTTTATCCCTTACGCAGCACTTCCCTTCATCTTTTTCTACCTCCCTCTCTCCTTCTCCTCCCTCCCTCCCTTTCCTCGAATCAGCTTTTTCAAAAAAAAATACCCGCTTCGTTTTTACTTTCGAGAAGGAAATTCGAGATTTCTTTTCCCCGAAATTGAATTTAATTTAATTTATGAAAAATGTAGTCGGTTGCTTATTCCGTCGTAATTTCTTCCGCTTTCAAAAACGCATGATATAAACGGAATTACTGAAGAAATTCGAAAATAGCGAGACATAAATCAAATATTTCTTGACGTAATATATATTTCCGCAGAGTTACAGTTATTTCCGAGACTCTCTCTCTGTTTATTACGAAATATTTATTCAAGGTGACGAAAATAAAATATCTATTTTTAATTTCCCTTAAAAACTCAAGGAATTTTTTATTAATATGACGAAACAAATCAGAGACTGCGAGTAAATTAAATTGCTTAAATCATTCAGCGTGTCGACAAAAAGCAAAAATTGATATAATCACGCCTACGATTTCGGGGCGAGTTAAGGAATAGTTATAAACTACTTGAATTTTAAGTCATAAAGACAAATAGACTGTTATGGCCACACTAATTTCTTCTTAGAAAATTACCATGTAACTGGCAGTGTTAAAGAATCTTATGGATTTTAGGTTTTCGCTTGTGGAAAGGCATTTAAAGTACGTCTTAATAGAAAATTAATGTTGTGTTATTTTAAATCAGATTCAATGTGTCGTCATAAAAAGAATGTTTTTCCTAACAGAGCATAAAAAATAAACAACAACATGAAAAAAAAATTAAAGGAGTTACAGAATATAGGACCAAAATGAATTTAGGTTTGATTTAAATTATGTAGTTGAACAGAAAGTTTTAGAATCGAAGGAAATAATGAGCTTTTAATTCAATTCAATTAACCATTTTCACATAGGCAAATCATTAGATTAAATAAACAAACAATACGAAACTTTGCTCGCTTATGACTGGAATGTACATACGTAATAATAACAAACGTTTAATTACGGAATTTTTAAGCAATAAAAATTTAAATATTAAATTTTCTTTATAATTAGTATATTTTTAAATTACTAATTATAGCTACCATTAAAACTAATAATATTTTTGATAACTTTCTAAAATAGCATACAAATAACTATTTAATAAAAAATTAAGGATGATATTATTAAAATAACATTAGCAAAAAATTCGGAACGAGGCAAATTCAAACGCTATTTTCAAATTGCTGTCTGAAAATTCAACGTAAAATGTTACACCATAATTTCAGTTCCAAAAATCATAACGGGGAAAACGTTAAGTAGAAAAAAATCATTCAAGGAAATAACATTTGACTGAATTCACCAGCCCAATTGCGCGAGAGAACTTCTGAAGCCAATTGGCGCGCTGCAATTGCGGATTTCAACGTATATTTCCGTCAATAAAACCGTGATTTTCCAACAATGCACCTTTTTGAAAATTCTCTGCCACGGGACGGAGGGAATCGAATTGACGCAAGAAGCCACGCGCGCGCGAACAAGCCCACCGACGGTTATTTTTTCTCCACTTCTCCTCTGAAGCCTTTCCTGTCACTCACGCGCCTCAAAAGAACCAGCAACAAACAGAAACAACCCTTTTTTTCTCTCTCTCTCTCTCTCATATTCCTCCTGTCCCTCCTTTTCATATCATTCTTCAATTCCTCTCTTGCCTACCATTCCACCTCCATCCGCTTCCGTTTCGCACAACTTCTCCAGACTCAGGGGCCTCCTTCCGTCTTTCTCCCGAAGATTCGTTAACTCCATTGTTCCCATGGCGATGAAATATTCTGCACGTGATGCACTCTGGTGGAGAAAGCGGGAAAGTATGCCCTACGCGACGCTGGCTGGGCTGGGGAAAGGGTTTTTGGAGAAGAGAGAGGGAAAGGAAGGGGGGGGAGAGAGGGAGCAGGTAAGAAAAGGATGTTCAGGGAATTCTGGGAGAAGGGCTGGAGGAGATCCGGAATAAGGAGAGCTCGTTCTTAGAGAGAATGTAAATTGGATGATTTAAAGGAGGACGGCTTTTGTTTTCCTTTTGTTTACCGGAGCTGCGCACTTGCAAGACCGCTTTGTTATAGTTTACATGCCTCTTTAACACGGAGAGTTTTTAAGGCGGAAGAGGGGTTTATTATTTTTTTTAATATGGTGTTTGAATTCTGTTAAATTTTTCGTCGTTTCATTCGAGATTCAATTCAATTTTATAAAGAGATTTCTTATGATACCGCGTGCAAACATTTAATATTTTTTACAAACAAAACGATGGAAAAATTATCGAAAATTTCCTTTTTCCTCTTGTTTCTATTGTTCTTTGTAATCGTTAAACAAACTGCCAAATTTCTAGTTTATTTGTCATTAAGAAAGACATTGGCTCCTATGTCCAAGTAATTTATTTTCCATTTACAAATATATGTAATAGAATTCCTGAGAACCTCACATATTTGCACCTCAAAAATACGTTAGAAACATTTTTCAAGCCTTTCCTCGAGTTTTCTGGAACTTCGCAAAATTTTTGCAGAATAAAACCATTATTTTAATAATATTTTATAAGTTTTCTAAAAGTACAAATTGACATTTTGAAGTGAGGTCAATTCCGAATGAGGCAGAATCACAAATTAGGCATTAGACTATTTAAAATAGTCCTTTTCTATTGATAATGGCAATTTCACGAGTTTTTCATGAATTTTTACATGTATAGGAAGGTAATATAATTTCATTTACGACTTTCATAATGAATCGCTTCCTTCGTATTTTAATATCCTTCTTCCTCGAAACTGAGCGTGGAAAAGTGATTTGATGTTATATTAATTTTTGAAACAGAGTTTTTTTGATAAAATCTCGGAAGATTTTCCTTAAAATTATGCAGATATTGGTATATGAAATTCTCTCTGAGGTCCTATGCACTACGTTTTATATATTCTAAGGAATCCTCTTGGTTCTTACAGAACATGCATAGTAAAAGCATAGAAATTCCGAGAACAAATAAATTACAAGTCCTTTAAAAATACCTCATAAAGTATGAATGTTATTTTAATATGAACAGAAAATGTAAAAATACTATTTTTCGATAATTTTCAAAAATTCCTTCCGCACATTAAGTGCAAAAAAACGTAAAAGACTCCTAATTTAATTTTAGGTACTCGAAGAATTGTTCATCCAAATGACCGCTGACCGATAAGAACCTAACGCAATTTAAATTCTAAATTAAATATCGATTCGACCAATTTATCAATATAGACTCAACCATCAAAAATTTAAGCTGTCTTTATTCAGTTTAGATGATCAATACCTTAATATTTAATGATGAATGCAATAATATATTTGGTTATTGTTAGACTGATGAATTAAATAATAAAATGATATCATCCGTGAAAATAGTAAATGAAATTAATTAATTTAGTTTTCATTTGATTTACGTTTTCCGAGGTAAAATGTTTTGAAGTAATTTTTCACTTCATTACTAATTATTAGTAAATGATAAAATCTTTTAATTGAGTCTGAAAAGCTCCTGACAACAGAAAAAGTGAAAACTGTCTCTAATCAGCAGCAGAATTTCGTATTAATAGTCTTGTATTATATGAACAAACATTTACTTGCATTTCTGTACTACAGAGAAAATCGTTCGTATAAACCTAAGGTACTGTACACCATAAATCAGTGGTGCTCAAATTACGACCCAAGGGCCGGATGTGGCCCGTGAAGTGTTTTCATGCGGCCCGCGAAGCCATGAAGAAAAAGCAATCCGAAAAATTTAGCACATCAATTCATATATTTTTATGAAAATCTCGCTAACAATTCTTTTAATATCGGAATGTTTACTATAAAAATCTGATTAATATTATATTTTCACATAAATTACATCTCAGAATTTTATATAATAATAGCCGTCGTCTGTTGGTTGGTTGGTCACGCTATGCAAACGCTAATAACTCGAGAAATAATAATGATAGAAACTCGAAATTTGGTAGAGATGCTTGATTATTACTTTTTCAGGTGATGAAGAATTGAAGTCGCGAAAAAATTCTTTGGTTCGACTCCAATGGAGGCATTTCCATTTCCCATTACTTAACATGTAAAACGCGATTTTTCGACGTGCAGGTTTTTATTCATTTGCAAATTAAAATTAGAAGGAATTAACCTACGACCTTCGGAATTGAACCACTTTAAAGAATAAATTATGAAATTTCTTATTCTGTTCATCGTTTTTCGCCTACAGTTCGAATTATCCCATGTTAAACGTTCAATTTACATATTTTATGGAAATCTTGCCATTTTAACGGAATGTTGCCATGATGACCAATTATATTGTTAGATCTCAAAATCCTATTGTTAAATCAATCCTTATGGGTGTAAGCGTGCTTTGAATGTTTTTAATACGAGATAGGGAGGGAGAGAGAGGGATGGTAACGGAGGGGGAGAGAGGGAGGGAGTTAGAGGGAAGGAGGGAGAGAGAGGGAAGGAGGTAAGGTTAACTAAAGATATCCCGTCAACACAAGAATATTCACTAGAAATGTTGTATATGGCGAAATATTTCATATGTAAAAGTGTGATATTAATTATTTTAAATGAAAATAATAATAGTCTATGTAACTATAATTCTTCCGTTGATATTTCAACGGGCATTACACTAGTATATAGATAACTTCTGATTTAAACTCTAATCCGGCCCACGGAAGAATTGGCAACTTCCAATGTGGCCCGCGGAAGGATTCGCAACCACCGATGCGGCCCGCCATGTAGAAAAGGTTGGGCACCACTGCCATAAATCAAGATCTATGCAAGTAAAAACATTTAATATTTTGAGGCAATTGCTACATTTCATGGCACATACCAATTTTCCGATTTTAAACTAAACTTTACGAATCTTTTACATAATTGTCTAAAATAAATTTCAGGCCGAAACACTTCAAACCAGCTATTAAACTAATCCATGGCAGTTTTATGACTAACAATAAGTAGAAGTAATAACAGTAATTTATCGTGAAAACCATCGGAAATGGTTAAAAATATAGCGTAAATCATTCGTAAGATACCAATTTTATTTGCCCTTGTTTCAACAACAATATAGCATTAAAAAATTCATAAGCTATAATGAACGTGATACAATTTACTTACTTTGAAAAGTCAATTTACGGTTTATAAAAACGAATCAAAATGCAAATTTACGTCAGGTGCGTAATAAATTATAGACGCACATTGAGAATAGATAAGGCAAAAAGTCGATTCCTTCCTAAATAAGCCGCTGTGTTCGACACACAAAATTACCCTAGAAGCGTACGTAACAAGTTTCTTTCGAGTTTCGAGTGAAGTGAGGGAAAAAACGAGAGAAAACTCGAAAAGTTTCACTCTTTCTCTCCCTCTCTCCCTCTCTCTCGTTCCTTTTTCTCTCTCCACGAAAAGAGTTTTTTGCGAACCCAATTAACATCTCGGACTGACTGTTCGCGAGCAACAACAGAAACGGACAGAATGATGAATTGGATAAGAACCCAAACGAAATACAAGTTTCTCCCTCCCTCCGTCCGAGAAGAAACACTTTGTGTTGATAGGTTGACACCTAAAATGGCGGAAAAGGAAAAAATAAAATAATGAAAAAATAAGGACCGAGACGCCTCTGGCGGGAACAAAGTGAAACGAGAGATAGAGAGAAAAGAAAGGAAGGGATAAGGGAGAGAAGGAAACGGAGAAATAGAGAAAGAAGCGAGGATTCCGCTGCTAAAGCCTCCTCACCAGAGACAGCCGACCTCCACCCCAACGCCCTCTTCTTAGTTCCAGAAAATCCCTCCGTAGAGCGCTCCCCTCCCTCCTCCCATCTAACCCTAATGCCCATCAAGAGCTGTGGCACCTTCCAATAAACAAAAGAAAGCCTTTTATACCACCGACAGCGAGTTTCCCCTTCCCCACTCCTGCCACCCCCTGGCCGACCGGCGAACTACACCCCTGACTATGTCGGCTTTCAACATCCTAGTACCCGAAGTTTGCGCTACTTCTTTCCGTCTTCTGCTCGAAATTCGCCAAGGGTTTATTGTTTTCTCTCTCTCTCTTCCCTCACCACACTCTACATCTCCCATGAATCGCCATCCTAAACCCAATTTATCGAAAATTTCCCCCCGTTGAGGTGCATACGCCCCGTGTGCTATGGCAGTCAACTCTCTTTAGGCTACGCCGGGTTTTTTCATTACGTGATCCCATGTACTATCGTTTGATGAGATATATAGGATAGCACAATGGGAGTTATACAATGATAACATTTTAACCTAACGCCAGTCCTAATTAAATTTATCCATAAACTATTCATGTATTATAGTCGATCCCCCATCTGAAGTCTCTTGGCCTACTTAGAGCAAGTAGCCAATCACGAACGTTTCCCCTTCCATCGCCCCTCTCAACTTTCGTGCGGGAGAGCAGATACCGGTGCGCGCTGCCAGCTCTTGCTCAGCTGATATACTACGCAGTTTCTAAATAAAAAGGAAACGGCGGTAGAAACGGCAACGCAGTCCGATGCGATCTCTTCGAGAGCAGGAGTGAGACTGGCTTCCTCCCCACTACCTTCCCAAACAAACAGTCTCCTATTGGCTGCTGCTAACTCGTGCACGCCCAGTTTTCGAGGCCATCAGACTTCCGATGATGGACCGACTATACCTGCCTTTGAGAACTCGAAATTCAGTTTTGGAGCATGACTTTGTGACCAAAGTGAAATAATGTCCGTTTGTAACATATTTGCTTTAAATCAATCTGTTAGGCGCACTCGGGTATTTACCCTCATAGAATATATATGAAAATTTTTAATTTAATAAGTGCCTTCAATTTATAAACGCAATTATAATTGAATGCATGGAGCCCTCGGGTAAGAGCCACCTCCGGGCGAATCTTACCGAGAAGATTCTACACTTTTAAAAAATCTTTCTCTGGCGCGCTTGTGCTCGTAACTGATGCGGTCTTTTCAGCGTGTTCACGAAGTAAGCGCATGTAATGAGAAGATATCTGTCAGACGGTCTATGCGAATATTTCATCTCATATATCATTTGTATGTTTTAATAAGACTTGATACAAGAAATCTACGCTAAATGTCGTTGAATGAGTTTTATTTTGTACTATATTAACCAACTAAACAATGTCTAATTTGTGTGTGTATATATATATATATATATATACACTAGCTGAAACGCCCGGCTTCGCTCGGTAAAGAGTGGCAAACGATTTTTATTGCTCGGGGCAAACATTCCCCATTCCTTAATTACGCAAGCGATGCTTACATTAAAATTTGCTATTTTATGTATTGAATTGTACGCATTAAAGTCTTACTTAATATTCATATGGATGGATGCACCGAAGCCTTTCAAGCGGCAGTAAAATTATGTGGATTATGTCAATACAAATTAGCCAAAACGTAAACAACAAACAACATCTTGGTTACCGAACAAATGTAAGTAGATCTATCGATTTATGTTGCGATAAATTTTTTAATGTTAATGGTAAAAGATAACAATGTTCTAATATTCATTAAAAATCATTTGACTCACTTTAAAAGTATTCATAGACTATATTTAGGCATATCTTGGCGTTAGCTATTCTTCCTCTACGGCGTGCATGGCGTGGATTTTCCTTGCATTAATCTTTACGTGTATATCTCCCTTTGAAGGGGACAACAATTAAGAAATTTAGCTTTGTTACCGCCTGGAAAATGGACATCTCAACCGATAAATTTTGCGCTTGAAGGAAAATTTCGAGCGATTTAGCATGTAATACCACGAAACATGAACAGGATTAAAATATTCAGTCTTTCGTGCGTAAAATAATCCATTTTCTGTGATCGTAAGTTAATATTTAGGTACCTATATTTATATCCACATCAGTGAAGGGCTGCATGGCATTTTGGGGTTTCTCCACATTTCCCATGAATTCTTATGGAAATAGTATTTTGTTGACCCCATGGGGTAAAAGAGACCCCACGGTCTGCAAACCTAGACCAAGTTCTACCTTTGGTCCATAGGATGGCTCATGAAACTTTTGAATTCGATAGCTTCAACGGTGTAAAAACGTATAAAGAACATACACACACACACACTCTAAAATATTTATAAGATACGGGGCCGTGCCTATGGGTGAGGCGGCCAATCAACCGCCTCAGGCGCCTCTCGAAAGGGGCCGCCAAAATTTGACAAAAATGAAAACCTATCAAAATAAATTCATAAGGCCAGCCCGCGCCCGAGGCGTCAATATAGTTAAGAGTGTTTAAACGACTTTTATATATCTATCCATTACTGCAAATTTCTCTTTTGTATTCCAAATGGAATCACATATTAACGAAGCGGCAACTTTGTGTTTATTACAACAAAGCGTATAGTTGAACATAAAAAATAACGGTATGTTTGTGAAATTTTTATATGCAAAAGGGGGCGCTGTTTGTTTGATTGGCCGGGCGTCAAAATATTATATCTCGAGCTGACAATGTATACTCATGATCTTTTCGATAATGCTTATTCCTTTTTAAACAATGCTGCAAAAACTCGTTTTTATATGGAGTTGACCATGACTTGGACAATAGCATATTCGTAGAAGAAAACCTTAGCCTAACCATGCATGGTTGAGTGAACGACTTTGTTACAAAAATAAAGGCGCAATATATCTCGGCTCTAATGAAATAAATTCTGGCAACCTTCCTACGAAGATAAAAAAATATCGGTACAACATACATTGTACAAACTTTCTCATATAATAATGCGTCGTATGAGCCGGTTTTTAGAAAATCCAATTTTTGATAAAGTTGCCCAAGAATAAACTAGCCTTATATACATTCATTGAGAAAAATGAAATATGTAGTATTATTGCAGAACTATACTCAAGTAATGTTACGAAATTTTATCAAAATCGTTAGAGTCGATTTTGAGAAAATCAAATGATTATTAAAGTTGCCTAGAATAAACTAGCCCTATATTCATTTTTTGAGAAATATTATTGATGACGTAAACTCAAGTATCTGTACGAAATTTGATCAAAATTGTTAGAGCCGCTTTTTAGAAAATCAAATTGTTGTTAAAAATACGTAGAATAAACTTCCCTTAATTATTAAGCAATGCCAACCATAGTGTGTGGAGACAAGCTAATGCATTTCTGTCGATGTATTCCATAACGAAATGATTGAACAAATTAGTTGCATAATTATAAATATAAACATTTCTTTTAATATCTGCTTGAAGGAAAATTATATAACTCGCCGTACATATGATTATAATTGAATACCCTGTGCCGTTACATAATGATCATTCAAAAATTCCTATATTTCTGTTCATTTACAAGCCAAATTAGATTCGATATTTATTCTGACAGTAAGAAAAGTACGTCAAAGTCCCAACTTCGTATTTCCATTTTAAGATATTTTAAAATCCAATGAAGAAGTAGATGCCAATAATTCTCTCATTATTTGGAGAAATTGTTTCAGTATTTGAATTTGGTACTATTTGGAAACGAATATGAACGTTAACGAAGGTGGGAGATCGTGAAGGAGTAAGGAAAGGCAGTTTTTGGAAAAGCTATACCAAGCCGATTCAAAACAGATTTGGGATTTCCAAGACTCGGTAAATGGGAGAAAAGTGGTAGGCACCTGGTATTCTTCCAGCGAAAACATTTGTGGTGAAGGTCGATGGTACTTTACGAAAGGATTGCCGCCTCAGCTGGAGCTCCTCGCTAGGGTCGGGATACAAATTAGCAGAGTAGCGCCCCCACCTCTTGGCGACTCCTTCGGTGAACCCATTTTCGTTTGCCACTGATGCGTATACGTATAGGTATATCATTTCTTCCTAATACTCCATTGCACGAAACGCGCCCATTTGTGATACGTTGTAGACTTTCCTAACTTGTTAATTTACTTTCCAAGCCCAGGGCCGACTCAACCATACAAGCAGTCCAAGCGACCACTTTGGGCGCCGAATTTCTTGGGGCGAAAAATTTGAGTCACAAATATTTGGAAAATATGTATCTACATAATTTTGTTTTCGATAAATATAGTTAGTGTTTTCTTCTTGAAAATATAAGTAAAAATGCGAACTCAAAACACTGTTCAGCGGGTAACAATGAGGCGAAGACTTCCGGAGAAATCATTTGGAAAAACAAAGCCTTACACAAGCGGAGAAGGTATTGGAAAATCTGACCAGGTTCCAAAGACTCTTTGATCTTGGGAACCCTTGAAAATGTTTCCCACTGATCAACTTTCGAGTGTTAGGGCTAGAGCGGCGGGGGTGATGCCCGTTTTCCTTTCCCGCCTCTCCTTTCTTAATCACCTTTCTCCCACCCTCTAAGGGAATGCATGCCTTTCATCCATCCCGCGCCTAACTATGATCAAAGAGTGCATTGCCCCCGGAGGAATATCCCCTGGGGCGCAAAACGAGGAGACCACCGGCAAGAAATATTGGTGACGGCAAGGGTCTACTTTCATCAAAGTGGCAAAAACCCCCGGCATGGCTTCGCGTCCCTCCGTGTCTTATATTTCTGTTTCATTGTTTTTTCTTGGAATATTCAAAAAACTTAACCATTCTGGGGAATATCAATCTGCTATGAAGCGCGCCCTATGCTGCATTATCACTTAATAATGCGAAAGAACTAGGTGACACTCTGTTGGCCTGTGTCTTAAATTAGTACGATATAAATATTTTGTGCGATTCCAAGAAGGAAGGAAAGTGATACGTTTTCTACTAGTAGATCAACGAAATACCTGAATACTGAAAGGAATAGGGTTTATAAAGGTGTCAGTATTTAATATTATATTAAACATTTATTGAGAAACGTAGGAAAACCATTTTCATTTATTTTTGCAGTAAAATCATGTATACTTTAAATCCATATTTATTAATTTTATTTTCGGTAACATTACGACAATAACTGAAAAATAAAACAATTTTGCTTGATAGGTGGTGGTGCAAAGAGTAATTTTAAATGTGCGACTGACTAACATCTTGTTTTTTATGTTTATCAATCGAACAGAATATCTGAGTCCTGTCAACTTGCGTTATTTTATGAGCTAAATTGCATTTCAATTAAATAGATTTATTCTTTTCGAGTTTCAGGTTTCTTGATTATGGGCTAATTGGAAACCTTTGCGTGTTAACATTTTGTTATTTTATTGTTGAAAATAGTAGATTGAAAGATATATTAGTTGTATAACTTCAAAATTATCGCTTCCCTTTTTAATTAAGACAGTCCACAAAAATACGGAGTAAATGTATTTTGTTGTACAAATAACAATTAATACTATAAATAATTGTTAGTGTTAGTATATTTTCAATATTACTCTCATAAAAAGTTAAGAGGCCATACCTTACTATTTTACAGTTTTTAAAGCGGACGATGGTTGGCCATAAAAATTATCTGGTGTTGAATATCACAAAAGAAATGCTACTTTTTAAAACAAACATTGTCTCAAAATTATTAAAAGTCCGAAGCTTCACCTTTCAGAATGTATTAAAGCCATTGATCAAACTATTAAAAAGATTATCGCACGACAGGATTCAACGACATAATAGTTGGCAGCAGAAAAAATCGCGGAAGAACTAAAAATTGATCCAGTGTTTGTTATAGAAGAAACACTAAGAGTACGGCATAAACATAAGCAATAAGATGACGAAGAAAATAATTTTTTCATTGATCCCAAAGAAAATTTAAAAATAGATTCTGACTCAAATGCTATGAAAATTAAACTATGTATAGTTGAGATTTTTCATAAATATAAGTGATTATGGATTTGAATAAATAGATTTTTATTATTTCCTATCGTTTTCGATTAACATATAATAAAATTACTTAGGAAAAAAATTAAGGGGGCGCCATATTATATCTCGCCTCAGGCGGCAAAATGTCTGGGCACGGCCCTGGATATATATATATAGGCACTTAAAATCAAGGTGGACTTTTCTATAGAATAAAAATTTTCATTGCAAAAACTAATTCTTTCTTGAATTGCATTTCCAGGAGGAACTAATTCATATAGTGCTTCAAATAGATTTTATCGTGAATACATATCATTCTTTTGTTTAACTTTCTTAAATTAAACTGACATTTTAAACTCAGCATGCAATTTTGGTATTGTGACTGTCTGCCGTAATTACTCTTATCCCCATCTTGTAAAAATTAAGCAACCTAAACTGCTATTAACATTCATTTGACATTATAATTATCAGGAACTCGGTCTAAGCTTTCGTGCATGAGCAGGGCTTGTGAGGGAAGAAGATATAGCAAGTAAAAAGAAGAAAATCTTTCTAAGTCCACGTGAATTAATATACACAATTTACCTAATTAAAGCTGTCCAGCCTAAAGAGAATGCTCAAAGTTAATAGAGGCATCCATATGTTACTATAGCATTACGATAAAACTAATGTTGCTAACCTCAATATAACTACTGTGTAGAGGTCCAGCTGATGTTACAAGAAATGGGCCCAAAGTCAGAACACACACACACATCAATCCACAAACGGCGCATGCGCTAAAATAAACACCGAGTTCTGAACTTGGCAATTTGTGCAGTGTAATTGAAGCGAGCAATGTCACGCTGAAAAACGATCCAGTTAACAGTGTCCCTGATGCACTTATGCTTGATTACGTTTTCATTAAATTCAGAAACGCAATTTTATCGAGCTAAAATAATAGTCAAACATACAGTTCCTCCCAAAGTAGAAGTTAAGCAACGATATCAAAGGAAAAAGACAGTCGGTTAAGAGATACAATAATTCATGAGGCCAAACTAACCGAGGCAGGCGCATCGCGATAAAAATTTCGAAGGCATTTCTTCGGTCAACCTTTGAGTTTCTCCTCTGTAATGGATTAAACAGCTTCGAATTTCATAACATAATGAATAAAAGTGGCCTTTTAGTTCGAGTAATACCAATAAAATACAGGGCAACATGATAATTAATTATGAGCCTCTAACGAGCAATTTACAACATAGCATTTTTTAATAAGACCGATCGAACATTTTATGAAATCTCCACCAATTGTATTTTGATGGCAAGTGAAACAAAAAGGTTAACAAAGAACACAATGTGAAATCAAGTATAAATTTTACATTGACAGAAATTATTCCACATTAATGAATCGTTATAGTCCGAAAAAAGATTCATAATATAAATTAATTATTTTAAGATGAATACATTCTTAATCTTTTGACAAGAGCAGCTTCTAATGCTTGTAGGAAATAGCGGATGTATTTTTGTATTGTAAAAAGGCCGAAGAAAATTCGTTTTTTGCCATCATTTCCGTTGCCATGGCGATCTGCAATTCCCCCGATTCTCAAATAGGAAATACATTATTGGAAGAGGCGAGAATATCCCATTATCATCGATACGAAAATATGCAGCGGAATCTTATTTTCAAGCTTATAAAAATGAGTACTTCAATATCATCTTCCTCCCATGCCAAAACGGGGGTTTTTGAAGTGGAGCGGGCGAAGAGAAGATTCTTCTCGTCTTATGATAGCAGAATACATGGAGAGCAGGGCGTGGGAGAGAGAGGTTGGAAGGGAGGGGGAGGGAGGGGAGAGAAGAGCGAGGTGGGGACATGCGGGCTTAAGGACGTCACTCCCCCGCTAGGATCCCCTATCATCGGAAACCAAACATCCCAGAAGGGTCTCTTGCCACCCACGACCTTCCCCTCTTCCACCCTCCCCCCTCCACCTATCACCCCTTTCTTGATCCGCTAACCAATCCTCTCCCCCCTCACATCCATTCTTCCCTTTCCTCAGCAGCCGTTGACACGTGTGACGTTTTTTGCGTTCAGCTCTGCTTTTCAACGACGATAATTGCTTCAAACTCAACCACCTACTGATCGCGACTGCTCCAATCGGTTACGAATACTGTCTTCATACAAGTCCTTTCCAAAGAGGAATTTTTTAATATTATGTAAATCAAATCTGATAAAAAATCTAATGCTGAATTATTTTAAGAGAACCGTGCTGGAATTTCAAATAATTATCGGGAGAGATTACTCCAAAATTTTCGAATTCATTTTTAATTTAATATCCGACTATTTTGATGAAGGCTTCGAAATTTAATTATAATTTATCTAAAATAGTACGAATATGCCTATTATAATAAAACTCTATTTTATGTTATACAAAAGTAACCACTTTTGTTTCCATCCTTAAGAGATTACGCATAGCTAATTTGATTTACAAATGGGACAGCGTTACTTAAATTACTAATGTGTAGCGTAGAATGACTATTGCTTGAATAGTGCAGATTAAGGTTAAGTCGTAATAGGTGCATATCTGTACAGCTCTGACGGGCTTAAACAGTATCGTTATTAAGTTATAAAGTTGTAGCGAGAGAAATGATTCCTGCACTTACTTCGGAATAAATATAAAAATTTTCGAACCGTGGGATTTTTTATTTTGCTCTATAACGAATTTAGTATTTCGTTTGTGTATTCATGTTGCCATTCGACACAAATAAGCGGATTGCGAAAGCAAACAAATTAAATTTTATTTTATTGTAGAATTGTTCAATGATTTCGTTACGTATTTTCCTTGCATTACTACATAGGTTTATTTATTAAATGCTTTTATTTCATTGAAGTTCATGAAGTTCGTTTCACAAATCTTTCATTGATTTTTTCGGCAGGGGTTAATGCAATTCAAAACTTATCGTTTTCTTATATTTTTTTTAAATTTTCCAATTTCAGGAGAATATAAAGAATATCTCAACATATAAACACAATGTAGTGGTCATCTTCAACATCATCATGCGTAACGCCGTGGAAATAAGTGCAGCTTAATTTTCATTGTCGCCTTCGATTCAATTACCCTCAATTAAGCGCTCAAATAGACTAAAGAACGGTGTTATCCGCTTCGAAATTCTGTTTAAGCATCGACATTATCGCTGTAACAACGTGAATCTTTATACATAGCAACGTAAATAGTTACTGATAATTATTTAGAAAGTTGCGTGTGGGAAACAATTAAAACGATTGGCCAAAGCAGTTGAATCTTCTTGCATCTTATCGGTACTGGATTATTACATTTTTTGTAATTAAAATGATTCTATTCCACATTTTCAATGTTTATTAACGCAAATAGTCTCACGCATCTGGTTTACATTTACCAGGGCCAGTGTTCAATCATGGACAACTATAAGTTGGATTTTCAAGGGTTTCTTCCTTACTAGACTCCAAGTCAACATTTTAGAGAGCTGCGAACTTGGAATTATAAGATAAGGCGTAATTAAATAAGAAATTTTGCGTAAAGTACTTTTGGATGCATATTCATTGCAAAATGATAATCTCTCTACAACGAGCGAAACGGAAAAGATAAAGTATGTAAATTCATTTAATAGTAATGACATGAAATTTGTTTACAACATTGCTATGCATTTTATTCTATTTTTCGGATTATTTCATTGTCAGTTACTTTAAAGTAGACTGAAAACTACCATAATGTGCTACGCCTGGAAATATCAAGGAACATACATGCTTAGTGCCTTTCTACATGTTTTTTATTACATATATAAATCAACATAGACCAATTTTTGGACACGGACAACTTTATATAGCTATATCCAGGGCTAAGTCGCGTCAGGGTGTGAAAATGCAAATAACATAATAATATAGTTTGCAATGAAGTGTTAACTTAATTTTCTTTTAAATTTATTATTTTTATTAATTTGTTATTAAAAATCAAACGCACATTCCGTATCAAATGCATTTAGTCCATTCGTTTTCAGACATATTTCCGTTATAGTTATCTAAATCCAGTAAATGGAAGAAACGAAGTGGCTGCGAGCAAAGGGGGGTTGGCGAGCGGGGGCGAGCAGGGGGCTTGCTACTTAGTAAGTAAAAATAAATATGGTCCAACAATCATCTCTTAAATTCGCTTCGTCATCCCGGAGAACCTCTGCAGGAGTTCTATCACTGTTAATTGCGTTTTTATTCTCATGCAAATCATTTCTCGCTCCTTAATTTCCCCCCTCGAAATATATTTCGTTACTTTCGCCGTTATTCCGGCCTCGTTCCTGCGATAATTCACCTCCCCCCCTCCCACTCCCACTCCCCCTCTCCACCCTCAAAATCCCACATCCCCTCCTACACCCTCTCTCGGCCGAATCGCCAACTTTGAGCTCCTTTCCTACACTGCGCCATGAACCAGATGCCTGTTCCAGGCATTTCAATTTAGTTAACGTCGGAAGGAAAAATAAAAACGTAAGGGACCACGCATTATTTTAGTCAAAAATTTGATTCATGTTGAAAGTTGCCAATCAAAGGAGTCGGGAGAATTTTTCCAAGAGGATAAATTCACAAAAAAAACCTAAAATATGTACCAGGATTTTTTTGCGGCCTAGATGACGAAAACATAAGCTACTGCGGCTCTGTAGTTGAAAATTTCGGCAACAATGTAATTCCATCTTTCGACAAGTGGTGGACTGCAAATACTTTCATTGAAGCTGCCCCCGGAATAATACACACAATGAGATCAATCACTTGCTCCAAAAAGTTTCGCTAATTATTTATTTATTTTTTCTGCAATTGTGAGTTTTTAAAGGTAATAGAAAAAACGAATAATGCAGACTAATCTAATGACTTAGGAAAATTTCTATTTACGATAGCATTCCTCCAAAACGTATTGTAAGGTGGTTTCTCCCCGTATTCAATATGAAATCATTTTTTCTCTTTAAAATGGGAAGTACTGAAAAAATTAAGATTAATCATAACATGCACACGAAACAATAAAATAGTGAATAAAAGAGATGAAATATAACTATCAGAATGGGGTTAAAAAGAAAAAGAGTAAAATTATCTTTATGATTTTTTTATATTTTCGTATGGATTTTAATATCTAGTACTTGATAATTACATAATTCTCTCTATTAAACGTTTTGTTTACATAGTAACGCAGAATCGGTACTTTTTGTTTATATAACGACCGAGTTTCATTTTTACAACGTGCAGTATTCCTCGAAGTTTGATTTAGTTTATATTTATTTAGTTTAGTTTATGTTTATTTTAATATTTGATTGTTTAAATAAAATTATTAAAAATAAATTATTTGTCTTTTTTCTTCCGTCATATGAGAGAAAGGGAGTGAGAAGGGGAAGGAGAGGGGGAAGGAGAGAGGGAAGGAGGTAGGGCAGGAGGGGCGAGAGGGAGTGACGGGGAAGGGTAGGAAGGGAGGGAGAGAGAGACAATTAACCAAAGAGAGATTTCACAACACCTTTGTTTTCAAAGAAATGTTCAATTAATTATAAAAGATAAAAAATGTGAAAACCGCCGTTGTATAGCGCGTCATTCAAATGAAAAGGAGCATTAAAAGA
The DNA here is from genome assembly GCA_036926305.1 of Uropetala carovei. Taxonomy (NCBI): domain Eukaryota; kingdom Metazoa; phylum Arthropoda; class Insecta; order Odonata; family Petaluridae; genus Uropetala; species Uropetala carovei. The sequence continues at coordinate 784,409 of JAXCHB010000010.1, forward strand.
ATTTCAGAGTCTAGGAAGGATTTTCATAGTGCGAAAGACTATAAAAGGAAGCAGTGAACCAACTCTGTACGAACATTGTCCGAATTTATGCCCACTCAATGCATTTTTATTTAATGTGTACCGTGCCAATAAAGCAAATCACTGCCCGACATTTTTGACGGGCACTTATACTAGTAATTCGATAATTATCCAACATTTAACCTTTGCTCTGAAAAATGCCATTCATTATCATTATAACTTCCCTCCAAAATGTTGAAATACCTCATTGAAAAATGTTTAAATACAAAATTTCGGCATTTCACTACAACATACCCGAAATATATATATTTTGCAGGCAATTATATAAGAATTCAGGATTTAATTTCATAAAATAAATAAAAACGGATTTCCCGATTTAATCAACGCATTAAACCGTTAACTTCGAAGTCCACGAAAACTCGGTACGAAAAAAATTCCGCTGCATAAGAAAGTGATAGTTCCCGCAACATACGCGACGCGTCGCTGTCGTAATTATGCTACGGCCTCGCACCTTCCCTTGCCCACCACTAGATGGCACCGGTGACGCATGACCTCTGAAACCCATATTTTCAGCGGTAACGCAGAACCTCCAAAACATCGTCATCATTCAGTTTCGCGGTTCTACACTCGTTGGGCACGCTTCCACCCACTCCGACGCCATCCTCTGCCCTATATCGCCTCCGAATTTTCATCCATCCCTGTCTACGCCCACGCCTTCGAAATATTTCACCGAAAACATATTTTTCGGACCTAGAAAAAACGCGCGCAACCCGAAAATAATTCCATTCGACAGAAGCATCGACGCGTTTCCGACGGCTATTTCGCTAGAAATGCGTTTTTCTTCTCTCGAAATAGGACGCAAATATTCATACTATTGCACGCTCAACCGGATACCGCAGAATGCCGAAAAAGGAAGCACCGACGCCGGGGGTGATGGGATAGGTGGGTGGGAGGGAGAAGTGGGGGGGGGGGGTGATATGGGGAAAAGGTTTTTAGGATTTGGAGTGGGAGATGGGAGGGAGGAGAAGCCTTCCTCTTTTAACGCGATTGTATCCGATTTCTAGTTTGCTTTCCGGATCATCGGTCAGATTATATCCGAGTCGCCTTTTAGGATCGCCTCACGGCCGGCCTGCAGCAACTTCATTCGACGGATTTCCATCAAACATCCTGCGTGTAGAGGAGAGGGAGTTGGAAGGGGAAAAGGGGACGGGGGTGGGGGAGAATGTGGTACGGGGAGGAGCGGTGCCCGCTCAAAGGGTTCTCTGAAGTCGAAGTCTCTCATTCGAATACTATACAGATTATTTATTATACCATAATCCTTTCGCCACGAAAACGAAGTTGCAACAAGGACTTTTGGCCTTCGATTTTTAATCTAGTGCAGTGGTTTCCGTTAAATATTTCGCTACGTACTATTGAAACATGTAAATGTTTAATTTGATTTTAATGGAAAAGCTGCTGTGATCACCGTAGTCGGAGCGTATGGTGCGATAATTAGTTGGAACATAATCAGTTAAAACTTACGAGTAATTAACAGTTCTTGGATATAATAAAAAAGGATTTTTAGACTAATTTTAAATCACAGCATTAAAAAAGAAATTGAGGATATCGCTTTTGCATCCAACACATTTCCAACTTACACACTTTGCATTAGGAGGTCGACTGTACTTGAAAAATAAAGCTATATTCTTGGATTATATTTTTGTACGACATAACAACAATAGAATAAAATTTTATGATAATATTTATATTATGGAAGGTCAATAACACATTCTGCCATATAATTACAACGGTTGGAAAAGTTCAACTGAAAAGATGTTCCATTTTTACTTTCTCATACGAAGTATCGAGAAAGTATTGTTTTCGCGAAAAAATTCGACCTCGAGATTTTTACGGAAATACATGTTTTAGGTGTCGCTGAATCCGAAAAAGTGGTTTTCGCAATGCCGTCTGTCTGTTACTGGTTCTAGAGCCTAAACGGTAGAGCGAAAATGAATGAAATCTCTACTTAGGCATTTTATCTTACTGAGCAGAGTATATGAAGAAATGGTTGACATTGCTCAATAATTAAGGGAAGTTTATTCTACGCATTTTTAACAACAATTTTATTTTCTCAAAAACGGCTGCAACGATTTTGGTCAAATTTCGTACAGTTACTTGAGTTTACGTCTTCAATAATACTGTATAGTTCATATTCCTCAAAAAATGAATATAAGGCTAGTTTATTCTTGGGCAACTTTAACAAAAATTGGATTTTCTAAAAACAGGCTCATACGATTTTCATTTTCTAAAGATAACTAAACGACGCATTAGTACCTATATATGAGAAAGTTTGTATAATGTATGTTGTACCGATTTCCTAATATCTTTATGCACCGCCGATGAGAAACGTAATACTTTGTCAAATGCATAGATATTTACGACAGTCTATAATTTGTGAAAAATCAAGTAATTCGTCCATGTTACATTATTTCGGATTAGTCCGAATCGAATTTCCTGAAATTTGCTTAATGATGTGTGTCGATGCTCCAAATCTTAAATAACTCAAAAGATGTCTAGGGTAACTACTGTGACCACAAAATGCTTTCACTTGTCATACGCAAATTATCTCTTCTCAATGATAAGGGAACAATCATCGATTATTAATTCAACGCAATTTTTTAAATTACCTACCGATCGTTGAGTTATCATTGAAGGCGGCTGTATGCTGGCTAAAATTATATAACTAAATATAATAATCGTTTAATATAGTTACCTAGATTTTCTGTCGTTTCGTTTCAAATCACGCAAGTTAGATATTTATTGAGAACATCGGCCATACGAGGGTTGAACCAAAAGTTCTAAGACTGTGGAGACAAAACGGAACAGAGTGATCCCACCTCCTAATGTTTGTATACAATATTTCCAGTGACCTGGAGAATATGGTGGGTGTGAAACGATCGAAATAACGTACTAGCGAGAAACTGCTGGATAAAAGGGAGAATGAGCCGGGACGTTGTCTTGGTGGAGAAGCCAATTTCAATTTCGCCGCTTCTCCCAACATATTCTTCTTACAGAAATGTTTCAGCACCCCAATGTAATATTATTAAATGACTATTTGTCTTCTACTACCTACCTCTGTAATTATGAAACGTCAATCTGTTCGAATTTTTTCTCTAACTTTAACCACATCTTTCGTGCGCGATGTGGACAGGGGAGCGTCGTGCCTCACGGCCGTCCGTGCGCAAGTCTCTCAATTGCCTCCCTTTTTAGGTGTTATTTACAAAAATAAAAAACCTTGTGGTTTTATAAATTTCCGTAACCAATAAATATGAAACTATATACAGCATATCACAATAAAATCCTCATCACTGTTAAAAATGCTGTATCTGGTGATAAATCAACCGCCCACGTTGTTTGGCAGCCCGTTTCTAACCAATTGTCATGAAAGTTGGTGCATTGGTTCAAAATTTGATAGTGGGGACAGGCAAACAAAGACAGAATCATAGACAGTTACAACAAAGAAACCATAATCCTATTTTCATTCTGGAAGGGCAACAACAGTAAAAAAGTTGGCATTTAAAAATCTCCGGGTCAAATTAGGAAATCTCCAGGTCAGACCAGAGAAATCTCCGGGTCAGAATTGAAAATGTCCGGGTTGGTGAGGACACTGTGGTGGCAACCCTGATCGCGGGTCGTCTTTAACGACTTCACGCAAATTTTAATCCACACACGTTGCAACCCGAGGGCAGCACTAAACGCAAGTAGACAAAAGCAACGGCAATACACGTCTTAATCATGGCAGGAGGTTAGCAACAAGTGAGCAATATGAGGATGATTCGTGCATAATGAAGCTATAGTTTTATGATCGTGTCTCAACACGTTTCTGAATTGTAGCACAAGTCTGGCAAATTTCTGAGGACGTTTGGAGCACCCTTGTACCTATACAACTCAGTAAACCCGAGAACGTTTTATTTACTTTTCGAGAAGTTTGTTACATATGTGATTTATTGTTGCCACCTCATATCTATAAAATACATCATTTTAATTCTAAAAATATGACGAATATGAGAAAAGTTATTTTTAGAATTTCAACGAAAAATTCCTCAAATATCCATAAATAAATTTAAAACAGAAGCTAATTGCGCTAAAACAGAAAAGAATTAAGGTCAATAATGTTCCTTTTAGAATGCGCAGAAGTGACGTAATTATGATTCGAAATTATAGCTCCAAAACATTTAAAGATATTTTTCGTTCACCCCAAATAGAATGTCAAATTAAAGTCTGTTTTTTTTAGTAAAGCAGAAGAATATATTTTGTAACTGCTGATATCAAATAATCGGACATGACTCGGCGTTTGGAACAACGTGCCATTAATCGTTATTTTTCGCGGAATTGGTATTTTGCTGATTCATGCAAATGTTACTCGTCCTTCAATACGTCGTTGAAGCAATATTTCCTCAGAATATTCTTTTAGCTTCCATCCGCGTTGTGATACACTTCCTCTTCCTCAACTATTTCACGCAGGCCTCCTTTCGCGGCGGCGTAAAATTCAGAGAACTCCGCGGCGGCCCTTGCGGAAACCAATAAGGCGCCTTAACTATCTTATTTATATGCATATCTCCGCTCCTCATTCTGGCCATGACCGGCGGATAATAAGTCGTGATCAAGATATAAATTCTCCTCCATTCCTCGGGCTAAGTCTCACTCGTAAGGCCTAACACACACACACCAAATTACCCGCGCGCGCGCACACACACACACTACTCGCACCCCATTTTCAGAAACCCCTTCCTTCCGCTCTCGCCCATCCAATATCGCACATGCAAATCCCGTTCCCGGCGTGGAATTCAGCGCCATTCCGATCCCGGTCGCGTATGGAACCAAAAAAAAGAGACGGAGGAGAAGCGATTCTATAGCGACGAGGTCATAGGTTACGTGGGGATGAGGGCCTTCCCTGGGTCACCGGACAATGGAATCCAAGGAGATATTGTGCAGAGGAAAGCGAGGGGCGCGTTAAGGGAGGATATTGTCGGGAATTGGAGGGATATTTTCGGGGACGATATGGCTCGCCTCACTTAGCAAGAGCAGAGATACGCGGATTTTTAAGTCACCGTGGAACAAGTCGTTGAATTTATTGGATCGCCCCGATGAAAAAGATACTCCCACAATTTCACATCACCTGAAGTACGCGCGCCCTTTAGAATACCTTATCCGCATTTTGGATTACAATTAATTACTGAAGGTCATTTCTATATTAATTTGAGAGCGTGTTTCTCTTCAGAATAATTTAAGTAAATCAGAAATTTTAACGATGCATGTAAAAGCTCACATCGGGTAATGGTGAATAAGAATAATAACAGTTTCCCTTGAAAATTAAGCATATAAATTCTTATTTCATACGATAGGGTGGACGAAGCTTTAAAAACCTCAGTAATCTGCTTTTGTAAAAATATTTGCTTCATGATTTTACAACCACATCCACCACTCCTTTCAATGAAAAATACGCTATACATCATGTAACGGGTAGAAAGAAAAATACACGAATGACTTCGATAGAGAAGCGGTCTTTAAGCAATGACAACTTTGAACAGATCTCGACACACCCGCTAGATGACATCATTTCGCAAAGTGTAATGCAACTCTATAAACAAGTTATAGACATACAAACCTCACGTGACGCCACCTCCGCTGCGGTTTAACCAGTTCAGAGAAGGAGACAGTTTATGGTATTTTAACCACAAAATAAGATCTTCACTCGCCATATTCTTGGATTAAAGCCGGAAATAAAATAAAGTTGAACCTATCAACCGGACAACGTCCTCCTTTAAATTATAAATCGAAACACTTGAAAGAACCCTTGTCTATAACTCGGAAAAATTCTTTTTAATTAAATGGGTAAATAAAACTTCAAATTGAAAATGTGAACATCTATCTAGGGGAAAAACACGATTGTGATTCAAATGAACGCAAAAAAATACGTTATCTAAAAAATCAGATGTATATTTTCACTTAAATATAATGCAAATTATTAAGAAACTTAAATATTTCTGAAATATATCGTTAATTAATGCGAAAGAGGAATAAAAACTAGAAGCGTTAAAGTATTGTCGTAACTGCTGTACAATCAAATATCTGAACACTTTCTAAGAACATCATTGGTTGATTAGTTAAATACAGACGAATTGAAGTAAAATGGTGTTGATCAATATTGTTGGGCAAAATACACGAGTCGTAAGTTACAAATGTAAAACTGAGGCGAACTCATTTTCGTCCAAGCATCGGAGAGAAAAATCTGTCGTTAAAACAATTCATTTTAGTGTTTCCTTTCGACGAAAACAATTGAAATTTTTCTGAACGAATTCCTATTGCGATTAATTTCGTCCGTAAAAGGCGCAGGAACAAAATGAGATCCGTCGATTCCGAGAATCGCAATCGCCACCGAACGAATAACGGCAACGAGCGTAACTTATTTTATTAGCGACCTTATCGTTCGTTCGCACGCACGCGTAACATCGCATCGGCATTGGTTCCCTCGCTGACAAGGACACGTCGTCCGTAATGATTTGATTGGAAAGTGCTTGCGTCATCACCAGACCGCGATGGTATTGCTCTCTCTCTCTCACGGTCGTACGGACCTGCCCCAGCCCCTTCTCGCCCCAACGAACCCATCTTCCCATTCTAAAGCTCCCCTCCCTCCCCCGATCACTATAACAGGTGTTCAAACACGCGTGCTGCGCGTCGTGTCGCATTGCAAGGGGTCACACAAGTCCAATCATCCGTATGTTATGCGTGCGACCCCTTCTAAACGGCGTTGGCGTAGCTAGGATTGCGAGAAAGGGAGAGGGGATGGGGCGGAGGATAGGGCGGAGGATAGGGCGGAGGATAGGGGTAGAGAGAGAGGGGGGGAGGGGGGAGGGGAGAAAGAGCGTATATTTGGGATGGTTCGGGAGGGACGGATGGAGTGGATTGGAGAACATTGCTTCAGGGATGGGGAGGCCGCATTAGAAATAGGGAACAGGGTGGGGGAGAGGGAGGGAGAAAGGGGGGGATGGAGAAAGGGGGCTGGCCGCGCTCCGTTGGAATATTCCATCGATTCCTATGCATGGGATTGTTTGGGCAGGAGGAGGGAATGAAAGGAGAGAGAAAGAGAGAGAGAGGTGGAAGGAGCAAGTCTGGTAATTTCGGTATCACAAACAGTCGAATGCCGACTCGCGATACCACCGGTTATTGAATCGGGAATTCCCATCCTGTGACGACGCAACCCGATCTTTTTTTTTTTACGAGAATCATTTCCCCCCTCGATTTTTTCCGTATCAATAATCCCCGGAAAAATTCCCCTTTCTCCACCCCCCTCCCCCCTCTCCCCGTCGCCTCGGAAATAATTTTTTTTCGATTATAATCAGGCGAACGGGAGAGGTCGGGACGAGGTGTGTGTTTATTCGCGTGCGTTCGATACAAAAAACATCAACGATGGATCAGCTTTAAAAAGGCTTTCGAGATCGTACGTATTTCGACTGGTCGTCAATTACTCATCCCGACGAGGTCATCCACGCATTCGCGCGATTCCGTATTCGCATTTCGTACGTAATCTGGGAGTTAACTTTCGCCCATCGACCGGCGGAGGAGCTTCGATCGATGTACAATTACGTGGTGAGTTTCCGATTCGGGCGTTTCCGAAAATGAAATTTTTCGCGAATATTAGCAAACTTTCTCTCCTCATTCGCTCACTCGAGACTCTCTCGGCTTCGGATCCATTCACCCGCGTCCACTTTCTACCTCTTACTATCTCCTTACTTCACCATTTTCTGCCTGCTACATTTCAGAAAAGATTATATATATATATATATATATATAGGGCAACTAGGTGTTGAAGGAAACCCAGTGAGCACTTACCGGAAGGAGAGCCGCTGGGGTGTTGGAGAGACACATTTGTAGAAGTTATTGGAGCTTTCCGGATGATTCCTTCGTCAGCACAAGAGTTGTGTCTCTCTTGTGCTGACGAAGGGATCATCCCGAAAGCTCCAATAACTTCTACAAATGTCTCTCTCCAACACCACAGCGGCTCTCCTTCCGGTAAGTGCTCACTTGGTTTCCTTGAACACCTAGTTGCCCTAAATATCCTCATTTATCTTTCCTCTAATATATATATATATATATATATATATATTAGAATTACAGTTCTACTTAAATGTAAAAAATGGATACGCACGTTACGAGGAAAATCTTTAATGATTTATGAGCTTTAGATGAATCAGTTGAATTTATAGACAATATTAGATGCTGATATAATGAAAATTCCTCTGCTTATCATAACCTTTGACCGTCAAATTGCGAAGCGGTATAAGGATTGGCGGCTAGAACTATATATCGAAAAATTTTCTTCCATAAATATCACGCGTTCCGGGAATTTCATTTGACATCCTTTCAAAATTACGAGATAAAACCTTAAATATGTCGGTAATTACAATTGATGATGAAATACACTTAGTAAAAACACTTCCTATATGGATAACGTCAAAAACATTGTAGCATCGGCATAACGGCATTTTAATTAAAATCGCAAGATTTTACAGAATATTTTCTTAGAATTATGTGTAGGATTTTTATCATAGTGTTTGTTGAAAAACAATTATTTTTATCATATAGAATGTTCTATGCAAGTTATGCAGTTGGAAACTAATTCGTTTCGTAAAGCAATCCTCCAAATGGAATTAATTATATAAATTATATACACAACCTCAGCAGAATTATATACTATTTTAATGGAGGCGAGTATTCTGTCAATTCTTTTGTAATGTCCTTGAGCTATAATCACCAACAAATTACATAAATCGAAAATGAAAATATTATCCTGTCATACACAAAGATTTTTTTCCCCATAATTTGGCCTTTAAGCACGATTCGTTCACCAGCATGAAAAATATGCCCTTCACGAAATTATTTCATGAAGACGGTAACTAGTGAAATGGTAATGGTCTACCTCACTCCTTACATTACATCATTTATCTCTCTATATATAGTATATCACTTATATATAAAAATATTTAAAGAATTAAGATCCATTAAAGTTCATGTTTAGCAGTCATTTAAAAATATTTTGTGGAAAGAAGATCCACGGAGTTGGACGGCAGCATTATTATAAGGATTAACTGTTAAAGATATTGGAATTTACTTATTGTTAGATAAATATAACGTTAAGAATAATCCATTAAAATCTTCGAAAATCCGTTTTATTTTAGCAAGTTCATGAATCGGACCATAATCCAAGCGAAGGGTAGAGTTATTCTTTTACGGTAAAGACAGTCAACAAATGTATTTGGCTGCCGAATAACACGCAGCGTGCGATCAACACCATTGAGATACTGTTAATGTATCCAATGGATAAAACTCGCCATATGCTGTACTTGCATGACAACTGTTTGAGGTAATATATTCTAAGATTTCTATTTAAATAAGAAGATAACACAAGCCGTCATTAAATGCATGCGTTGATTTTTATGTCTAAAATCAACGTGAATGTAATTACGAATAAATAAACCGTCACCACAAATCAGTTCCGATGAAATTCGGAACTTCCGCTCTAATACGTCGACAATGACAAAATTTCAATTACCTAGAGAAAAATGTACACGAAAATTACTCCTTGACCGCAGAAGCTATACGAAAATTTAGTGGCAGTGCACACATCGGCACATTCACACCAGGAGTGTGTAACGCAACCCATTGGCAGAGCAACCTATCCAGAAACACGGGATATAGGCAGATTAACGCGTGCATAGAACATCGACATACGCCTATTCTTGCGATATCGAGCCGTGCAGTACTACATACGACCCGGTTCGGACCGGAACACCCCGCTCAGTATAGCGGCTAACAACGTTCTCGGACTTGCATTGGCGCGCTAACGCATCGTTGGGAGGAAATTACGCGGCGGCTGCGACCCAGCGAGGAAACGGCTGACCCCATGTCCCGTTCCAAAGCGCCCAACGGACACATATCCGCTCAGTTATTTAAGTTAACCAATAGCAGTCAGCAGCTAGATTGTTTTTTAGCAAATTTCATATTTATACTCTCAGAACTACATATTCTAAGATTAGAAAAATGCCTTCCTTTTTTAATTTTTCAGCTTACAATTAGTGGTGCAGATAATAAGTAGGTATATACTTAAATTGGACTATCGTCTCTATGCTCCTGATGCTTCCGATGAATTTCTAAAAAAAACCTCTTCGGTCCTTTTTGAGAGGAATGCTCAACTTGTTCTTCGGAGTATGCTTTCAATCAGAAATAGCTGATATGTTTTTAGTCTTTTTTGTTAAACCCGTATCGCTTATAATATTTAATTTTTAATTATTCCTTCGTATTATACACAATAATTATCTTAGAAACATTTATTTTTCACTGGAAATAACCTGACAAACATTAAATCATAGTATAGAAATTCTCCACGCTTAAAATATTAAATAACAAGCGTTTGTCCTTCAAAATGACAAGAAATATTAAACTACAATAAATTACACACTATTACTTGCATCTTTGCAAACCAAATCTGTTCGAATAAAGAATCATAACAAATGTTAATGGAAATCACTTACTTCACACTAATAATTTATTTGGCAGTTTTTCTCTTATTGTCTTTTGGGAAAAATTAAAGCAATGAAATATATAGTATATATACAATATATACAATCATTTAAATCTTGAACGAAATACACCACGTTTTTGAGTTTTTTTCATATCATCACACATCGATAAATTTGGCTTGTAGACATCTATATTGATTTCGTAAAAAATTAACAAATGAGGGCCGAAATCTACCAAAAACGACGAGGAAAGACAAGGTAGTACATCGCCATGCCATTTATATTGCTGTATCGTTAAGCTGCTTTGACAAAATAAACGTAATTTTTTCTATATCTTTGCGCGATAATTTAAAACTGAATCAATATCTCGCTTCCGCGAATATAACCTTTGTTCTTTCGAACGCACAATCGTCGAATTCACGAGTACGCATCTCGATTTTAACATATTGTTAAATAAAAATAAAAAATGTGCCGTAGTCTCAATGAAATTTAAAACATACAGTATTAGCGATAAAAAGGACCGAAGAACCAATATTATCTTTTATACGTACATATACGTGGGTCTATCTCCGTGAAATAAACATAAGTAAACGATGTATAAAATGCAACTCAAGTCGAGCAACCACTTTATGCTACTAGGTCAAGATTCAAGGATTCCTCTGAAAGAAGCGACGAATGCTACGCAATTAGCATTACCTCCCAGCAACCAGTAACTCATTACTTTGGCGGTGTTCGTGACCGGGAATAAATCAAGAGGTTGAATAATCAGTAGTCGCCTTATGCACGGCTGAAGACGACGGTGTGGCATACGCCTAATTAAGTGTTACGAGGAAGCTCTTTATCCGCAAATGAGCTCTACTTAAAGAGTCGCGGCAAGTTGAAAACTACTTACTAAACTATCGCATGAGGAGTCTGAAGTGGCTGCCTCAGTCATATTTCGCCTGATCCAATTTGAAATTTAAATTTCAAATTGACACACACACACGAGTACCTAAAAAAATCCTGGAATACTTAGTTATCACGATTGTTATTTAAAAACCATATTAAAATCTACGTATACTTTTAGAAGCAAAACTAATTAAATATTAAGATGCAAGAAGTTTATAAAGGCAACTGAGTTCTTCTAAATTTCTACGCAATCTCAATCATCACTTAACAATTAAATCTCATATACATAAAATACGAGCCCATATAAGCCATTAGTAAGATTCAAAAAGAGATTTTTGATTTCATTTTGTAGTAGTCCTATAAAACAAATCGATGAGTGGGCCCCATGAACGCATAGTATTAAATCCGCGGACCACGCTCCAAGTTAAAGACATTCCCAATACTCTAATCGTTTTACATTCACTAGACCAGTGATCAGCGAGCTTTTTTGGTGGTGGGTCAATTAATGATTTTTTTTAGAATGCAATGGGTCGAATAAAAAATTTGATTGCATTGAAAAATCAAATCTAGATGTTTTTATACATTATATTTTCTAATTGAATTTCTATTTTATTTTCAAAACATAATCCCGTTTACCTTTTTGAGTCACCCAAATCCTAATGGCGAGTCACTTATTTACCCGCGGGTCATATGTTGCCGATCACCATCCTATGCGTTCTCATCTCTCCTCCAGCGGCGGAAATTGCTCCCATCATTCAACGCGCTCTTAAACTCGAATTCATTAATCAGAAAATCTTTCTCGTGTTTCTACTGAATATTTCATTTTTATGTCAAATATAACCGAAAATTGTAATAACCGACAAAGTGTATGCTGCTCTACTTGCATGAACGTATTAAAATGGTGAAATAGAACAAAGCTGTAAAAATGTATTGGATCGCATATGCTAGACTCTAGCTAGAGAAGAGCTACTATTTCTCTTGTTTGTATAATTATTACGTTTTAGGCTATTTAATTTTATAAATATAGAAATGATATTTTTAGGCAACTATTTAATTAAATTTTAAGATTTCACCAGGAGAAATCGGGGAAGACTGGGAAAGATGGAGTAGAGAAGGTATGGAAAAGATATTTGTATTCACATTCACTTAAAAACGAATATTGTTTAATGTATATTCCGTGATAAGATGTTACGCACAAATTTGATAATATTAGTAAGCAGTAAAAATTTTTAGGCGAGGCATAATGTTTAAATTATTACCAATTTCATAAAAAGGAATTAATTCTTATTTTCATTCGTACGCTGCAATATTTTTCTTTCCTGACAAGTAAGCGGATTTTAGTATTACATTATAATACATTTTTGTACAGAAAAATCGATTTCCGCGTCATAGCTATAAATACATGTAGTAAAATGCGAACTGATTTAAACGAATTTTCGTCTCATTTTTTAATTTTTTAAGGCAACAAGCATTAAAAATGGGGTATTCTGAAAACGTCAAAAAAGCTGAAATTAGAATTAATCTAAACCTTTTTTTAAGTAACACAACATACTGACATTAAATATTTTTCTGAGCGTAAATCAGTGCACGGAAATTTGCCTTCACGTGTTCTTTCTCAGAAAGCTCGTGTATATTTGAAATTTCTCACGGTCAAGAGAATGGGATTCAATTTTGCTTTGCGAAACAAAGCCCGTTATTTCGAGCGGCCGGGACAGCCAGTTTTGAAATAAACGTTTATTAGCCCACAGTAAACGTTTTTACGGCGTCCACTTCCATCCCAAGTGCCACCGCATGAAAAACGTCAGAGCTACGTTCGTGCGGCACCCACAAAAGGAATCGCCCCCTGCGCTTTAAACCGACTCAGGTCGCGACCAACTCCGAGGACTTTTTTTTTTTGAGGGCACGGGTCGCCCGCCCTCTCGGTCAATCTACGTGGGGCCTCAGGACCGCGCCTCTTTCGCTCTGAATCATTCCTCGCACGCAACCTCATCCGCCTCCGCGTAAACTCCATCCTCTTTCCATCTCCCCCCCTCCATCTCCCTCCCTCCATCTCCCTCCTTCCATCTCCCTCCCTCCATCTCCCTCCCTCCATCTCTCTCCCACAATTTCCATCCCATGCCCTCCTATTTCTCGCTGTCCGCTTTCACCCCCCGACGGCCAAAGCAAGGCGTTTAATAAGCTTATATAGGTTAGTTAAGTCTGCAAAGGAGCGAGTAATCATTACGTTGTTAACTTGGCGTCCCCCTGAGCCTTTTAAACACAGATTGCAACTCGGATTTTGGTGGTGGTATTTTCCCAGTAAAGAGCAAGTTTTCTAAATCGACTCAAAATTGAAACGTTTCCAGGAGAGTGGGCTGACATAATGGTGCCACTATGATTATTTTTCTCTCCTCGAGCGATGGGGTAAGGAGGAAAATGAAGGGAAGGAAATGGAGTTCCTCACTTTGCTTCCTCCGGAGTGCTTTCGGATTTATCTTTATTTTATGATAGAACCGCAGGTGGAATAATCATATATCTTCCGCCAGCACTTCTTGTATGATTAAATAAAATACTCATCAAATGTTGTATTCTTCACTTATAAATTTAGAATAAATTATTAAAACGCCAAACCTGTTCGAAAAGGAAATCAAAAAGTAATCATAGGGATCACCTTACGTTCACGATCCATCAGATGATCTACACAATTTATCTAGCCATAAAATGGTTGGTTTAGCTAGATTTGAAAGCAAATTCAAAATTGAAGATACGGAAAATTACTAAAAAAATTTAACCTATCGTAAAGTTCAAACAGAGAGCTAAATGATATTATCAAATTAGTTCCTCTATATGATTGATTTGTAAATTATACCAATATGTATTTAAACAAAGGATCTCTTCAAAGAATCGTAATATTTTTCAACTTCTCTGTATACTTTAGGTTGACTCAACCCAGCATGCCCAATTCAAGCCCTTTTTCTTCGTCTTCTCATAGTCACACTTTTTTAAACAATCTACCTAAATTATTTTCGTATTTCTCCCAACATCCTTCCTTCCGTGACTTTAACAGGCTATTGAATTCTCAAATTTTGATGCACCCATACCTTTTCTCTCCCTTACTATGTACTCTAATCAGGCTCCACAAGTGCATTATTCGAGAGATAGGTTTAGTGTATGTAGTGCATGCCTCAGAATGAAATAAGTAGGCGGGATGATGCTCCCCTTCACCTCTCGCCTCCTCTTCCCCCCTCCCTCTCTCCTCACCCTCCCTCTCCTCACCCTCCCTCTCCTCACCCTTCCCCCCCTCCCACTCCACGCCGATGTCCTTTCACTTCCGTCACTCTCTTCTTTGTCGGCTGATTCACGTTTTATGGAGGTAAACCACAATGGACTGCGTGACTGTCACAAACGTTGCTAATTTTAACTGGACTTATTTTAAACGAATTTTAATTGTTCCGTTGAAGTTCACCCACGCGAATATGGCCTATTTTTTCCGCATTTCATGCATGAATCCGCCAGGTTCTCTTTCATCTTATATTATCAAACGCGACTCGACTGTGTTTTTTCACGCAAGAAATTTTTTAATGGTAATTTAAAAAAGTAAATTACTGAGCTTAAGGGGTTAATTGATATTTCCAATTATCTTGATTCAACAAGATTGTTTATCAAATTTACTTATTTTTAAACAAATCGTTTCATTGGGTTAAAAATTTTATCATTAACAATTCGCATGGAGCTAATGTGACCCCCACGTAGTCTTTTCGAAGTAATAGCTACTAAGGTGGATGCTGACCTTTCCCTTTCCCACTCTATTTAAACCATTCCATCTGCTATAAGAGAAAGTGCAAAATATTTTCAAGAGGCAAAGTTAAGCAGCTACTAATGTCATGCAGGGCATCTATTTGAAAGACGCATGTCACTGTAAATTTTAAATATTGTTAGGAAAGTTAAAAGGAGCGAGGGGAAACACTAGAAGAAATGTTTAATATCGGTTTTTTAAGGAATAACTCTTACTTTTAGTGATACTCAAAATATTTAAATATATATAACAGAGTGAAGAAGTTTTTAAGCAAAATGTTAATATATTACTCCGTTTGTAGTTTAAAAAAACGTCTTACTGATCTCATACGCCATTACGAGCAAATGCCTTAGTTTATTCTATTCATGGATAGTTTTTTAACAAAGTGATGCTTTTCTATAATTTAATTCCATGAATAATCACAATAAAAACTAAATTAACCCAATTAGAAATTTTGTTGAAGATATTAACTTTAGCACGTCATTTTTTCTGCAATAAAAAGTAGAATATATCTGAATTAACGCAAACTATTTTCATATTATTACATTCATAGTAATATTTCGTACCTTCCACTTTTGTTTAATGTTTGTCGTGCCGTACCCAAAATCATAGCAACAAATTAAAGAGTAACAATAATAATAATTAAAAAGGGGGTGAAAACTACGGCGAGAGGGATGTTTTTTAATTTTTTCCTCTCTTGCCCACTTTTAACCTTTTCTGTTTTTTTTGTCTATAAACATATGCCTTGTGCGGTTGAGGAGTCAATTTTACTTTTGAAACAACAAGCTGCAATAATAATTTTGCATAATTTATAATTATAAATAGAAATGATATTACCTGATAATGAGTAGCTACTGCATCTGCATTAAAAATGTCAATTTTTAGCAAGACAAATTGAAAATTATGAGGAAAGTAAACGTAACGATTATGCAACATGGCAGATAAAATGTTCCACACCCACAAAATTAAGAGGACATATTTCGTCAAGGACACCTTATCCACCGAGTTATACTTGCGAAGCAAACTAGTTATTCCTGAGCATTTGGCGAGAATACTGAAGAAACAAGTCTTACTTCCTGCGAAGTCAGTGCTAGGAAACGGGTCTTAATTAACGATCCTTGCCCGGAAAGTCTATTCGGGCTGCATCTGCGCTCACACACACACACATAGGGACTTTTTCCAATGCGGAGGCAGAAGAAGAGGATTGACACAAAAGGAGGCTTAATGCACCAAAAGAAGCCGCAGGAATATATTGGAAGCTTTTATGAAAGTGCTGCCAGCGCCCCCGGGCCTCGGGAGCTGGCAGTTCGGTACATAAAGATAGGCGAGAA
This sequence comes from Uropetala carovei, assembly GCA_036926305.1. Lineage (NCBI taxonomy): Eukaryota > Metazoa > Arthropoda > Insecta > Odonata > Petaluridae > Uropetala > Uropetala carovei. The sequence continues at coordinate 800,980 of JAXCHB010000010.1, forward strand.
AGAAGGAGAGGAGGTGAAAGAGAGGGAGAGGACAGAGAGAACGTACGTGCAGAAAGAAGAGCGCAGAAGGAAAGGACGAAAAGTCCCCTAACAGAGGCAAGATGAGAGAGAACGGAATGGACGTGATATAAGTCCCATGTATCCCTTATGTACGAAACGGTGGAAGGGATGGAGAGAGAGAGAGAGAGAGGCGGAAGAGGGGAGAGAATGAGGTGTGGGAGAGTGGATAGGGTTGCCATACATGCAGAGGAGAGTCATACCGGTGAGTGAGGAAGGGAGAAGAGGTTAGGAAGGAAAGGAACGGAATAGGGAGAGAAAGGAAGAGAGAGAGAGGTTGGTGGGTGGATGGGAGTTCGGAAGAGGGAGGGGGTTGAAACTTCGCGGAGATAAGTCCAAGAGTTTCCAATTGCTCAGGGGCAGGAATATGCGCAGCTGTGCTTGAAAGCCCGGGCATCTCTGGGCGCAATATCGAAAGAGTCGCACCGTAGTCCCATTATGTATATGAAAAAAGGCCAGGAGGGGAGAGGAGCGAGGGGAGGGGATGGCGGAGGCGTCGTCCCTTAGAATTTGCACGGGCTGGGAACGGAGGAAGGAAAAAGAGGGAGGAAAGGAGGGAGGGAAGAAGGGGGAAAGAGGGGAGACGGAGGGGGATGGGGCGAGGCGATAAAAAAAAAAGAAACTGGGATTCGAAAATTTAGGAAAGTGCTTACGGATGCAGCGAGAAGGTGGAGAGTAGTTCGGGCGGGTAAAAAAATGAACGAAATAAAGTTCGCAAAAAGTTAACACGGGGAGCGTGATAAAGCTCTCGGAAATAAAAAAAATCCCGAAATGTGAGAAACGAGAGTGAAAAAACTCTGGTCTCGCTAGCTAAACGATTTAATGTTCACGCGTAAACGCCCCTCCCCTCCCCCCAATCCCCTTGTCCCCTTGCCCCCACGCGCCCCCGCCTCAACCTCTACTCAACCCACTCCGTGGTTGAAGAAACCCTATTTTTTGTTCTCGTCCGCCCTCTTTCTCCCTGTATTTGATACACTGCTACACGTGATCTTCCCCTACGCATCCTCTCCAAAGATTAATGGCGAAAAAGTTTCCAGCATTAAAGGAAAAACTATATGGAAATTAAAATTGAATAATGGCGTGAAGAGTAAAAATCCTATGTAATGCGTAGTGTTGAACAAAAAAAATTTACTCAACGATCTTTACGTGAAAATTCAGTAAATAAAGCCCTTTTTACTATGAAAACTACTAAATTTACAATATAATTATAGTGGGTGTAACTTATATGTATGTTTTTTTGTATTGATCATCAAACTACCTGGTTGAGAAGTGTATTACCGAGTCAAAACCCCAAGTCCTTCTATCGCTCCCGTTTAAAATTAGGTTTTATAATTTCCGCCCTTCATTCCCTTAATCTCTTTGTATCTTTACAGTCACTACTCTTTCCGCGAATAGGTAATATTTTTCGTCTTATCATTTGTTTTTATGTCTTGTTTTGATTCTGTGTGTTAACATGCTCTCCTACGATATCGTCGTCATCTTTATAAGATTACGCGGTTAGGTATTAATATTAAACAGGAATTACCGTACACAAATAATTTTGTGCATATATCCGACAGATTCAAATTAGGACAAAGATTTGATTAGAATATTAGCAACATTCATTCATAGAAATACACATACAGCAACTATTTATTGGTTAATTTTATAAGTCGACCAGAAGAGAACAATTTTACTGAGGGCTTGCAGTAAAGGGCTGATGACATGAAGTGAATGGATTCTGTCATTAGTTTCCCTGAAAAAATTTTTAAAAGAATAGCATGAACAGAGCTACCAGTTTTTCTTACTCTGTAGGTAAATTGGAGGTTTCATTTATTTCTCTAATGTTTAGAGGTGTTACATTAAAAAGGTGATATATTCCATATATTAAAATATTATTTGTATTCTAAAATATGCTATCTTAAATTATAAAATATCAAAAATAACAGGTTGATTTAAGACCCCTTAAATAGAAATAAAGAAATATCCAACATTGTAAATAAAACGAGCAACCATCTTCAGCCAGAATTTATCAAGCTCATTTCAAAGTTTTTTTTATTTATTTTTAAAAAAATATGATTGACATAGTAAAACTCCTATAAAAATATACTACGATGAAATTTATATCGAAAAGAAAGTTAACCCTCAATTAAAATTTTTTCACTTATGTTAGCTGAAAAAATACGTAATACTTTCGATATGATATAAATAAATTACTTCTCATGTTGTTACAATCAATAGTTAAAAAATATGGTCCGTTATATCGATAAGATTTTTAAATTTCCCTTCTCTCCTTAAGAAACCATGTGCAAAAAACCGCGATCGTTTTGAGAACCGATTTTTACGACAGCTACAACTCTTTTATCTTGAGAGTGACTTATCAGACACCCTGTATATATATAGCTCTCTCTCTCTCTCGTGGCGTTTGCACGATTGCACTCTATGCGCTCGGCAGACAGGCGATTATCAACTATCGATCAGAAATTGCATAACGGCAATGGATGTATCGGCGGCGATATTCACAGCGATATCGGCGACTTAAAGGCTCTCGCAGGGAAAAGTGGACAGCTCGTTATTTAGAGGCCGCTGTGACAAGGAATTAAGATGGCTTCTAAAAAAAACGCCTCCCTCCCGCCTTCGGAGTTCACTCCGACCCCTCGAGAACGCCACCCTCTTTCTCTATCTCTCTCTCTTTCTCTTTTACACTCAGCGACAGCACGCGGAAGTCGGCCTCTCGCTCCGCAATACTTCCCTGAGAAAGTGAAAATTGGATTAAGTGTCACGGGCGCCTAATGAGTATTGACTGGCATTCATTTCTTAACGGGATGAAAAGAAGCAGCTAAGGTAGACTAACCAGTGATACGACGCGACTAACGAACTTCCACTGGTAGAGGCAAAGAAAAAATGAAAAAGGATTGGCATATTTATTTTTAATTTCACGATTGAATGAACACTGTTTCGGTGAAAACGAATGAAAAGCGTTTTCATCAGGAATTAAAAAGAACGTTCTATTAAATTATTCGATATTATTTAACATTGGCGGAAATTGAAAACGTTACTCTCACGGTCCAGATTATTTTATATTATAGATAACAGAACAAGTCACTCACCCAGTACGAATCGATGCGCATCGCTTTAAAGTAAGAATATCGTAGTTTAAACGTCGATTCATTTCTTTTAAAGCTTTGAAAATTTTAAATATTTTTTTTAAAATTCCGATTTCCGTTTTTGACCAAATTATTGGACGAACTCAACATCACGCAATCAGTTCCTAATACATAGTTAACTGAGTGAGCCGGTACTTTGTTGCATTCTAGTACAAAAACAATATTTTCTAAATTACAGAATTTTCCTTTTCATAAAAATGGCAGACAAATGCATATGTTTGAAGAGATTATATACTATATTTGTAGTAAAAATATGTCTATCGCCGTCCTTATAAAGTTATTTATATGTAAATAAAATGTGCATGTCTTGTATGTGAATTACAATAAAATCGTGAGAAAATAATGAAAACATGCCGTCGCTTTATATTTCACCGTAGCGCAAAAATTCAATTTAACATATTATTCACCGGGTCACGGAAATGTTATAAATATTGGACAACTATTTAATGAGTAGCAAAAGAACACAACACATCGTCATAGTGATTCGATATTTATTGGAAACATAGAAACTGAAGAACACGCAAAAATGGCACGAGCGCGTTTATTGTTCCACTTCACTCTATCCTCACCATGCGATACGGTACATGTCCATCGTGGCTCGAAAGCCAACCACATAAAGAGCTGCGGACTTCTTTTTTTCTGACAATTTTAAGCATAGAATTCTCTCTCGCGTCCATATAATCCGTTCGGTTATCAAGTTTCAGCTGCGATAAAATGTTGCCGCGCGCAAGTTGCTCTCTCCTCATCTCACCTTGGTCGTTATGTAAATGAGTACGGCAGCGGAAGAGGGGGAGAGAGAGAGAGAGGAGAAAAAGAGAAGGAGAAAAAGAGGAGGGAGGTGGGCAGTGGGTGCACGAGAGGGTTGAAATGGCTCGCAGCAGGAGGTCCGCCGGTCAGCGAACGCATAAGACTCCGCCCACATACACTGCGCCGACACAAAGGAGACAAGCTGAGCGCTCGGAACGGACTACCCCGCACCTTCACCCGGCCATTTCCACCCCACTTTACGCGTCCAGCTCCACCCTCGAGGCACACACGGCCGCAGATCCAGCCTGTCGCCGTCTCCCTCTCTCCGCCTCCTTTAAGCTTTCACCCCCGTTCATATTCTCGAGGGAGGTGGTTCTCCGTATTTCTCCCACCCCCCAGCGAGGAGCAGGAAAAGATGCGACGAAAGGAAGCGAAGGAGGAATTGGGGGAGGGAGTTTAATCCTAGAGCACTAAACGGTTGTAAAAATTACGACGGGAATTCCGTTTTCGGCGATTTTCGTTAGTTCCCGTTTGGACGAGTCGGCTATTCTATTCAAGGCTCGGCCCTTTCTACTCGCCAGTGTGTTTCCAGTGGTTCGAACGCGAGTGTGTCACCCTTAACAGACAATCGAGTCGTAGAAGTTGTGACGGTTTAGTACTCCCGTCACATTTCAAGACACTTCAAAGTAAGAACAATTTCGAGTTATCTTACCGATTTTGTTATATTTATGAAACCTCCATTCGATCTTACAATGGTTGGGGCAATCCGTACCAATAAGCGTGAGATTCTAACACAAATAATTTCAAAGAAAAGACCCAGCGTCTCATCAATGTTTTGCTTTTCCCGGCAAATAACTCTTGTAACCTACAAACCGAAACCAAATAAAAATGTGGCCCTCGTATCCACAACCCAAGAAACATCAGATATCAACGAAAAGTCGAACAAGCCTGAAATAATAGGATTTTATAATTCTACAAAGGGAGCAGTAGACTCCTTAGATCAAATGTTTCGAACCACTTCATGTTCAAGTAAAACAAGCCGATGGACACTATGTGTGTTTTACGATATGTTAAATATAGGCTGCCTTAATTCGTGGATTATACGCACACATAATAAAGTGAGACACAATGAATAGCCTTTATCAAGAAAGGCATTTTTGCTACAACTCTCTGAAGATCTGACAAAATCATGGTTGAACCAATGACTAACTCTCCCAGGAATCCAGCGTTAACTACAACAAATTATCGGTGAAATTTTCAATATGCAATGTTCAGGAGAACCTCAACAACCTCCTAAACTCAAGGACAAGAAAGAACAGATGTAATCAACCCTACTGCGGTGAACATCGTTCCAATATCTGTACCAATAGCTCTTACATAAGTTTTTTATTAATTCACTGTTTTGATACACCAATCTGTAGTTTTTAATCACCTTTATTACACTTTTCAAGCATTATATCCCAAAATATATCGAGATAAAGAGACGTCGTAAAATTTACGACGGCTTCGTACTTGGTAATTTTTATACACCTTTAGCGCTCTAGGGTTAAGGGGAAGGAAGGTGGAGGGGAAGAGATAGAGGGAGAAGGTTTCGCGATGGAAGAAAAAAAAACGTCCGAGAGAGCGATTCAAATATAAATAGAATTTCGCCTCTAACCAAACCGCCTTCTAGCGACGTAAAGACGGATATTTTTACGAGTCGGTAGGAGAAGGAAGTTGGAGGGAAGGAGAGAAGAGGAAAGGAGAGAAGAGGAAGGGGAGAAGAGGAAAGGAGAGAGGGAGAAAGGAAAGGGAGAGGGAAAGACAGAGACTGATTCGGTTCTCCAAATTCCGCGGTCCGTTCGGAAATCCCAGTGACGCCGTTTTAAAAAAGGAAAAGGCGTGAAAGAGACCGAAATTAACACGCCCCGCATCACCGAATGAGATTCCTGGCTATTTGCAACACCATGGGGAAACGGCAGACACCTTTCCCCTGCTCTCTCACCCTCTCCCATCATCGCCCTTCTGACACACGCACACACACACACGCGCGCGCGCGAAAGGGTGACCGTCGCCGTTACGACTTTTTCAAACTTTCTCCGCAGAGCGTCTTTCATCCGCCTCGTTTTTATTTGTTTTCGTGTCCTCTCTCGGCCACCGCCGCCGTTTGCTGGGCGCCCATCGTATCCGATGAGAGGCGGCCCACGCGACGTCCGCCGTCGGGAAGGGTTGAGACGAGTGGGCGGCGAAAAAAGTCCTTTTCGGATTGTAATACGAACGCGAGTGGGATGGAGGGGCTCCGCGAATTTTTTACTCCGGACCATTGTCGAAAGAATGACGCAATTACATCTTTTAAGTTCCTAATATCTTCGCCTAGATCTGTGTTTTTCTAATTTTATTGGTTTCGTTAGCTAACGGAATTTTTAAAAAATCAACCGATCTCTATACAAAAAGAAGTTTGCATTTCTTATAATTATGAATGATAGGAGAAGACTGTTTAAACGATATATGAAGTCCGATCAACATTTCCTTTGATATTTTCCTGCTTTTTGAAACTAATTATTAGCATAAGTGCAGAGAAATGAAAGGTGAGATAATCGCTCCTTTAGTAGAGCAGACGATAAACTTTTAACTAAACTATTCGACTTTTCCGAAACTGATCGTAAAAACCGGCATCGCAAGACGAAATGAAATTTCACCAAAAAAGAAAGAGTTGCTAATTTAGGACCATCGCGTAGGCGTCGGATGCATTTCCAAAGTGCAGACACGAGAGCAACGAACCGAACTGACGTGCAAAATGCACGTCGACCTTTGGCCGTAAAGCTTTACCGCCTAACCCTTTTCACCTCGAAAACAGTTATTGGGCTTTCCTTCCAGTTTCCTTTTTTTGACGCACAACGGAAAGTTTTATATACGCGGAATATCTCGTATCAAAGGAGCGACGTGCGTTGGCGAGTGAACCGAACAAACCACCCACGGTAACGTTTCCTTCCTCACATGTATAAATTATCACCTAATATGAGAAGAACATCTAAGTTATAAACAACATCCATTTCATTTGGAACGAGTATTCATATTTTTTGCGGAAATACCTTCATTCCCTTACCCTTCTTTTTCGAATTAATTTCTTTTTTTTGCGGGCGCTCGTAATTCTCTATAAAAAAATCCAAATCTCATGTTTGGAAAACGATATGAATAGAATTCTGAATGACTATTTTAGACGGCATTTTCCTCAAGTAAATTCTTTTACTGTGTGTAAAATTACACTTGTAATTATTTTTTACAAACCTCAGGAGGCGGGGTAAATATATTAATTATTAAATTATTAAAAATTCTCTCAGAATATTCTTAAGATAAATCTAATCTTACAAGCGACTCTTTAGCTTCCAGTCACAAGGTGGTCGAGTATTTGATGTGTTTCATCATGCGATATCAATACTCGTTTCAGCGCTCTTATCAGACCTTGTATAACGGAGATTCGAGTGATACATGCGGAGAGGCAACCTCGAATTATACTTCTTCATAATTTTAGGATATAATATACGAAACAATGCATCTGAGACAATTTAACATCTCATTCCTAATTAAAAGGTTCCTTAAAAACTCAAAACTTAATTATTCTTTAGAAAGAATACTTTTAACTTTCGAATTCCTCCACGGTCGAATTTAAGCGTACTAGGATGCAGCCGTCCTCAAGTGACGACTCACCTTCCCCCCCCAAGGACGCAGGTTTCGCTCTTATAGGCACCAATGACCACCAAGGATATTTCGAGCAGGATTTAGCCTTTGTATGGTGCCGAGGGGTAGAAAGCGTGATCATGCTGTTCATAAAATGATGACTCGTCATTTATCAATCATATATTACAAATCTCACGATTTTACAGGACATTCATGTTTGCGAGTAAACATAATTTGGATTACGTTTACTCCGCTATTTTTCTCTATTATATAAACAGAATAAGGAATATGCTCCAGAAAGACTCAAAGTTTTATAAGCATGACTCAATGATTGTCAATACGATATTTTTAAATACAAATCATTCAAATTTAAGGAAAGTTTTTGCTAAACGCAAGAATTTCTTAAATTGAGTATTGCGTCTTAATTGTTTCGTACCTTGTCTAACGATAAGTACGGTTAACCGAAATTCGTCTGTAATTCCCACGATTGTTATTAACACTTATAGTATAATTCTCTGAATTAAATATTCTTCACTCAGAAAATATTTGATTATTCAATGAAGCGTATTTATTTATTCTAAACAATTCTTCCATTTAAGCTAACAATTAATGAGGTGTAATTAATGTAAATAAATTGAACTATATGAATCACACATTTTAAAACATTTATGCAGGATTTATTTATTCGCTACAAACGTTTCAAATTATTTTTCAAGTTTTAAGAAATGAATTTTATCCAATTATGAAACGTTAACCGTATTCGATACGTAATGATAACTAATATAAAACAAATGAAAATGTTCGTTACAAGTCTCCATATTGCTTAGACAGCAAATTCAGCTGCAGTAAGAACATGAAAAATGTTTCCTTTTTCATACGTTTCTTCCGTTATAAATACATTTTATAGACATTTTAATGTAGTAACTCAAGTTTCCGGCAATAATAAATTTCCAAGAGTCGCCCATCTCGGAAAAATTCCGAAGAGTATATCTCAAATTATTTTATAATACAGTTTTGGTCTTTCATTTTTAGCGGCAAGGTCGAGGCATCGATTTATTTTTCTTTGATTAAGATTCCGCTCGAAGAAAATTTTTATCGAAATTTCGAGTTCCGTCTCCGGAAATGCCGTCTTCAGGAATTGATGGGAGCGGCGACGACCTCGCGTCTCGTGGGCCGACGTGAAGGGCTGGCGTATGTTAGCGAAGGGTCTGGACAAGTGGTAGTGTGGGGCGAAAGGAGGCAGAAGGGGGCGGGAAGGAGGAGAGTCGATCGGATACATAAGGGAAAGGCTCGGTTCATGCCGAAGGCTTGTCTTTAATTAAGTGGAGATTGATGAACGGCCGACTGGCGAAAGAGGGCGCTCAGAGAGTGGGAGGAAAAGCCAGTCGCAGTGGATGACGCTGCGAAAATGCGAATAAGCCACGGAGAAGCGCTTTCCTAATCTGTAATAAGTGCACATCCGGAGCATCAAAAAATTAAGATGAAATGAAAATTTTTCGACATAAATGCTGTCTTTTACGAAAGACTAATAACTTCCATGAGTTATTAAGCCAGTAATATAAAACTCTGCACATCACAAACGTCTAAATTTCGTTTTAATAATATTTATTCGTACTCATAAAAGAATACAATTGTCTAATGGTATTCTTATTGCACTTCTCCGCAACAAAAGCCTATCACTAGAGGTTAACGCGTTCCCGTAGTTACGACTTAATCACAGCATGAGCTTACACCACAACAGCTATTTATTTTCAACGCATCGGAGTCTCTAATTGCTAATGCACTTCTCTGCTACACCCGTCCGCACCCTTCCGCTCTCTTCTGCACCACTTTAGCATATCCCCTCCCCTCTCTCCCCTTCCTCCCACCCCCTCTCTCCCTTCTACTCCCCCTCTACCTCCCTCTCCTCTTTCTCTCGACGCCCTGTTAAAACTCTCACCGCGACACCTCCTTATGCTCCTTTCCCCTTCAAAACTAGATCCCATATCTTTATTACACACGGAAGGAATATACAAGTCCCGTCCTCAGGTGCCAACCCACCCACCTCTCCTCCTCCTCTTCTCTCTCCTCCCTCCTTCCCCCACCTCCACCCATCTACTCCTCTCGCTGGGCTCCTTCCGCCACACGTTGGACCCTCCCACACGCCAACAACCTCCGGAGCGAATATCATTTTGGGGTCAATGACGCAACGCCCCACCAGGCGCCGCCTCTTATGTTCCTCCTCTACAAATGAAAATACGCGAAAAGGATTGAAGGACTTGTCGCATCTGTTTCTCACGCGTGGGCCACCATATTTTAACTCCGTATTAGATCGAGATCGAGATTTTTATTTGTTTCTAAATCGTGTCAAGCGAGACAAAGGTGAGGTTAAACGTCGTTTTGCGTTTTATTTGACATTCTGCGGGAGTGGCTTTGTTTGACTTTGTACCGACCAACCGTTCGTGGTAAATTAATTTCGCGTGGATTACAACGCCTGTATTAAGTGGCCACTTCTTTAACCACGTAGATAGAGCTTCTTTTCGCATCACATCTTTTAAGAAATAACCTGACTCACTCGAATTGCGCCCGAGTTATTATCATACCCCTTGTATAAAACTGATACATCAGGATTCTCCAAAAACCATTACGATATTTTATGGCTTTTGCAGAGTTCTAATTTATCATCTTGATCTTAGCGGTAAGATGATCTTGATAGTTCTTTGAATCTCTCTAGTATAGGCGGCGTTTACTTTGTTCTACATAAGATACGCAACTAGTATTTATAAAAATATTTGAAGAAAATGTGTTTAAAAACATACACTGTATCAATATCAAAAACATATCAGGTAAACGTTAAAAATAATAAGCTTTTACTTGAGAATACCGCGGGTATCTGAACAATTTAAACGGATTTAATAATTAATCTACCTAGTAATTCTCGCAATTTTGTCGTTGGTTTCAAAATTTCTTACAACATATACACGAGATACTTCCATTTTTTATTAAATTTTTTCATGCGTCAGATTTTACAATTTTTCTAAAAAAACAAAATTGGAAACAAAATTGAAAAACATCCTGTTCTTATATTTTTTATAAGATAAGCTACCATCTAAAACTGTCGCGTTCCGTTTTGCTAAACTTTCCCGCTCCCATTCTCCGCTCATTTTTTTTTTAATAGTGTTGGGTCCAGGGTTCATTTCGCCCACGTACTTCACCCTCACCCGCTCTGACCAAATAATTCTTTCGCAAGACGCTTTTTAATGCCCGTTCGTGAGCGCGCGTTCACGCGTGCCCGTGCGTTTGATAGGACGAGTTTCTTCCTCCTCCCCCGTCTCCCTTGCTTCCCCTCTCGCGATCGCACCCTGACCCGTTATCATTCTGGACTACATTAGAGAGAGCGAGCGAAAGAGAGTCTCTGTCCGTATGCCAGAGAATAACGTTTTTCTTCTTTTCTTTTCCGAAACAACATGCTGCTGCTGGAGTCGCGTCGCTCTTCTACTCCGAGGGAACCCAGCTTAAAGTTCTCCAGAACTGGGTGACATTTGAATCCCTACCCTGGAGTATCTGACGCAACTTCTGACCCACCGAGGGAAACGTTTCCTCGAACCCTTTCGAAGATAGATCGAGGAAAGAAAAAAAGCAAAAGTATGGTGTTCGATCCGCGAATTTTTTCCTTACTTTTCCACTTAGTAAAAATGAATAAAATCCAACATCCCTTTTATGCCCCGTTTACTCTTTTTATGGACGACCTTTATATGCGCTCACCGTGAAAGGTCTCATTTTTCTCTTTCGTAATTTACTTTGCAACCAAAATAACGCAAACTCTGTGCAATTTAACTGCGTCTCTCTCTTCCTCATCGCTTTCGAGGGTGCATCGCTTAATCTGCATACTTGACCTCTGAGCTGCGACCCATATCCGACCCCTACGCAAGTATCAAGATAATATATTCCCATATTTACTAACTCTACTGTAATTCGTATTGGGATCCAATCCGCTATATTAACAGCAAGCGTGACATTTTATTCAGTTATATTCTTATTCGACATAATTTATTTATTTATTTAGTTTAGAAGAAGATCTAGTCTTATAGGTCCAATGGCCGTATAAAATCTTTCAACGAAGAATCCGCACTGATGATGGCCAAATTGCGATTCCTGTTGCAAACTACTTTTTTGCTATAAGAGATAACTAATCTATAAACGACGATTAATATTTTATATTTGCGATAAATTTTTATGCGTAGCCGAATGTTAGTAAAAATTGCATGAGTGTTTCAAAGGCATTTAGCGGTAAGTACAAGAAAATTTGTACTTAAATGCGTTTCCAGTATAATATTCACGTCAGTCATTTTATATAATTTATCTTATTTCAACAAAATCTAGTATAATTTTTCTGAGCTTAAAATTGTAACAAATAAGCAAAACAAAAACAAAAATCCAAGTATATTCCAGCATAAGTAACTTCCTAATACACTCATCCCTCTAACTGTATCGTTTTAATCTAGCACAGTTTTGAAACTATTTCCTAGGATTAAAGCAAACATAAAATGTTGTGACAGCATCTGCTTCTGCCTTCACAATCTCCTTACTTCGATTTCGGATTTATACTTTCACATCGTGTATTATACCACTCATTGCATACTGTATAATTTTTACGAACCTTAAATAACATCCGCTTCATTTTTTCTTCGTCGTCAGAAAATCGATTCACTCTGCAGTTATACAATCAAACGGCGGATAATAACGGCCTAGAGAATGAGTTTTCCCCTGGATTATGTCGTCCAACGAGCCAACCCTGCACGTGCGTCGGTCACGTACAGACACCCCCTATCAGAAAAATTGCTTGCCGCCCAAGAAAGTTTCCAAACGGGGATCGAACCTCAACCGGTCAGACCGGAAGAGCAGGGCAGATCATTTACCACGCTCGCTCCTCCTCCCCTGTTGACCAATCCCTGCGCACTTTGCCGGACGACGGAGTGAAAACGGAAACAAATATTATAAAATTCTCCCATCAATGTTTTCATTAGGTTCACCCCAGATTAGGTAAGAGGGAAACTCTTGGAATCTTATGTAATTCAGTATCTAAAGGGAAGATTTACGTTAAAAGTTCAGCAAGAAAAGAGCGAATACGTAACTTTCGCGACAGAGACCTCCTTTCACTAAATGGGCAAATTTGCATACATAATTTAGCCCAAATTCCTATCGGACCATAAAATATATTTTATATATTACCACGGGAACGTGAGACAACCAATCCGTAAGCCTGAGGTTAAATTAATACATTTTAAATGAGGTATAATTTCCGAATGATTCACCCGTGTAAGTTGTAAAATAAAAATGAAATTATACCAGAAAAATTATCATATGAGTGAATTTTTAAACGCAGCTATCCAATAGCTATAAAAAGTGTTACCATTAACCTACCATGGCAGAAAAAATATCCCTTCCGACTATGTATCTCGCGATATGTGAATTACCTTGACCTTTGCTTATAAACGTGACGATATTCGTAGCGGATCTAACCAAAATATTACGCATCACTATTTATAAATACCTTAATTAATATATCTGCCTCATTTGACGTGCACTAAATTGTTTCAAAGCTATAAGCAATTCGCTTTCTTCAATTTTTAATGTTTTGATTCCTGTCAATCAATTTTTGTGTATATAGCATAAATAAAAATTGGTCTCTTCCTACTCGTCATATCAAAATTCCTCGAACACATAAAATCTTATATGGGTGGATTAAAATGTACATAGAGAAGTGAAGGCTTTGTATGCTTACCGAGAGGCAGAGAATAGGAATATAATCTCAAATACGCTCCAATATATTTTCGCCATGATCTTTACAAATATTTCCTATGAGATACTCCAAAAACTTTGTTACTTATATTCCATTAACAAATTGATCGTATTCTCATCCAGCCAGAATATACGTCGTGTTCGCCATCAAGTCTCGAAGTATTACAAACAACTCTAAAGGTTTTTCATTTAAAAAACTTTTACCCCGGATATTCAGAGATCACTTTTTTCTTATCATATGAAGCATCTGAGTTTCGAACAGTATTTGAGAAGAATTTTCCGAATGACCTTCAGTTTTCTTGCTTTTACCGACCAAATTGGGTACATTTTTCCTCGTCCTTCAATTCTAAAAACCTCAAAATTGTGGGCCTGTTGGAATTATTTTTTAGCTCACGGATCCATGATTGAATAGCAGCGGTATTGTGCGGGAATGTTTCGAAAAGGCCACAAAAATCGACACCTGCATCCACTTTCGCTTATTACGAATTTAGCATTGGAAGTTTTACACCGTCTTATGTTAAACATTCCGATGAGAATATAGCTTTGTTCCACCGATTTTAACTTTATCTGTGAATTATATACGATTCACTTTCGCTTATTACCAATTTAGCATTGGAAGTTTTACACCGTCTTATGTTAAACATTCCGATGAGAATATAGCTTTGTTCCACCGATTTTAACTTTATCTGTGAATTATATACGATTCTTCAGTTTCTACAAGATATGCGATCGTGAAAACCAATCGACTTTCTGGAATTAGATCTGCAATTGAACACATCCTTGTTTTCATTCCTTAAAAAAGGGGAAAATGGCGCGAAATATCAGGGGGATTAAATTATTTTTAACGAGAGTTATCGGTGTAGACGTTGGCATCGCTCTCAAAATGGAATGAAAAGGCGGAACTTCGAAACGAGACCCGTTCGTGTTTTTAGGCGAACACTAATGGTCTGAAGTTGGGCGAACGCTGCGTGAGGAAACAACTCAATCGGATGCGATGCAATTTGCGTGCGTTTCCATTTCACCGAGTGTTAACTATTCTAGTGGGAATACTTGTCCAAACTGGGGAGAGCGATTCCTGCCTCCCATGCGGTAGAATGTGGCAATTGCTCATGAAGCATTTACCATCAACGCACGATGCGAGGAATGAAATTTACTTAAAAATGCATTATCCCTTAACCAAAATGCCCTCCTCTTCCAAACCGGACATTTTACACTGTGTTAAATTCCATCACTTCAATATTGGAACGAGAATCTTAGTATGATCTCGCCCTAGTTAACTTTAATTATGGTACAGACTGTAATGCAGAGTAGCTTATTAAAGTAAGTTTCAACTCAAGGCAATTTTAAGGGAATAAATAATTTTATATATCAAGTGGAGCATTGTACGAGCTACAATATATAAAATCAATTCCATGAAAAATCTTTCATTTTAAGAATAGAATTGGTAAATGTGAAAAATTTTAGACGACGCGTTTTGAATAGCCTACGTAGCAATGAATGAATATGGAGGACAAAAGATAATTCATTAAATCATATGTAGCAAATCGTTATTTCGGCCACATTTCTAAGGGACTTGGTATAATAAAAGTTGAATTAGTTAAGTACATGGTTTGACACGAGAAGCACTTGGAAGTGCTCATATGCGAATGCGAAAAATGCATAAAACTTAGAAAAATATCACCGTGCCGTCACTTCCGCTAAAAGCTTTCTCCAATCATCCCTTCAATTGAGGAGCACTTATCCGCAAAGCGGGACGGGAACACTCGCTTCGCTGCTGCGCGCGCAGTGCAGAAAGTGAGAGTGGCGCGGAGGGAGAGAGACACGAAATGTCGAACGCTGGTCCAGGTGGCCAAGGACGTCGCGGTTAGGGAATCCGATGTGTTTAAAAGGAATACAGATCGCGCGACCAAAGACCCCTTTGCTGAGGCCGGTCTTTCTTGGGAAATACTGAAAAGGTCATCGAAGGCTGTCAAGAACAACTTCAACCTAGATGCAAAAGAAAAGAAATCGAACAGTCTGCGATCCGTAACGCCCTAAACAAAACACTGGCGAAGGGCGAGGATGATGAAAACGAAAAAAGAGGTAACATTTCCAATAAAATATGCCAGCATCACTCTCCAAAGTAAAAAAAAACAAACCACAAAAGGCAATCGATCACGCGTTAGCTAAAGTCCAACGTCGCTCAAGCGTCTGCCCGCGGACCATTACTTGTCCCTCCGCGATATTCCATTTTTCTCGTAAAAGTTGAATTAAGGGGTGGTGCTGATTAATGGGAGGCTTATTTACTTTTTCAGTTGACAACTGGCAGTTCAAGCGAAGAATTGTTAAATAATTGGTGATTAAAAATTGATTTCACTGGTCCTTGGTGAAGTACGAGTATGCAGAAAATCCACCGGTCTGCAATACATATTCGGTTGAGAAACGCCGAGCTAAGCGATGCATGTGCTTGTTCAAAAGTGAAGAATTTATTTAGCAGGACCAAATAGCTCTCCCTAAACTTATCTTGAGAAAGTAGTTAAATGATTTTTTTATAGAATCGATAAACGTACAGATGACTATAATGTTGAATGTCCTTCTCGAATCGTTAAATTGATCAAGTTATACTGAATTCCGAAAAATCCTATTTCTGTGATTCCAATTATCAAAACATGTAGAAATTTCTGCAACTGCAAAGAAATATATTCAAACATACATACATTTTAACAAATTTAACTCGAGAGAAACTACTTACTAGATCTATTTTTATAATGTATCGTAATTGAAGTATAAATGCTAGAAAGACGCAAGTGGAAGAACGTTGGCCGTGAAATGGAAGAATCGATCGCAGAGGAAGATTAACAGACAAGGCTACACAGAACTGTAGGGATAAAAACATTATAGAATAACATTATATGCGCACACATAAACAAACTAGGGGCTATTTTTGTTTGAGAGAAAATCAGAAGAGAGTTGGATCCAGATAAAAGAAGGAGTAAAATAAGTTGCAGAAAAGGTATCGAGAAAACGAAAGAGACCGAAAATAAGAAAATAATGGTTAACAAGCGATATGCTTAATAAAAGATGAATATTGATAACTAAATATAAGCAATCACAGAAGATTGAAGAATGAGTTCAAAAGATAGACATGGCAAGACAATTAGATACATGAAAACTGCAAAACAATAGAAACGTTCCAGAAGACTGGGAGATATGATCTTATGGACGACGTGAAGATTAGCAATTAGCAGGAAACGAAGAAGACAGCTGAGGACAGGATAGGTTGGAGGTGCCTTTCAGGGTGAACCAGTCAGAAAATGAAAAGAGACTGGAGAAGAAGAATCGAAGGTAGGTATTATTATATAAGGTGGAAATCGGTGTATTAGAGACTATCCGTATAAATTTGTATTTTTTAAGTGATAATTTTCAGATAATTCATTTTTTACACCTGCAGACAAAAGATTTTACGGTCCGTGAAATACGAGTTGAATATTCTTTAATTTTCTATATGGAATTTCACATTTTAGCACCTTATGAAAATAAAAAATAATTGTATATGTTATCGCGTTCACAGTTTGCTCTGTTTATTAGATAAATCCGAAAATTCTTATTGATGGGAAACGATAGCTTACGCGCTCTGGAATTTAAAAAAATACCGATTTTTATTTTTTAAATAACTCCAGTAAAGACTTATAACTACCTTTCCTAGAGATTGTAATTCAAATTTTCTATTACTATTTCCAAAAACTTCTCTGTTATATTCGTTCGTATTACCTGTAAATCGTATTGAAATAGGAAAATCATCCTTCCGTAATTATTAAATAGAAACATCTATTTTTAATATCAATGTGTGATATTTCATAAATAATTATGTAAATAATGCCCATTACTAAATTTTAGGTTAATTCAAGCTAAGTACTTCAAATCATATTAATATTTTATGAAGTATAAGAAACAAGACGAGTACCTAAGTGATAATGTCGTGAACTTTGATTCAGTTAAGATCAGCGCCATCAACAAATGAGTTAATTGTGCTTCATTAATGCGCGTTTTCTTTTTACGTTACGTACGTTCACTCACTAGTAGTCCAGCCAGGGATAGATCCCCTGTCACCGATCGACGAGAACTAATTTGAGAGCCCTGAAAGAGGTTTATCTCACAATTCCCCTTCCAATCTCACATTTTGTTTTAAGGGGAAAATATCCTGCTATAAGAAGATAATCGATCCAAATTTTCAGTTGAAATTTAATGAATAAAGTTCAGAAATTTATTTGCAATGCGTGGATTTTGACAACAGCATCGCAAGGGGGTGAAATGTGCGCGTACAGTTATATTTCCAAATTTCACTTATATTCTCTGCTCCGTCGCCGAAACAGATAACTATTTATTCGGTAGGAATCTGAATTCCGAACCAATTAATCTCGATTACCAATCAAACGGTTGCGAGTATGAAAAGGTAAATGACTCTCTCCCTCATTTCCCGCCCCTCTTGAGAGAGAAAACTCGCCGAGAACCAATCCTCTCCTCGCCCACTCCTTCAGTTTTCTTTTCACGCTAATAATTTACACTCGGTCAAGATTCAATCTCGCTCGGGAAAGGTTGAGACTTTCTCCGAAACTCGCTTGAAGATCAAACCTCCTCTGACGCAACAATCGGTTCGCTAGGAGGAGAAATTGAAGCACTGCGCGACAAACCATCGAAGATTTTACGTCCGAATAATTTTTTTTTGTTTTAATTACTTCGCATTTGCAAATGGATAAATACCATTGAGCTGTGAATATGCTTTTATTATAAAGTGGCACGGAAAGGCGATCTCAAACACTCCGCTTGCCGATTCATTTCACGCGGACCTTTCACTGCTACAATTCTGGCGTTAAGTAAGCGGATCGTCGGACGACTAAGAGAAAAGCAAACATGTGAAAACGTGTCAAATTCAAGAACTTCGCGATATAATATTAAAATCAACATCCTCAGCGATCGTTTACGTTCTCTAATGTCCAATAAATACCAATTCTGAATGTTGCATAATATAACAGGTGGCTCAGTAAATATTTTGAAATTACCTAATCGGCCCGATGCCCAATAGGATTTCAGAAGGCAGACTTATGTAATCTAGGTGGTTCCTGTGTCCATAAAACTGTGGAGGGAACCAAATTTAATTTCAGCTACAAAGTGGCCGACATCAGGGGAACCTATGGAGCAGCAGTTCTCCAAAATTTTCACATCACTAAACTTTTGATTAATAAACCTTTCCTAAACATCTTTTGAGAAGAACTTTTTATTACAAGTATTTTTATTTATTAAAATGTATCACATGTTATTATACATAATCCCAAATTCGACAGCACAAGAGAATGACATACAAAGGCTTTTATTCAGATAAGGATTATTTAAGACCTATATCAGGGGTCTCCAACCCTTCAGCACCCAAGATCTACTATTCCTTTGTATATTTACCGAGTATCGACCCAGTGGAGTGAGAAATACTGTTGAGCAGGGGAGTGGGGGAGGGGAGGGGGGGAGGGGGGGGGGATTCCCGCAAATTTCTCCCAAACTAGACATCAAACCATAACATGACATGTCCTGATTAAAACATCAATCCATTTAAATTGCTAACAAATTTTTAATCGAGTTAAACGAGATCGAATAAAGTACCTATTATTCGAGTTTTCGTTCTGTACAAGAGAATATTCTAATTAAAATAAAATTTATTAAAATTTGATCCACAAGGATAATTCAATGTATTACCAAGTTTTAAGCTATTTAGAAGTTGAAGAAAAAAGGCTATTAAATAAATATACAGACGGAAGAAATCAACCAAAAAATAACTTGAACTAGTCAATCAAGTTACATATATTATAGTCGCAGTTAACCTCAAACTTTTCATTTTTGCAATAATATGCGATTGGAATACCACATATCGAGTTACAATGAAGCATACTCAAGGTCGATAAACTTCAATACGCTCGTGTATCGCTGCGAGAACTGATATCGAGAGAAATCTGTATTATTTGATTTATGCATTCCACATTCTCTTAATTTTTGCACGATTATAAATATCACCTGTATAGCTCGATAAAAAAATTCTAACTATGAGTTCAATACCTATATCAGTTCAAAATTTATCACCTGAATAAATAAAAAGTAATAGCGTTGCGACAAGTTTCAGCGATGGACTTGAAAAGGTCTAAAGATCGACCGGTCGATCGCGATCAACTGGTTGGAGACCCCTGACCTATACCATATGGTATGGTTTTGTTTTCTATTATTAAGGTCTTGGAGTTTTAAACCTTGAATAAATGGGTAATTCAATAGAAATTTGTTATTTAGTCGCTCTGCCTTAAAAATTCCTCTACAAAGAGATTTCCTAAATCAATTTTACTTTCGTAGGATCCCACAGAAACCTGTCATAAGAAGATAGTGTCAACAGTCCATATAGATGGCACTGTTGCTGATGCAGAAATTTCTAACAAACCATGCCCTTACAGAATCGAGAGAAACGTAACGAGTGCATGAAAATGTGCTGAACAGTCGAAAGAAATAATCAATAAAATATAACCTCTGTAAATTCGGCAGTCGGATATCTCCTTAAGAAGAGTTCTTAAATTTGATTTAAGTTTTTTCTGCATAACATTGAGTCAATCCAGCAGTTTAAATTTTAAGAAAGTGACAGACGTCCCCCAATTTGATTGTACGCTGTATTTCATTTGGTTAATTTTCACTTACAACGCCTTCTAGAATTGCTTAATCTGAAAACATTTTATTGCATTTATATCATTATAAGACGTATCGAATGATAATTTAAGTTCTATATTATCCTTTAAAAGAGAAATACATAAAATATCGTCCATTAAGGACGCATTACACGTACGCGTTTCCCCATGGTTTTATCCAGATGGGGATCCTCATGGGGAAACTCGCCCGTGTAATGCAGGAAAAACGCGTGGGGAAGTCCATATAGACTTCCCCATCGGTATCAAGCAGTGTTGATATTTTTGGGGAAGCTGCTGCGTGTAATAGCAACTTGGGTTTCACCGCATTGTTTTGTTCGACTGTGCATGCGTCAGGAGTCAGGACTTGTAGCTCAGTTTCTGTAGCAGGCTCTTGCCGCGTCCGGGTAGGGTTGCCAGATTGGGCGAAAAATCGCGAATTGGGCTACTTTTTATGTGGTCTTGCGACTTTTTTTCATCATTTGGGCTGCTTGCGACTTTTTGGGCTAAAGACATTCGTCCTTGTCCATTTCGTTAAGAGTGCATTACAATTATATTATCCGCCATGATATCGATTTGTGCATTGCTTAAAGAAGACAATGGTCTTCTATCAACTTATTGCTTACAAAGACGAAGGCCTATACAGTTTCCGTTGTTACGAAAGGCTCCTCTACGTAGTGAAAAGGGAGCGATGATTTTTATTCCTAAGGTTTAGCTCCAGACACATTCTTTTCGTGCTTCAAATAAGAGTTTGATATAAATATTGTTTAACTAATGAATTATTTTGTATTTTAATAAAAAAGTAGTTATATAGAATTTGTTAAAAACTTGAATGCCAACAAGGACCAAATTAAGTGATTTACCAAAAAACTTTGTTCGCCATTACGGGGGTTCGCGAAACACAGTTTGGGAACCTTTGGTATAAAAATTAAAATATACCACGTATCGCCGTAAATGATCGATTATATGGGGAAATGTCTTAGAATAGTTAGTAACATCCCGATAACTGAAATAGCTTCAACACGTAGTTTTAAATTTGCATAGAATTTTCGAAAACTTCTTACGATTCTTTTATACAGTCCATTTGGAAGCCAAAACATCATTCGACAGAATAAATTCAAATTCAAACATCTCTCGACAATGATCCCTTCAACCCACTTCATCAAAAATATTTTCTTTCACCTTACATTATATTCCGAGAAAGGCTGTTCCTAGCCACCGTCCCTAGGTAACGATAAACATCTCCATTCCAAAACGCCGAAAAAAAAACAACTCATCCCCTCTTAGGGAGCGAAAATGGACGCGAGAAGTTCTACAGCCGTTTTCCCAAAACCTGATTTCCGCTTAGGATGCCTCAGATCTCCATCCGCGTCATTTCCTGGACCTCATATTCCTCCCTCGGGGCGCCTCCAGAGGGCAAAGGGGGAAAATGACGTTGAGGGGGCGGCGAGGGGGTAGGAAAACCCTTCCGGGCAACTTTTCCCGGAGAAAAAAATCGAAACACTCGAGACGAGTGACATCAAGGCCAAATCTGACGTGCCCCTCGGGAAAGAGCTAAGAGGAGTATGGGGGGGAGGGGAAGGGGAAGGGGGAGGAGGGTTATGGGGCGGGGCGAGGAAAGGAGAAGACGATCCGCCTCCTGTCCGTTACCGAGGGTAATCCAGTTCCTCCGAGGAAAAGGAATTTTGCCATTTTTTATTTTCAATTCCCAGAGAAAATAAAGAATAAGGTCGCGGTCGATGGAGACGCACCAAATGGCCAATCCGCCCCGTCCCGCCCCGGACCGTGGACAGCGAGCTCTCTCTGGGACGACGGGATACCCAATAAACTCTTCGGGGGCGACGAAATGCTAAGCAGCCGACGGAAAATGGTCCAGGAGGAGGGAGGAAGGGCGAGAAAAGAAGGAGGAAGGGGGAGAATGGAAGGAGGTGGATAAGAGAAGCAGGAAGGGGCAGAAGAGGAGGGCATCTTGCATGGTCCGCGGAATTTTTTCATTCCCCTGCGTCGACCGCTCTTCTGCAAGCATACAATTTCGAATGAGGTGCTGCCAAAGGGTTTGGGATCGTAATTTTCGCAAGATGTTCCTCTCCGAGGGTAGTGGCGTGAGAGAGGAAGAGAAAAGAGGAGGAAAGAACGGGGAGTCGGCGGAAAGAGGACGGGGGAGGGGGGGGGGAAATCCTAAGAGGAATGCGGTAAGTATCGTTTCGTTTCTGGGCGCGACATTCGTCCCGAAAAAACGCAAGCCGCTCTCCTCGCCATAATAAAGACTCATGGCAAAGGTCATCGTGTGGTTTTATTTCTTCTTAGGAGATCGAAGGCCTGGGACGGCGTAAAAACGTTTCATTTCGCCTTTTTTTTACCC
Source organism: Uropetala carovei (assembly GCA_036926305.1). Lineage (NCBI taxonomy): Eukaryota > Metazoa > Arthropoda > Insecta > Odonata > Petaluridae > Uropetala > Uropetala carovei. The sequence goes on from JAXCHB010000010.1 coordinate 823,416, forward strand.
TCTCCCCGAAATATAGATTTAACTCCGTTGCTGCGTGATAACGTTCGAGATTCGTCAGCTCTCCATGTTTCCGTATTTTTACGGTTCAATCCAAGCCTCGATGATTTTTATTCCAAGTTATGCCGACAACGAAATACCTGTCAACTCTTTAGCGCAGCGTTCATTCGTTTTTTTTTTCTACTTTTGTGCCCTTCGAGAAAACCCGTAACTTCTGCTCTTTCGCCCTTTTATTTTCACAGCAAATTTGTTCGTTTTTTTTCGCTTTGTGAGTTAGCGAGCCCATGAAAACCTTTGATCGAATTATTCAGTAACGCTTCATCATCAGCGAGACGGACGTAATCAACCTCCGACGTCATATCAAAGGAAAAATTAATAAACCCTCTCTGACAAAAGAAGCGGCAGGTATTGAAGTGACATTTTCGTAAACAAGCCCTAACCTCAAAGCAAAAACCGTGATTCCGCGGAAACATTTCCCGCGTGTTTCTCGACCGGACGAGATTCCGTGTCCCAGCCATGGGAGGCGACGACAGCACGCGCACGGGAAAATTCAGCTTTGCTATATTCTATGGGACTCGAAAAGGGAGATTTTTTCGTTTTCCTTTTTAAAGAATGGACTCGGAATTCCTCTGCGATGTCCTTCTCCCACACTCTCTCCCCCGCCCCCGTAAGCATCATTCCCCTGTTCGCAAAAATATTTTTATCCAAACAAATTGTGCGCCATCGCATCCTGGCCTCTTGGGGATTTCCAAGGTCGTGACATTGGCTGCTGCTCGTCAAGTGAAAATTCCTGTCACAGCGCCCTCCTAAAGGAGAGAGATGGAGGAAATAATACGGAAAGAGAACGAGAGAGGGGGAGGGAAGATGGGAAGCTAGAAACTGTCAACGGTACTTTAGCAAGCTTAGGATTTAAACCTCTTGAAATATCAACACGTCTAAATATTTCTGAAATTACTACGCGTCTGCTCATTGTTTTTCGCATTAAAAAATATAGGTATATCTACATTTATTTTAACCAAATTATGTTAAATGCCAAAACTCTCGAGTAATCTTGCATCGATATATTACATGGACTTACCCTTTTAATATGAATGGAAAGTAAATTCAAAGTATTTATGCAACGCATTGCAGCAACGTAAACAAAATTAAACTTTCCAAAAGCAACGGACCCGTGTACAGTTCATAAGGAGTTTTTTTATTTCTTCTATAAAAGGGGAACGGACAGACGGACGGACACTAAAATCAATATGGCCTGTAACTAGATGTAACTATCCAGAAAAGTTTCCCAGATGTTTTCCTTGCTTCAAAGGTTTGCTCACCGAGAGACGGAAAAGTGAAAACAGGAGATAAAAATAACATTAAAATGCAAGGAATTGTATAACATGAAATTATGAAAAACAATTGCAGTTAAAATATTTTCTTCTTCGACTGAGACTACGCGTATCTATTTTTTGATATATCTGTAATGAAGAAAAGAATAAAACAGATTTTCATTTTAAACGGACCGTCCTGAAAGTTTTCACTTTATATATTTTTGTCATTAAGATTTTAAGAAATTTACATTTATCGCGCCACTTTCGAAAATGTTTCTTTACATCCTGTGAATTAAGGTTTATTTTGTCAAAGCAAAAACATTCATGGCGAAGCCAATGAATTGTGATCATTTCGTCTCTGTCTACATTTCAAAAGAGTGAATACTCAATTTTAAGATTGTTTAAGCGAACGTTGCTGTGAGGATGGGTGGCGGCTATATCTCCCCTCCCTTTTCCTCTTCATATACAGCTCCATCCTCCTATTCGCACACACGATCATCACCACCGGCGATCCGACCTTCTCGCAAACACACACGCACAAACATGCATGCATGCACACCCGCACGCGCGTCTCCGAAACCCCGTATCAATAAGCTGCAGCCGCCTCGAGGTACGCCCGCGTTGAGAGGGGACGCACTCGTCGTGACCCGCGGTGTGGCCCTCGCCTATAGATCGTCGCGTGGGAGGAGGGTTGTGGGATCCCCTTGTCAGCACCCGGATCAAACTGCTTGTCACGGAGAGTGCGGGAGGTGTAAGGAGTGTGGGAGAGGGAAGGAGGAAGAGGCCAGACGGAGCGAGGTGGAATGGGAATCTCCTTGATAGATGGCGGTTAGGGCGATGGGTCTCTGGTGAATGGGACGCGAATAGGCCGTTCCGGCATTCCGACAAGGAGTCTCTTCGACACGCCCATTCCTCCTTTTGTTACAGAACGATGCCGTTGCATTTCCAAAGTGATAGCGACGCCATTTATGGGTCACTGGTACAACACTATGTTCCATTTTAATTGCTACATTACCAGGCACAAGTGTCTTCGTACACGAGAGATTTGATTTTCGTTGTAAATCACTGAGGAAAGATTTTGTTCGACTAATTGACTTGATAGAATGAGCTCGAATCACATTTTCGCGTTCATTGGACATTCTAGATAAAGAATGAATCGACGGATTTAAAAGGAAAACATGTCCGCGGATTTGAAATGTATATTATGTTTTCATTTTCGGATCACACAAAGTACAAAAATATTATTATTCCAGTTCTATAACAATTCCACATAAAGATTCAAACTGAAGTGTATAAGCTAAACGTACATGAACACTCTGATAGTAGGATATACGCGAGTGAATTTGCTGCACATATAAGGCTATACGTATGCTTTTTATACTCGCAGTTTCCCAATCTGCCTCCAGATAATAGGAACTTAGACTCTGTATCGATTTTTTCACTGCAACCATATATTTACTTAATTTACGTTCTTTTTAGGCGCGTTTCGCTTCCAGCGTGAGCGCCTATTAGCGTTGGTCTGTCCGTCCGTCCGCATGTTCGTTCTCAGCTTCTACAGAACTGATTTTCATGAAATTTGATATCAAGGACACAGTAAAAGACGATGAGAAAATCACATAAATGAATCAGGTAAGCCAATCAGTGGTACCACTTTACTGGTGACAAAAATGAACTTTCCGTCATATCTCGTAAAGTATTGGTCATACCAAAATAGTTTTCAAATAAAACTTGTATAACTAGTAGAGTATTTCTTTTCCTGTACATTTTTATCGTAGTGTAGCCGTTATCAATAAAATCATACAAGAATGTCTTTATTGGAGTTGAGCTTGGAAAATTTCTTGCATCGTTACTTCTTCATTGTTGCTAACATAAACCATCTCACGAAAATCCTTTGTCGAATTTTACAAATGTCCGTCTGCCTGGCTGTTCGCATTTGTATCTCGAGAACCGTTTGTTGTATAGATATGCGGTAAACAGCGTTTTGTTTCTACTAACTAGGAGGTCCCTGGAAAACTAATTTCATTGTGAAAAAGTCCCGGATTCGAATCTTAGGAATCATTTATATTTTTCATAAGATAACACCTAAAACTCGACTTTTCGGCGTGCAGGCTTTCATTCATTTGCTCATATAAATTCGAAATATTTGCATACGAACTTCGGACCTAGATCGTTTTAAAGAAAAACGATCAAGGATTCTCATTGTTATAGTCTTATATTTTTTCGCTTACGATTCAACTCGCCCGCATCTTAAGTTTAATGCACATAATTTTCCATTTTAATGCTAACTACCTTGACGACGGACATTGTAGTGCTCGAAGTCCTATTGTTTTAAAACAGCGTAGGTATAGCTTACGAGCGTAAAATTAACGTGTTTAATAAGCCGTTTAAATGAAGAGAGGGTAACAGGAAAAAGAGAGGAGGGAGGGAGGGGAGAAAGGAGAGACTGGAAAAGAGAGAGAGACAAAGAGGGGAGCGGGAGATGGAGAGAAGGGGGTAGGGGGAGAGGGAGGAAGGAGGGAGATGTTTCAATAAAGCAAGAATGTAGTAAAATACGTCTTTAATAGAACAGGTTTCTTTGGGATATCATTTGCACCATTAATTGATTCACATTATTATCAATAAAATAATTGAAAAATATTCACGCAAACATTGCCGGGGTACAGTTATTACGTTTAATTTCCTTACGTGTGCATGCAATATTTTTAAATAGGAAAAAAATGGATTATTTATGACGAACAAAATAACTTTAAGACGCTATTTCCCTTACGTACACGCGTATCATTTCTTTCAAACACCCCATTGCACGATACTTTCCTAACTTATAACTGAGCCGTCAATCGACGTATGTAAATATCATGAGCATTTCTTCATCCATTTCCAAATCCCCAGTTATTCCCAAGTTTCTCCTGTCATTTCCGTCTATCCCCTTGAGTTGACCTCACAAATTTCACTTTTCTATCCTTTGTCTTTCGATCTAATCTTCGCTCTCTTTCAACTCTCTCTAAAAAAAAACCACTCCATTACATTAGGCGTCCGACGCTGATCATTTTTTCTTGCCATGCGACCCGTCCATCGACCTTTTAATATGGTCGCTCTATTAATTACATCATAGACCTTTTGCTTCATTTCGTTTCCGTTCGTTATTTTTAGATTTCTACGGTTAGCTTCAAGGCGTTCTATGCGGGACCCGGGCCGTTCTATCGTTCATTTTCGTGGTTATGCCAACATAAACATTTTCTACACCTTGTTGCTTCAGTGGGTTTATCACCGATGATCTTATTAAAACGTCTTCAGTAATCGATTCAACGCATAAATGTAAACACACATACATGTTTTCCAGTATAATAATCACTTTGAAGATTAGGAAGGACCCTTTGTAGTATATTGTAATGAAGATGCAGAGTCAACTTCATACTTGTAAATATGTAGGCAAGGGGGCTTGATGGATGGAAGTTGTACAAATCTTCTTCGCCTTCCAAAAAGTGATAAAATTAGTAGATGAGGCAGAGACTAGGTGGAACTTGTGATAATCGGGAAAATACGACGTTGTTGAAATAAAACAAAAATCTCACAACACCGTTAAAAATCGGTACAACATACATAGTACAAACTTTCTCATATACGTACTAATGCGCCGTTTAGTTATCTCTAGAAAATGAAAATCGTATGAGCCTGTTTTTAGAAAATCCTATTTTTGTTCAAGTTGCCCAAGAATAAACTAGCCTTATATTCATTCATTGAGAAAAATAAAATAGGTAGTATTATTATAGATGTATACTCAAGGAACTGTACGAAATTTGATCAAAATCGTTAGAGCCGTTTTTGAGAAAATCGAATTAATGTTAAAGTTGCCTAGAATAAACTAGCCTTATATTCATTTTTTGAGAAATATGAACTATACAATACTATTGAAGAAGTAATCTCAAGTAACTGTACGAAATTTGATCAAAATCGTTACAGCCGTTTTCGAGAAAATCGGACTGTTGTTAGAAATGCGTAGAATAAACTACCCTTAATTATCCATCAATGTCAACCATTGCTGTGTATACTCTGCTCAGTATGATAAAATGCCTAAGTACGAGATTTCATTCATTTTCGTTCTACCGTCTAGGCTCCAGAGCCAGTAAAACAGACAGACGGCATTGCGAAAACCACTTTTTCGGATTCAGCGACACCTAAAACGTGTATTTCCGTAAAAATCTCGAAGTCGAATTTTTTCGCGAAAACAATACTTTCTCGATACTTCGTATGAGAAAGTAAAAAGGGAATAATTTCTGGCGTTACTTTGTGAAACTTCATGTCTAAATAAAATAAAGATAAAACATTGTTTGATTCCATCTAAGAAATTTATTGAAAAACACGTCTTTCAATATATTTCTCACGTGGAACCGAACAAAGTTTTTTTTAATTTTCGTTAAACTTCGTCGCTTTGTTCATTTCGCGAAGGAATAATACTTGAATGGTTTAAGGATGCTCTTATTCCTCAGGCAAAATGAAAAGATATTTTAGTCTGTGCCATCCAATGAGATTTTCCTATTAAATGACCCTACTTTCTTGTCCTAATTTTGATAGAAATTGTGGAAAGTTAAAAATGAGAACATTTTTTTTCGTTATCTTTCCCTTCGAGTTGTTTTTTCCGGTTCTTAAAATACCATTTGCAAACCTATTTCCGTTTCCAAGCTTTCAGAATTCAAAAAATAACTCTGATGAACTAGTATGATGGAGTGGCGATAAAGACGCAATTCGGTATAGAGCCGAATGAAACGCAGCCAAGTGAGCAGAGAAAGCATTTTAAGAAAATGGAACACGGTCTAGGATGTTTACCTCATCTAATGCCTCCGAAAATGACTCTGCAAATTAAGGCATGGGACAAGGCCACGAAGGCCATAATAGCGGACAATGGAGTTGATCGATCGTTCGTTTTTGCCTTTCCAAGAGTTTTACGTAAGATTCTGGTTACTTTCCTTATTACGCCAGATAACCACAAAGTCAAAAACCATTCTTCGATGAGAGAAATTCAGATAAATATTATAGTTAAAACTAATAATGTCAACAGCAAAACTCGGCCGAAATGCAAAATGGAATTTGTATTATAATTTCTCAATGGCATTGTTTTACTATTTTTCACAAAGAGAGAGAGAGAGAGAGAAATAATCACATAATGGGCGAAATCGATCGAAAATCAGACATACGAAATTGTATACATAACACTTTAAAGGTTCTATAAACATTTATTTTACCAGTCACCTAGGATAGTCTGCATAACATGACAACCTATACTACTTAAATTCTAGGGCGTCCAATTTAGATTTATGGAGGAGAAAATGTCTAATGTATTTAGCTAATTTCTTCTGAATTTCGTCGAATACCTTTCGTTGATTTTTATTTTCTCATATACTAAGTATATTGAGAAAGTATTGTAATCGCGAAAAAATTCGACCTGGAGATTTTTTACGGAAATATTCCCTTAGGTGTAACCGAGTCCGAAAAAGTGGGTTTCGCATTGCCGTTTGTATGTCTGTCTGTTACTGGCTCTAGAGCAGTGGTCTTCAAGGTGGTCTATAGCGCCCACCAGTGGGCGTTTTTGGATTTTTGCTGGGCGTTAAAGAACTCAACAAATGCTATTCTAATTTTTACACTGAAAAATAAAATTCTATAAAAAAGCTTAATGATATGCACACATATTATGTACAACTATTACAATTCGTTCGTCGTTAACTATAGTATCATATCATACTATACTAGCGACAATGTATCCATGCTGCGGTAAAATCGAGAGGCCCGTGAGGGTGGTCGGAGTCACTAGCAGATGCAGCGAAGTGTTTAAGTTTAATTTTATCAAATATATAAAATAATAAATTTTTAAACACTGCCATTACCACTGAGACGGTATTCGGCAATCTCATCTAACGACAATCCCACTAGTATTAGGGTTACCATACCTCCGTAAATCGCTTTGCTACTGGGGCGCAAAATTATTCTTTGCCCCGGGCGCCAGAAACACTCACTACGCCACTGGGTGGGCGGTGGACTTATTTCAAAGGACAACATATGGTAAAAGTGGGCGGTTACTCAAAAAAGGTTGAAGACCACTGCTCTAGAGCCTAAACGGTAGAGCAAAAATGAATGAAATCTCGTACTGAGACATTTTATCATGCAGAGTAGAAGCTATGAAGAAATGGTTGACATTGTTCAATAATTAAGGGAAGTTTATTCTACGCATTTCTAACAATTTGATTTTCTCATAAACAGCTCTAACGATTTTGATCAAATTGCGTACATTTACTTGAGTTTACGTCTTCAATAATACTACATAGTTCATATTTCCGATAAATGAATATAAGGCTAGTTTATTCTTGGCAAATTTTACAAAAATTGGATTTTCTAAAAACCGGCTTATACGATTTTCATTTTCTAAAGATAACTAAACGACGCATTAGTATATGACAGAGTCTGTGTAATGTATACTGCACCAATTGCTTTATTTTCTCATATATGCAATATTTAGCGAAAACACTGTAATCGTCAGGAAAAATCGAATTCGAGATTTTGACTGAAACGTTTCCTACTCCAAAAAATCGGTACAACATACATTGTACAAACTTATATACTAAAGCGTCGTTTAGTTATCTTTAGAAAATGAAAATCGTATGAGCCGGTTTTCAGAAAATCCAATTTTTGTTCAAGTTGACCAAGAATAAACTAGCCTTATATTCATTTTTTGAGAAATATGTAGTAATATTGCAGACGTAAACTCAAGTAACGGTACGAAATTTGATCAAAATCGTTGGAGCCGTTTTTGAGAAAATCAAATTGTTGTTAAAAATGCGTTGAGTAAACTTCCCTTTATTATTGATCAATGTGAACCATTTATTCTTAGTTTCTTCTCTGTGTGATAAAATGCCTAAGTACGAGATTTAATTCCTTTTTGATCTACCGTTCAGGCTCTGGAGCCAGTAACAGACAGACAGACAAACGGCATTGCGAAAACCACATTTTCAGATTCAGCGACACCTAAAACATATATTTCCGTAAAAATCTCGAGGTCGACTTTTTTCCCAATAATAATACCTACTTTCAAATATACTTCGTATATGAGAAAGTAAAAATGTGGCTTTAGCCGTATGTGTGTGCGCGGCTCTAGAGCGTAATCGGGCAAATGAAATCGAATGATATCTTGTGTTTAATATCATGCAAAATAGAAAATATGAAGAGATGAAAGATATAGTGCAACAATGAAAGGTAATTTATTCTTTATGATTTCGACAAAATGCCGATTTATTCGAAGATGGCTATAAGGTGCTTGATAAAAATTCACTCAGTTATGGACCTAGAAGCCATAAATAATGCAGCATAGGCCGCCTTTCTCAAAAATAAATATATAGCATCCAGTGGCGTTATAATATATCGATTTTTACGCCCAGCTCTTCCCAGTTCTTCGGCCAGCTATAAAGCTTCAGTATTTGTTTGCTATTGCAAATCTATAAAATGCTTTGTTTATTTGTGGTATAACTATTTATCAATTTTTATTTCGACGTAAATGATTTAATCAATATATTAATACAATTTACGCGCAGAAGATATTTTCGCTAGTTATGTATTTTTGTGGCAGTATAAGCTCTTTCCTGTAATGGAAGGGTGTAATGAGACCAGACGTATACAAATATGAGAAAGTTTGCGCAATGTATATTTAAACAAATTTTTTAAAATTTTTGAAGCGATGTTTCACAATAAACTAAACAAAAGATTAGCATTTTTTATTGTAATTTGCTTACTCGAATGAACTTTTGAGTAAAACAAACACAAATGGGGTAACGTTGTTTCTGAACGAGCGGGCGTAATTAAAGAAGGAACTGTTGCACAGAGAAAGAGAAAAAGAATGGCCTGAATTTTTACGTGCGATTCGGGTGCAATTCCAGTCGATGTAGTGCGTTGATATTTAAGCACCCGATCCGCTGCGTTAAAGCGCTCCGTTGCCCTCCTGTCAATAGGTCCGTTATCGCCTCGTGGCATCAAATGAAAAACGGGTTCGGTTTAATTTTTGCAGTCCGTCCCGACCGCTCTCGAATTAAAGGTCGCGAGGCTGCGATTATGCGTTCCGATCCCTATATATTATGTGCGAACGTTATCCATTCCCATTAAACGATTTCATGGCTAACCACGGACTTTCGGCCGATTTCGCCCACCGCCCCTTGTTTCGCGATCATCTCGCCCTTCATGTTATGGTTGATCTGCTGTTAATCCCGATGTTATTGCTTATCTAACAATAAGTGGAAAATAACCATAGGCAAAAAGCTTGATAATAATACTGAAATAAATCAAAGGCCCATGAATGTTGATTAACAACAAATTTGTTCTGATATATTTCAACCGTAAAAAATATGGACATAAAAATTTCAATGGATTTTACTGTTTTTAGGCGCGTTTTGCTTCCAGTGTGAGCGTCTACTATCGTCGGTCTGTCCGTCCGTACGCATGTTCGTTCTCGGCTTCTACCCAACGGATTTTCATGAAAATTGATGTTAAGGACTTACTAACAAAGATAATAAGAAAATCGCAAAAGTTAATCACGTACGCCAATCAGGGGTACCACTTTACCGGTGACCAAAAATTAAAATTTCGTCATATCTCGTAAAGTATTAGTCATATCAAAATATATTTCAAATAAAAGTTGTAGAACTAGTGAAGAGGAGTATTTCCTTTCCTATACATTTTTATCGTATGAGTAGCCGTTATCGATAAAATCAAACAAGAATGTCTTAATTCGAGTTGAACTTACAAATCAGAAATTTTCTTGCGTGATTACTTCATCATTGTTGCTACGATAAACAAGCTCACAAACAAACGTTTAATTTCCTTACGTGTGCATGCAATATTTTTAAATAGCAAGAAAATGGATTATTTATGATGAAGAAAAGAACTTAAAAACGTTATTTCCCTTACGTACAGATATATAATTTCTTTCTAATACTCCATTCCACGAAACGCGCCCATTTGTGATACGTTGTACACTTTCCTAACTTTTTACTAAAATATCATCAGTTTTTGAAAAAAAGATCTTTATTTACTCTAAATTTACTCCTGAGTACAAGGCTACATATCTCCAGCACTGAAATGGTTACTGGAGCCATTTCATTATTGATTACTAAATGTTAAAATACCCATATTGTATTTTCTCAGTTAAAAAAAGGTTTAGTGCAATGATTTAAAAAACTCATACCATTATTAATTTTAAATATTTTCCAAGATTTATGCGAGCATACTGTTATTATTATTCCGAAGTTGGGTAGTAATTAATTATAGATATTAATTATTGTAAGTTTCATACACATTACTTCTTTGGTCTTTTGTAAATAAATGTTTCATGAAAACCTACTTAATAGTTAATACAAGATTGATTATGCATGATTTAGAAGAAAAAATGGCAGTAAAAATTGATTTGTTAAAAACTGTACATTTACAATAATAAAAATTTTTGAATTTAAGGAACTCAACTAAAAATCTAACATAATTTTGCTGAATAATATTTTACATAAAAACAAAAATCATATTTTCATAGTAATAAAACCTTAAAATCTTCTTGGATAATTTCCTCGTGAGCAATTTCATTTGTCATTGTTTTTCCAGAAGCTACTGATTATCATTTTCCTGACCAATCACTTGATTTTTCCAATTATTTGCTTCAGTCGCTATAGAACACGCAGCACACAGTTATCTATGACCAAAACACGGTTCAGGAAGATAAACTCTAACCTTGTTCAATGCCTGAGCCTGCGCTTTATTTATCGCTATAGCGGAAGCCACACGCAACGGAATTTAATGACGACAAAACTGGAATTCAGTGAAGGATCACTTGATGTACCTAACGGAAATATAATGAATTGAACCTGATTGTGAATCACTTCAACTTTCACTATGCTAGGTCGAGGTTTTCTATCTTGAGGGTATCGTTATACAAGCCCTTATTGATGGGCAAATTTCGAAGAAACATTATAGTAATTGATTCACTTTACCAATTAAGAGGATATGATGGAAGATCTGATTTATTTAAACTATTTAAAAATTAAACCGGTTAAATCACTTGCACATTAGTATCATATACACCAAATTTTCATTTTTATTTTTTCATATACGAAGTATATTGAATAGTATTGTAAACGCGAAAAAATTAGGCCTCGAGATTTTGACGGAAATATACGTTTTAGGAGTAGCTGAGTCCGAAAAATTAGTTTTCGCAATGCCGTCTGTCTGTTACTGGTTCTAGAGCCTAAACGGTAAAACAAAAAGGATTGAAATCTCGTACTTAGGCATTTTATCATACAGAGAAGAGGCTTTGAAGAAATGGTTCACATTGATCAATAATTAAGGGAAGTTTATTCTACGCATTTTTAAAAACAATTTTTCTCAAAAACGGCTCTAAAGATTTTGATCAAATTTCGTACAGTTATTTGAGTTTACGTATTCAATAATACCAAATTGTTCATATTTCTCAAAAAATTAATATAAGGCTAGTTTATTCTAGGCAACTTTAACAATCATTTGATTTTCTCAAAAACGGCTCGAACGATTTCGATAAAATTTCGCATCGTTACCTGAGTATACATCTGCAATAAATTACATACTTCATATTCTTCAAAAAATGAATATAAGGCTAGTTTATTCTTGGGAAACTTGAACAAAAATTGGATTTCCTAAAAACCGGCTGATACGATTTTCATTTTGTAAAGATAACTAAACGACGCATTAGTATATGAGAAAGTTAGTACAATGTATGTTGTACCGATTTTTTGAGTTAATATGGTAAGTTTGCTTAGGTTTTCTGCGTCTTTTATTGAGAAATTATCACAAAAACATCTTTAATCAAAACAGTTGGCAAACATTTTTCAGGAATTTCCTCACAAACTTTAGCTTTTTATATCAGAAGTTAGAATGAAACCTCCATGATTCATTTTTCGAATCCACTTAGAAAACTCGGGTTCATAAATAGCTGTATATAAGTTTTGACTAAAATTTTCAGGACTTACCTTTCTTAGTTCTTTTCAAAGGTAAGAAATTGGTGAAACATACATTGTACAAACTTTCTCATTTACTGATGCGTCGTTTAGTTATCTTTAGAAAAGGAAAATCGTATGAGCCGGTTTTTAGAAAATCGAATTTTTGTTAAAGTTGCCCAAGAATAAACTAGCCTTATATTCATTTTTAGGCGCGTTTCGCTTCCAGCATGAGCGCCTAATATCTAGTGGACGCGGTACATCCCAAAATTTGAAAGAACCCTGCACTTTTTGATTGGAATATGCCACTTGGTGTGCGGATAGGTATGTGCAAAAGTAAATTTTTCAGATAGGGAGCCACCTCAAATTCCGTGTAGAACACCGTAATGGCGGCCATTGAAAATGGCGGCGGAGGCTTTATTAAAATCGTTAATATCTCGGCTATCTTTCATCCGATTGTAATTTTAGTTCTTTTATCTGAAAGCATGTAAGTTATGTTATATTTTTTATAATTAGAATTTTTTCTGTAAACCTTACGGTTTTCCCGGAAATTGCGGAAAACTGAAAATTTCTCAATTTATCTCAGGTTTTTTGCTTCATTACTTACATATAACGCAAAATTCCACTTTTTTGTTTTATAACAAAGAGAAAGAAAATTCTTTAAGCTTTTCATTGATACCACCTGTGCGCTGCTACCATGAAAACTGCCGCGGTAATTAAAGGAAACCAGCGGAAGAGCGTATTTCTGGACTCGGGCAAGAGCCACCTACACAAACCAGGTTGTCATTCTTAAGGTCATAATACTAGGAATTTATTCATTGTTAAATACTCTGTTACTAATATGTTTAGTGAATGTTAGAAACCATTATCTAAGTAGGAAATCAGCAGCTGTCAAGTGAAGTCGACTCTCGCTCTTAACCATGGCCAATGAATGCATTTCTCCTGGGGAATTCCACGGAGAACAAAAGAAAGCACCAGTGAGAAGCATTGAGGAAGGCACATTACCACAAAGGTGCTAAAAGCACATTTGGAGCCTACGACAATATAGACCACAACTATAGCAGCACCACAGGACAGTCATCTTTCCATGGAACAGGTATTTCCTTGTTTCAAATACCTGTCGAAAGCCAGACGGGAGATCCTCGAAACTTTCTTACTAATTTCTGCCATGTTAGCCAAAGCAGTCGTACAGTTCCTCAGCTTCCTGATAGTTACGGTGTCGTAAAGGCAGTAACCCTTCACACCAAGCAGCCATCTGCGCCAACAGCCTGTGAGCTCATTTATGACAAAATGTTACCTTCTGTCATAGGTCTGGAATGGAAAAATGAAAGAGAGTGGCTAGATCATGTGCTCACTGACGGAAAGGATGGCCCTTTAGATCTCACCTGGGCTGCTTCCATGCCACAAATCAGGCCGATTGCTCCTTCGACGTAGCCCTTACTTCTCTTCTGCGCCTATTTAATGAAGACTCTTCTTCAGCATCGATGCTCAAACACGCAATGGACCATATCAGGAAGTTAACAAATTTTCTGAATCCGTGGCAAGTTCCTGTCATATGTGCAGACCAACCTTTGTACGCCTTAACTAAATTAGTTCAGTGGAACTGGCCTGAGGTTTATGGGGAGTCCAGCTTCGTAGCATTGAACAGGCTTTTTTGAAAGTGCTTGGACAAATCCTCCAAGGTAGTGGCTGGGTAGGTGTGTTTACCAATTCAAGCATAAATACAGAAGCGAGTGCAGAAGCCAATCTTAAAGTGACTTATGTAACCAAGGCTAGAGCAATACATCAAAAAACTGCCTCAATTCTCTACAGTCTACTGCAAGATTCATATACAGCCGATAGCCCTGAAAAATCCTTTGAAGAATGGATTGCAGAGAGATCTTCTCAATCTCCAACATTTAGATTTTGGTTTCTGGTTCTCAACCTTGAGATCCTTCTTCTCTCTTTTGTTCGATCCGTTAGGGAACGGAAATATGAACTCTTCCAGCAGTCCCTGAAAAACATGATGCCTTGGTTTCTCTTGCTTGACCACCAAAATTATGCACGCTGGTTATCCGTCCACACAAAAAATTTGGAGGAACTGGAACAGAAAGCACCCACTGTTCACAGGTGTTTCTGTAATGGGCAGTTTGTAATTCATAAGACAAACAGTCCGTTCTCTGCGATAGCTGTCGAGCAAGCACACGAACAGCACAATGCAGTCATAAAAGGAGGTGGTGGCGCTGTCGGCTTGCTGCAAGATCCTGCAATGTTAAGGAGGTGGATGCTTGCAGGTCCAGAGTTGATCAGCATTCTGGATGAGTTTGAAGTTCCGAGTAAGTCAAACAAACGCCTCCATCACGAACAGTATTCCGCATTCCAAGTCAAGTTCCAGGAAAAAAAGCAAGCTCTCAAAGATAGTTTTCTTGAATTCGGAAATCCTTTCAGAGAATCCTCCTCTGATCTTATTGTTTGGGATACGAAGGTTGTAATTGACAAGGAACGTGTGAGTGCATTAGTCAATGCCGAGGAAAGGGGCTTAGGCCTATACCGTAACTTTGTGAGAGAGCGCTTGATCCAGGGAGCGAAAACCTGCTTGTTTGCTCCATTACGGAAAACAGGAACTAAATTCACAACGATACCTTTGTATGCATGCCATGGTTGAATCTCTGGGTCTAGATAAATCCAATGCCTTGAGAAGCTTTCACTCTTTCACTGGATCCGATACTACCTCATCTTTTTCAATGAAAGGAAAAATGAGTGCCTGACATGTATGGAAATCCTTCCCTGAAGTTACAGCTGCTTTTGAAGCTATTTCTCGTCCTCTACCCTCCATTCCTGGTAAGTTATTTCAAGTATTAGAGAAGTATGTAGTTCTCCTATACTACAAAGGTGGCGAAGAGTATTCCCTGAATGAAGTGCGAAAAGTTCTCTTCACATCTAAGAGTCCTACTTTGAATAACTTGCCACCCACATCAGCGGCGTTGGAGCAGCATTCTCTTCGCACCACATATCAAGCAGGTCAAGTTTGGGGCCATGCCTGCTCAGTGAATGACCCAATACCAAGTCCAAATGGATGGGGCTGGACCATTATCGATAGAGAGTGGCAACCTGTCTGGTCATCTCTACATCCGATTTGGGATACGCGCAGAGAACTAGTGAAGTGTGGCTGCTCCACTGGCTGCCAAACAAGATGCTCCTGTCGGAAGGCACAGGTGCCATGCACACTTCTTTGCACAAACTGCGCTTAAAACTGCTGCAACAAAAGGCAATTATAACAAAGTATTCTTTACTTTTAAAGAAAACATATGAAAACACACGGTTTACTTAAGTTTATACACTTTAGAATGATGTCCATCATTTGCCCTTATTTAATGCAGTGCTGAAGCCGAAGTAGAGGATGATAACGTACCTTAGCACGCTGAAAACAGAGGCAGGGATTTTCATTATATCTACTTCCAGGCTTAAAATTATTTATGGTGATTGATTAACTTCCTTATTTTGCAACAGTATTGTAGTATAAATTTAGTAGTAATATGTAGTATTAATTTACATGTTTCATGTATCGTCACTCATAGTGCTTCCTCCCCCTGACTGTGAAGTCAGAGACATACAATGACCACGGGCAACTCACAATGATATTACAACAATGACAGCGTTATGCATTTTCTGGAATATCTTAAGATTAAGGATAAACTTTGTAAATAAAGTAAATATAGTTCTAAAAAATGTAAAAAACCGTCTGGTCGCCATCTTTGAACAACTGCCACCATATTTGACAGCTGCTGATTTCTTATTTAGATAATGGTTTCTAACATTCACTAAACATATTAGTAACAGAGTATTTAACAATGAATAAATTCCTAGTATTATGACCTTAAGAATGACAACCTGGTTTGTGTAGGTGGCTCTTGCCCGAGTCCAGAAATACGCTCTTCCGCTGGTTTCCTTTAATTACCGCGGCAGTTTTCATGGTAGCAGCGCACAGGTGGTATCAATGAAAAGCTTAAAGAATTTTCTTTTTCTTTGTTATAAGACAAAAAAGTGGAATTTTGCGTTATATGTAAGTAATGAAGCAAAAAACCTGAGATAAATTGAGAAATTTTCAGTTTTCCGCAATTTCCGGGAAAACCGTAAGGTTTACAGAAAAAATGCTAATTATAAAAAATATAACATAACGTACAAGCTTTCAGATAAAAGAACTAAAAGTACAATCGGATGAAAGATAGCCGAGATATTAACGATTTTAATAAAGCCTCCGCCGCCATTTTCAATGGCCGCCATTACGGTGTTCTACACGGAATTTGAGGTGGCTCCCTATCTGAAAAATTTACTTTTGCACATACCTATCCGCATACCAAGTGGCATATTCCAATCAAAAAGTGCAGGGTTTTTCAGTGTACCGCACCGACTAATCGTCGGTCTGTCCGTCCGTCCGCATGTTCGGTCTCGGCTTCTACCGAACGGATTTTCATGAAAATTGATATTAAGGATTTACTATAAAAGATAATAAGAAAATCGCAAAAATTAATCACGTACGCCAATCAGGGGTACCACTTTACTGGTGACAAAAAATTAAATTTTCGTCATATCTCGTAAAATATTGCTCATATCAAAATATTTTTCAAATAAAACTTGTAGAACTAGTAAAGAAAAGTATTTCCTTTCCTCTACATTTTTATCGTAGGAGTAGCCGGTATCGAGAAAATTAAACAAAAATGTCTTAATTGTAGTTGAACAGAAATTTTCTTGCTTGGTTACTTCTTCATTGTAGCTAACATAAACAAGCTCACAAACAGACGTTTAATTTACTTACACTATTTTTAAATAGGAAGAAATTGGATTATTTATGATGAAGAAAAGAACTTTAAAACGCTATTTCCCTTACGTATAGGTATATCATTTCTTTCTAATACAGGCGACGCTCGATTTACGCCATAGATACGTTCTGAGGATTATGGCGTAAATCGAAATTGGCGTAAATCGAAAGTAATTTTCCAGCAGTATTTGATCATGTACAGTGGCGGCTCCTACCATGGGGATAGTGGGAGTCATCTCTCCCAGAACTTTTTAAACCTCCGTAAAATCTTTCTTTACGGTGATGTAATGTCAATAGTTAATTTATTCCTGTATTTAATATTATTCCTTGTATATGTTTAATGCAAGTAACGCCTCATAAATTTCTCATGCAAGCTACCTTCCAAAACTTTTCTTTAGGTTGCACTGTCCTGTGAAAAAATTCGAAATAGTGATCTGGGAGTTCCAAAATTACGCTCGCGCGCGTACACAAAATTACGAAAAATTTCTGGCTATCTCCACTATTTAAAAGACATAGGAGACGCCACTGATCATATAAACTTCGAGTTTATCGAATACGCAGTAAAAATAAAGTAAAAGTGCTGAATTAAACAAAAAAGTAAATCTAGGCATTATTTTATTAAAATACATGCAGATATTAAAAATTTTCATATTTATGCAACATATAAATAAAGCTTGCAATATTCTGGCTGTGCAGTGTACTTGGGACGACCACATCTGAAGATTTTCCGTGAAACTTCACAATGTAACATTCTAAGGTAGCGAAGGCGTATAAACGAGCACGTTAAAATGAAGGCGCGTAAATCGGATTGGCGTAAATCGAGCGTCACCTGTACTCCATTGCACGAAACGCGCCCATTTGTGATACGTTATACACTTTCCTAACTTGTTTGAGAAATATAAAGTATGTAGTATTATTACAGACGTATACTCAAGTAACGATACGAAATTTTATCAAAATCGTTGTAGCCGTTTTTGAGAAAATCAAATTATTGTTAAAGTTGCCTAGAATAACCAAACCTTATATTCATTTTTTGAGAAATATGAACAATTTGGTATTATTGAAGACGTAAACTCAAATAACTGTACGAAATTTGATCAAAATCTTTAGAGCAGTTTTTGAGAAAATGAAATTGTTTTTAAAAATGCGCAGAATAAACTTCCCTTTATTATTGATCAATGTGAACCATTTATTCATAGTCTCTTCTCTGTGTGATAAAATGCCTAAGTACGAGATTTCATTCCTTTTTGATCTACCGTTTAGGCTCTAGAGCCAGTAACAGACAGACAGACAAACGGCATTGCGAAAACCACTTTTTCGGACTCAGCTACACATAAAACGTATATTCCCGTCAAAATCTCGAGGTCGAATTTTTTCGCGATTACTATACTTTCTCAATATACTTCGTATAAGAGAAAGTAAAAAGAGCTATTGTAATCGCTTGGTCTTCCGCCCGTCTGTCCATCTGTAGAAATTCAACTTTGTTTTTTTTAAAGGTAAGCAAAAAATTCTTTTTTGGTTATGTACATACTAATAAACTAAATATACCAATAATAATTTAAATTCTGAAATAAATTTAAAAGTGATTTATTTTTATAATATTTAACTTTGATAGATTTTTTCATTTCAATTATGAAATTTTCTATATCAACATCAGTTTTAATTTATCATGTTTCTGAGTTTTCTATCGCAAAAAAATATTAAATACTGTAATCTACTTCTGGCCACTGTAGTATGTACTTTTTCCATGAAATTTAATTTTGGAAAAGATCTTTCGATGACAAAATTACTGGTAATATATCGTCATAGCTGCATACACATTCCTAAAAATTGATTCCAGCCTGCAATTCGTTAGAATTAAATCCAATAGTTCCTTGGCGTCTATTTAGTTTTCAATCTGATCTTTCAAAACATTGTTGATAGCGAGAAAAGTTCTTCATTAAAGCCTTAATCAGTAAATCTGTCATAGATTCCCATAAATTTGTGGGAATATTCTTTAATTTCTCATTCATTCAATTTAGTGGGAGTCCTTTAAGCTTTTTATGGTGCCCCCAAAAATTACGGGGCCTGCTCACCCAAGTTACGCCCCTGATATGTAGATGTATCTTTTTAAAATCTGGAAGATCATTTGTAACGGGTGCGGGCACATCTTACAAACTCAATAATTATTTCTTCTTCTTCAATAACTGTCTGACTGTGACTTTTTCCGCGAGGGCAACCTTCGAGAGCCTAATTTCCCAATTCGTAAACCATTCCAAGGGCAACGGGAAATAAAACACAAAAAAAAACAATGAAGACAAAGTTTCCTTCTCAAGGTCGTGACGAATCATTTCCTTTCAACTTGCGGAAAAGGCGAACCATCACATCTTTAAATACTTCATTTACATCCAGCGTGTTTCATCAAAAATATAGTTCAATATCGATTAACTTTTTATTAATATATCTAAAAAGACTGCTTAGTAAACATCTAATCATCCATTGGTTGTGAAATTATTTACTAGACTCCCTCCACCATATTTAATTTTTAACTATAGATTTCCAACATTTTGCATGTAATTTTTTATTATTATAAAAGAGATACTAAATGTGGTACCGATATTTGGAATTTTAATTTTCAATAAATAAACAAAACTAATTTATAAACTTCTAAAGTAAGATTTTTTGCAAATTTTCAACCGATAGGCAGTATTCACAGAGTTTCACGTCCCTCCGTATAAAAACTGGCCGTTGAAAATTTGCAGAAAGTTCGACAAAAACCGAATTACGTCGAAAGGACAGAAAACGAATTCCTCTCGCGTCACGCCGTATTCTTTTCCGGATCTGACCGTCGCCATGAGGGCGGATGGACAGCTTAGTAAGGAAAAGAGGGTGTTACACGCGAATAGCCAGTAGGGCTATTCGCCCCCAAGGGACGCCGCCGCGGTCAACAGAGCGCCTGTCCTTGCTCGCTTCACTTTCTCCCGTCTAGACCGCACGCCCATTAAAGAGCGGATCGCAAAAAATATCAGCCACCTCTGGTCACACATTAAATCTTCCTGGGAGACCGGGGATCGGGTTCGGAATGATCGGTGTCTTTCATTAGAGCCATTTTCTTTGTTATTTCTTCAACGTAACTAATTAAGTTTTAAATATATACAGGATGATTCAAAATTATGTATAAACACTTTAAATTGCTGCATTTCGTAGATAACTTGATCAATTTTTATGGACATTTTGAACGTCTGAACTAACCTTTTCTGTGTATCAAATTTCCACATATCTAATCCATGTAAAAATATTTTTGGTTTGTGTTGAATCAATAAAGTTTTTGAGATACAATAACACTAGGTGTTTATACATAATTTTGCTCATAGCTCATAGGATAGTTAACAAGAAAAAGCTATCGAAAATTAGTTTAAGAGTTGGTTAAAGTTTTGATTTTTTCTGTTATATTCAAAGTGATGACTAATTTGAATAATTTTATATGCATATTTTGTATGTTCACATACACACACTTATTACGTATGCATGATGCATGCGTGCATGATTGCGTGCATGTATGTATAGAGAGAGAGAGAGAGAGAAATTATAGCTACAACAAACAATATCAGAACGACAAAGATTAATTAGAATATCCCTACCTATATTTAGCTTAAGCTGCGCTTTCTCTTTAACTTCACTTTTGAAAGGTGTTATTGTTTACAAGAAGATGTCTCAAGGTAGTTTTCTAAACCCTTTCCTTAGATAAAATTTCCCTCATGAAGAGGGTAAGCACTTAGGTCACCAACTGAATGAGATGGTGAAGTGTGCAGACGAAACTCGAAACAGAGTCGGCACACAGTTAGCTCATCCGAAGATCGACGGATAAGAAAACGTAAACAGCGAGGCCTTTTAAGAATAATAAATCGCCACCCGAACTCCTACCACACTTTTAAGCAGCCGATGCATTGATTAATGGACCCTGCGGAATTATTATCCATCGCACCTTTTTATCCTTACGATGTAAGTAACAAGCATGTGCGACGAGAGACGGTTGGTTACATTAATCAATCAATTTTAACCGAAATTTCACCCGGAGAGAGGAGAAAGCGCACATGGAGATCTCCGCAGCTCCAATCTAACCCTCTCCACCCATTCCCCGATCCGTTCCTCCCCCCCCCCCCTCCCCCTCCCCCGTTTCCTGGACACTGCGGACTATCCACGAATCAGAACCCTCGCTTTGCCCATAACAAGTGGAATGTCCGATTATGTCACAGACAGCGAGAATGGGGTCCATTCATAGGAATGCTTTGGGGATGTTCACACCTTCCGATAAGACAAACGAAGATAAAAGAAGGGGAGGTAATGAGAGAGGGAGGGGGGGAGGAGGAAGAGAGGAGACGGTGCGTGGGTGCACTACTCGAGAGTGCAATGCTCCTAAGACGTGACCTTCGCTTTCATCTTGGCAGCCCGAGGACTCTTTCCCGCTCAAACGCAAATCCACTTTTCCCAGACACGATAAGTACGCGATGAGGTGCTTCGAGGAAATATCAAGCCGAGAGTGAGTTCTTTCGCTCGGCCGACGAAAAAAAAGCAACACGCGCTTTCGAATATCAGTTGAACGATCCATAGGTGTGCCCTAAGGTCTCCCCGCATTAATCTTCAAATTGTAACGGAAATGCATACCTGTCGTTATATAATCTGCCTACGGAAAAACGGTCCCGATTGGTGAAAGGTTGTTCCGAAGAGTTCAAAAACCAGTGGAAAGTATATCTCATCTAAGTTCGTCGGTCGAAGGGAGCCAGGTGTGGCAATATCTTTTACGTTTTCCTTAATCTCGTAACGTGCTGTCATGTCCCCTACTTTTTATTTTAGAAAATGATACAGTTGTGTAGATCTGGAGACACTATCTGTGTCCGTATTTAAGAAAATGGAGTTCTTCTACGTTCTAATTTCGCATTTCCTCCCGGAATTTTCAACGAAAAGATAGAAAAGTAATTTCCACACCTGTTTTATATGTATTATTAAAATGACATTAATTAAGGTATTTTCAAATGAAATGGAGTAATCAAAAGAGTATGTGACATCCTAATCCCCTAAATCCCCTTTGATGGTATATCTCTTTTGCATCGTTACACTTACGCAAAAATAGAAATAATCACAAATAAAATTGAAGCAAACTCAAATTCGTTACCAATGATCTTTTGTACGTTTCGAAAGGAAACAAATTTAAATTAATGGTTCTTGCAAACTCCATTTTAAGTATCATATAAGATCACAAGTCAAGCTGCCCTAGAGCAACAGGCTAAGAAACCCTACTTTAAATGAAAGCTCGTCGTTAAAATATTCTTTTAATACATTTATTATGTATGTATGTATATATCATTTATTGGATGTATATTTATGAAGGACTTCCAAAATTAATTCTATATTATTATTCATTGAAAAATCACGCTAGAAATATTTTATACATTTATGCCACTCTTGTTCACAATTTGTTAGCAGAATATTATTTTAATCCAACAGCAAATCGTTTAGTTCGTGATTTCCGAAATTTGGGGGATTGCGAAAGAATTTCAAATGATCACGAAGACGGAATATTTTTTGAAATTTTATGTATGGGTATATTCAGAATAGAAATATTTTTTCGCTAATATGAGACACGCTTATTATATTTTGAAATTAATATTAGATTATTTTACTTTATTTATAGATTGATGGATGGGAGGAATCATGGAGGACACGATAAGGTCGGCTGCTTAGCGATGGGAAAGCAGACGCATTAAGTTTGAAAATTGCTGTTTTGTTTACTTTTAACCGAGTTCTGTATGGTCCGTTTCAAAGTCTATATTTAAGCTAGTACATTATAAAACGATCTTTGTTGAAGAAAATAACTCTTATATGTATGCAAATGTTCGAAGTATATATCGAGTAGAAAAGAGAGAAAATAAAGTGATTAGGTAAAAATGAGGAAATATTAAGATGAAAATGAGAATTAACCCCGCTATAATCAGTAATTTTATGCCTCACCGAACACCACTGGTATCTAATATCGCCCCAACACGAAACCCATCAAACTGGCCTTCAAATTTAACTTCATAGGAATAGAAATTTTACAGAAGTTATTATGATAGCATTCTATACAGCGTTGCTGAAGGAAACTTTAAAGCAGAAGAGGAAGGATAACGATCCGATGAGGAGATATATTTAACAATAAATGAAGGAAAGGATCATTTGAAGAACGTGGTTTAACCGAACCGAATACTGACGAACTATAAATAATCTCGCCGTATTTTCACATTTACTTTTTGCTTACTTTTAGGCGCGTCAGTAGTGCCATTTTCCCGCAATTTTCAATCTTCCGGTACGTTTTTTTTCGAGCATTTTTATGGAAAAATTAGGTCTGTCCACGATTTCACCCTTAATGACCTACCTCGACCCAATTTTTTCCGCTCCCACGGAGGGAATTTCTCATCCGACATAAGGAGAAGTGGGAACGCGGACCAATTTACTACAGCGAGAAATCTGTCCGCTCGAGATTGTCTTCCGGGAAGGGATGGCATGGAACGACTCCGCCCTCACCTAGTCCAATACCGCGTAATCGCCATTTAAGTGGACGGCAGAGCCACGCAGTTTCCACGGCGATGGAAGAGAAGATGACGCCGGAGATACACGGAGTCTGTTCGGCGGACCTCTTCCTAGGACAATATTATAAACGGCGTAGGAGGGTGTGCGTGGAAGTGAAAGGACTCATACAAGTCGAATTTCGCCGTCGAGGATTTTTTGGACGCAAGCGGAAAATGAAAGTGCCTAGTTTTAAGAGCCCCATGCAGTCCCAATTTTCTCTTTCCGGACTCTTGTGACGATCAGAGGCTTAATTTATGTTTTTATTTCTGTTTGTTTTCGTGTATTTTTCCTTAATTTGCACGAATATAAGAAAGAAAAAAATTCTGCTGAAATAATTGATATTAATTTTTAAAGATCATTAAATATAAAAACGGACTTCTTCGAGCTTCGATTAAAAAATCACAATTAAAAACAATCATGCTCGATAAAAAAGTAGGTCAACGGAAAAATTATTAAAATTATTATATTTTCAATGCTTCAGAAAGAGCACGAATTCACGTAAAGAATATTATATTTTACGCCAACATGAAGTGCTAAATACTAATTGAAGGAGATCCTAACGAGGTAATATTATATTAGGAGATTGATTGCCTTGCGTTATTCTGCAGCACGATTTCATTGTTCACTAAAACAAAAATGTGTTGCGAAGAAAAATTCCTCGTTAAGATCTTTTTAAGGCACTTAAATCTAACCTAACGCTGAATTTATCTAAAACACAAGACAGAACCTGAATAATGGAAAATGAATCCCTTTCCAGAGCGAGAACTCACGCGCGTCGGATGTTTGGAATCGGTGTCAAAGTGTTTCTGGGAAAGAACATGGAGGAACGTTACAATGCTATTCGTCACTGTTTACATACAAGCAGTTGGAAAATTCCGTATATATACCGTAGAACACTCAAAAGACTTTCAAACGTACTCCACATTTTTATTTTTCCTTCTTATACACGAAATAAATTACCGGAAAATCGCCAAAATGATTTGGAAAGGAACAACTTACTATTGGATAGAAGCGATTGGAGTATCATTTCCGCGTGAAGTTCAAATAAAACCGCGCAATTCGTCGCGGATTTTTCCGCCCCGTCACGACGGACGCAAATACCTCTCTCGTGTTGAAAAAATAATCGTCGTCTCGCGCAGTCACTTTTCCCATTCGATATTCGCTCCTCTCTTAAAGCCGATAAAACCATCTCTTATGCTTAAGAGAGATCCTTTCGCGTCGGTGAAAGCGTGCTACATTTCGATGTACCAATTCGTTCCTAGATACGATGTGGCATTTCTACATTATGCCGGGTCATCTTGATAAAATACGAATTCCTATTAAGAATAAACGAAAAAATGGACAAATAAAATAACGATTGTAATAAAATCCTTTTGATTGCCAATCACGGGGCGGCCGGTGAGATTCGACACGTCGAGCAATGGGAATGACCACGCGTTGAATAAGGATCACTGTACGTGCATTGCGATTTCCTCTCGATTTACGTCTTTAAATAGGGGGTGAAGGGTATTCCGAGTAACTCCATTCACCAATCGCAAACAGCTATTCGATTACGAATCACCGTGAAATAACGCCTTTTCGACTTTATGCGAATTTGGTCACCTAATCACCGAGAATTGATGACTAAAATTATTCAAAGCAAGCGGCTATCCACAGAAAAACAGATTGCGTCCACTTTCACGTTACCGGATAACAAGTTACTGTGGTGATATAACTTACATTTGACCTTTCAGAATGCCTAAATATATCTTTTATTTTAAATGGCACTCGAAATTCATCTCCACATCATTATAATAATATTATGTATGACAGTTTTCCATTTTAGTATATACGATGAATACTATTTTATGAAAGATGAAACCACGCTATGGAGTTCTTAAATAAAACGCAGCATCATCCCATCCCCTCACTTTCTTAAAATGTTACGACGCAATAAAATTTGCGCTTATTCTTATTTTAGACATTCTATGTATCGTTCAGAAGTTGATGTGAGATGAATTAGAGACTGACAACGAGTCAAGAAATATATACATGATCACATATGTGTCTTATAAAATTATACAAAAATAATGTTCATTGATTTGTAAATTGACCATATTTCTCTCGAAATTCAGAAAGTTCTCCATATTTATAAAGACAGGTGTACTTACAATGACCACACTCTTCATCATTGTCATAATTCCAAATAATATTTTTTCTGACCACTAATGAGATTAAAAATATTTATTAACTGTCGTAATTATAGTTGTAATTGTTGTAAATGAAGTTTGCAGGAGGGGATATATATATATATATATCGCAAAGAGACAAAGAAGATAGTTATCATCTAATTTCAAGCTCCTTAATGTTTACCGTATCGCTTAAATATCCTGTTTTCTATTCAAGAATTTTTTCAAGAATATTACTTTAGAAAGTATATTTTTAAAAAACAAAAATTAATTTTGGGTATGGCATCCAGTTGCGGTGCATCAAACGTCATTTATTTTACGATACATTAAATGAAACTTCCAAATTACGCGAAAAATAATAATTCTGTTAGACTATTGGGGAATTCTCTTCCCACGCATCTCCGACCTCATTCGGCACACCACCTGTCCGCGACATCGCAACATGTCTCGCGCGCCTTCTAAAGGCCTCTTCGCTTTCTATCCGCGATATGTAATCATCCCTCGAAAGAACACAAAATAGGCATCAGATCAACACGCGGATTGCGCATCACGCATAGCCGTGACCATTCCATTCCTTTGATCAAGCAACGAGCGAATCGAGAGAAATCTCCAGCTCCATCCGCCGCCACCTACCCCCAACTCCCCCTCCCCCAACTCCCCCATCAGAATGGAACCCCCCGCGGAGGCTCAGAGCGGCGCGTGCGTAATTCGGAGACACCGTTCCCCTGCGAGACGTCTCACTTCCAAAAAAAGAAAAGCGATGCTCGAATGTTATTTTTTCTTTCTCTTCCAGTCGCATTTTCTAATCTTTCTCTCTCTCTCTCTCTTCTTCGCGGGAATAACGAAGAGGAGTGAGAGTGGGCGGTCGCAATTTCGGCGGTCGTATCGAGGACATTGCTTCCGCCGCCGTGGTGCGGCAGAACTAATGGCGAGGGTGGGGTGGGTTGGAAGGAGCGACGGGGCGGGGGAAGGGGAAGCGGGTTAACCGTGGGCGGCGGTTCAAAGTGCGGTTTTGGGAGGGAAACGGAAGGGAGGGAAAGGATAAGAGTAGACATTGGCCGGTGAAATGTGGAGAGCCGCATGTGCTCCAGGGGAAGGAAAAACCCTTATGCAGACGTGGGCTTAAATCACTTAGTAAACGCCAGCCTACCCCATCTTTTAAAGGAGGGAGGAGGGAAGATACATGACGCTTCTTTGGATGCCAGCTGAAGAAGGCACTACGTAATCCAAGGATTTTTTTGGTCGGGAGAACAAAGAACAGTTAACAGCAATGGCAACAAATTTCGCGTTAATTTAAGATGTGTAATTCCAACGTATTTGATGTCGAGTTGATAATTTGTTAAATATACCTTAAATTAAAAATATTTTCGACTGATAAGCGTGCTGCAAAAGGACTGCAAAAAATATAAAATACATTTTTGTAAATTGAAACGAAAAATATGTCATTTTAAAAAGAATAATTGACAATAGCGGGGAAAAATACACAAAAAATGTTATTTTTATTATCAAATATCACGAAAGAATTTTTGGTTTCGTATATGTATATACTTAGACGGCAAAAATACTAAAAAGCTATCGTTAAAAGCGTTGCTAAAACCTTTTTTGTTCCTTTAGAAGCAGCTCCGTTAACTACATGATTCAATGATAATTTCAACTGTATGCATATCTATACATTTTTTAGTAGAATCGATTCTTCTCTTTAATAATAGAGGAATTTTTATGGAATATTTCCAGGAGTTGCACAATTGCAATAAATATTTTAATATCATTTTATTTGCAATTCCATCAAGTTCTAGATATAGGAAAGAATCCGTAAAGTACAAGACATACGTTCATCATTTCCGACACGACAATTCCATTGGCTCCCTCTAAATCTCCAAGCCATCCCGACCAATCGCACTCCTACTCTAGACCAATGCCTCACTCCCCTCTCTCCCCTCGCCCCGTTTGTCCCTCGTCACTCCGATAACCCTGCTGTCACTCTCACGCCGAATACCCTCCCCCCCCTCCTTCCCGTATCAAGATCCCACGATCTCCCCCCCTTCCACCCTGCGTGGCTCCCCTTTCCATCTCTCCGCCCCATTGCAATCCTATGCAGCCAAGAGTCCGCCTAAATATTCCCGACAGGTGTATTAGTCCATGTCAGGGTAGTATCGATTTATCGGGGATTCGATTCTACTTTCACACCGTGATCTGTCTGGTGCCTTCACTTCTCCTTCTCCTCCTACCCCCCTCTCCCTCTCTCTCTCTCTCCCCTTAAAGTTGCCAGCAATACCCAATGACATCCAACTGGCGATCACGCTCTATGCCTCACTTTTGAAGCGACTTAAATTTTCTCCTCTGTGCGATCTTTTTGCCCGCCAGGCGGCGCGGCGGTGGGATCAATCCGACCCGCGCGCCCTCTGTTGTGGCTCCGTCAGAGTGGAAAATCGCGCCACATCAGAGAGATATCCGAACGCACACAAACAATGCATTTCGAGAGTGGGAGAGCGAGAGAGAGGTAGTAGAGATTAATAGGGTAAGGGAAATATTCTGCTCCGGGCAGTTTAGATTCGGCGATACGTCAAATGTGGTGGCAGAGGATTTACGAGTAATGTTTTTGATTTTTTTTCCTATCGAAAATTTTGAGACCAACCACAGTAATCGTTATTTCAAACCAAAATAACACACTGAATCAATGCCTAGAAGTAGGAAAGGATGTGACCGAATACAATACGATTGACGCTACCAATTAACATTCCGCTCCGTTGAACGTCCATTCTAACCGCTGTTCATTTGGAGACGATCACTTTCTCTCGCGTGAAATCTTCACAGCCGATGATATGCGTGTCCCTAGTGCTGTAAAACAAAACCACCAAGTCATATTATGACGAATTCATTTATTTTTCTTTTGGCGAATTAAACCGCCATTAATACCAACCTTGATTTTTTCCCACTTAATTCTTACACAACCCCACAATGATCTGTAGTTACCCTTCCTTTGTACTCCTCTCCGCTATCGTATTCTTATTTTTTACGTCATTTTTGCCACCTTTTGATATATCACTCATTTTATTGGCCTGATTTTAAAAAATGTATTTGGATAAGTTTCAAATACATCAAGTACCTAACAGTTGACAATATCAAATGTTTAACTAATTGTTCTAATGCTTGGATTTCTCTCTTCCTAATTACCGAAACGGAGAGTTTGATTTCATCTTGAGCGGTATTAGGCTTAGTTTGGAAGTAAGTAAAAATAAACTCGAGTAGCAGTGCATTAGGCGATGCGAGGCAGGTTCTCACCTTTTACCTCATCCGGCCCAGCACCCTTGGGAGGAGGTAAGGTGAGAAGGGGGTGAGAAGAGGGGAGGGAATGGGAGAAGGTCCATTCCATCCTTTCTTCCGGATCGCCGCCTCTCCTCAGAGAAGTGAGTTTGATGGAGTTCTCATCCCGCGTTCCACTCCACGGAGAGAACCGTACTCGCCTCC
The DNA here is from genome assembly GCA_036926305.1 of Uropetala carovei. Classification (NCBI taxonomy): domain Eukaryota; kingdom Metazoa; phylum Arthropoda; class Insecta; order Odonata; family Petaluridae; genus Uropetala; species Uropetala carovei. Next base: position 852,736 of record JAXCHB010000010.1, read on the forward strand.
GAAAAAAAACATCACAAAAATGTTTTCATAAGAAATTCGATCCGTAAAAATGATTCGATAGGAAGGGCGGAGAAACAGAAACTGGACCCGGTTCGGGGAAGTAATAGTTCCCCCCTTTTCTCATTCTCTCCCTCTCTTTCTCTCTCTCTCTCTGGATCTCGGGGAATGTTCTTTATTAAACGAAATCAACGAAATATTTGCGAAAATTCGATGCGTGTGTTTGGATCAAAATTTTGGAAGCAGTTCATATAATTGGTAGGGCAAAAAACATTTAAAATGCGTTATCTGTTGTTAAAGGCAACGTAGCACTCTAAAGTATGTATTACAAAATGTACCTTTTGATCACAAACAAATGCTTTAGATCTTCGTAATTTATAAATTTCCGGTTTTGCCAGTTCTAAAATTTCCTCTAAAATGGATGAGTTTTTATGTAAGCTACATATTACGTTTAAACAAATCATTTTGCTAAATTTTGACAATAAAATAACAATTTTTTAAATAATTGGAATAGTTAATGAAAGATGTCTTACATAATGAAAGAAGGACTGATATTTTCAATGATCAACGTATGTATTCATGTACGCCTGCATGAATTAGAGAAGTTAAATCACATCCACGAAATGACAAGCTTAGCAAGATGAGAATCCAAAGTGCCATACGTTTTAGAAAACTGACCTTCAGTAAATCAACGCAATGTATCTCTATTCCAACCGATGAATTTTTATTCTCTTGCGATTGTTCTCAGATCCTTGATTTTACTTGAAAACTTCGAGTAAATGATAAGATTGTGAGAATTCTATTGACGCGTGACAAAAAATATATCCAAAATAATTTTCGGAATGAAATATAATTAAAAATCAAATAAAACAAACGGCATGTGCAACTAATTTAAACGAACCAATTACAATTCATCTTTTAGTTCATCACGAAACCGGAATTGCGTATATTTTCGCGTGTATCATATACGAACTTGTGACGTGATTCACACGATTTAAACTTTCACTTCCACATAATCTCTGATCGCTTAGCGATGCAAATTTCGAAATGAAACGTAAAAATCAACCCGAGGAACTCGTATGTGGACTTAACCCGCTCGTAACTTGGGAAACTAGAAACACTCCATTAATGCAGGAAATACGGTCGCAATCTAACCGGGAAGAACGATGGAATGGAACATGGTCATTCATTTATTTTTTAAAAGTAAATATGCCATCTATTTTATCAACTTGTAGGTCCACGTTAAATAAATTTACGGTTGATGTTGTGTCACGTACAAACAAGCGACGATTTATTTTATCAGTTACATTTTATGCCGTGTTTTAAATGTTAGGAAAACCGAGTGTATTTTTGAACGCTTTTTACTTTCAGCCTGTTAACACTGGGAAAAGCTCAAATTAACTATTTCTCAGGAAATTACTTTATTGAACAAATGAATAGAAGAAACCGAGTAAACGGTTCCATACGCGTTAAAATCACTCAAGGTAATTGGAGCGACTTTAGCGGATAACATATAACTCTTTCAGTTAATATCGGAATATCATTTCAATAATACATTTAAAAATGAATAAATGTTTGATAAATTTTCATCGAGCAATGGTTGAATATTGACAATTAATATGTGTAATAGTAAGGATAAAATACAGGGCCTCGATGAAATATTTTCCTAATATTTTATCGTTTCATAAAACTAATACGATCGTGAACGAAATTCCATTATTAAGAAAAAAAACTGGAAACTTTATTGATTAATACATTAAAAAGGGTTACTTTTTGAATAATTTAAGGATGCAAATCCCCAGTTTTTGTCGGAAAACTCAGATATTAAGGAATGTGAATATTCTTCACATTCAATTAACTGCAATTCTTCTAAATCAAGTAAAGATTATATTCCAGAGATACGCAATATTTTAACGAGTGAATTGCGATTTTATTCAATATACAGAAATTGACAATGACGATGAAAATATTGACATTGTTCCCGTTAATTTTTCTCAGTTTCGGGAGGAGATTACTCTTAAAACGGAACAAAAAATTACTTTGTTTCTTATGGAAGTAATTATGGTTATAAAGCTTAGAAACAATAGCGACGAATGAGAATGAGTTGTGCTGTTACTTTCGATTTTTCTTCAAAGTTATTATATAATGCTGCACTAAACTTTTAAACTTTAGAGATAACGAAGGAAAGGGATAACAAATAACTGTTTCAATTAACATCGGAATATCATTTCAATAATACATTTTTTTTAATAAATGTTTGATAAATTATCATCGAGCAATGGTTGAATATTGATAATTAATGAAGGGAATTAAACCTATAGAGAAAATGGAGCTAATATTGTCAGAATCAATATTTCTTCTATCCAAATTTTTGTACCATGCATTTTTTTCACAAGTATCCGTTAAGAAATTAAATTGAATTTAGGCTGGAAAAGTCTTTTAAAAGTTAATGGTACATCATTTCCAAAGCAAATTTCGTTTCTAGTGTTACTCGCTGTAAATTTTCCTGAATTTTAGATGTTATCTTGATTCACTTTCCCATCCGTCGATGGAGTGAGCGATGGGAATAGTTAAAGAAAGATCCGGCTGATAAGATCCGTTTAAAAAGCACCGTATGACTTTCATACCGTGGTTGATGATGCACCAGGCCTACCTCAATACTTCGTATATCGAAGGAAAACGCAAATCGGCGTTTCCGGCGATGCAAATCAAAATTTAGGAAAACTGGATCAAACGTTATACTAAGACGCGAATGATTAAAAACCCGAGTCAAACTAAACGTTCCGGGCGGAACTGGAATTCACTGGAGCACAGCCAGGAAAGTATATTTTGATGAAAAACCAACTCGACTTTTCCACCGAGGGCCATAATTATCTCTGGAAAGCGTTACAAGATCGCATTATCGTGGTTTTGGCCACACACACATCCAGTCCTCGAAATTGACTCCGCTACGCGTCGAGAGAGGGAGAGAGAAAGAGAAGGGAGGGAGGGGGTGGGGGGGCAGTTGGGTGCCAATCAGGTTGCGAGAAAGAGAGAGAAAGGTAAAAGAGATGGAGGAAGGGGAGGAAAAGCAGAGGCGGCCGGAAAAAGACGGTGAGAAGCGTTAGAAAAACAGGATAAAAGGAGTTATGAAAGAGGGGAGAATGAGAGAGAGGGGTGCGGAGTAGAGAGAGAGATGACAGAAAGAGGACGGTATAAAGAGGGAGAGAGGAAAAAAGGCCAGCCTAGGAATTCCCGGTCCTTCCTCTCCCCTTTCGACATCTCTCTCTCTCTCTCCGACCGGCTGTTGATCGCTCGCTCGGCCGCTGAGGCCGCTCCGTCCGCCTCTTTCCCGTCCCATCCGGGATTCCTCTCTCGATCGCTGCCCGCGGGATCCGGAGAAGCTCGAACGGGGAGAAACGGCTTTCACCGCACTTTCTCTACCGATAGCAAATGACATCATCGCCGCCGCCGCCGTGTATGCAGGGTCCACGCCCGATCGGAGAACGGCCCCCACAGGCGCGAACACACGCACGCGAAAACGAACGCACACGCTCTCCCGACGGGTTGGTTCTCTCTCCCTGGCAGCGGTAGGGAGGAGCGCGCAACACGCGATCTCAGATGAGAGATCGCGTTTTCCGTAAAGCGAGAAGTCTTACTCCGCCGTAATCACGCAACTCGGCTTCTTTGAAGAAAAAAACCTGAGATCGTTACGGGAATGGCACGCAACGAGGAAAGGGCGCGGTCTGTCATTACGTCGCGAGAAACAAATTGTGAGAGGGCGAGCACAAACGAGCCGAGAGTTTTCGAATAACGATGAGTTTGTTATTGCGGCAAATTTAGGCCTAATATAAGGAAATGGAGAGGAAATTGATTTTCGGAACCATATTTAACCTCCGGTCTTATTATTCTGAACTCTTCTCAACTATAAGAAAACCTCATACAGCAGCAAGATTCGTACCAAGATATTTTATTTAAAATTATCTGGATACAGGACATAGCGTCATAATTATGTTACCCTGCATTTTATCCACTTGTTAGAAATGAATTTCTTACGTGCATCGTTTAATCGATTAAAAAAACCGACTGGGAAATACATAATAATAATAAAACATCTGATCAGATCACTTTAAGGTTACGTTAAAATATCGAATTTTTCAGAAAAAACTTTCAACGTACCTACGTGAAAATTATTCTCTCAATTTCTTTTCCCATGTTATTTTCTTTCAATCCTGACTCCATGGTCATGCCTTTTGCATGAAATTTAAAATTCATTTTCAAATTTATATTATAAAAACACAATTAAAATTTTATAAACATCTCAAAAAGACTATTAAATTAAGATTAGAAAGGAAACAAATGCAATGTTTATTCAGTGCAAACGAGTAATTCCTTATTTTATTACGAATATTCTCTAATGAAACCTTATTTGTTAAAATAATATCTATTTATATGTTGTTTTTTCGTTCAGGATAACAATAGTGTTGCTTTTTTCGTAACTAAGTACATAAGTATTCTGTGCCGTAGAATGTCATTTCTTCAGTTATACAGTGTAAATTAAGTCCTAGAGTATTCGGTAGTAAACAACATACATTAAGTTCGATAGCAGCGAAATAGAATAACATAATAAATTAATAAAGTGTGATTCTATTCTTCTTCGAATCAACAGAATTAGATATTCATGATAAATGCCGGCCGGGTTAGACTGGTGCCTGTCTTCTAACCCAAAGGTCGCAGGTTCAAATCCCGCCTCGGGCATGGATGTTGTGATGTATATTGATTTTCTCTAAGAGAATTTGACGGTGCAAAATAACCTTAGCTGTTGACGCACCTAAAAACATAATTACTACTACTACTCATGATAAATTTGAAAATATAGGACGAAAGCTGCGAAGTTGGGTCTGTTCTGCTATAAATGATAGTTGTGCTTTAACTGATAAAATATTCATTCGTGATGTTTCTGAAAATGTATATGAAAACAAACATTTTTCCATGTTAATCTTTATGAAAAAATTGCCATCCACAATTTAAATAACCCATTTTATATTTTAGGAGTTATGAGGAAATAAAAGAAGAAAATGTCGTATCTAGTCCACGTTGTTCAATCATTACGCCAATGAAATGATTTTCCATGCATATTATACATAAATGTAACTAATGTTGAACGCAGACACTCGCACCGATGATCTTTTATTTTTAGTCCAATAATTCCCATAAATAGCATGTCATCGACTTCCTTAACGGCAACGCGGATGGAGAGCATATGAATAGATTAACGTGTGGTGTTTTTTAAAAATGAAATACGTCTGTTCGTGAGAGGTTAAGCTGTTTTGTTGGTCTATTTTGCAAAAATAGAGCAATAAGATATTATCATATCATTACAAATTATGGCTCGCTGTGTACGGACAAACTCAAAGAGAGAAACATTTTGTCATGATAGCTTACTTAAAAATCTAAACGGCTCAATTTCGGAATAAACAAATGAAAAAAGTTTTCTCTAACGAACAGCAGTAGTTTTTACGTTGTGCATATATTAAATACAAGCAGAAATACCCGGCGTTGCCCGGGGAAATTCGGTTCAAATCCAATCGGAATTCTAGATTATACATGGTATTTAAGAATCCAATCGGCTGCCGATTTCAATAAAACGAGCAGAGAGAAACAAAAACCACATATATATGTTAACTTAACCATTTAAATCGCTTTTGGAATCACTCTTCTCTCGACAAACAGCGACCGTTTTTGCTCAGATAAAATTCCCAACCAATAGTGAATCACCTATTGAAGCTGTCAACAATTCAGCATATTTTGCAACATGGTAACAACAAATACGTGATAAATATTGTATTTAAATATACCAAAGTTAACAAAAAGTAAAATTGTATTTTCGTAAAAAAATGGAGAGCATGGATTAGTTTCTTGTGTGAGTTAATGAGTGCATGAGCGTTTGACAACAGGTCCCTGGCGAGGATTAATACCCCGTAAATCTGTAAGTGTGCCTACTTTTTTGTACTTTTTATTCCTCTCTTGCACACTTTTTAACCTTTACTGTTTTTTCGGTCTCTAAATATTCGCCTTGTACGGTTAAGGAGTTTTTCTTACTTTTGAAACATCCATCACACCGTAATCTCCAAACACCTTTTTTTAGTTAGCATGGATAGAATAAATATAGAAATAATTCCCTGTGTTATAGCGACTTAACGATACGTATAATAATAGTAACATTATACAAATGTCACAAATATCATTGCTTTTACCGTTGAATTGTTATCCCAATGTTATAAAATTAAGAAATTTAGCCAATTATTTATTTATTTGCGTTTATGTCATCCTATTCCTTCATTGGGTAACAAATTTAATGCGAGATCTAAATCTTAGTTAATTGTGCTATATTGTGGTACATACGTGTGAATTTTCGAGCTTTATGATCTGCCTGGAGCAAAGTTTGAATCGTTTTCTTTAGTTTTTCGCGAGCTGCAAAATATCCTGTCGACTCAATTAAAGCGCTTGCATAAAGCAAGAATATCGCGACCTGGTGCCAAGTTCTATGATGCCACTTACACAAATAAACGCAGGCACGCAAACACGCTATAATTCAGCGGTTTTTCTGACGATAATTACGTTCACACGCAAGACGCTATTATCGCTTCCCACACTAAATGTGCGCGTATGTCGAAACTAAAAGACTACTACTTCCTTAAAGATTTGGCGTATGAGTGCATCGGTTCCGTCCGTTCGCGAATTCACACAGAACATACTTTCTAAAATTTCTTATGGCTCCAATGTTATAATTTAACCTAAACAAGGGACCTTGACTTCCACTCAAGTGATTCTCATGCAAGCATTAAGCATGAGCAAGTATTTATTTCACGCCCTAGACGTTCTTGAGTGCATGCGAGTGAGATTTAGCGATTAACATGACGCGCATTTTGTAGGAGGACAAGATTATCCTGCTCTAAACTTGATCTTGCATAATAATGTCTAAAGGTAAACTTGTGATTTCCCCTTCCTAAGGAAGAAGCGAAAATTTACGCCTCCTCTAGGGATGCAAGTTTTTGACAGAAGCTTATATTGGCCAAGTCCAGAGACACCGGTTTTTCACAAATAAAACTATAACATACCATAGATACCTAATATTAGTCTTTTAAATACATTATTTTACAATTAAGGTGTGGCTTTCACAATTTGGCAAGTTCGATACAATCCCGAAGAAGAGACGACAAAAACTCATATGCTAATTTGCTCTCAAAATTATTTTACATCAAAATAAGAACATTAAATAAAAATTACAGCTTCGCATATAAAGTTACTTTATAAGTTTGGAGTTTACCTGAATAATTTAAATCAATTATTACCCATGCAATAAAGAAATTTGTGCGATAAATGAGATTATTATAAAACCACTTTTAAACTGACGTCAAAATTAAGTACTATTATTAGTATTAAATTACTGTTTCTAGAGCGTAGAAAATCCGGTTTTATTTGATTTTAAATTTTCAAGCATAAATTTTAAAATGGAAACCAAGCTTGAAATATAGTGATAGGTATATTTAAAACACAAAACATTCTCCAACTACCTAGATGCATACTTTTCGAGGACAACAAAATAAACTTGCATCGGCCGGGAATCGAACCCGGGCCGCCCGCGTGGCAGGCGAGCATTCTACCACTGAACCACCGATGCTACATACACCATCGCATTATCAGAACATTTGTGACAGCAGCATATTTTGTCATTGCAGGATAAAAGCATGCAACCAACGTGAAAATAAATAAAAATTTAAAACTTTCTCCTAAAAAAGTATCGCACATTAACCATTATGGTCGTTAAGTTCTTTATGGTCAAACTACCAGATACATTTTACCTTTAGCCCAGTGATGGCGTTGACCCATATTTATGAATGAATGATAACTTATAAGGTCGATCGCTAAACTTTTTCGGAATTTCGATTTTAAAAATTCATGAATTGAATTTTATCTCATCATTCAGATTTTAAATCGATTTATCGGAATTATGATCATAATCATTATTCGTATTTCTGATCAATATCAATTTCAACCTTTACAGATATAGTAAAGTGAAACTTTACAAATAATGATTAGTTTTATTTTTCAAAATATGAGTTCTGCATTCTGAAACGCTAAAACTGCACTCTGAGAGGAAAATTTATTTATCGTCTCCTATGCTTAATTAACGTAATTAACGTAAGTCCTCCACCAATAGCCAGGTTATAGGTGATAGAACGTTAGCCATGTCAAAAGAAGCATCCTATCTTCAAGATGTCTAAGTACGAAATAATGGCAAGAATACTTTGGTATATAAATTGCTATAGCATTGGTGATTCAGTGGTAGAATACTCGCTTGCCATGCGGGTTCGATTCCCAGCCGATGCAAGTTAATGCCATGGAGAAATAGTTGTACAGTGCATTTTCACATTATCCCATGTGTTAATATGAACACAATGTCCTTATCAACAAGATTAAAGTTCATTATAATTTGAATTTTTGTCGTGGAAAAAGTCGCATGCGATTTCGTTTTTTTCTGTAAGTTCATCTATATTAGATTAATGAAACTAATGTGTTAAATGCGCTAATACGTCTTCCTATATAATATGCCATGCGATTGTGATGCAAGTTGGTGTTTTTTCCCTATGTAGGTTAGACCCACTAATTAAAATAAACGTATTATTGATGGTTCAGTGGTAGAATGCTCGCCTGCCAGGCGGTCGATGCAAGTTAATTTTCATGCCCCCGGAAATTTTCTTTTGCAAAATTTCATAGTGTGTTAAACCACAATGCAACAAGATCTAAGTTCAGCGTGACTTAGGATTTATATAAGTCGTGATTAGTTCCTTTCGAACAAAAAACGCTTGGTGTTGCGTCCTGCCTATGCTCGATGAAAGAGGAATTAATGAAACTATGGCGTAAAACGTGCTAATATGAAAAAACACACTTATATAATACGCTATGAGATTCATTCCTTATTTGCTATTTTATTTTTTAATTTGAATCAGAAATCAACATAGTTTCCTGCATGGAATAATTTGCCAGAACTACTTTTTGCTTTATGTAGTTAGGCATGTTTATACGACATGGTAGCTAATAAGGCATTCTGTACCTATATTCATATTTGATCATAAGCTCTAGTATTGGAAATAAAATACTTTGATAAAGTAATTCAGAGCAGAATTGTTAAATGGCATGTTAAACCTATTCGCAGTTACAGCACATCATTTTCTAACCTTTGGTATTCTCAAACTTAATCACTCGTACTTTTTTTCTGAAAATACAGTAATATTCGTATTTTATCATGGGAGTAAAAATAGACTGATTCCTAAAAAAGATCGAGTGCTCCAACATAGTCCGCCGAAGGACATTTATTAATAAAAATGACTAAAACCACACCTGTCGATTAGGCCTCGGGCTACATTCCTGCTGGTGGCAAGGACGCCTGCTGCAACACATGTCGGTAACATTTGAAATCATCTGGTTTCACCCTTACAGGACGAAATAAACATCGGTATGTCGTTTTAAGATAATGAAGCTCAGCTTGAAAAGGTTCTCCTTGCAAGTGTTCCCATGCTTGAGGCCCACTTATGCGTTCAATCGGTTCGTCCTTCACCGGTATACGTCCTTCAAGCCTTCTAGAAGAGGAACCATTTACAGAGAATTGGATGCAGTAAAGAACTGAAAGATAATTCATACTATATCGTAAGATACTGATCGAATTCCACCAAATACATTAGATGTTTAAAATTTGTTACTTGCGATATTTTCAATCACGTTCGTGGAGTACACGTTTCCATGACATGGCATAACTCAAATTACCGTTTTTCTGGGAATATTTTCAATGATTAATTATTTTAACTCTTAGCTAGCAAAATATCGAAATAATCTAAAATGGAAGCGGATTAAATTTACTTAAGATACTGAATCTTACTCAGGCGGAGGAGGAATGAGGATTGAGATTGTAGTAGGAGGAGGATTGTATGCTCATTGCACTCGCAATTGCGTTTCCATTCGTTAAAGGACACACTCGTAGTTTTACTCTATTTATTTCAAGAGATACGACACAGAATATGGCTTTTGGAAACATAAAATGATGGTATGAATGCCCTAAAATCGAAATCCGATTGGCCGACAGAACAACATATTCGGAATCCCGGATATATTTATGCTTAAAGGATGTCGAAGTTTCTAGCGCTTATCAAATTTTCGGAACCACTTTACAGCGTCCTAATTTCTTTTTATATTTTGGGGAATTGTTATGGGGCATCTATAGCGTGTGTCATTAATGTTATTGCAACGCATATTATTGCAACTAACAAGCATTATTTTCCATCAAATGTCAGTAGTATTATAAGATAACAGTGTAAATTCTCATTCTCACCATTATTCAACATTAATATGCCGTGGACAATGTCACTCATTTCATTAGCATAATATTTTGACTTTACGCTTAAACTTCCCGCGTTTCCACATTTACATTGCAGCAGAAAAATGCATTGCTGCAATCACAAAGGAAATTGTGAATTAACAAATGCAAATGAATGAAGGACACTACAGTGGTGGAAAGTAGAATTGTATGAATTTTAAAAAATTTCAACTTTTTAAATTCGCATTCAATAAAATACCGTTTGCAGGATTGAAATATTACAGTATATTATAGTATAGTATAGCAGCATTTTTAGGTCAGGAAAAGGAAATTTTTACCGAAGTGAATGATAAAAACATCCAACCGACGCGCAAAACCGCCACTTTACGCACACACAAAAGAAATACGAGAGACATTCGAGATATTTGCACGATACCTGCTTTCTCAGAAGAGCGGAGGAAATCTTTTCAAAAGAAAAAGACTTACAGAGAGAACTCTTTACGCCTTAAAAAGAAAAAAACCGTTGCGCAACCAGATTGGAAATATGGACGCCTTCTCACCCCCGCCCGACACATAAGTCTCCCATCCCAACCAAGGAAGCGAGATTGGAGGAATTCCAGCCTTCCTAAAAGCACCTCGGGGTCAGAAGTCGACGCGGTCAGCAGGAAAAAGAGGTGGACGAAGCGATGTAGAAGGCGAAGGAAGGGAGAGAACGTGGCGGGGGAGGGAGGGAGAGAAGGATTAAAGAGGGGAAGTGAGGGACTAGGTAGAAGAATTGGGGCGGAGGGGGGAGGGAGTTGGGAGGAGTAGCGGGATTGAGAAGAGGAGAGTGGCGGAAGAGTGAGAGGTGGTTTGGGAGAGGAAGCGAATGTTGAGGAGGTGGAGGGATTAAGGAGAAGGAGTGGGGGGGGGGGGAGGAAGAGGGTGTGAGGGATTAGGGAAGGCCGAAGAAATACTGCGTTAAGAAATAAAAGACGCACGAATGGCTATATTCGTATGGGATTCTCGAGTCCCAACTCGAGGTAGGATCATAAAAGAAAATGAGGATTGGAATGGTAGGGAACGAGCGACAAACGTGGGATAAAAAAGAGACTGGAGGAAGAGAGAGGAGAGAAGTCGGAGGAGAAACGCGAAAAAGCGCAGCAGGGTGGGTTTGGGTCAGAGAGTAAGCGGTTATAGCCGCCGGAAGAGTTCTCCGGTTAATAACGCCCACCTGCCCGAAGGTGAGGTGGAGAGAGAGGGTTGGAGGGGGGGAGGTCTGTATACCGCGGGAGAAAGGAAGGCCGGAGTGGAGGGAGGGAGGGGCGAAGGAAGGGATTGAGGGAGGGAGCGGTGAAGGGAGGGAGATTGAGTGAGGAGAGAACCATGTGTGAGGGGTGTGGTCAGCGAAGAATCTCTTCACCACTTCAAAAACCGTTACATCTCTCTTTCGCCGTGTGGCGTCTGAGGTCCCCAATAAGCTTCGGAGTTGAACTTTGGCGCTTTCAAAACCAGCTCCAGGAGATCAGAGTGTTACCAAGTTATGCGGGGAACGTGTGCATCAAACCGCACCGTGTCCGAAAATTACTTCCCTCGAAGTAAAAATGGCGAGGCTTTTAAGGGAGAAAGTGTTCTCGAGCCACGACTCGCATATTTAAGGACGGGTAGAACACTACGCGAATTCCATCGAGAACGAGAATTTTTTTTCCAACCCGAAACGGTTCATCCCTCTCATCCTTTCGACTATTTAAAAGTAAATTTCAACCTCAAAATCGAAGCGAAATAACTTTTCAAAGAATCGAAATTTTAGGAAAAATGCGGTTTATCTGAATCATTCGCGATTTCTCCAGCTGTTTTCCTCTCCATCAATAAATTTCAGAACAATATCCAGCATCGAAGCATTATCTCAAGTAACACCTACATCTTCCAACAGAAATCGTCTTTATATTATATATGTCATGTTTTTCTTTTAAAGAATGGGTTAACGGTATTTTTGAAAATACGAAGCGGCCGAATGAGAAGTCTTTCCCCTTTGGGACACCTGGTTCGAATCGGAGCGATAGCACATTTATCCCACGATAATAGCCTGAAACGTACTTGCACCCGTTTTGGGAGGTCTAACAGCCTTCGCTCGCTCGTTATGTCCCGTTAATAATACAGCAATGACGGAATCGTGTTTCGCTCGCCGCTTTGGTAGCCATAAGAGAGCAGCCATACATTTTCCATGATTCGCTCGTGTTTTGGTTCCTGGATAGGGATCCGAATTCTAAACTGATTCAAAATTAGGTTCAAGGCAGCCGACTGAAATCGTTGAAACTTTAAATTTTGATGGGAGATATATCAAGTGAAATTGCTCGATATTCTTTTACATATCTAAAACAAAATGAAAACCATAAAATCAGAATAGTTTGATCTAGCAGTAGTAGTAGTTGTTGATATACCGGGGATCTCGAATATATGGTTGGAGTTCGCATGTCAGTCAGAATAATGTGCCCCACTCATTAATTTGATTCCACTGTCAAGTAGATGCAAAACAAAACATGTACGAGAACATAGTCAGTTGACGATGTAATATAAAAGATTAAATACTTAAGGAAAAGTATGATAATGTTTTTATCTACATTTATACCATTATTAGGTTAAACAGAATATGTAGGCTTAATACTGCGGCATTCGGCATACTATATATTTCAAAATTATTTATTTGGCCTCCATTATGAGTTTGATGCTAGTATTATGTGCAGAGCCGAGACAATAAGTTTTTTGCGCCCTACGCAAAATTTGAAGATTACGGCTCTCTCCTAATGAAGGTATACAGTACACAGTTTTATCACTCGAAACTAGCTTATTTACAATGTAGGGGAAGTAAAGTATACTAAATATATTTTATAATATAAAGCATATTTATATATAGCCTCTTTCCCGGCTCTTGTTGTGCCAAGCAATTTATTTAATCTTCGCGTAAATTATACCACATTTTGTTTGTGCATATTTCATTACCTATCACATATTTCAACTTGATATTTTCATTTGGCGAACTCCTAATATTTTATTAACGAAACAACTACCACAAAAAGACCAACAACGGAAGTTACAACACTCAAATTATGTTCTTTTTCTGACAATCTGCCAGAATACAGCCTAAAAGAGAGCTTTGGGGAAAAAATAAGGAATAACTAAAAAAATATGAAAGCAAGTAGCAGACGACTCAAAGGTCGCGCTAGAAATACAAACAAGGTGCTTTAAGGAAGTCATTACGGAAAAGAGAATTTCTAAGCGCCCGATAAACATGGCCTTAGGACAGCAAATGATTAAATTGAGGGGATACGGAGATACCGAGATACAGAAAATCACGAAAGGTTTTCCCTTGCAGCAATTCACCCTTTATTATCCACATTCGGGTAAAATATACAGCGGGTTTTCAGCTAGCATCTTATATATAACGAACTTTCTAAAAATGGCAAAATATTCTCTTCTATGAAACTTTAAATGTTATTTAATTAATATCGTTCATTACCATCATTTTCAAAACTAAAAATAATGCAATAAAAAGATATTCCTCGGGATTAACCACTATGAAGTTTTAAGTCTTACAAGAAAGAATAATTACTTAAATCCGTTTTAATATTAAAACAAAGAAAAACTATAGTAGATAGAATTTTTCATTTATTACGTAAAATCCAATAAACAACACATCGACTGAAGGTTGGGATTAAAACGTGGCCAAAGGCGTTTTTAACGTCCGTGGGGGATTCCCGTACACTTGAAACGTGGAATAGACATTTAGTCTCCCGACGGGTTGTAAGGCAACGTACGTTTTCATCCCCTGTGCTCGCGTAAGTCTTGGCCACTTAAAAAAACTGCCAACTTAGCGGGAAGGAGAACGGATTGTTAATAGATCCGCTTTCGTCCCCGGGGCTCAAACTCTGGTCAGACAGGTGAGAGTGCCCTCCTTCTCCGGAGACGGAGAGGGAGATTCGTTAGAACTGGTCCAATCCGTTTGCCCTGATTATGTAGCCGTGACGACCCGGCGGTAGCATTGTTTATTCGAGAAAAATCGGATGAAAAATTCGGCAAATAAGTGCAACGTCACCGTCACACCGCAAACGCAGGTAAAAGTTGAATTTTTCGCGGGTGGGTGGATTTGTAGTGGCGAAGGGGAAATGAGTTTTGCATTTATCCTCGACTCATCCATTAATCTGACATATATTCGAAAGAAAAGTACCTATCCTCTTTTCATCCAAAATAGAAAGGTGAGCACTACTAGGAAGTAATGACATTCTTCGGCGAAACTTGATTTGCATGAAAGAGCACCGTAAAAAATATTATTTGGCACAAAAATATCGCACCCGGTTTGCGTCAGACTTCCTTTAACCGTTAATTAATCGACGATTGGTATTAAAGGATTTTTAATACAACTTAGAAAAATAAGCGTAAATCCCATGTAGCAGTTTAAATACCTTTGAGACGCAGCTGACATGACAAAACGGGTGTGTAGCATTTATGCGGGTCGAACGGGAAATACGTAATCCAATTATTCATTAGTGAATTGTTCTCGGGTTTCACACCGGGTGATGTCTTGAATTTTATTCAAGAAATCACCCGGTGTGAAACCCGAGAACAATTCACTAATAATATTCGCCGGGAAAGTTTTAAATCCTTTTCCAATTATTCATTATAATTGTTTAAGTTAAGAGTTTCTCTTTACTATTACATTTCATTTCACGAATTGTAAACTTAGGGGAAAATCGAAGGAGCAAGTTTTCTTCTTAGCGTTGACTTCAGAAAAATTTTAATCCAACCGCTGGTGATGACCCGTTCACATAATTGAAAATATCGGAGAAGAATAAATCAACGTAGTTTTAAATGTTACTTACATTAATCGCATAATTAATTGATTGTTTTCGTAATAACAGTGTAACGCGGAGTTTTGAAAGATTGTGTAGATTATACTACGATTCTTATAGTGCGAGAAGTCTAAAAATAAGGTAAAAGAGTATAATTCTTTGACCTCGTTAAATTTCTCTTTCCAACAGTTTAATTTATAGTTCCAATGTTCCGCTACCAAACTTGTCAAGGAAGTTTCGCAATAAGCAAGTCTTACGCGGATTTACAGCACGAAGTCGTACATCTTATCGTTTTCCGCCTGCCCCCTCTACTATCTCGGAAACAATTGGACCGAACACATTTTGTAATGACGCCGACATCCGTGCAACAGTGATTATAACGACGCCCTGACACCGCTCTTGCATTTCGGAATATGATCTGAAGGCTTCTAACTGGCTAATAAATGTACATTTTTTCCCAGAGCTACTCCTTATTCCAAATTTATATCTGATAACGCGAAATAGAAATATTTTCAGCCTCAAAAACAGACTAACGGTTTCCTTTAGAAACTGGATGAAATACAGGAGTTCGCTCTGTTATTTGGAAGAAGCGGGATTCCGGATCTGCCTATTGTTATGAAACCGCAGTCCCTGGCAGTAGGTTAAGAGGGAACGCCTTTGAAAGCACTCTCACACTAAGAGTACTTTCTCACCCAAAAATCATGACAGGTTTAAAATGCTACTTTCGTTTCATTAAGCGCATTATGAAATGATTCCTTTCAAAGTTTATCCTCTCCCCCCCTCCCCAAGAGCTGAAATCAACTAAGCAGAGGCGAAAAATCGAAGAGAATTTTTATACTTTTTAACATGTATCTCATTTTTTCATTATCTCCTGTTTGAATGATTTTACGAAGTACTGAGAAAATGATACCTATGTGTAGGTTGAAATTTAGCAGTTAAAGGGGATAACGACGGTTTAATTATATTTCCTTTCATGGAGATTATTATTTATAAAATGAACCGTTCATTTCATTTCATTTTCAGGGTTACAATTCGATACCCTATTTGTTTTCAAACCGTATGATTTGGAAAATTATGGAACATTAATAATATTGTATAATATCGGACAGGCTTTTTCAAATTAAAAGCACTTGAAACCTTAGAAAAGGCAACGCGAGGACAAGAACTAATTTTACAGTCTGAAAGTAAAAAACCTGCATATGGATAAATTTGTTTAAAATGTACTAGAAGTTATTATTTGAATAAAAGAGCAAATATCACGCAAAAACCATTACTAAGTGGTTATTCTTTACACGATTTAGAATTGGAAGTGTAACTAATATGTGGATTGGAAACAAAACAACATGGTACATTTACTGCTTAAATTTATTGACAATTCCTTAAGAATCTAAATTTAAGAAATATCAAACAATATTTCTCTTGATATCAAGCGCCAATGAGGTATGAAATCTTAGAAAATGAGATTTCTAGACTAATATATGCTTTAAAAGTCACAGGAACCAAAGAATCGACCTCTTCCACATAACGCTTTCGAAGAAACTGGAATAGTCATAATAAATTATTCGAGAAAAGAAATTATATCCAATTAGATTCATTCGCAATCCGCTTCAAATATTATTACATTTTAAAAACTCTCTTAATATAAAATAGAAATAGGATTTCCAAAAAAAGGCTTTTTTAGACGCGGTTGCGCAAATATGACGCAGCAAAAATCTTTAATTCCACAGTAGAGTTTTCCGCTTTTCATTAGCTACAAATCATCACGACGAGCGAATCCAGTTGAATGAGTGATTTCAACGAATTTTTCATGACTTGCAAGTACATGTATATATGTATGGACGCACACATTAACTGTGAGCCTAGGTTAGTTTTCTTTCTTTGATTAAGTTATTCAGTATTATTAACTAGTTTGAAATGACCAGCATAAATTGAAAAAGAACATGCATGAAAAGCTGAATAAACTGCGACTCAAATTCTGTGAGAGTCATCATCAAATTTAATTCGAAGACACCGCCATTATTAACATTTGCGAAAGATGAAAAAACCCCTTACGACACTTTTCGTGTCCGAATTTTCGAAAGTCGAACTAGGGGGAAAAACATTTTTAATCATTAAGTGATTCACGCAACCCGTCTTATATGCGCCACCGAATCGCTCAAGGACTCCTTCGGCGGATAACAAAAGACGACGGCCATTCCAATGCGGACGGATAAAAAGAAACGAACAATCGGGGAGTCCGAAACGACGAAAAAGTACAACGCGGAAAAGCGTGTTGGAAGAGAAATAGAGAGAGAGAGAGGGAGAAAGGGTGAGAGCGGAAGGGGAGAGAGCGAGGGGAGGGTGGCGAGGATGCTGGAGTATCAGAGGCGTGGTCGCTTCTCCTTCCCCACCCCCTTTCCCTCCCCTCAAACCCCCACCCCACCCACCCAAAGGCCGAAGAGAAAGCTGGGGGAAAGGAGGGGCACACTCTATCGTCGGCCGACGGTCGCTGTTCCTCATTGTCTGTGTGCTCCACTAACAGACTGCATCCCCCAAGGGCCCTCTTCGGAGAGCGGGCCGGCCTGCCTCCCCCTCCCTCCCTCCCACCAAACCTCACTCCGCCTCGCCCACCCTCAGCCTCCGACGCCCTCCGCCTCACCTAGTGCAGTATTTCTCCCATGCAGGGAGGCTATAACTCCTTTCGATAACTCCCCTCTCTTTCTCCCCTCTTCCCTACATTCTCCATTCCCTCATTCCTGCACCCATTTCTCTCTCTCGTCCCAATCTTCTCCCTTTATCATCAAATAACCTTTTTCATTATGTGTGTGTGTGTGTATATATAACCATTTTCCCGATCGATATAGTTTTTACAAAAATGGCGTAGAGATTTAGTTGTTAGTTAATCAAATACTTACTTCAGGACTGAATTGATCACTTAATTTGGAGGCGACGATATACCGATTTATATTTGGCACGTATTTTTTCACTACACTTTTTAAATTTAAATAACATAACTTTTGAGTATTCTAACCAATTCATCAGGGAAAACACGATTTTTATTCTCCCCTTTGTATTTAATGCGAATGAGTGAAATACCGTCTCATAGCAACCTCATGGCCTCAGTTTCTGAGCAATTATTTTTCAGATCTTCCGTTTCTATTCATAAATCATCCCCATGAGTATAAATCTGTTTTCTACGTTTAATTAGTGCTTTTACCAACTAAATCCATCCTTTCAAATCCCTCTCACGAGTCTCCCGTTCTAAAATTCCATTCCACTCTTTCTACTTGTCATACGCCCCTCCTTCCGCATACCACAGCTCAAAATCTCTCTTTCTTCCTTCCTCCCTCTCTCTCTCTCTCTCTCTCCACGCTTCTACTCCCCATTTTCTCCTCTTTCTCTTCCTCTCTTCCTCAGTTTCCGCACCGACCGCTCCCGCATGCGACAGTCAACACAATCCGAGAGAGTTCGGTCCAAAATAAAAGTGAAAGATTGCGGTCGGAGACGGACGAGGAGGGTTTTTTTTCGGGGGCGAGCGGTTGCTGAGCCATAAAAACTCGATCATTTCTTTCTTTATTTCTTTCCGGGATAAAAAAAGGGTTTACGCCGAAGGGATTTTTAAACGGAGGGCACATACGTACACACAAAAAGGGGTCGGTTGCTAGGGAACGGATGTTTTTTTATCGGAAGCGTCCTCTCTCTCGCGTCGATTGGATGTTTTAGAGTCGAAGGGATCGTCGCATTAAAAACGCGACGCACACGAATACCACTACTACTCGGACGGACGAGAATTTACGAAATTGTTTCGCGTCCAACCACGCGGTCGCAATGGATCGCCATCGAAATGACTCCGTCTGTCCTCGATCGGGTTTTTTTAAAAAGCGAAATGAACAGAGAAAGAGAGAGAGAGAAGTTATTGCTTCCGGAGAGTGGCCGAAAGGGAGTCTCCTCCTCCCCCGATGTGCGTTTAAATTCCGAATCGTTTGAATTAATTTGTTGTCCCTCTCACGGTGGAGACTTAAATATGACGAAATGATGACTTTTCCGAATGCGAGAAACTCAAATGGCGAAGTATGGTATTTTTTAGGGTCTCCTTGACAAAACGCGAATTTTAAATAGTTAAAAGCGAGATATATTTAAAGAAGGAGCTTGCAAACAAGGTAAACTATATTTATAGATTATACTCTCCATACTTGCGACAAAACACGTTAGAATTTTAATCTCTGGAAGTACATATTATAATCCATAGATGGTGCGGTAATGATAGAATTCTAGGTATGCAAGTGATAGTAAACTTTTCCGTTAAAACAGATAAAAATGGAATATATTCCCATAAATAAATACATTTAGCCGCGTTCTGGAATAACATGAAATAAAATCACTGGTTTTCTTAGGTTTACAAGATTACTTTCTATCGACGGGTGTAAGATGAGACAGAAACGGGACTTTCCTTTTGTAGTTTAGTGGGTAGTTAGTAAAAGGTAGGTATTCAAACTGAAATAATACATCACATTTACTATCCAATATGCCAACTAGTTACTATTAAAACCAAATTTAGTATATAGGAACAGATGAAAGGCAAATCTTCCATCGAAACCACCGTTTCATCCAATCTTAATGGCATAGGAACGTATGCTACACATTAGTCATGGATTCACGCTCTGCAGATGATATTAGCGTTCACATATTTCGTTCTCATTTTCGAAAAACAGAACTTAAATGGCCAAGTGCTGTAAATAAGGTTTATTAATTAGGGGCAATAAGTGTAATCTCGGCAGATGGCAATCCTTGTTGAGTGATATGACTCCAGTATGCCATTTGCATACGAGTGAAAACTGGCGATTGAGTGATATGACCCAGATATGCTAATTTTTTAATCATCTCATTTAATGTCTCACGTGTACAGCGCTAAAAGGGACGCGTCGAAGCGATAAATTATTTTCTGGTGCATATCTATGCATTAGAAAATATTCAAGGAGATTTTCTCAAATGTACTAGGAATGTAAAAAAACAAGTTTATTTTTGTTACTCTTAAGTAGTTTTGAAAATAAATTATTTTCTCAGATAAATACTATCGGTGAATAGCATTGATGACGACCATTTATTAGCCTTAATATTTAAACAATTATTTATGGAACTCGACAGATTGTTTTACTAGATAAAGAAAGAGGTTTGTTTACCATCAGTAAAAATTAAGTCTTAATAAGTGCGTGTCATTTTGATACCGTAAATAACAAATGCTATCGAAATACGTCCGGCGGCGAAGTACATTACAGATGACAGATGCGTTCAGGCGGGCAGATAAACTGGCAAACCAAATACATAAGTTCTTTTTTCTCTTTTAAGAAACGCGCCTAAAAATTGAGAGAAAGGAAGCGAAAGCCATTCGCTCAAAAAGGACGTGAAACTCGCTGGAAGGGTGACAAAGATGGATAGTATTGATGGATCTAAATTCGAGTTCCCGACTTATATGGCCGAATAAAAAACGTAGGCTAAAACGTCTCGACGTTTTGCGTCACGGCGACATATATTTTTTTTCCCTCGAGTTCAACATCGGAGTTTTTGCCCATTTTCCCTCGAGCCAGAACGGCCACTTGAACAAACCTTTCTAAAAAAAATCTCCTTCTAAATGCGGCTTTAAGATTACCTCAGAATGTTCGCATGCGACATCTGAATGCAGTTGTCAAAACAACACCTTTAAACCTTCCGTCTTTCCTGGATCCGACGCGAACGTTCGCTGTCCGAGAGAGTGGTTTACGCTAGAATAACCGCTCATTACGGTCGGAAAATCGGCGGTCGGGAAGGTCCGCCCCCCCCCCCCCCCTTCTCCTCACCCACTCCACAGCTCTCTCCCTTCTCTGTCATAGGAAGCGAAAGCGAGGAAACACGGTTCGAAAAATCCTCTCACTGCACCGACCAATCAGAAGCCAGAAGAGCAAACGGGAAAAATTGATTTGAATAGGCGGGTATTTGGAGTATGAAGCGCCATCTTAAATTCGATCAAAAGAAGCTGAAGAAAAAACTTGAGAGAGAATGGAGATATACGATAGAGAGAGATATATATGTGAGAGTGAGAGAGATATATGAGAGAGAGAGAGAGAGAGAGAGAGGAAGGGAACGAATGGAATGGACGATAATAGCGGAGGAAAAAGAGCACGAAAAAGGAAGTGAGAGAGAGGTGGATGGAAGTAGGAGGAAAGCGAGAGGTGGAAGAATAGGCAGGAAGGAGAGTGGATGGAATAGGAGAGAGGGAAAGCGAGCCAATCCCCCTTTTACATGGACCACTCGAGAGGGGGCGGGTGGGAGGAGGGGGAGATGCGGCTTTGTGTCGAGAAATGGACCTTTGGACCTTAGCCCTGGTCAGTCACCTTGCGAAGGAGAAAAGTATGTGTGGAGTGGGAGAGAGGGAGAGGGAGAGAGAGAGAGAGAGGGAGAGAGAGGGATCGATTTGGGTGCAAGAACATTCGGCGGTGTTTTGACCTGCCGAGAGAAAAAGACTGCTGCGGGAACCATTATCACGTTACTAAAACCGTTTAATATGACTTCACCAGGTCGTGTTACAAGTTGTGTCTGTATTTTATTACTGCGTCAATAAAAATACTTTTCGTGTAAAAAAACTGCCAACGTTGTTACTTTCTAGTAGGTTTCTGTATCCGAGTTTAGCTATATAATGATGTTTTACGAGTAAGTTGAAATTAAAACTCCGGCATTGGCAGGGACGGCTTTAATTTTTATTGAAACATTTTTAAAGTGCGCAGTTTTTGAGGTATTCATTCGGAATTCCGATCACAAAATGGAGTATATGAAATATAACAAGATTACCAATTCCTATGGTAACGATATTCTAAAATAAAAACTTCAACATAAAACATGCATTCCTGTGAGTTACAAGTTTAATAGCACAGCGTTTAATTTCAATTTTACAGAATAATAAAGTACATTTCATGTCATCATATTGACGAACGTTTCATAGACAAAAAATAAAATTTCTTTATTGGTTTGTGTTTGAATCGGCCAAAGCCGCAAAATAAGTGAGAATAATTGAAATTAAATCATTCGTCGACCCAGATTTCACAATAAAATTTAATAGGATTTTCATGTTCGCTTTTACGCTCCGAATAGCTCAAGATAGATTATTATTTCATAATTACACAATAACATGTATAATGGTAAAAAAAATATATAATACGTGTGTATTGGTAAAGGAATTAATAGTTTAAAAATTTGGGAGATATGCATAACTGATTTCGTATCATGAAAATATTTTATAATTCTGCCAATTTGCATAAAATTAACCAAGGATATATCTGTTCATATTATACTTTATTTGAATCAGATGATAGCACTTCTTTCATTTAAATATTCACTCCATGACATGACAATGAAAAAACTCAGTGTTTTACTCTCAGGCTACCATGCATTACATTATCTTCCATCGTGTTTACTTAAACAGGCATATTTTTAGAAATGAAGTACTCGTGTGTGGTTGTTGTAATTCCCCCTAAACAGCGTGTATGTTGGTACTTTCCTTTAAAAAATTATTGTTATTAGGAAGCTTCTCCATTCATTTTACGTGTTTACCTATCTATTCAATATTTTAACCAGGTAGCACACTCGAATGATCAATTAACAAGTCAGCGATAATGATTATCTCTATACCAATGAATACATATAGAAATATAAACACTTAAATGGAATGACATTATTAATTACTTTATAAATATATAGCTGTCTGTATAAAATTGCACAAAATATAACTAAAAATGATAACTAAAGCTCATTATTCTGTTTCCTAGTGATTAAAATAAGTACCTATGCCGTTATGTCACTCTGCGGAAATACCGCCTCCTTACAAGTGATTAGCCTCATAAAATGTCGAGACAATGGCTTAAAGTTGTAAGAGTATCTCAACTGTTAATACGAGCCGTGTAGCATCCTATGCCAATTTTAGCTGCGAGACAAATATCTTTCGCAATAATTTCCATCGAAAATTAGTCGAAGTGGTAAAAGCGCGCCATGGGCATAACTTGTTTGGAGGTGACCTTTTTTCCTCCTCAAAGTAACCGAAAATCTCATCGC
Organism: Uropetala carovei; assembly: GCA_036926305.1. Taxonomy (NCBI): domain Eukaryota; kingdom Metazoa; phylum Arthropoda; class Insecta; order Odonata; family Petaluridae; genus Uropetala; species Uropetala carovei. Next base: position 875,971 of record JAXCHB010000010.1, read on the forward strand.
GCAGCATTATGGGAGTTAATGCTGAGACCTAAGAGGGGACATTTAGCGTCCAGTCTTACGGCACTTTGTCTTCCGAAGTGTCAGAACAACCTTAAAGTTCACTTACACGGAACCAGTCCCCATGGGACACACTGTCTTCGTCGAAAATTATGGAAGCTCTTTGGACCTTGTTCTTTGGAGATGCAATTGCAAGGGAGAGAGAGATGGGAGGGAGAGAAGGGAATGAGAAAAGGGGAGAGGGAAGTACCAGAGTATTAAAGAGCACTACAACACATTAAGTTGCCATCAATTGCATTGGGTAACGCACCAATTTTTCGAAGACGAGTAATACTTAGCAGAATCAACGGCAATTTGATGAAACTAGATAGGCTATCGCTGAAAGAAGTATACATACGTGAGAAAGACCAATGAATTAAAGTTATTATTCACAAATGTTCCGTCACCATTGCATACGCATCTATGACTAATCTTGAGTCGCGTAAAAATTCGTTTCAAAATTTCCGGCGATTATTAAGAAAGAATGTTAAGGTTAGATCAGTGGTCTTCCACCTTTTTTGAGTCACCGCCCACTTTTACCATATGTTGTCCTTTGAAATAAGTTCACCGCCCACCCAGTGGCGTAGTGAGGGTTTCTGGCGCCCGGGGCAAAGAATAATTTTGCGCTCCCAGTAGCAAAGCGATTTACGGAGGTAAGGTAACCCTAATACTAGTGGGATTGTCGTTAGATGAGATTACCGAATACGGTCTCAGTGGTAATAACAGTGTTTAAAATAGTTGTAGAGAATATGTGTGCTTTTTTATAGAATTTTATTTTTCAGTGTAAAAATTAGAATAGCATTTGGTGAGTTCTTTAACGCCCACCAAAAATCCAAAAATGCCCACCAGTGGGCGCTATCGCCCACCTTGAAGACCACTGGGTTAAATGAATTAGCGACCAAGTTGAATCCAGCTGGATTTTCTTTCAGTACAGGAAAATCGTCTCCAGATTTGACGCTATGACAGAGAAATCAACATCACAGTCTATGTATTACATTTACCAAGTGCAGTGAAAATTGTGAAAACGGGTTGTGCAACAATGTTTTGAAGAGAGAGGAAGCGTTTTTACCTCAGCCATTAGTATATATATAAAAGGACAGATATTTCTGCCCAGCAAACTCTTTGTTTACATAGTAACCTAGAAATGGGACTACTTTAGATATCGGTAAGTCTAATATTTTATTTTGATTTGTTTAGAATAAAAATTGTAATATTTTGTGATTATTGTTTGGTAATCCTTATTTTAATATATTTTATTTATTTATTGGCAAGAATTCAGAGACAGCACAAGGCCAATTATACTGAATATCGTAACAACAATAACAAGGACGAACACACACGACCATGCACTCGGCAGGAATTGAACCTGCGACCCTAGCAGTGAGATCTAGACACGCTAACCACCCCTCTACTTTACTTTATTCAGAATAGATTTCATATCAATTTTTCTTCGATAAATTCTTCACTGAAAATTACATTTTAAGCAAATTGAAGCACTTGAAAGATAATATTTAGGTGTAGTTAACAATGCTGAAATAAATTGGTGATTTGTTTTTGTTCAGACAGTTTTCAAGGAAATTATTCCGCTGATTTATTAATTAGTTAGTTTTTAATTTAAATCGTTTAAAGAGTTTTATTTACATAACGACGGAGAACATTGCTGAGGATTCGAGTAAGCTTTTTTCTTCGTAAGTACAGAGTACAATTTTTTAAAAATCATCATAACGTAAGTGCACGAAATGTAATATTTTCCCTATGTTATATATAAATATAATTATTTCCCTGTCTTTGCACACCGACATTTATATGCAGCATTGACGAGAACAAGGGGGGAGAAGAATATCAGAATTTTATAGCCGAAAAAAACTAAAGGCATTTACTAAACGACAACAGAATATTCACTAGAAATGTTGTATATGGCGAATTATTTCATATGTAAAAGTGTGCTATTAATTATTTTAAATACAAATATTAATAACCTATCTATCTATAGTTCTTCCGCTGATATTTCAACGGGCAATACACTAGTTCTATAAGATCGGACCAGCTTCTCCATACGCTATCCGAAAGATAAAGGAGAATATCTGTCAAGCACCAAAAGCATTTACTATTGTACTTAAATTATGAGCAGAATTTTTATTAACATAGTTATTTCACATACAAATGCCTTTTATCTCACTTGCAAATCGATCAGATGGAGCCACATTGCATTGTTATGGTCGCTCGCCATTTCACTTCGCGTGAGCGTTATTCTCTCTTGGAAAGTTAACTAGAATAAAAACGGCCTTCCCCTTGCCTCTCTCCGCAATCACCCCGCACGGATTATCGATCGGCACACACAAACTTCCTTCACCATCGCGCCCATTTTTTTAAGACAAAATAATATTCAGTGCTATCCTTCCTCGAATTTGAATTTCCAAACTACCCTCGTAAAAAAACACTGCGAGAGCATTTTCTTTCTTACCTGTCGACAAGTCGTAAAATAAAGGTAGTCATAATTCTCTCTTCTCTCTGTTTCTTTTTCTCCATGACCTCACTCTATTTCGGTCTTTCCATATAGCCTTAGGCGAATAGTAATCCGGTTTATAAACCGGCGATGACACACCTCCACGGCGTTATGATCGTTCGGGCATTTGGATGGTATAAGAAGCCAGCCGAATTAGACGCCCACTACTCTCGAAGGCAAAAAGATAGTTCACAGCCGCATCATCGCATTTCACAACAGTTGCTTTGAGATCTAATACCAGGGATCACGGAATGGCGTTACCTCTTGGCCTATAAACTAAAAGCAAAGTGCGTGTGTGGCGCCTAGTATGAAATGAAGAAGAAACGCATCGTACAGTTAGATGTAAAGTAATATAACGGAAAAAGTGTTTTCCGTGATTTTCAAGCCCGAGGTAGATGCCTTTTTTTATTACAGCACAAATTCGATTATACAAAAGTGAAGGATTTTATGAGTATTTCCGTCTAAGCAGGAGCTTGGCTACTTTCATTTCCATGCGTGTCTTCTCAGAATTTCCCCAACCCGCTATTTCACTTTTAAGGCACGCCCTCGTTATGAATGCATGGACCAGCAAACACCTATAATCATTTTGTCACGTGTATCAACGTGCAAAGTGGGAAGATGATATCTGAGCGAGAATCTAACGTGGGCCTTATGGCAGAGCATTCATACGAGATCAAGTGGACGTGGCGGAAAACTGATTGGCTTTCAAATAACATAATCTGTTTGTAATGCGTTCTTCCGGCAAACGAAGACGTTTCATAAGCATTCAAAAATTTTGACTTTAAATGCAGTGTATATATTCAAATTCATGGCGCAATCGGAACATACATGTGATATATCACTATTATGCTTATTCATTGAGGTCAGAATCTGCTACCCAAACATGACACATCAAACGACCAGGATGCTGATAATTATTTTATTTATTAATATGCAATTATACACGCATTTTTATAGATTAGATAGAGCATATGAAAGCAGAATTCCAACTACAGAGCTATATTTTTCCTCGAGACAATATCAATTACTGAATTTATTTTATCTTTGTTCATGCACAGTTAATGATTTTTATGAGAATTAGTTTCTCCCATTGTAAAACAATATTTCCTGTATATAAATTAATTAGACAATAATTGCTGAACTTTCAAGAATTACACCGTGGAATTCATCCTAAATTAAAATAAAATTCCTACTTCGGCTTTCAAAGAAAGATTGGCATGAGCTCACCTATAATCTAAAGTCCTCTTGTTTGAAATAAAAGATCGACGATACACGACGTGTATTTCATTCTAATAACCGGAGCAGTCTTTTCAATTTCATTCTACTCAGCGGTTCCTTTCTCCCTCCCACCCCATTGCCCTCTATGTCCCTTCCTACCCCTTTGTCATTACCTATGAAGCGGCGTAAGAGAGGAAGTGAAGCGGTGGCCCCGGGCAGATGAGGAAGTGAGAGGAGACCTCAGAGAAGGAGCGTAGGCGAGCGGGGGAAATGAGAGCGAGAGTGGTCAGGCCGGCTCGGACTGCACCGTTAAGAGAAGGAGAGGAAGAGGGTGGGGAGAAGATGAAAAATGGAGAGAGAGATATTAAGAGGACTTGAAATAGTGGTTTGATGAATGCAGAGCATATGTAACCCTTTCTGTGCTTATTATGATGATTTTATAGATGTATCAATTTAATGACACACACACAATGGTTATACACCAAGACATTTTTTGGTTACTTCAACGCTGGCATATAGAGTTAGAACGGTATAATTACCCCCGTTATAGGACGTTAAAAAATACGTCTTACATTTACACAAATCTGGATTCCCTGGTGACTTCAACGGTGGAATAGACAAGAACAAAAACATTCGCATGTGGTGAATGGATAGTCGCCACATATTTCATGACTTTTTAAAGTTTAAAGGCAGTGAGAATGTACCACAACGAGATAGTATCTTCATAAACTCGAAGGAATCGAATACAAAATTATGGAAGCCTTAGAGATTTTGACGAAAGAAGAGGCGAGAAAAAAATGAGATGCTTAGATGAATAGAGGATGAGGAGGGTAACTGGATGAAGGTTGTGCGGTAGAAAAAAACACACACGAGGCCTATCTGGGCGTCGTCTGACCCACATAACATCGCAGCCGCCGCCGCCCTCTCCGGCCCTCTCCGACCCTCTCCTCTTACTCCTCCACCTTCGCCAACTATCTTCATCCACGCCTCCTCTTCTATCTCCCTCGCTCGCTCTCCGGCCATCCGCTATATCGAACAAAACAAAGGAGAGGCGGTAAGAGTTACGCAGGTCCCGCGCTACTTAGAGCTCCTTTTCTTTATTTCTTTCCTACGCGCGATATCACTTCCTCACATTCCTAAAATTAATCACTAAACTTATAATTTGTCTCACGATAAACAAACACAACGATGCCACACACTCTACTTAATTAACTATTTTACTTATTTTTTTACTTCTTTCTATTCCTATTATCTTAACCGAAATCTATATTTTTGAAATAATTATCTGCCTCCATTTTATTGGATATTAATTTCCCTACAATAACTTAAAATGTTCCCCACCTATAGCTATTACCTTAATCTGGGGAAAAATTTCTTCAAAGTATAATAGTTTTTACGATTATCTACGAATATAAATTTTTTGTTTTAAACATCTATAAATCATTTTTCATATAACTCATACTCAATTTTATTTAGTTGATACAGTCTTTATAAGTAAAACCCAAAGATACACAGAGAGGATTTTTAATGTTAACCTTATACAATTTTTTCTACGCATATAAAGAACGTTTCATAACTCTTTTTTTGCATGTTCACATTAATCAAATTACACCAATATAGTTTTCTCTTATTATCCTCTTCTTTTAATCACTTTCATTGACGGATAATTTATCCGAAAACAATTCCCGCTGTTTCATTCTCTCTTCACCTGTGTTTCGCACAGTGACATCCCGATCTTTACATCATATTTACATCATTTTTACATCATTTAAATCTCTCGCTTTTAACTTCTGCAACACGCTTTCCCACCCAAACTCCTTTCTTCACGTGTTGGCTCCTTTCCCCTCACCCGCACGCCACGCACTCCAAAAGCACGCCTCCTCACTGTAATATCTCTTCTTTTCTCCGCCTCCATATCTACTCACGAGCGCTCCCTCCCCCTCTCCCTCCTCCTTTTCACCCAGCCAGCCTCACCAATCTCTTCTCCTCCCATCCCACATGGGCTAACCACTTCCCTGTGATTCTCCGACCCCTTTCTCCCGCAAAACCCCCACCTCCCTCCTCACTCACATTCCCCTTATGGAGAGAGAAGAAAAAAAGATAACGAAAAAACTAAATAATACCGGTCCAGTTAGGTCAGCGCTACCACTACCACCCCGCCAACTCCTTCATCACTCCCCGGGGACTCCCCCTCTCTCTTTCTCTTTCTTACTCACTCTCTCCCTACTCTCTTCCTTGCTCTCCCTATCTCTCTCACTCTCTCTCTATCTACCTCTCACTTTTACTCTCTCCTCCACCCGCAGGGCCAAGAGAATGGGTGAAAGATCCGAGTGACATGAGGCACATACGCGGATGCGTGCGGAGTAATTAACTTAGTAAACACGAAAAATCTATTGCACGCAATACGCATGCGATCATAGCTCACATCCTAGTTTTACTCGAATTAAGGAAGCGAGAAAGCTTCATTTGAGAAATGCTGATGAGGTAGACTGCCTTCATATTACAGCACAGGCAATATAATACGATAAACGTTCTCAGTCATACATATCAAATCAAATGTCATACCTAAACTGAAATATCTTTTTCTAACGCAAAAATATTTAAGAATAAAACGTATAATTTGAATATACAATTCACGTGACATTTAATTAATTCAAGACATACAACGAGGAAAATTTTCAGACTAAGTTATTTGAGCTGCCTACGGTGTAAAAAGAATTCTTAATGAAGTTTGTTGGCTTTATTAAGAATTCGCAGATTGATATTCAAAAATACATAATGCAAAAACTTTGGTTTTATTTACATCCGAGCTAAAAGCACGAAAAAAGCGATTAAAATGCAAAGTGCTGCAACTTGACCTCGGCCTACGTAATGCGTGGCACAGTCACGCAGCCAAGTAACGGATTTCGACAAGGACGTCCATTTTCCCAACAATATAAAATTTTAAAAACATTACGTCCCCAACTAACGTCACTTCGAAATGATTCATCAAAGAAAGCTTCACCTGCTTCATCGCACGATACACTTGTTCGCTTTGGCAGTCAAAAACGTACTGGTGAAAATGCAATCCGGAGGAACGATGTATCGGCGGTTTTTTATATATATAGGTCCCCTCCCCTCCAGGATCGGAGGAACGCTTGCTCTCTATTTGGCCGTCCAGAAGATGTTGTTTGGAGGGGAGAGGCAGGTGGGTGGGTGTGGACCTATGAGCAAGGAGGGTCCGGTGTCCGGAGTTCCGGCACTCGGCACGGGGGGGGGAGGAGGGGGGGGGGCGAACTGACTAGAATACGCGCTACTTGGGGAGCGGGGGAGGGGGAGAGAGGGAGAGCGAGGGGAAATGGAGGTGCGGCGGTGGAGAGTGAGAGGATGGAAAGGAAAGAGGGGAGGTGGATCGAGAGTCTGGTATAAAAGCTTTCTGGGGCTCCCGAATCGGGGGATTCTCAATAGTGCGGGGAGAAGAAACTGCAGGCATTGAAGTCACCGCGGGAGGACGCTAGTTGCGTCACCAATGAGACAGAATATTAAAGGCCAAGATAGGAGTGAAACGATCCGGAGTTAGAGAAATTGTACAAAAAACTGTTGTGCGCGAAAGGGAAAGGTTCTGTGATGGACACGGAAGTGATTGGGTGGTGAATCTGTTTGGAAGAGAAGTTGAAAAGGGAAACTCTGTGAAAGGAACATTACCGCAGTGTTGCACGTTACGCGGATAGAGGACGTGTGGTTCGACTTATTCTCCTCAAACTTTTGGTACCGCAGTGCTTGGAAAGAGGCGGCGGCGTCCGTCCTCATAGGCGAGACATGGCCAACCTCAAGGTAAGGAAGAACGGGCTATAACTGTTGAGCGACCTTGCAAAGAACTGGATCATCCTCGGGCAGTTAGCAGCGTAACCATGGGACCACTTTCGGCCTTAATGAATAGCCACGTAATCATCTCGGAATTGCATTTTTTTAAGATAAAATTATAATTAATGGTCACGGGTTGATCACAACACGCATTGATTTTTCCAAATGAATCTAAAGTGACTGACTTAATAAACCAAATCTTACATTTATCCAATTCCAAATGACGGACTTAAACGTATAAATGTGTATTTAAAGAAACTTATTGTTAAAATAAAGCCATGAGAAATGACAAAATGAAAAGTTTTGATTTGCAGAAAGCTAATGATAGGAAATTATATGTCTAGAGTTAAAAAAACTTGGATTCGGTTTATATTTTGAGCTCTTATTTACTTTGTATATTTATAAGATAAATGAATGATAAAAATTGTAATAATTATACATTGCAACAAATGGGTTTGACTGTAAGTTAATCAACATGAATGCGAGATTTGGCTTTAATAGTAACAGGATTTAACTATACAGTAACTATATGCAAGATATATTCAGTCGCATATTTATTCAATATGTTTTTAAATTACTCGACTATTTAAAAAATCAGATAAATTTTATATATGATTCCATAAATTATAATTTCGCAAATCATTGAATACACTTCACCATTTGTAAAACTTGTTATATAGACATTGGATGCCTTCATATTCGTCGACATATATTATATATTATTTCAAGCTTATCTACATAAAAATAAGACAGTCTAACAAACGTTTCAAAATAAAAATGACTTTATATCAATAGAGCTAAATCCCCTTTCAATTCGATAAATAACATCACGTTAATTTGGAAATAGTTTCAACTTAAAAATCCAATACATGTTCTCATGAATTTTTAATTTTTAAAGTGCTGAATGAAATTATTATGCATACCAATAGTTCTGAATCCTTCACTACATTCAATGAAAAGTTTCACGAACAGATTCTACATAATAATTTGAATTAAACCAATGAATTAATATACCTACTTCATTCCAAATTTAAATCAATCGCATGTAGTATTTCGTGCAAAATGAGAAAGATGTTATAAAGTCGGACATTCTAATGCTGTTCCTTTCATTATCAGACAGTCTCGATCGTCGCCGCCTTGGTTGCTACTTGTCTAGCAGTGAAGCCGCCGGGATTCGTCGAGAAACCTGCAGTTTACGATGAGGTGAGTCATACCTTCCATAATCTATTAAACATTCATTATTTATATGAGTATATTGTTTTATCTTTTTAATAGTTAAGATAAAAATATCTGAAATAAACTGCATTCAAATAATTTTAATCAAAAAATATTATGCGTAAATTTTGTAATCATTTTGTCTTGAAATATATTTAGTCAAGCCATATATTTACAAGCCTAAAATAATTTTAGAAAATTTCTGATAATATCACCAATTGTATTTATTTATCGTGTAAATGTTTAATTAAAAATCCTTATATATTAATTCTCACCTATTTTCAAATAACCACAAAACTTTAATCTATTATTCACACTACTCATCATATTTTCAGTCCTAAATTTCATTTTCATGCATACAGTACTGTATAATCTCATATAACAGAGAATTCGATTAAATTTTAACTAAATTTGCCGGGTAAAATAAAGTCACTTCCATCACTCAGGCAGTTGATGAGAGCGGAAGCTTTGGTCGTTTATATTTCCATTAGAAGAGATTCGATTAATCACGCTGCGGATCCATTCCACTTCAAATTGCCGGCTTCCTACACATCACGCATAATGTGCGAGGTCTCTCCCCTTTCACCCATTCTTTCTGCCGACCTGTTAAGATCGCCAAACAAAAGGCGGAAAATTTACGCGCGGACGAGTCGTGCATTTTAAATGCGCTCCCTCGCCGTCGGATCCATTTTCGCCAAGCCAGTCACCGGGAAAAGAAGGCATTGTTCATCGGCAGTGAGACAGTATCCCACGATTCCTAAAAGCAAACGAAGACGGCCCACTAAATTGGAGACCGTGAGAACTGACGCCCTTGTCTGCGATTCCAGCGTTCGCTGCTGCAGAGATATGCGGACTCCTGACCTATTTTTCGCCAGAGCCAAACGGAACGGTGTCTTGTTTACGGGTCAATCCTTTCTTCTGTCGCGTGTCACTCTACACTTTTCCTTTCATCGATGCCTCCCAAGTTAGAGATCGCTCGCGTTTTTCTGCACCTAATGATATGATCACGCGTTTATGTCTATGTCCTTATAAGTCTATAAGTATTTTATACTTCTTTACGTACGCATCTTATGCCCTCCCACATCGATACCGCGGATCAATGGCGTAAATCAACACTTTCGAGCAGCCTTGGCATCTGAATTGTGGCAGCGGTTTGAAACGAAACAAGAGATCATACGAAAGAATATGCATTCGCCAGCAGACGTGGTTCCCACGAGGATATGACGAGTGCGGGTGGTTGTACCTGCCATTCTCTCCCATGCTTTCATATGACGTTAAATCATGTACTCTCTCACACTGTTTCTAAACCTTTTTAGTGTCACGGCACCCGTAAGTAACTTTGCAGAATTTGGCGGAATCCCCCCCCCCCCTTCCCTCTACCCATCAGTAGTAAGTATAACTTAAGTTATTAAGTTATTAAATATTAATTTACTGTGCCATTTCTTAAGCTATACTAGTTATAATAGTTAATCACACGACGATTGGTAGATAATTCACTGGATAATTAAACTTAGGGTAACAGGAGAATTTTCGCGGGACTGTGGTTGAGAAACATTTGAAAAAAACGTACTCCTTGTACATTTGCATACAATGTGCATTAATAAATTATACATGAGTACACAATGCGTAACTTCGCCGATAACATACAATTTTAAAGTTAATGGGAAGTTTATTATTCAAATTAACAACGGTAGAATGCCCGATTAAATTTAATCTTTGAATTATGATTTCGAAATAAATGGGCAATAATTTTAGCTCTAGTAAAAAATGTAGCGACATAAGATTATACAAATTCTAGAGTGCCTGTGACGCTTCGCTGTCACAATAAGTTGATTTTGATTTATTTTAATAATTCATTCGATAAGACATTTTTTTTACAAAAAATGCTACAATGAAGTAGCAACGTCAATCCTTACAGTGTGGGAATTCTGTATTTAAATAAGGACCAAGGCAAGGAGCAATAGGGCAAATATTGCTTGGAGATTCTTTTACAGCAGATTTATAATGAGAGTCACACACTTGTGCTCGGCGATAATCTTCTCTTCTTACTTGCTTAATTTGCTCTCAATTTTCAGAATAACGAATAATTTTTTCCTCCCGAAGTCTTTCCTTATTTCTTTCTCTATACGCTTTCATATATTCCCTTCTTTTTTCCGCGTTCATCACACATTCTTTCTTGAACAAATTATCAACAGATTTTTCTTTCTTATTTATTATTAACCTGTTAAGTTTAATTTAATTTTTTGATTTTCCAAGTGATGTGATAAAAAAATTATTATGATTTTACTTACGAAGTTGTTAAGATTTCAGAATTCAAATGGTGAGGAAAGATTCAAATCATTAATATTGGCGTTGCTACAACAATAATTTTGAACCTTAAACAAAATAGCGAGGAAAATATCGCTATTCTTCGGTCAATTTGAAGGCCTAATCGACTCTAATTGAACCGAAGGCAAGAATGCGTCGCATTGACAACGTCCGGAAAGAGTACGAAAAATTCACAAAATTTCGAAAATGAAAGCGTATTTCTGAAAACTTCGACCGTATAACATATAAACATGAAAAGAATAAGATAGTATACAGTTATAGCCATCGAATAAAGCAAAAAGAAATAAAATCGGTCCATATATACATATTTTGATGAATGAAGGAAAAAAACCATACACAAATCAATAGGGTATCAGAAAACGTTCGCCTACGACTACGATTACGGTAATCTATAATATATCGTATAGACGCTTCTGACATAGGATATAGGAGAAGGATACAAATTTATGAGGCATTTCCAGATGAGTTAGAAACTTGAAATTTGGCACGATTATAGGTCTTTGGTCATAACCGAAGTAAAAAATCCAACATTATTGAAATTCCAATTTTGAGGGGTTATTTTGGTCCCTTTTAGCTCCATTTTGGCCCCACAAGAAAACACGTACATCGGCGTAGAGGTTTTTATATTTACATTTTAAAATTATTTCCCTTCAAGATTCGAACTCGCGACTTGAACTAACGTAAAGCTTGACAATTCTAATTTCTTATTTTTGAAGACTAAATTCAAATCCGAGTAGAATTGGCGTAAATATTGAACTTTTATTGGAAAAAATTGGAATTTTTCTGGGTCCCAACAATTGACTGTCATGGCAATGAGCTCAATGCTTTTAAAGAGAATCAGAGGCTTATATTATATTGCCATTAATATTAAAGTACGACCAATGCAAGACATCCGAAGTAAAAATTCGAAATTTTAAGGGCTGTTTTGCCCCATCATTGCCCTATACAAATATTAGGAAACATACAGATGAGATAGAGACTTAAGGTTTGGCACGATTATAGAATTTTGGTCAAAACCGAAGGAAAAAATCCGAAATTGTAAAAACTCCAAGTTGCTCCATTATCGTCCCACACGAGGATCAAAATTGTTATTTTCTAGAGGAGCTATAGACTTGAAATTTGTCACGGTTATATGATTTTGGACAAAATCGAAGGGAAAAATTCAAAATTGTTAGAATTCTAAAATTTAAAAATGCTTGCAGAATGCAAGCACCGTCTACTGGTATAATATAAGCTTATTATGTAAATGTCATTTCAAGAACCAGTTTTTTTTAAACAGACTGCATTTATCTTTTCTTGTAGTATCATGCATGAGTAAATATATGTCGGATCTCAAAATCACGCACCATTCATTACATTACTATATTAATATTAAAATAAGTTTTAGTTACCTGCCGTTAATTAACATACCTACGTTAAGAAATTTAGAAATTTACTAACCGATCGCTGATATTCGATTTTCCTTTATTTTTATGTTTTTTGGAATTTTAACTGAAAATAATAATTGCGAAGAAATTTTGTTAAACAATATAAAATTTTCTATAATAACTGAATTTTCGTTACTCAAAAAGATTTAAATTTAAAAAGGTAAACAAAAATTAGGCAATTTTGGAAATTGCCTCTCCAGGTTTTTATGTAGATTTCATTTGTAATAGACTTTCTGATGCGTTATTTTTAGCGCTATTGATAACAATATTCAACGCCGTAGAAAAATCAAATCAACGTATATTGTTTTATCTTCCAGAGTCCGCCGAACTATTCATTTGAGTACCAGGTCAAGGACCATGACGGTGGCGAACAAGGTCATACCGAACATCGAAGGGGTCTCTATGCCGTAGGAGGATTCTATACACGTCTTCCGGGCGAAAATGGTGCGCAAAGAGTGTCGTATTACGCGGACGACTGGGGATTCCACCCGGTGCTCGTGGCCTATGGAGGCCACGGATACAACACTCGCTTGGCATTCGGAGATAAGGCTGTGGCGACTGTAAACGCAGCCGCTGGTTCAGGGGGCGTCCATGCCGGCGGGCCCGCCATCAACGCCATAGGGGTAAACATCCCTCATGGCGTAAATCCTCTACCAGACCTCACGCAAACGGGTGCGGCGGCGTTGGCGGCGGAGGCGCCACATATACCGGACGCTGCAAACCTTGTCGCATCGGTAGGACAGCCTCCCGCCCCACCTCAGCCTCCTAAACCTACTTTTGGTGTGGGACCGGCAGGCACGACGTTCTTGCAGCCCGCTCCTCAAATTACTAAGCAGATCCAGCCGGTGGTACAACAGATAGGTCAGATAAAACAGCTGCCATTATTACAGTCCCAGCAGCCCCATCGACTGCAACTACCTTACCCAGTCGCCACTGCGGCTCCGCTGAGACCAATTGCTCCCGCTGTAACCTTCGCTCCCATAATCCCTAGGCCCAATTATCCCCGCGTGCAGCAATTCGCTCCCGTAGGATTGGGTCTAGTTGGCCTATCGGGAGCTGCGTCTACGTCCATAGTAGGCTCGCCCGTGCCGGCTAGGAGACCCACCTACATCACCCAAACGGCAGCTCCCGTGATCGTGTCAACCACTCCCAGACCGGTGACGTTCGTCGGCCCTTCTGTCGAACACAGCACCGGCGGAGGAGCAATCTTTCAAGGGGTTACCGGTCCGGCCACCTCGTTCGTTTCCAGTGGCCCTCAGATCGTCCAGACCATCACCAAGGCACCAGCCGTTGTGACGCAATTTCAGACAGTCACTCCTGCGACCACAGTGATAAGCGGCGGTGTAGATGCATTCAAGGAATCGTCGGCCGCTGCGGCTGCAGCCGCGGCATCCGCTCTATCAGCAGCAGCGGCCTCTGGCTCCGGAGGTCAAGTGACACTCCAGCAATCTAGCCTGGGTGGACAGGGAGGAGAGGTGTACTACTCCCAGCGGACCGATGGCGGCGTAGGCCTGGCGAATTCCGTAGCCTCGGGATCCTTCCTCGGAGCCGCGGGTCAAGCTCAGCAGGAATTGGGCATAATTGGTCAGACTGAGTACAGCCAAGATGGCGGATACCAATACGAGCGGCCGGTAGGCGGAGGACTCACCTACGCTCCCCTCGGGGCCGGAGGATTTTTCGGTAAGGGACAGGTCGGAGGAGTCGTTGGCCAGACTTTCCAATACTCTCCTTACCTCACCACGGGATATCATCAGGGCGGATATGTTTATAGTCCGGGTAATCAGCCGTTCTACCAAAGTGGGCCGCAATTCGCCTTTGGAAGTGGAGCATCGTCATCTTCCTCTTCGTCCACCCAGTCTTCTCTTTCTCAGGGTTCCTCCGCTTTCGGCGATGGGGCAGGCTTGACCTACTACCCCAACAATTTCGTGAGTCCACGCCCTCAAAGCACAACTTCATTCCAATCCCAAGTTGGCCAAACGCAGTTTCAGCAGACGTACCCCTCATTGCCTCCTCCTACGACTGGGGGATACCAAGAGGTCGATCTGGGGCTGAGCACAGTCGGATTCGGTGAACAGCAAACCATAGTTTCCACTCCGACACCACAAGTTACCGTACAAGAGGAGTTCAACGTTACTCCGACACCACAAGTTACCGTACAAGAGGAGTTCAACGTTACTCCGACGCCCTCTCGGCCCATCGTCATCCCCGAATATCCCAAAGAAACTTCGACCCCCGCTACATTCGTGGAGACTTCAACGCCTGCTCCCCTTGAGACTTCCCCTACCTTCACTCCCGCGATATCCTCCTCCACCATCGACACTTCCGTTCCTTCTACGATCGAAGTTACCACCCCCACGCCTCTGACCTCACCCACCCCATTCACCCCCTTTTACTCCACCTTCCCCTCTAACGCCCCCTGCATCGCCTGTCAGTCCACTCGGTCCCAGGAGATCACCCTCCTCACGGCACCAGCCGAAGATACCGCCTCCACACTCGACAGCGAATTGCAGCAGATATTCTTCCCCGATCCGACGCCCTCTTTGCAAGTCGACGTCACAGAGGAAAATATCGTCTCGACTCCTGCACCTGTGGATGTCACCCCAAAGCCATTAGAGCAAAGAATAGGAGCCATCACGACACAGGTGCCGACCGTTAGCGTCGAAGTACTCGAAGGGGATGCGAACCGCGCGACCACATTGTCTGGATTCGCAGGATCGAGCGAAGCCAGAGAAGAGGTAGTCTCCACAGAGAGGGGCAGCGGAGGCCAATTTTTCTCAGGAGAAGCCGGAGGAAACGGCCAGTTCTACTCTGGGGTCAGCGGCGGTAACGGACCATTGTTCTCTGGGGGTGGAAGCATCTACTCAGGAGCTAGCGGAAGCGGAGCTCAATTTTCTGCAGAAAGATTAAGCGGTCAACAGGTTTACTCCGGTGGCAGCGGAAGCGGAGGAAGCATATTCGGGGGAGCTAGCGGCGGCGGGTCAGAGTATTACAGCGGAGGGGCTAGCGGTGGGCAGATTTACTCTGGGGGCAGCGGAAGAGGCGGCAAGTTATTCGCGGGGACGAGCGGCGGCGGGTCAGATTATTATAGCGGAGGCGGAGGGGCTAGCGGTGGGCAGATTTACTCTGGGGGCAGCGGAAGAGGCGGCAAGTTTTTCGCGGGTACGAGCGGCGGCGGGTCAGAGTATTACAGCGGAGGCGGAGGGGCTAGCGGTGGGCAGATTTACACCGTCACATCGACTCCCGCTCCACCTGTCACCGTCTCCCTCGGGGTAACGCCTTCTCCCTCCGTTCTTTACGTAGACAGGCCAGTGGCTGTCCCAGTACCGTACGCCGTGACGCAACTCGTGCCTTACGCGGTCAAGGGCTCTTCGGCCTATACCTTCAAAGATAGAACCGGCCAACGTCTCTCTTCGTCCTCGTCGTCTTCTTCCTCTGAATCTTACGAGTCTTCCACTCCCTCAGTCATCAGCGTCACTCAAATTACCAAGATAAGAACTTCGGGAAGGAAGAACGCGGACAGGGGTTACGTGAAGCAAGTGGTAGAGGAATCTGGATCGTCCTCTGCGGAGGAAGAAGAGGAGGAGGAGGTGATAGTGAGGGGCGGATCCATCAAACTGGGGTCCGGTAGGTACGGGTCGGGTGAAGGCTATTCCAATCAGCGCCTGCCCCCTGCTCCGTTCAGGTCGTCCTCGTTGATTGGAACTCAGAACGTGGGAGGAAACTATGGCGAAAGGATAAGTGTTGGTAGGCCTAGGAAGCTTTGTATCGAATACGGAGGTTTCAAGCCGCCTCTTGTGCCTTCAGATCACGATTATTCACAGTCGATTCATCTTAGATAAAAATTATACCATGCAAATCGAGAGTTACCTTAAAGATTAGTCATTTTTGGTATCAGACTATCTCAAAGCACTACCAATGCTTGAATATTCAAAATCGAGACCAAAATACATAACCAGTTAGTTGACAATTCATAATGGAATACCACAAGTTCATAGAAATATGATGAAATTCTATGCCTTCGAAGTGGCAAACATTTGGTGATAAACTTTATCTTAAGGCACGCACCACTGGTGCCTCCGGAGATCATTTTTCAGATACAGCATCAAATATATAACCAGTTCAATTCAGGCAAATATTGCGATAAAAATCTATTAGTCTCGGATATAGCTTTTTGTTAAAAATTCTAGATAAATATGTACCTCAAAAAGTGTGTAATATCTGAAAATTGGATAATATCGCTAATTGAGGCAGATAGCGACAAGTTTTGTAAACGGTAGTCCATTTCAAAGAAGCAATCCAACCGAGTTTCTTCCACAGCAGTAATTCTTACCATACTTTTTCATTTCAAGAACAAGCACTTACAAAATGTTTGCCTCAGGTATCTCCAATAGCCACAACAATGTTATAAAAAAAGATGCGCGGTTCGACTACTAACTAGCCATCTTCAGTGGTAATTCACCGAAGAGACTAAGTAGCACTGAAGACGGCTGCTTTGCAGCCGAAATGCGCATCTGTCTTTATAACCTTGTTGTAGCTATCGGAAATATCTGAGACAAGCATTTTTTAAGTGCTTGCTGTTGAGTTTTTCAGTCATAAGGCGAGCTTGATAATTCTCCGTTGAAATAATTATTTTAAGTTTCCAAAAATCGAAACTTTTTCTTTTCATTCACCTAAACTTTATTTCTATTATGATAGATGTTCGCCATAAAAACAAGGTTTTAGTAATGAAACAAATTTATTCCTGAAATTTATTATAATTTAAAGTTTTCGGTAATGATTTCATCGATAAATTCACATTTACAGCTACGACACTATAAAAAGTTTTTGAAGTTTAAATGGAAGTATCTTCTCTTTATTTTTCAATGTTGAAATTAATTTTTTTATTCTGATTCCTTTTACCAATCTTAGGAGGAAATTTGTAGTAACAAGCGCTTCAAAGTATTCATTTCCCATGTTTCTTCTCGTATCACTAAATTTTAAAATTCTACACGAAATTACTTGGACTGCTTTGCATTCGCATTTTCGTTCCCATTTGAAAATACGTGTCACTTGATCCTATCCTTATAATCGTTAAATCCATTCTTCGTGATCTAGGCCCGGGCAATCGTTGGTGCAACTTGAAATTCTCCCTCGTGAATAAAGTACAATTAATTTTGTCTTCAGTGGTATCGTAGCTTTGTACATATAAGTTTCATTTTTTTAGAACGGTTTACCATCCAACAGACTGCAAGGATAACGCGTTTTGGCAGCGAGCCCCACTCCCGCGCACCAAAACCGCGTCCCACTTTCACCCGTAAAAAATACCTAACCCGGGTGACCCCTTCTCTTTCTACCTCTCTCTCTACCCCTCTCTCTACCCCTCTCTCTCTCTACCCCTCTCTCTCTATCTCTCTCTCTTTCGAACGTGTGCAAATCGAATGCTACGAATAGAGCGCTAGAGACTGATTTTGGAAACCGAAGAAGGTTTATACATCGAGAGCGTAGCTTTGGAAAGTCGAAAATAGAGAAGTTTCTTTTCGCAGAAATTATTTCGCTAACGCGGCTGAGGCTCGTATGGATGGAAGCTACCTTCGTCTCCTATGGCGGCGAATTAACTCCAAAAAATTTTCCAGAAAGCAAAAAAAAATCGCAATTATAAGCGGTCCACTATAGGGAGGTTATAAAAGAAAACGATACACAGGAATCCTGAAACAAATGCCAACCACAATTCAAAAATACACACCCTACAATGTAGACGTCCTTGAATCCAATTTTCTCCGTATTTATTTTTTTCTAAAAACATCTCAAGGATGTTGGCGTATGTTCCATTCCAGTCCCTACCGTCAGTTTTAGTTTTATTTTATGAACTCGTGAAGTGCGCGTAGGTTTGGAATGAAATGGGAGCCAGAAGATGATTTCTCGGCTCCAAGGACTGATTCATCATTTTTTTTTAAAGATCATCAGCGTTTTCGACAACTCAAAGTTTGAAACGCTCTTCGCTACGTCGAGATATAGCCGAGTTTTTTTGTTATCTTTCACTTTTTGAAGATGACTTATTAAGGACAGAGTGATCAGTGAGATTTTAGAATGTAAAGTTCATTTGAGTGTCGACTGAGAGAAACAAATGTATGAAGACCGGAGGATGGATCTGCAAAGGGCAGCTGAGACGGAATGCTACGTCCTCCTTTCTCGGAACATTAATTAAAGCAAAAAAGCCTCGAAGAGTGCGTTAAACATTCCAATGGAATCATCGACTGCTCACCCGGCCTGGTTTCACCCCCTTTCTGAAGCATTTGCGGTGATAACAATTTGTATAAAATAATATGTATTTTTGTAATATTAAAAAAATTGTACTTCAGAAAAATTCTAAAAGAAATTGTGTGTTTTTTATCATCTCGCCTCCGCACCGATTACTTAATTTCGCTCTTCTTTTTTTTTGTCCTGGCCAAAAGCACCTTACTCGGAGAACCAGGTTTCGAAATAGCTCCAAGGTGCTCTTAAAGGTCACTTCGGAGGGAAAGCAGCCATACGTGAATTTCTTTATTTAACACCGCTGTTTATTTTCACTTCTTCAGCTACTTAAGTATCGTCTTCGATGGCGCGACCTTGCAGTGGAAAGTACCATTATTGCACCGGATTTTATTTTCAGCGCGGTGGGACAAATTTAAAATATTTTCTTCCTATAAAATAGAATTATAATAATCGTACACTTTTTTACATAAGGAGTCATACATAAGTTCCATTCGAGATATAATTACGAAATCTTCGAAAGACTGTGAAATACTACGTGGGAATAATCACGGAGAGAGGTGTTTAGGATCCGCCCGACTTTCTTCCCATGGACAGCTTTCTTCTCAGTTCCTCATTGGTCCACCGCGTATGCGTTGTGCGTGCTTGTGTGTGGGTGTGTGTGTATGAGGTCCGCATTCGCGTTGAGCAATCAAGATCCGACCGCAGTCTAATCATTAAATGACGTTTAGAGTTGCGCAACTACTCTTCGGACGAATAAAATAAAATCGAATCGCCGAAGGCGCCGCAAGTGCACGGATTATTGGCGTAATTACGTCCCATCAAACCAGGTGCCGTTAGTATCGCTTTCATGTTATGTCACACATGCACAAAGATTATTCCGCGTCGCTTTACTTTCTAAAATGGGCTCTTCAGAGCTACTCTGTTTATTACAAATTATAACTAAACAAGGTCGATAGTTTCGTCGCGAGTTTCTTCCTTGTTTGCAAAATTTTGACTCTCTTTTGTGGATTTTTTGCTTTTGTTAATAATATACACACTAATTTATAACAGAACCATTTATTTAATATAATTTTTAAATAATAGCTTTTGCGAGCCAGCTAAATAAGTAATCTTCTAACCAATGGTTTTGTGGTCGAATACTACTGTATTAATTAGGTATCCCATGCTTATAGAATCTCAATAATATCTTTTAAAATTCACCGCTCGACCAGCCACTCTCATTTCGATGCTTGCACAACAACGTTCTCGATTATGCTGCGAGTAAAAGTAACGTTCTCTTTTAGTCATCCGCATGGCCCAAAGATAAACCGTAATTCGAGGACGATCTAAACTAAATGTCCAACGCCGTGGAGATTTCGAAAAGTGCGACCATTCGGGACAGCAAGGTTTTCACCTCGCCGATTCCTCGGTTATAACGAATATCTAAGTTAATTTAAACGTAAAATTAGGCATCGCTTCTTTAGGACATCAATGCCGAGCATAATTAATTTTGAGAAAAATTGCAGAAATACAAAAAGGACTGCATAACTCTCTCTCGCGTTTATATAGTACACATCACGCCGATGGATCGCTTAAATGTAGCCAAATCATTATGATTACTCTGAACACCCGAAGAGATGGTCTCCTGTCGGACCAGTGACCGAAGACGTGACGAAATCGAAAACTGCTGCTTCACTTCCGCGGCCCTCCCCTTTTCACCCTCCCCTCCTCCTCCTCCTCACCTCCCTCCCCCCGTACGGGTCGAAAGTCAGAGCGCGGAGATGGATAAAGTGGTCCACTAAGAAGTGCGGAGCATAGCTCTCCGGTCACGCACCCAGGCGGAGAGAAGCAGAACCACTTTCACCGTCAGTGGTATTCCCGGAAAACTGTGTCGTCTTCGAACTCGCTCTCAAAAAGCGGAGAGATTTAGATAATAAATCGTTTTACTTGGAGGAATGCGCGCGCAAAGGTAGGACGTCACTTTGTTTTCGCTGGATCGGACGAATGACTTTCGAAAGATCCACGGCGGCGTCGCCACATTCGCCCGTGTGTTTTTCCTTTAAGCGTTACACGAATTAAGAGAAGAACTCTGCGTGTTGCGATATCTCAAAAACCTTCTCTTGCCAGAAGCACGATTTATAATCCACTTTTCACGATCCGTGCTAGCCTCATATTTTCAATGGATCTTCTCCAAAGGGCACGGGTTCGATCCTCATTATTTATACGACAGAAATGGCAAGGATTTATGAAATTTTAATGGCACCCTACTACTTTCTGAACATGATGTAGCTTTTTAAAATATCATTTCTGACATTCAATCCCAAACATTAGTCAGCTGAAACGAAATCTTAATACGCGCGCCACGTAACTCGTAAGTTCTCACGTGGTGTGCTCGTATATTATCAGAAAGTTTTTGATACATACAACAGTGTTGAAAGGTGTACGCGAAGGATTTATTATTGACCAAATTCTTCCCCTTCGGCCGACCATCTATTAGCTAAAATGTTTATCACAATGGACGGCGGACAGGAACATATTATGCGAACGAAATTTTATGATTTAAATTATATTTAGGGTTTTAAACTCTGAAGTTGATTCCAATAAGAAGTGATAACATTAATCAACGGCATTAACAAATAGCATCCACTGCAATTCTGAGATAATCTGCGTTAACTTATCATTCAGTCTCGATTAACCTCGTATCGCGATAATTGGTGACAGCACAACGTTGTCAGTGCAATTAATATCCATCTAGAATCTGGTGAGTAAAATTTTACGTATTCTTTATATAATTTTAAATCGCTTTCAATGAAAAACGTAACCCTTTTCAATTATCAAAATGCAGAAGCAATGCCTACTATGAAGGATAAAGGTTGGTTAAAATGGAGATATACGTTGCTATCAGCCCAAATGGACAGAAAAATAAGGTTTTATAAGGCAAAATGATAAAAGTGTTATGTGTTATATGAAGAATTTGTTTGATAAAAAGAGTTTTGAAACAGTGCATAAATCGATTGCAGAAAAATGTGCTTAAGAACGGAAAGGGCAAAGAGTTTGTCATTTAAAAGGATAAAAGATTCGCAATTGCTTTTGCTATCAAACTAGAAAGTTAAATCTTTAAACAATATTATTGGAGCCAGATTGGAAATTGACAAGGGAAAAGCATACCATTTAGTGATTCTCAATACATAAAATATATATTGGATACTATGGAATAAATATTTTTAATTCAAGAAGCGCAATTAAGCAGAAATTCTGTTATTAAAATAAGTAGTGACGTGGTTGATAGACTACTACATGACCTCAGTTCTTGTTAACTTTGGTTATAACGCTGTGTTGACTGTTTATAGGAGATTCGTTTGTTTTTTAATGAGAACGATAAATTATTTCCGGAATTATCTGATATTGAGTGAATTTCAAAACTCATGTTATTTAAACGATCCATCTTCGCATTTGAATAATGTCAAAAAAAATGGTAAATATATGGAAAAATCATGTGTCATGCTTGGTAATATAAAAACTTTTGAAATGAAACTCCAAATATTCAAAAATGACATTTAAAACTCTGAAATTATATTTTTTCAAAATTAATAACACCCATAATTTATTTGAACAAACACGTAAAGCCAAGTATGGGTTTATTTAGATTATTTTCAAATTTAATTCTTTCAACAACGTAACAATTCTCGCGAATATTTCCGCAATTTAGAAAATCAATACGAATGCTCGAAGTAATAAACTATTCCGATGCATTTTTATTTACCAATTAAAATAATTTAGTCGGCTCCATGTAGCAAATATTGAAATGGGACTTGTAATTTGCAATCCAGTTCTAAATGGAAAAGAAAATGTATTCATTTAAGGAAAAATCTTTGAGGGAGTTGAAAGAAAATCATTATCTTTTGAATCTTGCCGTTTTGAAAATATAATTTTAAAGGTGTGGCAAGGTATGGCAGAAATGTTTAATTCGTTGACTACAGTTGTAACTTCGATTTCGAGCATCATCTTATAGACTTATTTTTGTGAGAATGTTTTCCAACTATCAATTATAAAAAGTAAGATTTTAGACACAGAGAGAACAGACGAGGATTCAGGAGGTTGTGTTACTCATCAATTTCATTAACAGTGATTCAATTCTTTTTCTCAAAAAATAAATAGGTCCTCTTATTAGTCAATAATTTTCTAAAGTTTCAATTATTACGCACATTTTAAAAAGAGATTTTTTTATTTTCCATTGCTACTATACACAAGTTTATAATATAAACTCTTCCATATCATTATTCAATCGCCATCTGTGGATGTGACCGCGTAAATGCGTCCCCTACAGTTTTCGATTCTGCTGTCATTTTGCATGACCACCGACAAAAGCCAAGGTCAGACCTTCACTTAATTTGGAATCGACCTGAAATGGCCAGTATTTAGTTAGCCATAGTATAACACATGTGGCATTCTCACGTATTAGGGCAATGCGGGGAGTCACATTACTACTAAATGAAGATTCCACTGGCATTAAACATTTAGTACACACACAAAATTGATTGATGAGATATTTTTGTTATAAAAAAATATCCTAAGTTATTTTTTTCTAACTCACTACAATCCCAATCGGATTTTTAACAAAAAACAAGAACATAATTTGCTTTTTTCTTTTTTTATGAAAAGAAAATGAATTTCTGTCTATTAAAGCAGGTCGACAATTTATGATAATAACATCGTTGAAATCGGTTTAATGAGAATAATAATTATTCGAAAACAAAAACCCACGTTTACTTTAGACCTTAAATTATTATAACTACGATTTGCATTATTTTAGTTTTAGCATTAAAATGTATTTGTGTGTGCCATAACTAAATCGAATATAATGAATTAACATATCCAAAATTACATAATAATCCATGACTCTAAAAATATTAACACCAATTAACATTTGTTATGTTGAAATATGCTAAGCAAACTTTCTACAGAAGACAACGCCTAAAGATATGCCAATGAGGTCAAAGAAGATCCAACATATTTCTTAATTTTTTGCTACCGAAAATACTTATTATAAAACTGGATTGTATCGTAACCTTTTTACGTAACTTAAATGGAGCGACCGGACTTGAAAACGAAACGAAACTGGTTGTTATGCATATGAAACCGCTAGCAGAATCCTCCATGGAAACAAACAAGTTAGGAAAGTGTACAGCGTATCACAAATGGGCGCGTTTCGTGCAATGGAGCATTAGAAAGAAATGATATAGATACTTGTACGTAAGGGTAATAACGTTTTAAATTCTTTTATTCATCATAAATAATACATTTTCTTCCTATTTAAAAATATTGCATGCACTCTCAAGGAAATTAAACGTTTCTTTGTGAGGCCTTTTATGTTAGCAACAATGAAGAAGTAACCATGCAAGAAGTAAGTATTTTAAGTTCAGCTCGAATTAAGACATTTTTGTTTGATTTTCTTAATAACGGCTATTCCTACGAGAAAAATGCATAGGAAAAGAAATACTCTAATTTACCTGTTATACAAGTTTTATTTGAAAAATATTTTGATATGAGCAATACTTTACGAGATGTGACGGAAAGTTCATTTTTATCACCAGTAAAGTGGTGCTCCTGATTGGCTTACGTGATTCATTTCTGCGATTTTTTTATGATCTTTGATCATAAGCCCTTAATATCAAATTTCATGAAAATCCATTCGGTAGAAGCCGAGAACGAACATGCGAACGGACGGACGGACGGACAGACAGACAGACAGACAGACAGACGGACGGACTGACAGACCGACGACAATAGGTGACCACGCTGGAAGTGAAACGTGCCTAAAAAAGTTTCCAATACGTACCGCGTGATCTGCCGATTCTCTCGCATACGGTAAACAAGTTCTGTTCACTTGAAGCACGACACTTTCCAATATACATATGTCATTGCAAACCAATGGTAAATGTTTTTCGAGTTTGCGGCTTTCTGTTTTCACACTGAAGCTATATTTCATTACAGAATTACAGAAAAATTAATTTTGTTATTATGAGAGATCGCAAAAAATTTTAATCAACGCTGTACGTTTCCGATCAAGTTTTCATGACGATTTTTTTACTTTAATTTAATTTTTTATCCTTTGGGCGCTTTCCAAATTAATCGGCGCAAATCGTAGTGACGGCTTTTGCTATTTTGACCAATTAGAATAAACACAAGCCAAATTTCGTCATTTTACATTATGTGCTATTTATTCGTTTAAAAGTTTTGAACAGTTCTGATAAAAATCTTACTAGATATTCCTATCGATTCTTTTTTTTTAGTAGCCGTTCTTTGACGAAAATTCATTCATATTTTTACCCAAAAATTATGTTTTTGTATTAATAAAAAGCTATAGAAGTTGGAATATCTTAAATCGATAAAACTAAAGAAATATAATGTAAGTGAATGTTTCCAGGAAACCCAATTGGAATGGAATTTTACAAAAAAAAATGAGCTAATAAAATGCGATAGTATATTTTACGCAGTAATAACATAAAGACATCTTCACGATCCAAATTCGAGCGATGGTTGTTAACTCCGAGGTGTTGTTAACGCATGCGTTCGTTCGCCGTAACTTATAATTCTCGGCAATAATACAAAACAATCGTTGTGTTAAACGTTTTATCTCGGCCGTATTCAAGGTGAAAACTCTCGGAGCAAAGAGAAAAACGTACGAGCTTAATTAAGATACACTCCCACGGTTGGTCGCGTGGGATATGCCACTGGCACACATTTGTTTGTCTATTTTCCCTTCAATGGCATAAACCACCGACAAAGAGGAGAATGGTTTCACGGGAATCGCCTCCTTCAACTTAAGTGGAGCGCGGAGCCAACTCTTGGGAATGGACGCCTTTACGCGTGATAAAAATAATAATGAACGGAGGCGTTTTATTACCCCGAGGGTATTAACGACACGCGATTAAAAAAAACACAAAGATGCTTCAGTAAAAGTAGCGAAGGATCGTGTAACACGGGACTTCTTACTTCTATTCCCTTAGTTTCTCCTATTTTTTCAGTAATAAATGCTGCCACCAATAAACCGCCATGTCTATGGCGCTATAAGAGGCCAGCATATCTTTTCTCGCGCATCTGACTTAATTAAATACAGAAAACATAAAAAGCATCATCGGAGGTTTTCGAACCTACAAATATTCGCTGGGATCTAAACAAGCTGCTTTTCCTTGGAAAAGATAAGCAGCGGCCTATTGTGAGAAAAAACCATACAAAAGATATGCATCGCCAAATTATCAAAACGTAGGCGTTTTTTTTACAGTTGCATAAATACTGAAGATAAAATGGACAGATAGGATGAAACAGAAGGGAGTACTAAGAAAAGAAGCGAATAATTACACAGACTATAAGAAAGAATAAGACAGACAGACAGACAAACGACTTTATTTAGGGCGAAATTGAGACTGTGAAGTCCCTTCTTACATTTAACTAGATCACACATTACCTGAGGAGACAGAAAATATAATTAAAGACGTATTAGAGGTAAGACTGGAAGAGAAAAGAGAAAAGGGAAAATCTCCTAATTTCTTTAGCAGAATTCATTGATCATGCATAAGAAATTTTAATAATGAAAAATGTGCACAAACAAAGGTTCAAATAATATTTTATTACCATTCCTCCTTTTAAAAAATCGAACCAAAAGCAAGAGATATTATTCTAAAATACGGCATTAAAATGCGAAAATTTAGGTTTTAATTATGACCGCAATAAATCTTTAATGCCACCTAAAAACTACAATAAAAGAGCCAATGAGATTTAGGTAACCTCCCATTGGCATATTTGGCATCAATTTAAATGTAATTATTAATAATTAATAAATTAATTATTAATGATTAAAACTAAACTCTGACGCATTTATTTTAGCAGACTAATGATCTTTGTAATGAAAGAAAAATACTAACTACTTCCATATATTTGCTTCAGAGCCAAACTTGAATACCTCGGCATTATAAATAACTGAAATTTATCAGTGTCGAGTACAGCCAAACGAAGGTCCATCAAGAGGGAAGAGACCCGTTTCATTAATGGCCACAGCTTACCAAGTGCCCGTTAATTATTTTTTCTAATTTACCGCACAATTTCTATTTTTACTTTTATAAAAATATTATTCGTCCCATCTACTTTCATTTTTTAATATCAAAAGCTGCGAAATAAATAAAGTTGACACGAAGAGAACTAACATAAGCAACATTGTTACGTTAATTATACGTGAAAGAGACTAACTAGCACCAAGGATTAATTTTTGTATTAAACTGCCAAATTAAATAATCAAAATATTTTGCAGAATTTTAAATATTTAATACTTTAATGATGTTCTTTTTAATAAGTAACATATTTACCGCGAAATTGCGCCTGAAAAACATTTGAATAGTACGTGCCACCGTTCGCCTTGGAGGTGACAAAAACTTTCACGTTTCTCCGCTAGATTACACTACTCCACAACGACCGAGAGACAGATGGTTGGCCGAAGATTGCCAGCAGTGAAAGTGTGCGTGTTCGGCCGCTTTAATGACAAACGTGTAAACAAAAGACAACATCAACATAAGATCTTTATCCCTCGTGGAGGCATTTAAGCCCCGATGTCTATAGATTTCTAATTTTCCTAAAAATAAACTTGATGACGTGTTTAGCTATCAGATCATCGCCGTTGGGCAAATTCCGTCCCGTAGTCGATTATCCTCGGAAGACGAAAATTTATTTGATCCTAGAGAAATCATTGGAAGAGAACTTTCATTTGATTTAAGAGAGTATTCAGAATGCAAAAAAATTAATGATTCGTGTGTTATGAGAGACATGGAAGCATTCATTGCCGAATTTGTAACTATAATTTAAGTATCATGCCATTTTGTCCAAGTTAAAGCGTAAAGAAAATGCGGAAAATCAAACATTGTGACGCGAACGTCATACCTGCTTCGAACGCGGCTTTCGAGATCCAAGTGAAAAAATGCAAATTTAAGTTAATTTTCCTTGTACCCGAGCAACTTATAACATTTTCCTTTCGCAAGTTATTTAATACCCGTTGGACGAGTGTTTTTTGATATATCCAGCAATTCATTAACTCTTCTCGTCCACTCGTACTGCGGAACACGCGAGATTTTTCTCCTAACTCGTTTTCCGCAACCCTGCATAAATCTACATGGGAATGCGAAGTTACACATTGAATTCGAGAATTGAATTTCAATTTATAAAGAGTTAAATCTCAATATGTCGGATCCAATAAATAACAAAACTGCGATAAAATAAGTAAGCTCTATGACCCTACGCTGACCTTTTAATTAAACACTTAAACGTGATTTAATTCATTTCAGATATAAACAAGAGCCAACGAAATTTATCATCGTTAAACGTATCCATTTCTTCTATTAATTTATTCGTGGCAAACGATGAGGTGAAAAGATTCCGTTTTTTATAATACTCTTTTATATTCTTTTTTATTAACTTCGTTCAGATATATACATGCTTTCAAATTCGAAATATAAATGCATATTAATAAATTTGAATGAAAAGTTGCGCATAATAAAATATATTAGGACGTCCCACGATTAAAAATATTTAAACTGTTGTCACGTTCTTTGTATTTTTATTTTATTTTGTAATTCTAGAACAGATCGATTGCTATACTTATCGCGCACCTAATGACACCAAGCGGCAAAAAAATACAATACGATTGAAAACAAAGCACGCTATATCGAGTGTGATTTTAAGAACGTAATTGTACTTTAATTCATAGAAACTCGAGACATGAAAAAAAAACTATCCATGAAACGAAGAAAGGAAGCCTAGTGATATTAACGAGTCAAAACGTATACAACAAGAAAATAAGAGAAAAGAATAGAGAGTATGGAGAATGAAAATAAGAATAAGCGTCTGGAACGCTTAGAAAAGTTCAAAGTAAATTATGAATGTCGTGTAAATAAAGAAACACAAGAACAACGAGAAGAACGCTTAGTTAAGCTAAGGGAAAATCAATTACGACGTTTGGCAAAAGAAGGTGAGTGAGGTAAACTTCTAAAACAGTTAAGATTAAAGCGATCTCCACATCTTATTGTTAGCAATAAAATTCTTACCGGCAAATATAGTTGTTTCACGGCTGACACTAGGGATTGCAATCCCGGCGATATTTTTCAATCCCGGGATTGGCTTTTTTTACGATTATACATACAAATTAAGAACATAATTTCAGATGCAAAAACAGTTAGTATTTATTTATGCTAATATTATTTATTTATGTATTGCATTATTTCCGTAGTAAGCGAAATAAAAAAGAAATGATGGATATATACGACGTAAATGTAATGCATGAGTGCGTAAAAACAAAAACGCTTACCTTACAATTTGGAAACTTTTATATACAAACCGCAGTACGATGAACTTCACTGGGAAAACTAACAACACACGCACACACATGGCAAAGTATTTTATTAAAACAATGTTTTAATTTTAACTAAACTTGAATTAATTGGATTTTTATAATGCAATTGTAATATATGTAACAAGCGTTGATAATAAGACAAAATAATTGTTCTTTACGAAAAAATAAGAATTATTAATTGACCGTAAATCATATTTCAAAAAGATTTAAACTTTTTTGAAGTATGCTCTTAAAAAGCAGAGTGCGTCTAATGATATATCGCTCACTTTTGATCTGAATTTCGAGCACAATACGCGATAACTGCCTCGGAGATTTCCTAATTTGACCCGGAGATTCTCATAGATGAAGAAATAAAAGTGTTTTAAATGGTTATTTCACAAGCTTAGTTGCCGCTTCTCCGGAGACTTCGGGTCAAACTAAGAAACTTCGGGTCAAACCCGAAGAGGTGGCAACCCAGCATACAAAGTATCACAATAATGAAACGTGAGAAAATTATAATTGTGCTACTTTGTATACCTTTAGTAATTTAACTATGTACGAGTGGATGAGAAACTCGCCGATAGAGTATTTCAGTTGATGGAAATGGTGCAACGTAGGTTCACTGTACTTCATAGGATGTAAGGAGGTCGATGTCTCCTCAGCATACCACTGAAACTCATAATTCACGTTTTCGCAAAAATTTACCACGGCGAGTAGGACCTGTTTGCCCATAAATCTCGACCTACTTTAGGGATCAACTAAAATTTTTTTCCTTTTATGACCTGCTGATTCTCTCTTGCCTACGCACAATGGCTATCTAATGTAAGAGAAAGTGCAATGATTAGCTGATCAGTTTCAAAAGTTTAGGAAGAAAGGTGACTTCCCCATATATGGAAATATGAACATTTAAGTTCGCTGTTTCTAGTCTCGAATATGTCAATTACCAATTGGTGAACGTTGTTACTTCAAACGACTCCAGCGCTTGAAGGCTTCTCAGCCTAAATCACAAAGCAAGGGAGGAGAGAAACCCGGTACCGCCATTAGCCTACTCAGCACCAAGGGGACCAACGTATAATGTTTTAAAGAATGCGTTCGCTGCTTATTTTTGGATCTTAACCCCTCGATAAAACCACATATTTCCCAACTTTCACCTCATATTGTTCAATGTTTATTGTTTTTATCAATTTCTAACGTTAGTGACACCTTGTTAAATGCCGATGGCAGATATTTATTAATAATTACTGACGCAATAATTGTTTCGTTCTACATGAATATCAGACGTCGAATTAGCAAAAGCGAAACTAGGATTTTTTTCGAAGACGTACAAACTTTTTCGAGTGCTCTTTGTAGTATTTCGATTTTTTCCTTACCTAATCCTCGAACAGATAACTATATACAGAAATTAAACCTTTGATGACTACCGGAAATACATCAGAAGACTTAAAACATAACGGGAAAACTTTTCTGTATGTTAAATTTCCATGAAATTAGAATAGAAATTTGAATCCCGGGATTTTCTTTTTCCTAATCTCGGGATTTCGGGACTAATTTTGGGCGAGATCCCAGGATTGCAATCCCTAGCTGACACCCACCAATTCGGCGATCAAATTGATTGTTTGCAAGAAATATTTTTATGAATTCCAGTTAAGAAACCTTTCTATTTAATCTAAATAATATGAACTTTCGAAATTGTTTGAATTTTCTCTTAAACATCATCTATATACAATTATACTAAAAGTTTTCTGGTAGGCTATACAAATATGTGCAGTGGATATTTCCTGTGAGTAGATGTATTTCATTACAAAGATGAGCACTGCATCCTATGTCATCTTTAGTTCCACAATGGTAAATTCTTACGCGTTTTATTAAAATGTTAAATTTCAATGACGTTTTAACTTAGATTTTTAGTGAAATATTAAAGGAATTGTTGAGCATAAATTGATAATAATCCACATGCAGAATCAATGGACTATTTTTTAAACATGAGATAAAAATTTTTTTTGGTGGCCAAATTGATAGATTTTATAGTATGCATGAGAGTGAAAAGTGATTAATTTAAAATTGTAATAAAACATGATTTCAGTTGATACTTTATAGGTAGAATGAGCACCTATATTTTAAGTTTTATATTGTGTTAATAGTCTCATCTGCTATTTTAAAAGTCCAAATATATTTTAATCATTCCAAGGCTTAATAATGTCCTAATTCAGTTCTGGGAAAACATTTTGAAAAGGGTACACGGAGCACAGCATAAAATCATAGTTTAACAAAATGTTACCATTAAAAAATTTCTTTATGAAAGTTTTATAAAAATATTAACTACAATATTAATTTCAGTATTGAATAGTAATGTTTGATTCAGATTAATACATCATAATTCGATCTCATTGTCATAATTATAAATTCAGTTAAATAAAAGGTTTAAAATAAAGATGTGTTAAAATACGTTTTTAAATTATACTCTTTTTTTAATCGCACTGAAAAATATAAAATAAATTTTGGGTTCAAGAAAATATCTGGATCTTAATTAAAATTTTCATTGTATATGATAATGAATCTCTTTTTTAAAAAAAGAGGTATGGCATATGTTGATTAAACAAGAATTTACAGACTCTTTATATGACAGTGAATAATTTAATAAACATATGCCGTACCTCTTTCTTTTTTAAAGAGATTCATGATCATATACAATGAAAATTTTGGTCAACCGAATATCACATTTTTTTCTTCGTTCGCATGAAATTTAACTTAAGCTACAGAATGAATAAAACGAGTAACTTCAAATGTATTTCTTTGGTCCTTTCATAATTTTGTAAGAAAAAATGACCAGTGGACAGAACTTGAAACCTATTATTAGTGTTGGATTCTTCCTCTCCCTTTGATTGTTATAACGAACTATCTTCGAATCGGTTTCGATGTCTGATCCACACAATAGGCGACTGTGTACGCAGACTTTCCACTTTCAAAAGTTTCTTTGTTAGAGAAACTTCGCTAACTGCGTAAATGAATGCCCATGGGAGATTCCACTAACGGAAAATTTGTGAAAATGTCGGTTTGAATTCTTACGAAAATTATAAATGAACCTATAAATGAAAAGAAGTGCAATTTCAAATACACGATTCAGAAAACTCTCAAAGACATAATTCGATAGATTAAACCAATAGCGTGTTTCAGCCGTGCTCGATTGTAATTTACCGTTCCTTGATTTCATTTGACTTTTTTCATTTTCTTAAACTTTCCGATGCTTTTTGAAAGTTTGTACTCCGACTTGCGAGTAGCTTCTTCCGTAACAATGGAATTAGGCTATAATACCATACTGTTTAGCAAAAGGAAGCCTCCGAGAAACAATGCACAGCGATGACCCAGAAAAAAATGTAGTTTTTTCCTCGAAATCGTAAGAACCCGCCTTTGTACCGCCTTTTTAAAGTAAACTCACTTTCTCCCAATTAGTTTTTTTCTGAGGTAACAACTTACTGCTTTTAAAGCAGATTTTTAAAAAAGTACCAGTTTGATAAGTTTTGATATTTCGGCAACTGATGAATAAGAAATTCTTTTTGTAAGAATCAATCAATGATGAAAAGTTTTCGTCTCCCTTGAATACCATCTTTGTCCCGAGCCCATATTTGGTCGATTTTGAACTTTAAAAATAAATCAGTTTAATATTATATACTAGTGTAATGCCCGTTGAAATATCAACGGAAGAATTACAGATAGATAGATTATTATTATTTTCATTTAAAATAATATCTTTAGTTAAACTTAAAATAGTTGCCTCTCTTTCCCTCCCTCTCTCTCCCCTCACACCCTCTCTCCCTCTCACACCCTCTCTCCCCCTCCCCTCCTCTCCCCTCTACTTCCTTCTCTCCCCCTCCCCCTCGCTCTCCCCTCTACCTCTCTCTCCTCCTCCCCCTCTCTCTCGTATTAAAAGCATTCAAAGCACGTTTATACCCATAAAGATTGATTTAACAATATGATATAGAGGTCTAACAATGGAACTGGTAGGCAAGGCAACATCCCGTTAAAATGGCAAGATTTCCTCAAAATGTGTGAATTAAATGTTTACATTGAGTAATTTCGAACTGTAGGCGGAAAAAGATGAACAGAATAAGAAACTTTATAATGTTTTCTTCAAAATGGTTTATATTCGAAGATTGTAGGTCAATTCTTTCTAATTTTAATATAAAAAAGAATGAAAGCCAGCACGTCGAAATGTCCCTTTTTACGTGTTACCTTATGGGAAATGGAAATTATCTTCTGGAGTCGAACCTGGGTCTTTGATCACAAGTTCAATACATTAAAACTTTTTGTTGTTATATCATAATGCTATCCTGAAAATGTCATCAAATTCGGTTCAGTCGTTTGCGAGATATTAAGCTTCAAAAAGCATTACATGACAAAGTGTCATTGTGACACTGCCTCTTTGATCTCGAGTTCGATACATTAAAACTTTTTGTTGTTATATCATAATGCTATCCTGAAAATTTCATCAAATTCGGTTCAGTCGTTTGCGAGATATTAAGCTTCAAAAAGCATTACATGACAAAGTGACGGTGTGACACTGCCTTTTATTATTGTACATGCTTTATTTATTAAGGTGTTGTTAGCATTTATGGTTCCCAAATCAGGGGGCAGGGGTTCGAATCCCGTCGAATGCACGTTTGATGGTGCCTGTCTTTGTTATCTTCCACATCCCATTGGATACTATTTATGAACTAGTTAACATACAAAATTTTTCGTTTCATCCTCAACTAGAGACTTTCTCTCTCAACTGGAAACATTTACGACAATTTTGGCACCATTTTCGTGTCAAAGTTTCAGGCTCCCAATCATTATCAATCTTTCGTAACAAACATCGCCCTAGAAACGATCTTTTTTATCCATGTAAAACATGAGAGACGATCAACGGAGGGCCGTTATCTGTTGGAAATTTAACTTTCGTTGTTCGCCATAAGGCGTACGTGCACGGAATTGTTTGAGAGGAGGAGGAGGCGGCCACCCGACAGCGCTTGGATGGGTGTCAATGCTACCGCTTTTCTCTTTCCTCTGGCCGAGGCGCGGATCGGCGCATATGCAGGGAAAGTCAACAGATGCTGCGCGCAAGGTCGAGGTTACCTTGGACTCGAAGAGAGAATGAGAGAGAGAGAGAGACGGGTCAATGTTCACACGGCTGCGGACAGAATGCGAAACTTATTTCCGCAAGAAGCACGCGACTGACGTCTCGGTGAAATCTTCGCGGTGCCGTTTTCGCCCCCCCTATGCGTCAGAAATACAAATTCCGTGGAATCTCGAGACTCCGAACGTTGCCACGGGCAACTGTGCGGCGGATTAAAATGAGAGAAAGTTATGTTTTTTCGAGCTCAATCGGAGAGAGGATAAGATCTTTCGAGGAAGAAAACAACCGAGATGGCCTTAAACCACAAGATCTCTCGATAGTATCGTTTTTTGTACGAATTCACCTCGTTCGAGTGCCAATTTTCAAAGTTTGCACACGAGGAGCTTCGACATATTCGATACACAACAATCTTGTTTTTATGGTTCTTAATTCAATTGGCTCATTTTAAAACACTGGATAACTTCCTGATAACTTTCAATCGCTTTCACCAAGAAATGCAAAACCGACCCAAATGTTTTAACGCTTCTTATATCGTTACTCTAGCTGTAGACATTAAGGCGTTGAAGTAAGAAAATATAATATTATCTCCTTAAATATATCTTTTAACTTTAAAAAAAAAAGTATTTCAGTTAATCTTAAACGCAGCTCACTCTCGTTTAATTCAGATCTCGCAAAAAGCATATTCCGAGATGAAGAAAGAGAGTACACGTATATACGTTGAACCACGTAGAAAATATAATTTCATAAAATGTGAGAGGAATTTCTTTAGCGGGAACTTTCTTTTCGGAGCGATTATTCCACTCACGGCAGCCAAGCATAAGCGTCATTGCGTTACCAGTGTTGGGCGAACACTTGCAATGAACGATGTCAGGCAATTAATGAATCTGCATGTCATACCGACGGATAATATAAACATACAAACGAAAGTATTGCCTTACCAATCGTTGCATTTACGTCTTCACAATATTGCGAGTAATAAAAATAGGAAATCTGACTCTGCCTAGTCGTAAAAATAAAAGGATCCCCAAATCCATGTGTTGTTTATTTTTGGGCAAGTCTGCCTAGTAAATTGCATATTTTCAAACCGTCGCTAAAATATGTTTCCAAGGATTCAATCATGGACAATAAAAGGTAAACAGCTTTACGTACAGTCGAACCTCCGTAATCCGGCAGCTCCCCTAATCCGGTACATTCTCCAAGTTCGTGTCGTTTCCCGTGAACCGCAATATTTAGAAGCGTCGATCGCCAAGTTCCATGCATTATTTATTAACCCCTTAATGGATTAAAGGATTTGAATGCGACTTCCTTTATTACCAACTTTTATAGTAACTTCGCTAGTTATATATGGTGTTTTATACATATTCAACCCCTCAGATATCTGGAATAATCTTCCTCGAACAGGTTGCACAACACTTCAGCACCTATCGTGCAAACACCTTTTACAGTGTAAACTGTAATCTTTGTAATCGCCGTACTTAAAACTTTCTTGCGCGATTCGCACTTATTTTTCGCTACCTTTATTTTGACGATCAGTTTTAACAGTGGCGTTTTTCAATTGTTTATGGCATCAGTGCGTAAATAAATTGAAGAAACTGAGATTACGCTGAAGCCGTCAAAATCGTAATTCGGACACCAATATACTCACCAAACGCTGATTTTCTCAGATTTCTTCGACAATATCCATTTTATGCGAGATTCCAAAATTTTGAAAACACACGATACGTACCAATTTACCATTAAATAAAACGCACCGCGTATATTAACTTTTTTGTTTATTACCTTATTATTGTAATTTATATTTAAATAATATTCTGTGCATTTAATTTAATATGTACTACATTACAACGTGTAGTATCATGAACAGATGGGCTTAACTTTAGGATTAGATACCTCCTGTAATCCGGCAAATTCTCTAATCCGGCTTCGGCCAGGTCCCAAGGTTGCCGAATTAGGGAGGTTCAGCTGTATTTAAATTTTCACCATTATAAATCTAGTGTGAAGATATCTGAAAAGGTATCGTGTTAGGAGATGTACATTTCCTGCTACTAATCACAAATATGAAGTTGGAGAAGGAGAAAATTTCTGAACTTCACCGGGAATCGAAACCGGGTCTCTCACTTACCGGGCAGGTGCTTTAACCAACCAAGCTATCAAGTCAGTCTATTTCTATTTCTAATTTATCGAGAATAGAGAAACAGCCTTGCTTGATATCTTAGTTTGTTTAAGCACCTATCTAACAAGTGGAAGATTCCGGTTCGATTCCCGGTCAAGTTCAGAATTTTTCTCCTCCAACTTTATAAGAGAACCATGAAAAATAACTGTACCAAAAAATAAATCAGATAGAAACTTGAAATTTCATGTGATTGAAATTTTAAGTTACACAAATATGATTATTTTTAAAACTGCTGAAAGTGACCGCTTACACGCTGGATATGTAAACATGTACTTCAATGCCTCCCTTTTTTCGAAATTCTGACTCACTAATTGGTCTTGTGTTCCTATGTTAACTGACAAACCACGAATATGTCACTTAATATTTTAGAAACTTTGCAAACAAAATACGATACTTTCAGTTTTGTTCCACCTCTTGCTTCTAAAGTGAAATATTCACAAATGGAGAAAAAAGAGAAAAAAAACTTTTTCTTATTTTTTACAGGAAATCCTGCGATAAGAGGAATAAAATCTCGACTCCCGTACTCTTCGACTGAGAAATTATGATTTCGGATTCAGTTCTCATCGCGTGATGCGTGACTACGGAGAACATAAGCGTACGCATTTTGTTCTCTTTGACTCTCAGGACCTTCCTTTTTACGAAACTTCCTGTTTTTTGTAAATCGGTAATTTTGTCGAAATATTCGAACTCGTATTTCTGTGTAAAAAAGTGGAGTAAGGAAAGTCCGCAGCAATTAATTTCAAAATGTACACATTAGGCTGGAAAGGGTTTCGAGAGGCGGACGCTTTTATGAATTTGAGAAAGCATGCGGTTTTGTCGAGAGATGAGAGAGAGTAGGTAGTATCCTCCTCCCCGTAAAAATATATCTTGTTTACATACATTTCAACGAGCTATTTACCCGTTCGATTAATCGCAAACCCCCGAAAGAAAGGTGGCGAATGTCCCAACTCTCGATGCTGAAGCCGCGAGTTTGAATCCCGAACTGTAATAATTTTATTTTTAAGGTCAGGTATTTCGCATTACGGTAATAAACGATTTTTATGACCTATTTATTTTTTGCAAAAATAATGTTTTTACGGCACGTGATTTGCTTCGACTCTGACCTTCGCAGTTGCCACCGATGATTTTCGGTTTATTTTGACGATTGGAAATCGATTTATCCAGTCTTCATCGCATCCAAAATATTTGGAATTTTAGGTCAACGAAATTTAATTACCGGGCATGTTTGGAAAAGTTATATTCAAGAGAAAATCACTGGTCTCGAAAAAGAAAAGTGATGACTTTGTAAACAGTTTCACTAAAACAACTTGACGGTCATGGTTTGTGAGTAGTTAGCAGGACTGTTTTCCAATGAGAGTCTCATTAACATGTTAATATGCTCATTGTAAAATGTCATGACAGTGCTGCTTATGAGGTGATTAAAAATATTGGAGTGCAGCGAAACGTGCTCGTGATATGTAGTTGCCTGTTTTAATGAAATCGTACAGAGAGTTTTCCCATTTAGTATTTGTCATTAATAATAAATCATTTTTCCTTGATTGAGTCTATTATAATTAGTTTCCTTGACGTATCGGTAATATATAAAAGCCTTATTCTTTCCCTTTGTCACTCCTCCTGTCACGCTCTGAAACACAAATACACCTGGCAAGAGGGGACGAAGGTCAGCTTTTGGAGCACAATAGATACTCGCGGCGAGGGTTTCGAACCTTCGCTCGGATCGAAGGCAACCCTCTCAGCAGGAGGTATAATTTCAGGTCAAAGAATACTGCCTCAATTTTATTTCAGAATAATCGATCATTTCCGTCATTTTGACGGGCAATTATACTAGTATGATAATCGATCGGAACAGACACAAGTAGGCCGAAGTATGTACCGGCTTCATATAAAATTAAAGAAAATTACCTTTTTTTGTATTCTCTAAATAATAATTTATCGGCAAGAAAGCAAGCGACAACTTTTTAGAGGAAGATAGAAGAAAAGTTATTTAAAAAATTACATTCTACATTGATCGCTGCTTAGGCATTATTCCTGGTAAGTTATTATGGTTGAATGAGATTCATATCGCAACCCAAAGGTTATTTCATTTCACGTGTATATCGGAAAAAACTATTTCAAAACATTTTGTTCTGCTCTTCATTACATGGAAAACTTTCATTCTGACCTATTTTTGGCTAAATTATCGGACGGGTGTTTAAATGCAACGAATTCCAATAGAGTTAGTTCTGATATTTTAGTCAGAGAACGAAAAGGAAAAGTCTATTCACTAAAAATGGTGCAATCATTATTTAACCACTTCAATAGATGCTGCAAACATGAAAAATCGACCCGCGAAATCTTGTTCAAGAATCCACTCCAACACTAGCGATAATACATACTAGATAAAATTTAACTAATTAAGTATATTTCACGAAAATTACTTATTAAATCACGACCAGTTTCGCTACGATAGGAATTACTTTTTAGGAATACACTTACTTTAATGTTAACTGCGCATGAATAGATTCCACATAGTGCAACCTGAAATTAATTGCTAAGTAGCTACATGTCTTTCCCTCATTCGCGAAACGAAAAAGTCTTAAGGAAGGGAGGACAGAGAGAAGATGGGTGCGGCAGACCGCGGAGGCGCCAAAACTGCACTCAATGCAAGATTAAGGTGGAAATGAAGAAACCACTGAAGCCTCTTCCTTTCTTCTCTCTCTCCCACGCCGCTGAAAAAGCGAGACTCACTCCGCGGAGGGCAGCGCTCGATATATTTAAAAAAATAAAAGAACGAACGGCCGTTGCATCACAGTTGCGGCATCGTGGGAAGATACTGCGAGCGAAAAAAGGATGGCGAAGAAATAATGAAACGATTTATTTTTTAAGAGAAGAATTGGCAAGAACCCGTGATTCCACGCAAACGCTCGCTTTTCCATGTTAGCGCGAGAAAAGACCGCGTCGGCGTTCTTTCTTCTCCCTCTCCCCCTCCCACCTACCCTTCCCCCTTCCCCATCTCATCCCCATAGCTACCCGTCGAGAAGAATCACGATCGCACGCGGGGAAAGTCTCCCGACCATCGCGCCGTGAGAGAGTGTTGTATTATACGGGCATGAAAGGAGTTGTGTTCTTCTACCTAGAGATGCCGAGTTTGGAGGCGAGGAAAGGAGGAAGGAGAGTGGAGGAATAGGTTTAGAGTGAAAGTTCCTCTTCGGTGACCCATCGCCCGCCTCCTCATCGAGTCCCCTCTTCCTCCTCTCTCTCTCTCTCTCTATCTCTCCCTCCCGCCCTCCCCCCCCTCTCTCTCTCTCTCTCCCTTCCCCCCCTCTCTCCCCTCGTGGAGCATCCATCCTATAAGGACGCAGCGTTACTCGCGAGCATCTCCATTGAAGAACCGTGAATTCGTCAAAAGACAACACGCATCCGTCCCATCCCGATTGCAAGCGAACGACCTGCGACGCGCTCAGCGACACAGAAGAGACAAGATTCGGAGGTCCGGTACTCGTCTCGTCCAAATCGACCCTTCTCGCCAGGAATCAATCTTCGAATTGGTGGTCGTGGGACATTGAAGCGGGAGGTGAGACTTCTTAGATAGTATTTAAGATTAGGTTATGAAAAATTCAACATTCCGATTAGGTGGGTTAAAATGAATTGGGTGACAGGTCAAAGTAATCGGTTGGTAAAAAATTTTATCTAGAATTCTTTTTGCCAGATTACAGTTATTAAGTGTTTTACTAATATCCGGAAACTAATTGTCATTACTCAAAAATTAACTATTTATGCAGTTCGAAAGTTAGTAATATTTCCTCCTTGTTGTAACTTAACATTACACATTTTTTTAATTAAATAGTTTATAAAACGTTCCTCGAGAGTTCAGATTGTTTGCTGCCGCAATTCCAAATTTATTTATTTCTTGTTTTCTTTTCATACATTTTTATTAAAATAGTACAATTCTTCAGTTCCATAGGGTGTAGCAAATCTAAAAGAATAATTACTACGGTTTACCATCTCATGCACCGTAATCTAGGAAAGTACATGAAGTTTACCATCCCAACATTTATTTTTTTAACGAAAGCCAATTAAGCGTATACCTAACGATTAATTCAGGCGTATTTCTGTTTAAACACGGCGAAATGTGGTTTATTATTGCCATTATCTGAAAATTCTAAATGAAAAACACGGTTTTTAAAAATTTCCTGATAAAAAGTTGTACTTTAATTATAATAATTTAGCGGAGATCTGCGATGAATAAATGGATTTTCGGAATTAAATCCACAATTAGCTTAATAATAAATGTCAGCAAGAGGAAATTTATAGTCGAATGTTTTAGTGCATTTACTTTTAATTTCCAAATTTTTGTTGCCTTCCAACAGACGCAAACTATAATAAAATTTGGATAAAATCTTTAAGTATTAACAGTAAATAATTTGTTTTCTAAATTACTTGAACATATTAAAATTGCACTAAATTATTCATTATATAGTCAAACGAATATGAAATATCTTCCGAAAATATTTGTAGGATTGTATAAGTTGACAAAAAAACTTTACTGCGAGGTAACAGGTATGTAAATAACCTACATGAGGTTTCATCGGCGTTGCTTCCTCAATATATTAATTTACAGTCCACCGTCATGGGTAATAATTCAAAGAACCGAACCATGTCGCAATACTCAAGTGAAATGTCTTCCCGCAAAGGATTCTGGAAGTCGGGAGAAAGCGGACAAATGACCCTCGCCCTCTAAGTGAATGTTGAACTCGTTTTCAAGAAAAGGGACCTATGCACATCCAACGGATTGGCGCACAGCAAAAGGTCGTATCTTCCTGCTTTTCGTGAAACCAGTCATGTAATAATCTCACCCTGATCGTTTTATTACCTAAGGAGAGAAGGTCACAATGGATGACGACTGCTTAAAAAATTTTTAGGTTGTACAAAGGGCGACTCATTTGCTTCCTGTAAAAAATTTCCATCCCGATACTCTCTACTTAGCCTATTCGTCGAATGAGGATGAACAGATTAAATATTAAAGTCTAAACAATTATGATCTCATAATGGACTTTCACTTATTAACGAATACAGATAATAATGTCTACGTATTTATCCAGATGTATTATTAGCCTCTTTCGTGGAAATATTACATTAATTATTTTGGGAAACATCAAACTTGGGTAAGCGTTTCTAGATTTTGCAAAAATATTTTTAACACGAAATCAAACCAAGAAGAATACTTGTACAGAAAAGAAATGAACAGAGTCGGCGTTGCGTGAAAGATGTGTAAACAATAAGCAATAATTTAATCTTACTTGAAAAGATAAAACGTTTAAAATTTTCATTCCTTATAATGCGACATAAAATTTAGACGCCTAAATTAATAATCAGCAAAAGTACAAAAAAAATGTCTATAATATTTTTCACTTAAATGCGTATTCAGGAATAATCTCTTTTGAAAGAACAAACGATTAAAATATCCACCATATAACACAGTGTTAATATGCTTATTTAAAATATAAAATGATTTCTCAGATTTTAAACAGATGTCCTCTTGAATATACTTTCTCTAGCCAATAGGTTCTAGCATTGGCACTTACATCTGCATACTACAGTGGTCCACTCTCATAGGGCTCATAATCTAGCGACTGGATTGTATCATCCGGCCTATTATGAGTTTACTTCAATAGATAAAATGCACAATGTAATGTAAAATGACAATTATAAACATAATATAGGTACATTTCCTTTCCTTCTGCATGCAAATTAGAGGGGAAAATTATTAGAACAAATAACGTGAGATTGACCCCAACTTATGTTAAACCTTTAGTTTCCTTAATCATTATTCAGCTCTATTTTCGAATGCGTGTGACACGCGATCAATTTAGAAGTGGACACTGTGGCCCTCAAGCCTGAAGCTTTGGGCACTACCGGTCTAGATCGCCACCAACTTAAGAAAATCCTGGATGACATTCACAAATAGTGGATAAGTACAGTTTCCACACTTGGACAGAGTCACGGCGGGAGAACATCGCTCCGCCCGTTTCAGTTGCGCCGAACATGGAAGTAACCAAGCATCGGAACACTGTTACTCAATCGGCGATGGGAAAAGCGACGTCGTTTCCATAAACAAACACGCCATCCGCAACCAATACCAGAGACGACCCTGACCTTCAAACCATCATCCATCAAAGTAATATAATTTTCCCCAAGCGTTTCTTATATTTATTCCTATCGATTATGTGAAGATACCGGATGTTACTTGTATATCCCAATTCGAGTATAAACAACGCCGTTCAATTGGCTTCTTAAACTTAAAATAAAAATTGATTTTAGCTCTCGTGTGTTTTAATTAAAACTATAGATATTTATCCAAATCCGTATTTAGAGTTTTTTACAATTCTATGATGACAATAATTAACAATATTTTTCGAAATGTCACACTTGAAAAGAGACTTTCAAATATACTGTTATAGAAAGACACGATATCGCCCTCAAATATTCAATGCGTCTCCGTAAAATGAACACTAACTGAGACGGTAAAGTAATCACCACTTGAATTAAACTTTTGTTACGTCCAATTTAATATTTCAAGAGGTGATCCTCTAAAATCTGTTAACTAACTGCTTGAAGATAAATTCTCAGAATTTATAATTCATAAATTATAATGATATTTATACTGAAATTGGCTTAGAGGAGCAAGTCGCTGCAATTGTTTGCCTCTGTGCCTATCTATTGAAGCTGACAACGTTGGATAATACACAAGAGAGGAAGATAAGGTGTAATGTTTTATATTGAAATGAATTTCCCTCTGACAATAATGAGGCAGAAACCGTGGAATAATTCTCCAGCGACTACAAAATCACGTGAAAGTTTGGGGACAACCACGCGGGAATTATCTTCTTTGATTTTATTGATAAAGGCTACTCCTACCATAAAAATGTCTAGGAAAATAAATAGGTACTCTTATTTACTATTTCTACGAGTTTAATTTGAAAAGTATTTTGTTATGACCAATACTTTACGAGAAATGACGAAAAGCTAAATTTTTGTCACCAGTAAAGTGGTATCCCGATTGGCTTAAGTGATTCAATTATGTGATTTTCTTATTATCTTTGACTGTAAGTCCTTAATAACAAATTTCATGAAAATCCGTTCCGTAGAAGCCGAGAACGAACATGCGGACCGACGGACGGACGGACGGGCGGACACACGGACACACCGACGCTAATAGGCGCTCACGCTGGAAGCGAAACGAGCCTAAAAATTGATTTTATTCTCATGGTCTCGCTGCCTTCTAACTCAAATGTCGCGGGTTCGAATCCAGCTTCGGGCATGGACGTTCTGAGTCGTCTTGGGGTGTTTTCCTATAACTAAGATTTTGGTTTTGCGAGGAAGACGACATTTAATAAAATACCCTACATTATTCAAATAAAGGCATTTAATTTATTCAGTTTAAATTCATCATAGGTGTAATTTCAAAATTGCCAGTCGACATATACACGTACATATGCACTCCTGCGTAAAACATTTCATTTCATTCTTTTTAAAACTATTCTTTTATGACTAATTTTAGAAAGATATCCATAGCTATTAACAAGCATACGTTCAATTTATTTTCCCCATTTTCATTATTATTGAAGTTTTAACTTTATTAAACGAAAATTTCTGTAATTAAGTTTCAAAGATCTCAGTATTATTGAGTTATGGAAGAATAAAAACTCGCATAATAAATAGAATCTTGTCATATGAATACAATTTTTAGTTTCGTGCATTCACTAGGAATGATTTTTCGGCATCTTCTTTCTGCTTGTTTTTATTCCAAGAAATAAAATTTTAAGAAATGACTATCAAAATGCCTGATTTTTCAATAAATTTTAACTTCCTATAATTTTTTGTAGGTACGATGTATGTACACGAGTACAAAAACTGAAGAGTACTTTTATTTAAAATGGACTATTAATACGTGTTGGTAACATCCACAGAAAATTTGAATATTTTTATTAAATATGAGGATTCCGCAAGACTGATAAAGTCCATTCGATAAATTCCAACCTATCTTTCGTTATTTTTTACTTCCTTTCTTCCATTATATTCCAGGTGTATTGGATGTCCTCTACCCTGCACCTAGTTCGTTGAAACATCGAGAGATGTCACTTTCTCCCATGTTTACGTTCTGGGCCTTTGCCTTCGTTGCGACGGTGGCCGCCCAAGGAAACGCCGTCGACCAAAAGGTGCAGTCCATCACGCCAGTCGAGGATATAGTAAGTTTGCCAAGCAATTGAAAAATAAAAATGCAGAGCTTGG
The DNA here is from genome assembly GCA_036926305.1 of Uropetala carovei. Lineage (NCBI taxonomy): Eukaryota > Metazoa > Arthropoda > Insecta > Odonata > Petaluridae > Uropetala > Uropetala carovei. Next base: position 920,686 of record JAXCHB010000010.1, read on the forward strand.
AAATCTCATTGTTAGATAAGATAGAGAGAGAATATTTTCCAGCGGATAATATGTGCTAAAATCGCTCGATAACTAATCCCAAAAACAAAAAATTATCTTCAAACATTAAATTTAACAATTCATTCGTAGCGATAACGCGATTCCCGCAATCAATATGATAAAAAATTAATCATTGTATCACATAAACATGTCAGATTGAAGAGACTACAGCGAAAAATTATCTTGGAAAAAACTGCAACACCAGTGTAATCAGTCGCATAGGTAAAAAAATTAGAAAAATATTACAGGTACAATATTGAATGCATGCTACAGCTGAAGAGAAATTTTTCTGATGAAAATATTTTTTCATAGAGAAGAATTGAATTGTGAGAAGCGAATGGAACCTTTCAAGAAATGAATATATTTCGACAGATATAATATAGCATATAAAACGTCAAATGAAACAATACATATTATCATACATTATAGAGAGTCAGTAAACAAATAACGTCCAAAGAGACGAAGGCATTATAAAACCCCTCATATCCGAGATCCGCTGACAATCGCGGGAATGAATTAATTTCACGTAAATGTAAAAACGAGGAATCTTTGCTAGCAAACTGGTGAAATTAAATTACGCAAAATTAATGAAAACTATACTAAAGCAGCAAAACAAGCTCCAAACACCTAATTGTAAGCAAAATTCCTTCGGAGAGAAAGAACTAGAGATTTCACATAGATAATTCCGCCTTCTGAAGTTCTGTTTCACGAATTTTATCGAATACTTCAAATCTTCAACCAACTAGTTTAGCCCTGTAAAATTAATATGCTAAAGCAAGAGGCGGAAGCACGTTTTCTTAAAAATTTTCATGGTTCTTGTTTCTCTCTGCCTTTTAGAAGGGGACAACCCGCACAGTTGAATTGTAGATCCTCACTAACCCTTTCCACCTGTGAAATTTTCACTCTAGTTTCAATACTTTGCCAACAATTCTATTTCAAATTTTGAATTTTCCGACTTCGAAGAAACGGAAAATATGTAAACTATTAGGAAAATCCAATTGGTGGAAAATTTATAAATTGATAAGAGCTACATATCTTATTCAAAAATAATTTTTTAATAAATCCTAAAACAAAAATGTTGATTGCCCGTAGACGGGCAGACAGAATGATCACATAACATATTTTTCCCTTTTAAGAAATCGTGCTAAAATACAATGAAAATAATAATAGGACGAAAACAAATGTTTGACCAATTTTTACTGCACTAGTTACAAAAATAAAAGGCCGTTTTTTGTTATGAGCAAAAATCATTAAATACTTTATTATTTCACATATTTCAAGTATGGTATATTGCTGGAGGCAGGACCGCGCCGGCCTATGGGGGCAAGGGGTGCATCGCACCCGGGCGGCAACATAGTAGAAGCGGCAATTCACGGGCGGAGGCAAGAATCCCTCTTAATTTTGTGTCTTGCACAATTTATTTCTTAAATTAAATAAAACTGTTAATCTAAAAATCGAAAAAATCTGTGCCAGGATTCTAAGTCCGTAAGGGGTGGCATAAACTGCTTGCACCCGAGCGGAAAATATGCCCCACGCGGGCCTGGCTGGAGACCCTCAGACCCTTCCCTAATTTCGTCCCTGTAGAGCAGACTAGTCAAACTCGAATAAGCATGAGAGCCTCATTGAAGGTATGGATGATATAGAAGGACCGCATTAGGATTACATGGGGGTCTGAATTGGCAAAATAGACTTCATTTAGAAAATTGGTCATCTGTTTTGTTATTAAAAGCAATGATTTAGAAACCGCGTTCTTCTGTCTAGCAATAACCAAGAAGAAATCTTGTGTCCTTTTCAAAAAAATTAAAGTATTTGTATAAAATATCGAACAAATTAGTTCAGAAAAAAATTAGCAATCGGGCCGCAGTAAGCCAGAGAAAGGGCCGCCAGTTTCATATGTCTACTGTAGACGAACAGTAATAATTTACCAAATATAAACGTTTAAATATTTTTTTCTAAAATAAGTTATCTCACGAATGAATTGTTCCTCAAATATTTAATTTCAAATTTGAGATTAACACTCGTCACTTGAACGCTAATATATTTGGAAAATTCAAGTACTGAAATCGTAATAATATATTCATTCATTGAGTAGAGGCTATCATAAAATTAATGAAAACGATTTCTGTTGAGTGGAAACGTGTCAACAAGCATAATAAAATAAATGAAGCACAACCTTGGACTCGTCTGTAGAGAAAAACAGGAAATAGAGCAGGACGCATCACTAGTCGAAAAAAGTCAAAATTTTGAGTCATGTGACCAAGGACACAACATATTATATAACGAAAGAATATACTAATCTTCGCCTCGAAGTTCATGAAGAGGTCACGACCCAAGGAGCAACTTAATTAAGATTCAAACATTTTCCAAAGAACAAGACATGGAAGCGAGAAGGGAAGGGTGCGGGAAGATGAAGGAGTGGGTTGGTGGAGGCGTGGGAAGAGGAAGGGAAAAGGCGAAAATAAGGAGCGGACCTCTTAAAGAACCCAAAATAAATAACGAACAGGATGAGAAGAGGAAGGCGAGAAGAAATATGTCTCCTGGAACAGTTACCTCTCCACCGCAAAGCATTCTGGGAAGGATGCTCGGGCAGCGGACCGTGAGATGGGAAGGGGGAAAGCCTATTTAAACCCTTCCTCTTCTCCTTCATCTCCCTTCAACGTAGCGAGGGCAAAGTTTCGCAGTTTCCGAGGCGAAGGAATGGTTTAAAAATGGAGGAGGGTTGGGTGGGGGTGAGGGAAGGGAGAAGACAGGGTTCGGGACATTAAAACTGGCACCTTCCACGGCTAAGCCCACATTAAGGCCGAAGCTACGTCGGCGGCATCGGAGGGCGGAAGAGAGAGGGCGGCACTGCGGCTGATAGTTATGACGACGGAGGAGAGAGGGCGAGGGAGGGGGAGGACCAACTGCTCATCTGCCTTCTGGAACTTTCTCCTTTGGAAAGAGACGAGTGGCGTGGCCGTGAGGGATGAAAGTCTTTCTCACTCAGGGGAGCATCGGTTAGGAAAAGTGGCCGAGTGAAGAACGGGGCCCCCCGAACTGCGAGGAGGGGGAGGGAGGGCGATGATACAGCAGAGTGCTCGGGAGATGAATGAGTCGTCGCCTCCCTCGCTTCCCTCTGTCTTTCTCTCTCTCGCTCAGTCAGGGCGATGGCAGAGATGAACGCGTTATACGCTCCTCATCTCGCCTCAGCCTATTTTTTTATTCCGTGTTTTTCACCGCGAAGAAATGGTCGCTCGACTCATTCATACGATCCGACGATAAGGAATCCATTTTCTACCTCTTATAAAAATCCGCAGTCTCTTAATAAAGAACGGCTCGATCGCTGATTCGATTGAATGGCTAAAGGACTGGACCTACAAATATCAAAAGGGTTCGGTAGATATGCGAGAAATGGCGCCCGGAGATTTCGAAATTGAAGAATTTTATCTGCAAATTCGGCTGAGGGAGGGAAGATATTTTTATAAAATTGATAATTATAATTATTGAATGTAATGAGCTGCATCCTCGATGGTGCGACGAAAATTTGAAATTTTCCTCAAGAGGAGACTAGTTTTGCAAGATAAGGAATAAATTGAAAGGAAGAAACCCATTTCGAACGACTTAACTTAAGAAGAAACATGGTGACTGATAGTATTTATATTTTTTTGGGTCAGCCGATAATAATAATGATATTATATATATATATATATATATATATATATATATATATATATATCACTAGAATAAATGCCCGACGTTTCCCGGGGAAATTTGGATCAAATCCGTTCGGAATTCTAGATAATACATGGCATTTAAGAATTCAATCGGCCGCCGTTTTGTATAAAACTGACAGAGAGAAACAAAATCCACATATGAATTATTCCTGGGAGCCCTCCACAATCGTACCAAATTTCATTCAAATCAGGAAAATACGCGTAGTTTAATGTTTAAATAGGCCACCATTTTGAATCAAGCGGACAGACGGGTACTAAAAACCCCGCGTTGACCTTCCCCTTGGTGCCCCCTAAAATCGTGCCAAATTTGGTCGGAATCGGTTGGGAAATGTGGGCGTGCATAAAACTATAATTCGCAGTTCCCCTCTCTCTCTCGAAGTTCTTTTCGTTTCTAAATTTGCTTAATCACAGCATATAATGAAAAAGAGCCATTGGAAAAATAATCATTTGAACCAGATTCGGTAAGTTTTCTTTGAAAGTGGGAAAATATAATTTCATAAAATAACACACACAACATGTACGGCCACATTGTTTCGCATGGCGCGCTAATGGTATTCAGTTCTTTCCATGTCTCGGAGCCAAAAAATAAACGAAACCCAAAAAAGCATTTTATTACCAATATTTACAAAATTAGCACATATCCGATTGCAAGATAATCTTGTCCTTGCGTTGGTGCCATGAGGATGTGGTATGTACATAAATGAAATTCCGAATATAAATCTTCGGCTAGTTTACTTTTCCTATCAGCATTTTCAACATTTGATATGTCAAAACCTCCCACAATGCGTCAAAAGCCTCAGCTTCCGTTCGATTCGCCCCGACACGATGTAAACAGTTTGACACTCGTCGCATTATCCAAAGCACAGAAACTTTGTCATTTTTTTAGGATTTGGCTCATTACTTTGTTATATTTTCTGCGATAAAACATAGCGTGGGACTTTGTCAATGAAGCCAATTTAAAGTCATCCTGTCCGTACCTTTCGCATTTGCGATATGTTTGGCGTATACGGACAGCCGTAATATAAGTTGTTTGAGTACGTCAGATTACTCGTAATCTGGTTTCGAGGTATTTTGGGATCCCGGACATAAATCTATTAAAACAGCTCTTCTTCATTTCCGTTAATAAGACATTTTTGAAGCACAGGCTAATTCATTACCGCTAATTTACCAGACAACTATACAACATTTTCTGCGGAAGGGAACGGTCGCTCTTCTGTGCCTATGCATAGATAAGAACTGATCCTCCAGGCTTGGAGTCGTGCAATGGGTTAGTACCCCATTCACTGAAGAATTCTGATTGCGCTTAAAAGTATTCAGTTAATACAAACTGATTAGCCTAATACGCTAACAATAAGATGAATATCTTTAATTCTTCGACCAAATTACCAAAACATACTTCAATGTATATTAAAGGATCGGCATATGACTGTGAGAACTGTTCATTATCGTGCGTAATGCAGGGGGACAACGCGAAACCATTGTACTCGGAGCGAGGGGCCGCGTGAGGGCGAGGGGTTGACGTCACGTGACACCGAAAAAAGTACAGGCGTAAAATAGCGTTACACGACCTTTTTTATGATACAGCCCTGCTAAGCTATACGATATTATCCACAGCCCATCTACATATAAATAAGTGAAGAAAATTCTATATCATTGTCTAATACTATATGGTTATTTAAAAAACATCACAACATTAAAATTTTCGTGACTTATTCATTACGTTTGCTTATTTTTACAAAATATTAAATGGTGTCTAGACTTTTGCGACGGTTTATAAACATTATTAACCGAACTTAAATTTTTTCAAATATTTCGCGGCCCACATCAAATTCTTTGGAGCCCACCGGCTGAGAAACGCGTAGAGAACGCGTCGCGAACAATCCGCTACTGAAGGAACTTACGCGGTAGCAACTAGAAAAGTGAACAGGCTTAGAACATAAATGGGTTTCAACATTTCAATGGCAGACGAATGAACAGAATTACGGAACTGTTTGAAAAGTTGCATAATTCACGGTTACTGGTAATTCTAAATACCGGCACATTTGCGGAGTTAAAAATCATCTTTTCACAAAAAATCGATGCGATAAGAGGCAGATGGTTTAATTTTTATTTACTAAAACTATTTTAACTCGGAAGTAACGCTTTTGCTATTTAAGCAGCCGTGCAAAAATCTGATGTTTGGATATGCAGCACTACTCACCTTGAGAATGCCTTTCCTTGTAGTAGGCTGACGAATGGATCCGCTCTCTCTTTCCCTATTCATCCCTAGGATATTCAGCGCCATTTAAAAAGGCCCGCACTCTAAAAAGAAAGTAACTAAATAAGAACAAGGTCAAAAAACATAGTTTAAGAACAAGTAAATTAAAATTAAAATGATTGCATGAAATATTAACAGAAGACGCACACACCTTACGTTTGAAGGATCGTCACTTCGTTAAACCACTGGGTTATAATGTCCCACGAGAGGCATTCAATTTCAATGAAACGCATAGTTGTAGATCGACAGTTTAAAAAAAACTCCGATTCAATGTCGCCGCGGATTCACCGAAATGCAAAGCAATGAACAAAAGCGGCTGTTTCGCATTGCCTTTTCCTTAGCCGAAGCTCACCGTGAGCGGTATACACAGAATGTATGACGCACCTGCACTGGAAGTAGCCGAGACCCTTCCATCTAGGTTTGCTCGAGGGAAGTTTAGGGTCATGTGGCTAGTCTGTAAATCGTCCTTCACTTGTTTTCGTGGATTTTCGTCTGCCACCCCGAACAGTAGTTTGAAATACGCGATAGTTTGCCTACGCGAGTGTGTGTTACAGTCCGTGTACTATTGAAGAACCAAGCCCATTTAACAAGGGCGATTTAGAAAGGACTGCTTGTTCATCATTTAAACGATTTGACGGCCCTGAAAGATAAGATTATTTTCATAATACATCTATCCTGTTCTACCCGTTCTCCTATTGAAACTTTTTCCCGAACTTTGAACAGCTACTTTGCCAACTTGTCAACTTCTATACCTTCTTGAAATGTTCTTAATTATGCGTTCTTTGGAAAGAGAGCGCATATCTCCGCCCTTCCTAATCCTTAATGTCATGAACTAATGCACTGATTTCCATGAGATTTGGTGTGTGTGTGTGTGTATATATATATATATATATATATATATATATATATATATATATACACATACATACATATATATATATACATATATATATATATATACATACATACATACATATATATACACATATATATATATATACATACATACATTTATATATATATATATATATAATGTATGGAGTAATATTCAATTAAAATTCCTTCACCATAAGGCCTAAATAAACAATTACGTGTTTATAGTTAATGATAAATATATCCGAAAGAATGAGATTATTCTTGTTTTCCGATGATTGTTCACACCTAAACTCTATTTATAGAGACAATTTCTTAAAAAATTTGTTCGAGAATTTGACCATCCTGTATATTCCATGCAAAGTTAAATCACTTACTTTTTAAACTATTAAAGGTAAAATGTTTCAAACAGTATTTTTATAGATAAATAAGAGAAATATTTTATTCCAGCGGTTTCTAAATTTTACGAAGCCGCGCTTCCCATCAGCTAAGGAAAATGTCTTTACGACTCCCCTCACACAAGAAAACTATCTTCCACCCTTCCTCTATACAATGTTGAATCACACCTCATAAAAAATACCTACTGGTTACAATAAAACTGCTATTAATATACGTAAGCATACTAAGAAAAAAACGTACTTTCCATCCACCTGAGAGCTAAGATACGGCTGCTGCATATTATAGGTATCAGCAGGGCCGCCGAGAGCCAGCGCGGGCCCTGGGGCAAATACCATAGCCGGGCACCTTTTCTTTGTTTTAAGTTCAAAAAGGGAACCGGGCCGCTCGGCAAGCCCAGGATAGTCGATTCCCCCTCCCCCCTTCCTTACGGTATTGCCTCGCAGTATTATAAGCAGAAATTGTCAAATTCCATCCAATTAAAATTTTTTATCAAAATTACGTATAAAATATACGTTGATACCGTATGTATCACATCACTTGGTATGATTCGGTTAATGTCGATAAACAGCGAATTTGTAAAAATCAAATATTCGATTAAAGTTAATTGCCGTCGATAAGTGTAGGTTTTTCATCACTAATTTTTTTTGCGAAATTACAAGTCATGGTTTTTTAATTTGGTTTTCCAAATTAACACCTTAAATGTATTTTAGTACCAAAAAGCAACGCGTAAAAAAATAGGTACTTGTCATACGGGACGACGGCAATTGCATCGGAATTTTCTACACTTTGCATTGTGAGGTCCCCGTGACATTTTTAAGTAACTGCGGATCTTGCGCTGCAACAGAGTCTAAAAGTAAGAATTACATGAGAGTAGATCTTACAATTAGTATGAATGATTACCGAATGCCAGATGTCCCTATAGTACTTTAACTAATAAATTCTCATAAAATTTACATTTCTAGGGGCCATACCGATAATCCAACCTTCGAAGGATAGTTTCCCATCATAATCGTTCCGTGTTTGCGTTCTAGGCATTTTTCTAGATTCCTCCTAATTTTTTACCAACATCGCAACTTTTTCCTTCATAGTATTTACGTATAAATTTAGTTTTATATTAAAATATCGTAACATTAAGTTTGTTATTGAATGGTCGCGATTTCGTAATTGTACGATACAACGAAGTAAGTCGTGTATTTATGCGCTTTTGGTAAAGTTTAATTCGATGGAAATTATCTTCGTGTCAGCCTTATATGCGATATTAAGTGTACTTCAATATTCCAAGTTCAACATTTATAAAATATGGTCAATAAAGAAAGAAAGGCTACCCATATATCTAAAAAAAAATTGGGAGTAAATAATATTGTTCTTTAACGACACTCCGAGTGCTTGTGAGTCCGGACCTCGCGCCCAAAGACGGAATTTCCCGAAGGGGAGAAAAATGAGAGTAGTGGGGAGGAGTGCTAAGGGATGATAGAAAATCAGTGGGTTGAGCTGGGAAAACGCAAATCCAAATCTGAGAAATGGGAAATGGAGAAAACGCCGCCCGTTGGTATTGGTTGCCGGAATGCCTTGCACCCGCGTATTGCGATAGGAAAACCTTACGACCGATCCTAATACCGGGCCCCGGGGATTTTGCCCCCGTATCCCCACCCTCTCGGTGGGCCTGTGTAACAGGGTTATTATAGATAGACAGAATATACAATATCAAATATTTTGCGACACCCCCATTCCCCAGATGGCGCGTCCCACAGTTTGGAAACCACTCTTTCATTTCATATGGTCCGCTATTGTAACGTTATCAATTTCCCGAAAAATGTAAATTTAAATTCTCGGACTACAGCTCCAAAACCAATTTGGATGACATTTGCTATCAAATAAAACAATATGGACCTTCCAACTGCTGTTGAAAAACTTTCATTAATGAACATGAATTTAAAATGTCAATATAAGCATTGTTTAAGATATTAACGAAGAAAAATAACTTAGTTAAATTCCACAATTTTTTATTTCACGACCGGTTTCGCTAAATAACTTGAATCATCACTGATTATGCTAGTTATTTAGCGAAACCGGTCGTGAAATAAAAAATTGTGGAATTTAATTAAGTTATTTTTCTTCGTTAATATGAGTATCAATCACCACAAAGTTCAGCCGAATTCCTTGGATTTCTTTACTTAAGAGCTATTTCGTGAAGATATTAAAATAAGATGGTGCTTCTCGATTAAATCCTGAATGCCTTTTCCCTTTTAATTGGACTTTATCTCTGTTAAATTAAATCGGTAGATTTTACTTGACAACATTTAAATATATTACTTTTATAAAAAAGTTATTTGTATGATGTATTGTATTGTATAACTAACGAGTTAACCATGGGATAAACATAGTTAATTATGCATAATATAAAAATTATATAATCCTTAGCACATAAATTTCACTTGTCTTTGTTCTTGTGTCAAAAAGTATGCGCTTAGAATATGATAATATTTATTGTGGCTTCAGAAACATTTATTGGAACAAAATTTTTTATCACACATGAGATATTCTCTAGTGAGGCCAATAACTATTTAAGACATAATTTTCTTATAAAACGTCTTTTATAACCAAAGTTATTTACGGATTATCGGGAATCGTCCCGGTTTTGAAGAATCATAAACTGTAGAGATTCTCTTTTCGTTCCGAATAATGTACAATTCTTCCCTTTTCTTCCCGCGAAAAATAAGGCGCATCCCATATACGAATTCGTCTACGAAGTCGGTCCGAGGGGAGGAAGTACCGGAGACTTCGGCCACACGGAATCACGTGACGGAGGTCGGACGTGGGGCAGCTACTTCCAGAGGCTCCCAGACGGCAGACTGCAAACGGTCAAGTATTGGGCGGACGAGTCGGGCTACCACGCAGAGATCGAGTACGAGGGAACGGCGAAGCCTTATACGGGTCCCGTAGAAGAGGCCAAGGGTCAGAGGCAGCACCAAGGGTCGCCTCAGATAGCGGCGCTCCTCGAGTCCTTCCCCACCGAATTTCCTAAGACGACGCCGAGGACACCGCCAAATACTCCTCCGAGGACTCTGCTGAGGATTCTGCAAAATACTCCTGCGACTACTCCGCCGAATAACATTCCTCCGAGGACTCAGCTGAGGACCCTGAAGAATGCACCTGCGAATTTCGCGCAGAGTACTCCAACGAAGACTCCGCCGAGGACCCTGCTGAGCACTCTGTCGAATACTCCGCAGAGATCCAACGAGGAACTCATCGATAACCTCTTCGCGGGATTAAGAGGGCGAAACCAAGTGGCGGAACAGGATAGGGGACAGCGGGTGCTGCAAGCGATCCCGATACAGATATATTCGAAAAGAAAACAGGGCAGAGAAAGTTAGCGTGGGAATCGTCGTTTCGGGGCTGCCCGGCTCCAGAGATATGCTCGAGGGGCAAGGACTGTGTATACCAAATCATCCGTTACGGGATAGCCAAAAAAAATTCGATTGCGTTCACTGTACATCCTCATCGTTCTCACCTCATCGCTTTCTAATTTAACACATTTCATCAAATATTTCAATTATTGTAATTAACTACGAAGGCGCTAATGTTTCAGTTTAGCCGTTACAATTGGCGTGCCAGCATACCGGTTTAATTGCAAATACCGTAACAAGACAGTTCGATTAACGTCTTTAGATTTGGGCGAAAGCATCGTTGTACATTTTTTGGCGTTGGACTTATCATAAGTGCAGGTAATGTTATTCATAATGTGATTATTCTTCCATTATCATTACAATATATTTTAATGGTTTCCATACCAATGATAATCTTAAATAAATATTCGTAAATATTTTTTTTGTTTTTGTTAATACTCATTAAATAAGGTTATTTTACAAAGAAAAAGGAGAAGGCTAACTTTTTATAAGAAGAAAGTTTTACCGTTGAATCAGCCTCTTTTTACTCGGGAGAAAAAGCAATTTTCCGAAAAAGTTATTTTCCGATTATTCTATTCTTAATCTGCGAACACGCGCGGAAATGCATTAGAGAGAAGATAAGCTAATATTTTTAACGTATTTTAAATTTATTAGGAAGTAGTATTTACACAGATTCAATTGATGAATACATTTTATAGGTCTTTATATATTTATTTTCAATATTATAAATTTTAACTTTATCAATGTGGATTACCTCTAAACGACAGTTCATTCAGTTAACTCTGCGTATTTATTTTTTAACTGAGTGAAATTTTGGTCGAAGTGTCAGATACAGAATGCGGGGTACATGTAAAATAAAAAAGCACCGCACCGGACTGAGTTCCAATCGATAACCACGACATCTGACTATAGAAAATCAAAACTTTGACGTGGATTGCGGCGAATAAAGAACATGCGCGGATTTTTTAAATGCAACCGCAAAACTCTTCTGCAGTTCGGAACGACGCATACGCTTAAAGAAATAATTAATTTTCCGTAATTTTATTCCTGGCGTTCACGCAGAAGTGATTTCATAATTTGAATAAGCTGTTTGTTCGCCTGGAAAATGATGAAACGCGGTTTCGATAACGTGCCCCGCACAAGATTTAAAAAAATAACACAAAAAATATGTATCTGTCTGACCGTTTTTTTTTCGTTTTGCCGCCGTGATTGGCACACGAAGCATAAAAACGAATTCGATGATAAAAAACACGAGAATATTCGGAGAGGGAGGGAGAGAGCAACCGAAGTGCTCCAGGGAGGCAGTTTTAACACCAGGGTTTAATTATCGTTCGGAATCACGCGTGTGCCCTCGCAGCGACGCCAACATTTTTTCCCTTCGATAAATTCTGTTATAATTGCAATGCTGCGACAATTAAATTTATAAATTCCCCGATTCGCGCTTTTAAAAAAACGCTCGTCTTTTTCTATTTCCTTGCCCCCTTACACATAAACAAAATTACGAAAACAAATGTTGCGTCGAGATCGCATTTTTAAAAGGGACAGACGAAATCGTGTCGCATCGCCATGGAAGAACAGCTTCTCCGGTCGTTAGGCGTCAAATGTGACAGTCGAAATAACTTTAAATGGAAAAATCTCCGGGACCGAAATTGATTTCACTTCGTTTACTCTTAGTGACGGGCGCATGAAAGCAAAAGGATAATCAATCCGCATTCCACAACGGCGCCGATAAATCATCAAACGGTCGTTTTTGCCCCGCATTCGGTGACTTTGAAAAAGTTATTAATCCGAATTTCGCTGCTTTCCCCTCTGTATCCGAACTCGGCATTGCGCTCCGCGCTTCAAATTTGCGGTTTTCAGCCATCATCTGCTTTTGTCATATTCACGCATCGCTGATTCGGATTGTTGTATACAAGAGATTTTCTCTGGGACCATTACAAAAGAAATTTAAAATATTTTGTCTTCCAGTCTAGATAACACGAAAGCCGGCGTATGAGATAAATTTACAACAAAATTTAAATTTATCTTCTGAGAATTGTAATTAACGAAGCATTCTTTTTTGCAAATAAGAGATGTTAAGGCTATTTATAGAAAACAAAAATCCGTTACCCGTTTCCTATATACGTATAAAACAATTCGATATAAAATAACAAATTGAATTCTTTGGTCATTTAAAAGTAGTTTTTGCGAAAAACACTCATTCCATTAGTGAGTGGAATATAAATAATCTCTGTTTTTTTACATTCCAGAACCGATTCTGCACCAGAATTAAATTCGGAGGAAGTTAATTCCCCAAAATTAATGAGATAATTTCATATATGGAAGCACTACGTCAATAGATTTCATTAACACAGTTACTCGTTTAGCTGAAAATTTATTTCCTCTCTCCATTCTGTCAAATTACTCCGAAGTTGCCTTGATTAAATTAGCTTAATACCAAGCCCAATCAGAACATCTAGATTTCAGTTTAAAACCAGAATTAACTCAAATTGCATGAAAATATCAAAAAGTGTGATGGAAATGAATGATTTGTGTTGGTAAATTTCGTTGTTATTTGAAGAAACAGTGATAATTATGTGAGAATAATTAAAATGCCTCGATTGGTAATAAAATAACTCTGTTACACTTATGAAAATTAAATGTTACATCATTTCGGCGATTAAATTTGAGATTCATTAAAAGACCAGAGAAAGTATTTTAATTAGATAAAGGAATTCTATTGTGAGCTGTGTAATTTTAATTCAATTAAATATTTCACCAAAAATTACTTCATAAATACAGCGTATAAATACAAAGAAAAACCACCACCGGACCATTTGCACAGAATTTACCGTTTACAGTGTTGGTGTAATTTTAATATTATTAATCATAGATTTCTCAAGACCAACAATTTTTCTAAATATATTTGCACTAATTGAATTATTTTTGTAAGAATTGTATTTATTAGGAAGTTGCTGAGACAGAAAAGGACCACCGTCCTCCCCAGAGATTGGATCGACATTTATCACCGACGCAGCAAAGATGTGCGATACATCATTATATATAAATAAACCGAAACACCCAATTCCTTCCAGGATAGGCTTCTCTCCTACGTGTCTCCATAAAAATGCGATCTACTCCGGGGGTATCCCAGCTCCGAGAAACCCCCAAAAATTATTACGTCCAACCTCACGCCGTCCACTCTAAGAGCATTAGACGAGGCAGTATCGATATAGGAACGTGGTCCGATCTCAATTTGCGCTCCAACTAATGACTTCAGACCCCCAGCCGAAAAAGATATCTCCGCCGGAAGGAGAGAGAGAGAGAAAGGAAGGGGAACAGGGCGAGAAGGAGAGGTAGGCATTACGGTCGATAGAGGGAGAGAAGTATCGATAGTGGGCTGGACGTTCAGGCAATCGATCTCCGAATCGTTCGGCCAAAAATGCGTCGAATTCCGGTCGGTTTTTCGACGGCGTCCAGATAGGGTGATGGGGGAGGGGTGTCCGATAATTGCGGGCACACATCAATTCCGAAAAGGGGAGAGAAAGAGACCCTTCGATTATCACGAGGAGAGTGGAAGAGGGAGGGAGGAGGTAACAGGGAGGGGGGAGGGAACAGAGATGGGGGAGGAAAGAGACAGGGGGGAGGGAACAGGGAGGGGGGAGGTAAGAGAGGGAGGAGATAATAAATAGGAGAGAACGAGTGTTTGAAAAAGGTGTTAGGATGCGATTTCAAAATGGACGAAGCGAACGAAATAAATGCACCATTGTTTTTGGAAAATAATTATCTCCATTCGGAACAGCAGTTCTAGGCGAGACGCATAGGCGTTATTTAAAATCAGATATCCGCAGGGATACATTTTCGATGCTACTATACACCTATGATAAATATTCTAAATTTACATTTTCACATTCAAATATATATATATATGCGTTGTTACCATCGAGGTGATGGCTTTACTTTTCGTTGAATAGATATGGAGCGCGAAGCTACTTTCTTCGAATTGCCTTAATCGCTTCTATTCAATAGTTTAATAGAAACAGAAGTAATGCTGAATTTACATAACGGAGAGAATGTGGTCATTCAAGAACGACATTTTTAGGCTTTGGAATGCAAACAAAAATAGCAAAATTAGTCGAGCGATGGAAAAATGCACGAAAAAAATTAGTAAAAAAGTTTATGACGAAGTTCGAAGAGTGGATATTTCGAAGAAAGAGTCTCGAAAAAAGACAAAATTTGAGGCGCCGCGGAACAGAGAGAGAGAAAATATCAGGGAGAAGAGAAAGGCGATTGAATAGAAGATTCAGCGGCAAGATGGAAGGAAAGCGGTTATGCCTTTATTGATTCGTTAAGGCGGAAGTTGTCGCAAGGAATATCGTTAATCACTAAAGATCTCAAATATATAACTAAAACCTTGATTACAAAGAATATCCGTTAAAATGTTGAGAACTTAGCTCACAATACGATTTAAAAGCCTAAAAAAATTATTTCACAACCTAAAATTGACTTGTTTCATATGGAAATATGTACGACCAAATGGGACGGCAACCAATACGGCGAGTTTTTAATTAACTTTCTCTCTCGTGAATTAACCTATCAGCATAAAAGAAATGTTCACTCGACGAAAATTAGTTTCAGGGTTTCCATTTATTTTCATTCGTCGGCAGGGCGAAAAAAGCGAAGAGTTGGCTCTGACGTTAGCGTATCAACAATGAGAATGAATGAAACTATAGTATTTGGGCAAAAATGCGCTGCATACCGTAACGCGGCACCACTACAATGAAAGCGACCCCTTTTCTCACCTCGTGACTTTCAGAGCGTGAACAAGGAAAGTAGAAGAAGAAAATTACTTTCTGAACCATAAAGCACCGACCCTGTTATCCCTTGAATATAAAAACTCATCGACGTCGGAGCATTTATCCACTCTAGCGCTTTTACCTTGAAATCCTTGCCGTCGCTAAAAATGAAATTCATCTGTGTTCGTATGTAAGGAAACGAAGAAATATCGTTGATACTTTCTGAGTTAAAAGACAACTAAGTAGCGCTTTTACCTTGAAATCCTTGCCGTCGCTAAAAATGAAATTCATCTGTGTTCGTATGTAAGGAAACGAAGAAATATCGTTGATACTTTCTGAGTTAAAAGACAACTAAACATGTTCACATCATCGAAACAGAATGCAATAAAGTTTCAGATTCCAACACAATCCTCGCGTAAATTTTCACAATGAAATTTTAAAAAATTGAGTCGCTAATGTGTTTTAAGTTATGCCCCAAGGTCAGTTAAGTAACATAAAGTCTTTAAAAACATGTAATTATGATAAATGAAAGGACCAAACTTTAGCTTGGTTTACGGTCAGTCAATCTAGTTGCGGGTACCGCCTCTGTCTTTATATATATAAAGAGCGGAAAGATTCGAATGAAATCACGGCCGCAGGGCGCCTTAAATCAAACTCTCGACCGTAAACTTTAAAAGAAGCGATATTTCAAAGAATATTCAACTTCTGAATTAACAATAAGGGAAAGTTTCCTCTCCCTACAAACTGTCGCTCCGAGACCTCGCGACAATTTTCGTTTCTTTAAACAATGAGAGGGAGAAAAAATTTACGACACAGATATAAAAATGAAGGGTCATCGATCATAAGATAAAGCACCTTTCACGTGTCAGGAAAATCAAGAATAACTTAGATTTGAAATTAAAAGTACCATTAAAAAAAAAAAAGGGAACGTAATAAATTCCGCGTGCCCCACTGGAGCCGTCGCGATGATTCAGGAATTCTTCCCGCGACGTTTCCATTTTGCTCGCTTCTTCCTCGAGTAAGTGCGTTTGAAGATTTTAATCACGTCAAGAATGAGTTACGATTCCTAGGGATTACAAAAAGCGGATTTCTTCTCTCAAGGCCTTCGCAATCCGACTCTCGCCGCCCGGGCCGAAAATCGTTACGGGGATATTACAGACTCCTCGACCGCTCCCCGAATTCTTTCTAATGGTGTCCATAAAACAATGACGAAACGATAAAAAAAACGACGGACTCGATCATTGGCTTCGTTACGTAACAGCTGCAGCCCGAATCGAATGAGGTAAGGATTTATTAGGCGAGGAGATAGGAGGGGATGGAGCGGGAGGAGGTGAAAAAGGGAGGGCGGGGGGAGGAAAGAGATCGATGAGGATGTATGGGAAACTTATAGTCGGTTTATCTGGCCGTTAGGTTGAATGTGTGTGTTTTTGCTTGCGTGGATACACCATCACCACGGAAGGATATCACCTAGGGTGTGGCGAAAGGGAAGAATCAGAGGATAGAGGGGGAGGAGGGGAGGGGGGGGGGAGAAATGGAAGAAAGAGAGTTTTTAAGTGACTGGCCCTTTTCGTGATGAAATATGCACGGCCGCCTCCCCTCTCCTTCCCTCCCTCTAACTCCCACCCTTTTACTCCAACGGAGGGGACATGCACTCTCTTCAGTGGAACACGGCGTACTAGGAACTGCAGAAGAAGAAGAAGTAATGAGGCTATCTTCCAGAGAATATACTTTCACCCGGAACGCTTGCACGTGTGCGTGCGTGCCTGCGTGTGCCTGGGGCCACTTAAGACTTCTTTTAAGATAGGACACCTTTCTAATAATGCAAAGAGTCTCGGAGATATCTCGCCTAAGGGAAGAGAGAGAGAGAGAGAAAAAAAAACAATCCCCGAGTTTAGCATTCGTGAGATGCGCAGTTTTCTTTCTCTCAGAGGAAAGAAAAAACTTTAATTAGGCGCAGAAGTTATATCACGACATTATGTGAATGAAGAAAATGTAAGAAATTTTCTCCTTCAAGATTTATGTTAGGATGAAAAATCATCTCATTAAATACACTTTCAAGAAGAATAACTTATATTTGCCGGCTTACGGAGACATTCGCATACTTTTTTATATTGGGAATTCATTTGCGGTTAGTTTACACATTAGAAAATACGCATATACACACATATTATCCAACAGAAATTTGTCAATATTAATTTGCATGAATTCCAACTTTTTCCAATTCCTTTGACGATTCAAGATCTCTCACGCGTTTGCAGTACGCATCGAAAAATAAAACTGAGATATCGCTTCAATGCTTCTTCCTCTCATTAGTCCAGTAGATTTAGCTGCAATTCATTTTCGTCAAATTTGGAATTTTTCCAGGAATTCGAGGTTTATAGGCATTAATTTATTCTAATGAAATATTATCAATCTTAGTTATATGCTACTCAGTCTTCATTAACAGAAAGTAAACTTTCAAGTAATATTAACTTAGTTAGTAACCAAGGACAAAATTCCTGCTCCTAAAAATTATAAATCATGTCAATAGGTCACTGATGTTTTTCAAAAAACAACATAAGCTAATAATTACCTCAAATTATTTTTAATTAATAAAAATGTAGTTTCGATGATCAACGAATCATTCACACACAAACAGGGGCGGATTTATAGGTATGCGCAATGCGCGCAGAAGTAGGACCCCGTGCTGCTGAGGACCCCCCGAATTCCAAAATTATCAAAAAAATAGGGCCTCAAAAAAGCTTGCGCGCAGGGCCCCACTATCCGTAAATCAGCTCCTGCACACAAATGTTCAATTTTTAATCAGATCGTGCCGAATGGAGTAATGATGAAAAGCTTAGCCAAAATATAATTGACAAAAGACCTATCAGTGTCAATGAAGTTTTAGTATGTCCCTAAAGATGCATTAATAACATATATAAACTTTAAGTCGTGAAGTTAAAGAAATTGTGTAAATAAATACATATATGAAAAAATGAAAGAAAAAAGTGGAAGTCATCATATAAATAAAAGCCTTAGCAAACGTTGTGTGTAATGCTTTTTGAAGGTTAATATCTCGCAAAGGACTGAACCGAATTTGATGAAATTTTCAGGATAGCATTATGATATAATAAAAAACGTTTTAATATATCGGTAATATATAAAAGTCTTATTGTCCCTTTGTCCTTTTGTTACTCTCTCTGTCACGCTCTGAAAAACCAGATATATACCTGGCAAGAGGGGACTAAGGTCAGCTTTTGAAGCGCAATAGATACTCGCGGCGAGGGTTTCGAACATTCGCTCGGATCAAAGGTAACCCTCTCAGCAGGAGGTATGATTTCAGATCAAAGAAGACTGCCTCAATTTTATTTCAGAATAATCGATCATCCCCGTCATTTTTGACGGTCACTTATACTAGTGTCATAATAATACGATACTGGGATAGAGTAGCCGAAGGAGGACAAGAAGAAAGTATCGCTGGTAAATCGTAAGATGGAAAATATTACCTCGAATGGGAAATTCTTATAGATCTCTGTCGTAATAATTTTCTAGTCTTAAGTAAACGCATAGCTTATTAACAAACTCAAAAGAAGTCTTTAAAACTGGAAGATCCAAGAGGGAGAGTCAAACCTCAAATAGACCACTTACAAGTGAAACTGGAGTTTCATAAAATGTGTTTAGTATGAAAGATATTACAAGTAGTCAAAGTGTATTCCTATAATAACCTTTTGGAAATAGATCTACACAAAAAGCTAAAGGAGGAAAAGAAATGCGAATGAAGGAAAATTGTTTTTCAAATCTAAAACCAGTGAAGCAGAATCAACACGAATCTATGGCTTTTGAAGAGAAACATTAGATGATGGAAATCGAATAAACACGTGAGGAAAAACTTAATTATTAAAGAAACTATAAACATGAAAATATTTAAACAAGAAAGTAATATCGATGAATAATGGATCGAAATATACTAAGGTTTACAGCAAAAAAAATAAGTTTATTGATTCGCACATGTGTACGCAGAGATGAACTATAATAATAGTATTTATTTCACCGAGATGATTTATGTGCAAAAATTTAAACATTACCGAAGTACCTAAATATGTATGTTTTTTTATCATCAAGGTGCTCTATAAATGTAGCGGGATTGTTTCGTATAGCAAAAGCAATTTCTTTTTAAAAAATGAAAATAGCTTCGGCGAATCGAAATTCAAAACACGGGCAGCTACCAAATCCAGCCTGTTCAAAGGCGTGGATATGAAAGGCATCTCCAACGGGACGCTATTAAAAGAGACAGCAACACCGATGGGAAATTCTCTGATCTTTCTGCGATATCGCCCTATCTTTAACCCCGATTGTTTCCTGGGTGCTTCGAATGAAAGCGAAGAGGCGCAAAGTTCGCCGTCCGCCTCCGCCCCAACACAAACACGCACCTCCTCCCTACTTCTCCCCTACTGATTCTCTTTATATCTCTCTCTCTCTCTCTCATTACCATTCCCTTTCATTTCCCCCATTCCCGCAGCGACAAGGGGCGCCACTCTCAGACCAGTGACTCCACCGCGCTCATCTCGCGTCATACATTTTTCTTTCCAAGAGGGCGACGGGGTCGAAGGGCAAAGGATAAAAGGGATGAGAGGGAAGCGAGAGCAGGTCGGATGTGGGAGGGGGACGCTTTTATTTCGGAAGAGAGAGAGAGAGGTCGGTGGGAGAGGAGGTGGAGACGATCGCGGAGGCAGGGAGGTGAGATCCTCGCAGAGCGCGATTCATCTGTCTTAAGGCGAACGGAGGCAACCGTGGCAGAAGGAAAGAGCGTTCCCTTATTTGAGGAGGGGTTTTGCGCGGGATCGTTGTTTTTTTTACTTTTTTTGATTGATGGGTTTCGCGACTCCCGCGCCTTCATCCTCCGCTTCTTTCTTTTTCTCTCTCACACTCACACACACACACACACACGCACCGTTATTTGTTTCTTTTAGCATTTCTCCTCTCGACTTCTCGACTCCCTCCTCCACCTCTTCTCTCTCTGCCGTTAGAATGAGAAAGTGCCGCGCGCATTTCGGCTTCCTACTATCGTATTTTTCCCACGAGGCCCTCGGATCGCCCGGCGAATTGCGGCGTGGAGAGGTAACAGGCCAGGACTAATACAGGCTGGATCTTTAACGTTGTTGGATCTGATTACTCTTAGATCGAGTTAGGCAATAATCGTCTCCACGATAACACTTCAATAAAATGCGACTTAACACCCCAAAAACACTATCGTTCACTATAAATTTAAGGAAATGCAATCGATTATCAAAATTCTACGATAATAAATGAAATTTACATTCATTTGCCCTTGAAACAGTGGACCGATATCTCAATTATAAGATATTTTAAAGTTATAACGAAAAACGATGTATTTGAGATTTCCTATGCAAACCAAATATGGAAAGGATGTTTCTGGAACCGAACTTTGGACTTCAATCTTCGCCACATAAAATATGGCCCTAAGATCGTCTATAGTAGAACCTATATCGGTCCATTTATGCAACAATTTTTAATGGGAGATGGACACACACACAGACACGGCGATTTCATAAAGATATGTTTAATTCGGAAACCAGCCTAAAAATAGTAATTTATGAAATACGAATTTACCGTTTCATTTACTCGACAGACTTCACTCTGTGCCATTTTAAAAGGAAATCCGCTTGGAAAAAATGACGAGCGATGATAACTCCACAGGATATACTCAAGAGAGAGAGAGAGAGAGAGACAAATTTGCCCCTATCAAACAGAAACGGAAATCAAGCATTTATTTGCTTACAAAGTCAATTTCCTCTTCACTGCGCGTGATTTTATTTCATTTCTGTATTATTTAATTTTTTTACTTTGCCACGATCTAAAAAAAAATACTTCTACTTTCCCGCGTCTTTTTAATGCCGTATTTGCTGACGTGATTTTCATTTGGGCGTAATTCTCGCTCTCCCGTTTCAAAAAAAGAAACGAAAATGTAACCCTGGCATAATTCTTGCAACCAATATTTACCGTATAAAAATAGCTAGATGAGAAAAATTAGCGTGAGCGTAAAATGATGCGTCCTTCTGGGTCCTTCAGGGTCATCCGCTGCGTATCGCGCGAAAAGAAAGCGAAAATTTAGAAACGCAAATTCATTCCATCCTCCTTAAATAATTGGCGCCTACAATTAAGTCAAAATTCGTCATTATCTCGCGAAAATAAAATGGATAGGGATATACAGTTAATCCAATGCTGTAACTACTGCATTATATCAAACGGCATCTAAAAATGTTGCTTTGAAGTTAAACTCATGAAGATACTTAGAAAGCGAACTCGCGTCCCTGACACGAAATATTCCTGTCACGTAACTATCTTCAGGGTTACTTTCCGCAATAACTTAAGAAATCACCTAGATCGATCAATATGTGAAATTACAACAGTAAAATCGGTAAGCCTTAAGAGATTATGAAACTGGTATAAATAAATTGTATTTTTTAAATCACGGCGCTCAGTTTCGCCGTCACACAGTAACATTATCAATTGATCCACTAGCGCCTAGTGTAATCGTGTAGACATTCAGAGCCATATACATATTCTGTAGCTTTGATGCAATAAAATTGCCCTTCAGAATACATTTTCTAGAACTGTTGATTGATATTATAGTTTTTTAATGATAATAAGAAACCTTTTTGGACATCACAACTCAAATCCACCCATCAAAACAAACTGGCTCGGAAAGGTTCTTTGGTTTGTATAAATATCTTCCTTTGTCAACTGTTTTTTATTCGGAATACGTAATGCTACTAACACTAAATACTTAATGTATTATAAGCTGAGTGGATTTGAAAAATAATAACAATTTCTGTTTTATAGCACACTAATAAACAGTGTGATCATATGATCAGGTACTGCCGTTGGATTATCATTTGGGGAGTAAGTTGTGTTTTGATTTTTAACTTTTAATTGTAAATAACAGTTAATAATTTTGGTTAAATACACGCAGTAACACAAATTTAAACTCCCTCATGGCAACGCTTGGAATTTGTCATTCCTGCCGTCATAGTATACCATGAATAAAAGCATTGATAATTATAAGGGAGCGTCTTCTAAAACGTGAAGATTTTCTAGGAAAAGTAGAGCATTGCCGAAACATGCTAACTAACGGTGGTTCTCAACCTTTTACCTCCATTGGGCACTAAACAAATTCTGGGATATAAAGGCGGGCACAAGCATTAAAAAAATATTAGAAATCACAAAAAATTACGCAGTGAGTTATATAATTTAATATATTTTTTAATGATGCTTGAAACAAATAAATTCTGTGAAAAGGAGACAAACTGGCTTTAATACGTTTTTCTGCCAGAGGGAGAGAAGCTCGAGTTGAGGAAGTTAGATGTCTGGGCGCTGTTCTAATAGTAACGATTATCTTCTTGGTGCAAACGAGATACTGCTACTGTTCGTTATGGCATTGACAACGTTTTCTGCAGCATTGGAAACAAAAATATTAGGAACCTAATTTTCAAGAATTGCATCATTGAATAAGAGGGATTGTGAACATCTTCATGTGTGCAGAGAAAAGCGGGCACCACGTTGAGGACCTCTAACACAATGAAATTTAGATTAATACACACAAGATAAAGCACCTTCATAGAGAAGTTCTCGGTCACTCAATATAAAGACTAGCCAGGAATTAGAAGCAGTAAAAAATCAACAAGCAAGCATTCAGAATATGTATGCTGAAAATAGTTTTCATTGAAGATTTTTCTTGAGATTTTAAGAAGATTGAAATTTACAACTCGGAAAATTGCGTATTCCTTTATTCTTTAAAAAAACTATATTTTTTAAATCAAACTGTTTATTTTTGTTTCCAAATTGAAGACACAATAAGGAGTGTTGTCACATTCAATAAATGCCGTTTTTTAAAACAAGTCATGTGAATCCCGGCCGAAATATATTTTAAAGCCTATATTGTTTGCAAGGAACAAACTTATTCGGGCTTCAAAATTTTCGCTCCCTGCATAACTGGACCATCTAACAGAAACAGAAAAGGAGTGAAATTTCGACGTTGTAAAATATAAGATTTGATAGAGAGTTTTTTGGGCCAGCGCCTTTCAGAAATATGCTTTTAAAATAGAAAGTTCCGAAAAGTTAGCAGTGAAACTCATTTTTAGGCGCGTTTCGCTTACAGCGTGAGCGCCTATTATCGTCCGTCCGTCCGCATGTTCTACCCAACGGATTTTTATGAAATTTGATATTAAGGACTTTCAATCAAATATAATAAGAAAATCGCAAAAATTAATCACGTACGCCAATCAGGGGTACCACTTTACTGGTGACAAAAAATTAAATTTTCGTCATATCTCGTAAAATATTGCTCATATGAAAATATTTTTCAAATAAACGTTGTAGAACTGATGAAGTAGAGTATTTCCTCTCCTATAAATTTTTATCGTAAAAGTAGCCGTTATCGATAAAATCAAACAAGAAAGTCTTATATCGAGTTGAACTTAGAAAATGTCTTGCATGGTTACTTCATTGTTGCTAACATAAACAATCTCCCAAACAAACATTTAATTTCCTTACATGTGCATGTAACATTATTAAATAGGAAGAAAATTGATTATTTATGATGAAGAAAAGAACTTTAAAACGCCATTTCCCTTACGTACAGGTATATAATTGCTTTCTAATAATCCATTGCACGAAACGCGCCCATTTGTGATACGCTGTACACTTTCCTAACTTCTTGTTATATGCTTTAACCTTCGCGTATGGCATGGAGTAGATTCCAACGAACGAGCCAACATAGTTTGTCTTCATTTTAATAGTTGTTTTGAAACGGTGAATCTTAGACCTCAGAATTCGTGTCAAATAAAATTTCAGAATCGCCGTAAAAATTACATCGATAAAATTTACTCTACCAGCTAATTGTTAACTTGTTATGCTTAGCGTAAATCAACCAATTAAATTTTCTCTCGCTGTAGCCTTTGCTAGATAAGTCATGAAATTAAGTTTATTTTCTCAATGGATGAATGAGACCGCTTGTTTCAGATACAGAATCGCATTTAGGCACACTTGTAGGTATGGTTAAAAATCATACACTTTCCTAACTTGTTTACTATATTCTCTCGCAAAAATATTTATATTAGTAAATATTATTGTATATACCACCGAACGCATTTGATAAACACTGATTCAGATATTTTACCAAAGCTGAGTCGAAATTTAAATTCACGAAGGTTGGCCGATTAGTGAGTTTCTGAGCTATTTGGAAAAAACATGCAATTCTAGAGTATCCAGCGGTCTCACGCTTAAGTAAAAACAAATAAAACATCACCTGTCTGACATTTAATGCACATTCGCAGACACTTTTTTATCGCTGTTGGCCAAATAGCCAATTATAATTATGCGTCAACAGATAGCTGCCGCTGTTTATAAAACCTCAAACTGTCTGATTTAACGAAGTAGCTTTCATTTGTTACTAAGCAAATTTGTACGCGTAAATATTTACACGTCCGATACAGTAATTAGATTTTAGCAATTTTTAATGAGTCCTCTGCAGGAAATTACGCTCTCTGTTTATCACAGCGGAAAGAATAAATCCGACGTGTATCTTTTCAGAGGATATTGCAAACTCTTTCCGACAAAAGCAGTCGAGTATCGGAAACGTCTCCTGCTTTTAGGTTCAGGAAAAGCTCTTGGCGATTTTTCACGAACGCCTGTTTCTTCATGGTAAGATCGAAACTTTTATCAATGCTACAAAAACGGAAGACGTTTCACGGATTTCTTATGTATTAAAAAATCTCATATGTGCATTTAAATATAAACTATTATCTTTTGCACCTTGAGACAAAACGGATTAATATTTACAATTGATCACGCCGAACTGAAATCCTAGAAAGTTGATGTTTCAGGAAAGCGTACCTATATATAACATAAAGAACAATAAAATGTAACATTCCACAGTTTTTATTAAAATTACAAGCCTTGACCAACAAATAAGTCAAAAACGGATAATCGGATAATATTCGTATCTCTAAATGTTAAATTACAACCTACGAGTTCCAACGGATTGCTCACAGCAATGAAGAAAGAACGGGACGACGTCTCCCTTAATCAACACCCTCACGCACATCGCATAAACACGATGACACACCTAATTCACCCATCTATCCTCCCTATCCCCTCCGATCCCAACCCTTTACAGCCCATAACCTCCCCATTTCCACATAGAACACAACTCCTTCCCATTCGATGCAAAGGCGAAATCAAAGCAAGGGATCGCATTCCCGAGGAGACAGATCTTAACGCTCTCGACTTGACGACAAGAGGAGAAGAGGTTTTACTACGCGCATGCATCGCGGAAGACGAGAGAAGTGGCGAGAAATGTCTTTAAGAGGTCTTCGAAAGTGGATCGGTGCGGGCTTAAAGCTTATCGTGGCTCCGTGATCAAAGTGTGTTGTGTGGAGGGAAAGGGTTTTCGGAGTGTAGGGAGAAAGGGAGAGAGAGTATTTGGTAGATAATAAATCTACTTTGCGTGGGAGGGGGCGCTACGATCTCTAAACTGATTATATATGCACCGCGGCGTAACAGGGTTTAGTTCGTTAAGAAGGCTGTAATCGGCGGATAACGTGAGTAAGCTCCGTAATTTCGTTTTAAGGATACAGATCAAACGGGCGTTTGCTCCCATCACCATGGGTGATCATAAATAACGCGAGTGTGATATTTCGCCGCTAACAAAATATTTAAAAAAGGTAAATTAAACCGTACAACTATTTATATAACGGTAAATTCGAAGAAAAATAATTTTACGAATAGTTCACATTAAATCGATAGAAAAATGTACGGGTAATAACTTCTATTAAGTAAATAAAACAGTTTCATTATTTTCCAGCAAAAGATGCATCTTATCTTTTTATGTAAAATTTAAAATGTTTGCATTTATTCTGAAACAACAAATAATTTGGTTTATTAGTCAGGCAATACGACAGAAATCAAAAGTTGAAAAGATAGTTTTTAAATTACTAATATTTGTTTGATGCTACTTCAAAAACAAGCATTTTATGATTATAAAATTACATAGTAACTATGAGTTATTATAGAAAGCATTATAACGGGATACTGAATATAATTACCTAGTAAAAAACTACTTTAGACAGGATTAATAGACTTTTGGGAAAAAATGAATTAGGCGTATAAACAAATCTTTTACCATAGCAAATAGGCCTTCGAAAATAATTCATAATTGATATACGTTATAACACCATACAGGTATATCTATATAACTTATATAAATCTGAAATTATAGTTTGTTTGTTCACTATATAAATCCATACCTTTGAAGATATAGTCACAGAACTTCGCATAGGTGTATAATTTTACACTGCGAGTTATATGATCGATAAAAAATTTGGAGGGTGCTTAATTCAATAAACGCTGTTTTCCATTTGGTCCCTCCAGCTAGAATACACACACACACACATATACATATATATATACACACACATATGTAGTAATAGAACATAAAATTTACTTTGCGTTAGATAAATGATAGGAATATAATTAATGCTTGCAATTTTAGACCTAAAACTGTTGTAAACGATATGACCTTAAAATGTATTTAACGCCCTGTTTGAACTAAGTCCTTTCTATCGGTATATACTTGACAATATAGCAATCACTCGCTAGGACTTTACGACCTTTCTCCGAACTTACAACGTGGATAATTGGTGTTTACGACGGCGCCAGGCTTCGCGTCCGTCAGCTTCTCTATTCACCTCGGCGAAAGTCCTCCCGCCTTGCGACGGGCGAAAAACAAATCAAGCATTGATATGCGCCATGTGTTCGCGTAGTTCGTTTTACGACTAGTAGCATTCCATCAAACATCAGCCCACAGAAACTCGCTCTCCGCAATTTCTAAAGTGAAAATTGTGAATCATCCGATATCGCTTTTTTATTGGTGCACTTAAATCAATTCAACATTTTTCAGAAATGCCCGGGGATTGTTTCACTGCATTCGCTCCAAAATGTGGATTTATGGTCTTATGGAATTAATTCATGGAATGAATTAACATCGTTATGCAAGGGATGGCTGTGGATATTGTATTCGTTATAAACAATATTTGCGCATTTATTTTATTTCAATGCCTCGATTTAAACGATTATTGGTTTTAGGGCGATTCCCTTCTCTCCTCGCTTTCCTCTTCCCTCTTCCCCTCCCTCTCTAACCCCACCCCATCCCCTCGTACGGAATATCCAGTCTCGAATTGGGACGCATTTACAGCATCCAGGAGACAGTGGAGTGGTAGGGGGAGATGGCGAAGGGGCGGGGCGGGAATGGAGCGGAGAATTTGGAGTGTGGGGGAGATCGAATATTGGTAGTCGGAGAGAGGAAGAGGAGGGCGCTAGATCAAGGGAATGGGAGATGGGTCACACGGTGAAAGGAGAATAGTAGCGAGACTGGAAAAAATTGAGGAAGGGAAGGAGAATAGGCTCCTTTGGCAAGCTTCCTACGCTCCGCCGCGGCTTGTAGCGAGTGACCGTTGCTCAATTCCTCCGATGGCAATGTCCGCGCGTCGGGTCACAGGTTGAGACATTTTGAACGCATTCACTTTCGCCCGGCGATTACACGATTTCATGCGTGTCTGCGGTTAGGCGTGTTCTGACCGACAACATGAAGCCGAGACGTTTGCTTGAATGAATGACTGTATCGCTTGAAATAAAGCCATCGCGAGGAGGAAACTTTCGGTGGCACGGAAAAGAATCTTTGCTAGCGCGTTTACTTCCTCAAAAACCTTTTAGGAGCAAAATCTGTGCCAATAAAACCATTCTTTTTTAATTTTCTCTCATTTTTTAATGCAGAAAATTTTCTCCAGACTGTTTTTACTTTCTCATGTACGAAGTATATTGAGAAAGTATTGTTATCGCGAAAAAATTCGACCTCGAGATTTTTACGGAAATATACGTTTTAGGTGTCGCTGAATCCGAAAAATGCCGTCTGTCTGTTACTGGTTGTAGAGCCTAAACGGTAGAGCGAAAATTAATGAAATCTCTACTTAGGCATTTTATCTTACTGAGCAGAGTATATGAAGAAATGGTTGACATTGCTCAATAATTAAGGGAAGTTTATTCTACGCATTTCTAACAACAATTTTATTTTCTCAAAAACGGCTGCAACGATTTTGGTCAGATTTCGTACAGTTACTTGAGTTTACGTCTTCGATAATACTGTATAGTTCATATTCCTCAAAAAATGAATATAAGGCTAGTTTATTCTAGGCAACTTTAACAATAATTTGTTTTTCTCAAAAACGGCTATAACGATTTTGATAAAATTTCATACAGTTACTTGGGTATACGTCTGAAATAATACTACATATTTCATTTTTTTCAGTGAATGATTGTAAGGCTAGTTCATCCTTGGGCAACTTTAAGAAAAATTGGATTTTCTAAAAACCGGCTGATATGATTTTTATTTTCTAAAGATAACTAAACGACTCATTAGTATATGAGAAAGTTTGTACAATGTATGTTGTACCGATTTTTTACAATTGTCAACGTACAAAAGAAAATTCTAACGTCGAATTTACAAATTCGTCTTTTAGACTGTTTGTTGAATTTGAAATAAAATTAATTTCAAAGAAATTAACCTCCCGTTTATTTAATTCCGATTCCCAAATTAATTCCTATGGAAACTTCTCTATTATCGAACTTTTCGCTTAATCCACTTTGGATGCCCACGTAAAAGATCTATTATCGGGATTCAATGAAAATCATTCAAGTTTGCTGCGAATAGTTACTGCGTTCTGTGTAAAATGGAAAATGTCCGAAACTTCGACCTTTTAATCAAAGCGATTTCATTTCCAGCAATTTTATATTCTGTGTAATTCCCGTAATTAATAGTTGGTATTCAAACTGGATTTATTATGCGATGTTTTCGTTCGTCAAGTTTCGCAGCGAGGTCTCCATCGGAAATTCGATAAATTCAATCAGAAACCAATACAAGGCGTATTCAGAACCCAGAGTTGATATGACTTAATAACAGAGCAGACTAAAAAAAGCAAGAAAATAGAATTCCTGCTGTTCAAATGCTCTCGCGGCTACGAGACAGGTTAAAAACCTGAATATAGCAAGGAAACTCGAATTCCAGAGCCACACCAAAGTGGATGTGATGTCTCTCGTTACGCTCTGAAAACTGGCCAGCCTCATAAAAAACGCGACAGAACATAAAGGTTGGCGCAAACATAAGGAGGCTTTCTGAGAATAATAAAGTTAAATGAGACAAAAAGGATAAAAAAAGATGTACGGAATCATTATAAACCAAACAAAAATATATAATAATGCGCAGTAATGCACAAAAAGAACATCAAAACACTCTATGGCTCCATTGACTTCTTACCTTCGCTCCACATTATTTCATGTTAAAATTTTATTATTCGTACACTATGACTCGTAGTTCTATGAATCGGATTTTATATAAATTGAATTATTGTTATTTTGTATTAATTTCGATGAACATTGAAGTGTATGCGACAGAAAACACTTTAAAAAAGAATTATTCATTCACCTATCCGTGCAAGTACAGAAAAATTATGGATATCTCAATGAAAAATCGTATCACCCGGCATATAGGACGCACGAAGATTTTGATACTAATAATTTATGGGAAAACATCAATTCGTGTATTTAACTAACACTGTTTACGAGAACAAAAATGGTCAGGTAACGCTCTAAAATAAACAAATATAACGAATTTTTTATCGAAAAACAAAACGTAATTCTTAAACGCACGCAAAAACAAAAATGACTGCATTAACAAGGACACCCACTAACGAAACATACCCTAATGTGGTATTGCACCACTATTATGAGAAATCACGGTGCAGTGCAGGTCGTGCGCACGCGGCGAAATGTTTACCTTTAAGATTTAAGTGTTAAATATTTATATTACTCTTATAGCACCGAATCATATATCAACATCGCCATAAAAACTGTCACTTTTGTTGTTGGCTGAAAATTTCTTTCTTCAATTTTCCTAATATTAATAGATTTCAATTACTCGCTGGCATCTTCGGTTTATTCCATTATTTATAGATGCACGTCTCAAAATTTTTTAAAATCATTTGCATCACGAAAGCAATTTTACGTTGATCAACCTTCAGAGAGCAAACGCCGCTGTTACTCCTGCTGCCTGCGGCAATCCTACGCCAACCGACCTGTCCTATGCTAAATCTACGGCCGATGTCGATCAGGTGTAGGACAGTTTTGATCATTTTTACAAAAGAAAGTGAGCATTATATGCCGAGAAATACGGTGCAATGACTCAAATGGATTCCAATTGCAATCTATTACGATAGGACAACTGCCATGATTACGGTGCAAAAATCTTCGATTCAGCAATATGTCAGGACAAGCTCATTGGAATTCAAAGCCCTATAAAAACAAATGTATTTTGGGAGTGTTGCATAATTTAGACCGCGTCATGACTCTTCATCCAATGTGACACAACCCCGAAAGTTTCACCGAAAGTCCGCTTGACCAAAAAGCTTTCACCGTCGCCATTACCATTATTTTGCGCCAACACTTTGAACATTTTCCAAACCCTTAAGATGTCACACGAGATTTCTCAATGTAATTTACCCCCGATCACACGCCTAATTTGCTTTTCGGCGAACGTCGCGGTCGCATGCGTTCCAATCCGCTTGATGCTATAAAATGCCTATTGACTTATACGTATATTCCAATGAAATTTTTTCAGAGAGGGCTTCAATTGTCCATTAACATGCATTCAACTTCTTCAAATTATTTTTGACAAAATATTCCTTTTTAAATGGATATGGAGGGATGTAAGAATTAATGACATCAAAGGAAAACGTTAGATTTATCATTCAATCAAGAGATTAATTTGTGATAGATTGTATAAAATATATTTTTTTAAATTTGGGTCTTTTATTTGCATGTCACTTTTAAATATATTTTTATTTGTCCACTCTTTTCATTTTGTAAAAAATGCTTGGGTTTCATTTTGCCGCCCGCTAACCAATTTTAAAAATTGTGGATGAGAAAATTTCTAAATTGATGAAATTTTAGTATTGCATGTGTTCATGGACATTTTAGGTAAAACCGTTTTCACTTTTCTCCTAGATATTCTCTGAAGCTTCCCTGTCACTAACTAAACTACGCCAGAGTAATTATCGCTTCTTTAATACCAATTATCGCCTTCCGGGCATGGACACAACAATTCGTGGCATTCTTTTATCTCGCTTTTCTCATAGAATGGATTTTGCTCTTTGTCCGCTTTCATTTTGGCATACATTTCGCGTCGTGTTTCCCGTTTCTAAATAAAAGCCAAAAATTTTAACCTTATATTTCTACGGCCGTATTCCAACATTTACAAGTAGTGAGTAAGCTGTCCCCGTTTCTTTCCTGACCCAAAAAGTAGTGATCCGGCGTGTAAAGAGGTCCGAGAATTATAATGGCACATTTGTTAAAAAAAACTATAAAATTCTGCTATGGTCGCGGAAAAACTCGGAGGAATCTAGAGTAAGAAAAGTTCTGATAACTCGCAATCGCATCCATCGCTGATTCTGACGTCGGTAACTGCTGCGTTAATTCAATGTAC
This sequence comes from Uropetala carovei, assembly GCA_036926305.1. Taxonomy (NCBI): domain Eukaryota; kingdom Metazoa; phylum Arthropoda; class Insecta; order Odonata; family Petaluridae; genus Uropetala; species Uropetala carovei. Next base: position 952,740 of record JAXCHB010000010.1, read on the forward strand.
TAGAACAGAGGTCAGAGACCGACCTTTCCCAATGATCACTAAATTTAGGGAATAATTGCCTTCATTTTATACCACAATCAGAACTGGTCCCGTCGTTCGGTTAAATGCACATGGTATTATTTTCGCAAATTAACCTCAGTTTACTATCCACACTTGTTACGAGCATAAGTAACACGAAAAGAATAAAAAATACTTGCATAATGCAGTTGAATTCTCAAATTGTTATGTCGCCGGAACGAATGTTACGGTGCATAGGAATTTAAAAGTAAATATTTTATCTTCATACTTCTACTTCCGCATCGTGAAATACTGTAATAATCATATTATGTAACTGAGGTAGGTTCATCCCGAGCCGTCGCTCCATAACCTCGTTAGCTTTCAATTATATTTCGCTACCTATCAAAATAGACGAAATTCATTTCTAAACAAATCTTCATTGCTGCACATTCATTTCAAGATATGTACGTACTTTTTTTGGTACATATATAGAAAAATTGCTGTTTTTCTAGTTAGTAATTAACATCTATGATAAAGTTTTTTTACTGTTGTGGTTTTGTTTAAGTTATTTGGTATTGGTCCATAAAAATGTCTGGCTTTATATAATTCAAAGAGTTTTTAATCCAACGGAACGAAATTCTGTAAGGAAATTTTTAGCGGTTTTCAAATGAATACAAATCAATATCGAGTAAAAATAAGCGGTCTTTTTTATATAACCATGCAGATGATATTTATTTTAAATTTCCGGCCCTTAAGCGTTTGTTAAAAATCTTGAAAAATAAAAAAAAAACAATTCAGTGTTTTATCCGGTCCGTGATCCAATACTTTATCTTCAAGTTCTATCACTCGAATTTTTTGTCGGATTTTCTCGTTTCTTTTAAGCCAAAGGATGGCTATCTGCTGCTCCTGAGCCACGTGCGGCTCTTTAAAGGCTTTGGTGCGGCTCGATAAACTAGCTGGGGTAAAGAATCTGGCCAAAATGTCCCAAAGTCATCCCTTGTTTGTAGGTTTTTAAAAATGAAAATGACTTTTTAAATAAATACTCTCTATTTTGAGTTTTAAAAAAAGCGGATCGTATAATTAAACCGTTTACCGAGACATGTTTTGAGGTTTTTTGAATAGAAACTCAGCTGAATCTCACTCAAACAACAGGAAATAAAAGAATTTATCGATTCAAGACACAAATATACTCACGGGAGAAAATGTATTTATAGATTGCAAAAAAAGCGAATGATAGACGCACGAATGAAAAGCGGTCGACTTATAAGACCATGTATATGTGTGTATACAAATGCACATTACCAGCTATCTGCAGAAGACAGTGGCGGATCCAAGGAGGGAGACGATGGGGGCAACCGCCCCCCCCCCCCCCCCTGGATAACTCCACTGGGTGCTTTCTTAAATTCATTCCGCGCAAAAATCCTCAATTATACGACGCAGATTAGATCTGTATAGCAAGGAAAAGAAGGATTCTGATAGGGGTAGGGATTTTCAAAATATAGGGCAGTTGGCAGGGGCGGATTCGGTAGGTGGAGGGACGATCGCCCCCCCCCTTGAGAAGTTTCTGGATCCGCCCCTGGCAGAAGAACGTGAGGACTCGCACCATAGGCTCTGAATGCCTAGAGAAATTCTGAGTGACGTGACCTCTCTTAAGGTGCATGGAATCGTTATAACGGAGGGATACGTGAAAACTCAACGAGGGAAGGTCTCGGGGAAAGCATTCGCCCGACCTTGAAAATTTCACTGACCCATCCCGGATATATCGGAACACTCAAATAGCCGCCAAACCACTCTGGAATCGGCTTCTTCATTTCTGAGAGATTGGCAATTAATATCTCTTTGACGGAACATCTTCGGGAAAATCAACTATTCCTCCTACGACGAGTTCAGGAAATGAACCTGTTTATTATTGGACAAGCGTCATCTTGATTTCAACTCGGAAAGACTTCCTCCCTCGACGGAAAGCCCTAAAAAGTTTGGAAGCGAGTATTTAAATAGAGAAATAAACGGACAAAAACCTGCATACTTAATAACTAGTTCACGCATCCAGTAGACTGAAAGTGGGATTTATTATGTGCTAGTAGAATTGCCCGTTAAACTTTAACGGGTGAATTACGATCATTCGAATCATTCAGAAAGCGAAACGCTCCATATATAATACATCCGAATACTTTAAATTACGTATTCTATGAGGTCATTGTAATTTTGTTATGATAAATTGTGGCATCTATATATAAATATGTACCTTGTTCCTTTTCTTACGATGTGATTTGCCAGTCTCTTTCTCAGTTGTTCGTTGTTTATTGGTATTAATCGAATGTTTTGGCATTTTTCTTAGCGCTTCATCTAACGTTGTGCAGCTAGTTTCATAATCAGAAAAATATTCAATTTACATGCAACAGTCCACACGGTCAACATTATGGCGAATCGTAAATAAATATTGAAATCAAGGAAAGAATGAGATAATCTAATGTTACCTACGTAGTTTGCTCTATTTTATAATTATTATAACGGATATCCGCTGACGTTGATGCCCATCAAACGAAGGGTTGAAATATTATTGATACTTTTAAGAATAATATTAATTACGTGATATAAGATTGTGTTTATTATGCAACTCAAATAGTAAACAACACTGGCAGAAAAAACAATGCAATATTTACCTTTTTCCTAGTACTCAAGTTCGATATAAAAATTTGTGGTACTGGTCGGTTATACGCCCACACGCAATTAATTACAATAATATTTTACTAATTAATAATTAACAATTAATAATAACCAATATATCTTTACTTGTTAAAAATAAATTTTAATTTGAGCTTTTTCGTTTAAAAAATAAGAAAAATTCACATAACTTTACGTTTACTTCGTTTACACTTTTATAATAATCAGAAGACATTTTATATTGTATTTTTGCTTAACTGTGCATATTTAAAAAGATAAATTAGTTGATCAAAAGTAAAAAATATCGGTCTAAATACACTGTCATCACGATGTACATTTTTGTAAACAATCCGTTGTCATGTTTATATTGATAAATTTTACATCCATTCTCATATAAATAAAATATTAAGTAGGTACGTATAATAGACATTTTAAAAAAATTAGGCCGTTTTACAACAGCTATATAAATATCAACCATAATTATAATTATGATATAATTAGTTTTTTAATAGTTCCAAATAGCATTTCACGCAATTTCATAGGTGCTTCGATAAATAATAAGCATAGCTTCCATTTCAATGCAATTGGGATTACGCTATCGTATTAAATCCCTAACAATTGGGTTGCATTGGCAAGGAAAAATTTTGTACAAAAAAACCTTAAACTTCGTGGTATAAACCTAAAATTTGTAAAAATTCGGCTCGTATTTGAAATTAGACGTAATAAAATGAAACTTTAGTTTTTCCTCCGTTTCTCTGTTCAAGTCCCGTCCTCGTACCGTGATGTTAAGTAATTTAAAAGTGCAAATTAAAAATAGTCTACACTCGTCTCCGTATTTCAGTTGCAGGACGCGGCAAAAATTAAATCATTCACCATTTCGAATCAAAATGACGGAAAAAACAAAACCTTTACCATTCACCAAGGTAGGATGTAAAGAAGAAATATACAAAATGTGGTTGTTCTACCTTTTATTGTTTAGGAGGAGTTCCATGAACAAAGATACTAATATACATACAAACAAATTCTTTCAAATACCTAGTAGGTCAGACCACTTCTGACTTTAACCATAAAACATATATAAAAGACAGTGTCACTTTGTCCCTTTGTCATGTAATGCTTTTTGAAGTTTAATATCTCACAAACGACTGAACCGAATTTGATTAAATTTTCAGGATAGCATTATGATATAATAACAAAACATTTAATGAATCGAACCCGAGATTAAACACTCGGGTTCGACTACAGGGGATAATTTTCATTTCCCATACGGTAGCACGTAAAAATGGGCATTTCGACGTGCAGGCTTACATTCTTTTTTAGATTAAAATTAGAAATATTTAACCTACAATCTTCGGATATAAACCATTTTGAAGAAAACTTTACAAAGTTTCTTATTATGTTCATCTTTTTTCCGCCTACAGTTCGAAATCGCTCAATTTAAATGATTAATTCATACAGTTTGAGGAAATCTTGCCATTTTTAACGGGATGTCACCTTGCCTACCTATTCCATTGTTAGACCTCGATATCATACTGTTATGTCAATCCTTATGGGTATAAACGTGATTTGAATGCTTTTGATACGAGATAGAGGAAGAGAGAGTGGGGGAGAGGGAGGAGGGAGAGATGGGGAGAGGGAGGAGGGAGAGATGGGGAGAGGGAGGGAGGGTGAGGAAGGGGAGGGGGAAAAGGTTTTCAAAACAGTTGAAGTTTCTGATGTTAATATGATCTCCCTAAATAGTTTGAACGATCGCAACTTTCCTCCCGTCATTTTTGACGGACTATACACTAGTTATTAATATCCGCTGGTATTTGCACAACCATTAATAAATGGACTACCATCTCGAATATTCGCGCACTATATCTCACCATCACCAATTCTAGAGTAAAAAATTCATTAACAGAGCGTTTATTTTACAAATGTTCACATCAGGGCCGGATTAAGGGACTCTGGGGCTCTGGTGCTCATTTTTCCGAAGACAAAAGACAAAATGTGTGGGACCTCTGTGGGGCCCCTCTAATCCCGGGGCCTTGGCGCAACTGCACCGCAGCGCTCCAGTTAATCCGGCATTGGTTTACATAGAGCAATTAATATATTTTGTGCTAATATATTAATACAATTAAATGAAAAACAACCGGTCATGACCTAGGGGCAATTATAGGCCGCGCAAATATTGAACCATTTAATATGACGTAATCGCACATTATAGGGCTTCTGGAACCAGCCGTTGTGCTTGTATATTCAAATTATTGGCAAAACCCAATCGAAATTTTAATAAACTTTTTAATACTAGTATCAGCTAGATTGGCCGCAACCCATTATGGATTATTAAAGTACTCTATAAAAGTTTCATGCTGTCACGACTGTTTCCTTCTCCTTTTATGGCTTGTGGCTGAAAAATGCACAATTTTCTGATTGAATAGCAATTATTTGTTTCCAATATATACATAATTTTCTTTCATTAATATTAACGAATGCACAGCATATAATAAGGAATATTTACAACGCAATGAAGTGGGTTTAATATCTCATTTTTTACTTTTTCCATAGACGTAGTATAGAGAAAGTATTGCTTTCATAAAAAAAATCAACTTCGAAATTTAAACGGAAATACGTTTCGAGGTCCCTAGAACACGTTTTGACTATTTTCGGAATGATGACTATGTGTGTGTGTGTGTGACTTCGAGATTTCAACGGAAATACATGTTTTGAGGTCTCTAGAACACGTTTAGAATATTTTCGGAATGTCTATGCGTGCGTGCGTGTGCGATTGTGGGCGCTCTAACTCGAAAAGTACTTTCCGTATCATAACCAGATTTCATATACAACACTTTGGTATGAGTACAAAGAGCTAATTAGTTTTTTGAACAATACCGGTTAACCGGAAGTCGAGGTTTATTCGAAACCCGATTCTGTTTTTGCGATATTCCTCCGTTAAAACATCATTATTGTATACACATCTCGATACATATGTTATAGAGAATGTAATTTTCTACACCTTTCATTTGAAACAATTTTACATAGCAGTAATTGTTTAGGAATTATTTAGAAATCATCAGTTTTTTCGGTTTCCGTCAAATATCTCTTTAAAAACGTCGTTCTTGGTAATCTTCGTGAGGACCAAAGTTGCAGAGAATAATATTTCTTCCAAATTTTGTTTGAAACTAATTTTCGAAGAACCTTCCATTTACTATATAGGTAATTAATTTATTCGTAAATTTCCTTTATACAGCGCCACCATCTAGCGGTGAATTCTGTAAACATATTCAAAATATAAATTTCGGCAATAAGGATGACTGTATTCTTTTACGATACGAAATAATAATTTTGCCTTATAATACTATTCATAATAATTTAAATATCTATACCCCAAATATGGAGAAAGTCATGTTTTGACATCAGATTTTTTACTTATTTTTTGACACCTGTAGTGTGAAGTGTGAACGATGTTAATCATGCTATTTCCGCTTATTTCTTGTTGAGATACATTTTTGCCGTTTGAACTTATATGAATTCATTATTATTTGCGCGTCAGCTACCAAATTCTATCTTTATCGTTATTGGAAACGGCCATTAATAGTAACGCAGTAAAATAAAAATAATAGAATGGCGTGTAGACGCATGCTATTTAATTATAACGTGCAAAGAAAATCTCAAATTTTTAAGTTTCGGCAGTGAACTTTATTTCGGTGTATAGCGTTTGGCAGAGGAAACAAATTTGTGCTTAAAACAAGAGTCCTATGGCTAATGAAATTGTACGAAGTTAAAGGGAGAATCGCCTTTGTGATTTTCTCTGGCGTCAAGTGTGCGATGAGACATCAAAGGAGAAAGTTTTCACAAATATTGGCATGGTTAGAGACAAACAGAAACCAAGAAATACGCTTCAAAGCCATCTCTGAGTCGGCGTAATATTTACGATAGCATAAGGAAAATTGCGAAATGGAGAACGGCAGAACAGCGGGAGATAAATATTTTGCCCATTAAAAAACGTTAGGTAACTATATATTTATGTTTATATTAGATTATGCAAATTTAATTTTCGGTGCATTTATGCATTTACCATTACATTATTCACGGTATTTAAAAAGTAACAAAAATGAAATGCGTTAATTATACTTTTAGTTGTTCCATTACTGACTATACAAAAACTTTTTGCTATTCTGATTGAAATTCCTCTGAAATATTTTTTATGAAATAGTTTTTTTTTTGGAATCCACACAAATTTTAAAACAAAAACGGCGCATTAATAAATTAATTTGTAATTTAATTTGTGAATTTTTGCATGATTTGGAAATTCGTGTTACAAACTCGGTTACATTTTTTTAGAAAATCTGAGTTTAAATTTAAAAAGTGCTACGCGGAACAGAATCACTACATCCATCGATTAAAGCGAACAAATTATAAGGGTTAATTAAAATATTCACCTGTGCAGAGTAAAAATGACGAAATATGTAAACCGTGAATTTCACCTAAAGTTGCAAATATTACAATCGCGAGTGAGGTAAATTGTTTTGGTTTGAAATAAATAATTTTCATAAACACGGTATACTAAATTCCTCAACATTTGTAATTTTATTAAATTTAAGGAAACGAGAAATGTGTACAAACTACTTCTAAAACAACTCGATTTCGGGAGTAATAACTTTCTGTGGAGGAATAACGCGCTTCGTGCTCCCACTCTCACTGCTCTCGCGTTTCAGAATATAAACCTGTCCCGAACGACTCTCCAGCGTAATTATTCCGCGCGATTTTGTTTCAAACCGCAGACATAGAGATTGTCCTTTGAACGGGGTCGCTAAGCGGCGAGGGAACCAGTCAAGGTGGGAGGATATCACCTTTGACCAGATAGGAACCGCGTCGCTCTGCCCTAAAACAAGACCAGTCTCCTTGGTGCTGGGTGGGTACTGCGGGCGCGGTTTTGTAATTGGGTCGTGGCTGCTTCGGAATACTTGTTTTTTCCTCTCAGTAACTCAGAGGGGTCTCCTTAAAGAGCAACTATAGACGGGCGTGCTCCTTATAAGTCTCACTACAAGAGAAATTCGATAATAGCTTCCGTGAATTTTATAAATCGCCATCCTGTTATTATCGTAGGATCATTAACTTAATAAAACCTATGAATTCAATACACGATGCTCCTCTTCAATTATCACGTATTTCAAAAGTGATATTTTGATTTTAAAATGTTTATCAAAATATTTCGTGATCGAATATTTAGTTTTATTGGTCCATAAATGATGCGTGGTGGTTAGAACAGCTATTTAACCTCCAAACATTTCGCGGACCACTAGTTGTTTTTTACGCTCCGTTGTACATGGAAATATAACGCAAATATCAAAGGAATAATATGTACTCGGCAATCTTTTGTAATGTTCACACCTTAAATTTTGTGCGAGTGTAATTCATTACTTCTCCGAATACATTTGCGGGGCATAGCAGTATGTTATTTTTTCCGCAGTCCATAGTTCGAAAACCACTGGGTTAGAGAGATTAATATCTAAATCTAGGACTTATATTCATAGAAGTAACTAAGTTTCTATAATAGGTCCATGAACATGTACGATCTTCCATAATGAACTTCTTATCGGTGAAAACGACGAGAAAAAAAAATTTTGACCTAGGCGGAATTAAGACCTCCGGAAAATTAAAACAGCCGAGAGAGACTTCCTGAGAATATAAAAGATATCACCTTCAGACAATACTGCTAATTTTCGTATAAAACCGGAATTGTTCTTGAATTTGAAATTGAACATGATATTGCTTTCATAATTGTATTTTCGCACATGAGAGGTCGGTGCAAGGAAAGTAGATAATTATGAATGAACGAAAAGGAACATTTCAAGGAATTTAGTTGGTATTCGTTTTTGCGAAAAATATGTCAAGCTGGCGTTTCCTTTAATTTTTGTGTTCAATCTGAAAATCGCCGTTGCAAGTTACCATGTCGCCGAAGAGTCATCCGGATTTATCAAAGGACGCCGTCATTATACTTCGAACGATACCGACTCCAGAGAGGAAGATTGTATAGAGAGCATCACTATGTTCACGGCTTTTTTAGGATTCCAAACTGGGAGAAGAGACTAATTACACGCTGTATTATTTATAAGAGACGTGTTTCTAGACAACCAAAAATAAAAGATCAGAATAAAACACGTCGAACTCAACAGCCGGAGTTGAGATGCGCAAGAAATAAAACAGCATTAACTTAATATCAATTAACATATTTAAGTATCTCATCTGCTGCAAATAATATACATTGGCACTTCCTGCATCCACAGGCAACGCGACATACTTCATCGTCAGTATGTTGACCTTTCTTTTTCCGCGCGGGAAGTGCAGAATGAGATCGAAACTGTCGCGAACCAGGTCATCGGAACGTTCATCCGCCAATATTAACGCTTTCTTGCTGATTCTATGGAAAGCGATAAACTTGTCTTTACCCTCTCCCATCCACCCGAATCGAATTAATTCGATATAGATAGCGAAACAAGGTCACGTGAACATGAGAATGAATTTCGAAGACGAAACTAGGTCTCATATGTGGCTATTGAACAGGTGGCTGCACGTGGGGGCGTAGAGGGTGGGTGGCAGGGAGGGGATGGAAGGAGGGGGGTAGAGGGAGTGACCGGGGGAGGAGTATTCGGAAAGAGGAAGGGACAAGCACCCAATTGACCAGAGAAGGCCTCGGACGGGGGTCGTCCGCCCTGTCGCCTATCGTACGCAGCTGTCCCGGGTGGGGGCGGAAAGGGGGGAGGGAGCGGAAGGGGGCAGAGGGGGCGCCGTGCTTTTCGCCGGGAGGGAAATGGAGAAATCACGGTGGATGCTCGCCGGAGCGCGGTTGGAGCTTATAAAAGCCATGGCGTTCGGCCCCATCTTGCTTTCAGTTTTCGTTGGCAGAGCTAGGGCGAAGCTACGGTTCTTCTCTCCAACGCTTGGCGCCATTCATCTGATTTGAAGGAGCCTTTTTATGGCGGGAGCAATATTTAACGAGGGGAAATGACAGATATATAGGACACTAAATTTTCTGCAAATCTCAAGTTTAAGGAAACAAAACTAGATTATTTTTGTAAGAATTTAATGAGTGCTTATTAGTGGAGAGCTGTAATACTGGGTGAACTGAAAGTTGTGCATTAACGGTCATCTCATATCCGGAAAGACGACTGCCCCAGAAAGGGAGTTCTACAACTTGTGAAGGAGGAACATCGAGTGATTCGCAAGATGACCTTCATTCGGGGATCTCAGGTTGGACTTTATTTTATTAAATGTTTTAATTAAAATTTAGAGGCAAAGCCAACTAACGAATGATAGACTTTATTATCTACAAGAGTGGCAGAAACACTTATTTGGAATTGTGCCCGCATCCTTTGTGACGCCAATATCTACGAAGGACGTTAAGTCAGAGATGTTCAGTTTATATATACTTATAATGCAAAATCTCGCCAAACAATTTCATGGATCGTAAAAAAAAGTGTTTGTTCGTGGGTGCGCGCGCGTGTGCGTATGTGCGTGCGTGTGTACATACGTGCGTGCAAGTGCTTTCTTGTAAACTATTTAAGTTCAAACTTGATTAGTTTTTATCTATAAGTAATTACGGAAAGAGAACTAAAAACAATAATATTCAAACTCCCAAAAGTTTCAAGACACATATATACATGTGATAACATATTGTAGTCTACCTAATTAAACCTTGAAAAGAAGACGAGCCACATAAGCGTCGAAGGCATACGACCCATCGCACTTTTTTCTTTTTCAAAAGTTGTTTATTTGTTATTCCTGATTGCTATGTCATCTTACACCTAATTGGATATTTAAACGGCTGATATAACCTATTTTACACACTTTGCTGTTTAAATGCGCACAAATCTTGCCAGACGCTTTTCAAATTTGTCTTTTGTAGGTTAAAAGAACATAGTAGTAGAATTCCGCGTTTTCAAAAGATTTTTAAATATTTTTTTGGCCGCAATCCTTGAAATCCTCGCGCAAACCAATGGGTCGTGAGCCGGCACTTTCAAAACCTGAAAAATTTTTTCGTCTGATCATCCTCCAACGCGGAAGGATGGCAAACGCTTAATAGAGAAATGTAAAATGGTGAAGTGGCGTCTTTATTCCATTGGAAGAGTTAATAATTGCGTTTGAAGGGAGAAAGAGAGGAGAAGAATGAGAGGGAAAGACAGAAGAGAGATGGAGAGAGGGAAATAGAGAGAATCTGCACTCCTTTAATTCTCCGCCAGTGTAATCAAGCATCCGCCAATGCATTCGAAACCATTGGATTCACAAGACTTTAATTTGAAAGATAAAAATCCAAGCTCCAAATGAAATACGATAGGAATTCAAATTATAAACCTGAAAAGCGATTCAGTTATTGGTTGAGTGATCTCAGGAATATTAGTGGAATTTCTTTAAATATTTTTATGAATTAGATCAATCTTCCGCCAAAAGTACCGGTGAAAATCGATAATTTCTCAATAGGGAAAATTAAAAAAGATTTAGTCGATGCATTTATCTCTAAAATTTAAAAATATAGTTCCTCTCGACATTCATGTTGCTATTCTAAAACGTGCAGACACTGTAGCAGAACTATAATTACCATCAAAACTAAATATAAAATTATCATGTCGCGCAATGGTCCTCTTTTTAAAATAAAATATTTTCATCTTTAAATAATCAATTTTTTCATAATATGCTAAAATAAACTTTACACATTATTCTCGTATTGCCAACACTAAAGGCAATCATTCTTTCATTTCCACTTCAAAAATGTTTCGGTTTGTTTCTCGGTTAGTATTCATATATTCGCAATTCGGAAACGCAATGCTAAATAAAACAGGAGAATTTTGCGAAATGGTATACTACTAGAGCTTTTATAGTGCATTCAATTATATATAAATGAAATATTTTTATTTGATGTGGAGTAATTGGATTTAATTTTTTTAGTATAAACGATATTTTGCGTTTTTCCATGCATCCACTAGACCTAATTTTATCTCTACGATATTTGCGAACGCGAATGCTTCTAAAACAATTTTAAATCCCAGCCCAAATTCAATGGCACAAGTAAGGGTGATGTTTTTGCCTACGGAGAGAACTAATCATTCAAAACTTATACCTGGACAGAGCTAGAAAGGTGTAATTTAGGAACAACGTGTAACACGATAATCTTTTAACGTAATATTGAAGACAATGACAATTCACATATCCGATAAAGCTCTCGTAACGACAATAAACGTAATTCAATTTCCACAGGGTCTCCTGATCACCGTTGTAACCATATTGGTCGCCTCCTCAGCGTATGCAGCCTCTCCCGGTCGCAAGATGGTTCCCGTTCCCTCCCCCGCCTTGGTCCCACCTCGCGCACTGCAACCCTCCAAGCACTTTCGTCGGGGGATCGAACCGAGTGCATCCATCCACGCACATTCCTTCATTCCCACGCCCATCCCTCCCCTAAACGCCTTTACTCCGGCCAGAGGACACAGACTCACGCAGCCGAAGAAGCCCGTGTACCACTACACGCCCATAAAACCCTTTTCTATCGAGGATTTGGGAAACACGTACAGGGGCAGGGGAAAGGCAGCGCTGGCCAAAAATTTCGAGAGCAGTCGCCAAAGTTTCGGCGTGGGAAGAGATTTTCTCTTCTCCAGGACGGCTGGAGAGTTCCAGAGGGGCATTTCGTACGGACCACAAGTGTACGAGGCGACCACAGACGATCTCCCGCCCCCTAGGCCCATCCTCCCTCCCACCCCCATAAGACCCGAGCCGGTACAAGCGAGCGGCACGGCGGAACTTCAAGTAACTCTTCCGGTACAGAGCGACTACACAGGAGTCTTCATTCCAGAAACGGAGCTGGTCGACGTCAAGGTGGGTTAATGAGTAATCCATAAACGAATTATCGACCACGTATTATAGCCTGCGACATGAGATATTATAGCTGTGAGGCTGCTTATGTAATCTAGATGCGAATTTAAGTTATAATGCAATCGTGCTAATTGTTAATTCATGGATCGCTGATTATAAAAACGCCTCTTTTATTTGTGTTTTCCTTATGTATACAAACAATGTGGCACACTTAAACTTAAACTACATAAGAAAAGAAAAGAACTGGCGCGTTTTCTCTGAATTTAGATGACACCGAGTAGGACTACACTCTGCTAGAAATTCGTATTTAATTTTTTCAAGTGTTTCATAGATAGAATTTTTGGCTGTAATATCAAGTTAAAAGTTACAACTGCTTTTAAGGATCAAACGCTCAGAACTTATAAAAGTTAGAACATGATAAGAATGACTAATAGCTTCATAAATTGCGCGATGAATAAGCTGCAAAAGACTTCTCTATTTAGCCAAAATTGTAACAGTTTTGTTTGACAATTAACTTCCTCCAAACGTTACAACTCCGCTAAAATAAAATTCAAAATATTTTTATCCGGGAATATTGTAATATTTTGTGGACATCATAGATGTATCATTTATTTCTTACAAGTGTATGAAATTCACAATTAACAAAATACGATATATCATACCAAAAATAAGCAATAACTAACGCTCTTTTTTTATAATTCATTCGTTCATTCATAGGAATTACAGAACTTTTCAATAGTAATAAAACACTTAAAACACGGTTCTCTTTGGAAAAACACAGAGAATCAAAAATACAATTCATAAAAATCGAATTAGTCTAACTATTTAAGCTCGCATTAATTATATTCAGTAATTATATTCATTATAATTAGTATATGATGTGACAAATAACAAAAAATATTTGCCGCTCGGATTCATTGAAATTTTAAATTACCAATCAAATTCCAGTTAGTAATGGAATACAATAGTTATTTTTCTATTTGCAGAAAATCATTGTCATAGAGAAGGCTATAAAAGTTATGGATATTTTCAGCTTCTATATATAAAGGTTTTCATGATTTATCACGAACAAAGAAATAAGCTTTCCGTTGCGAATTTGAAAAATTCCTGACAAAGTCACGGCGTTTATACACAAGGACGCGGTTTCGCGATTACGTCGAAGCTCTGAATCATGTGGCCTGTTGCAGATGTTTTACACACAGTCCATGGCTAAATTAAGGCCAAGATCGCGTCAGCATCCCAACTCTCCGAGTAATGTAGTGACTATATAATCCAGATCTAATACGTCTTTATTTTTAATGAATAGCATACCCGGAAACGAATATTATTATTTTCCGGGAAATACAACTACCTATTCTTTCTATATGATTCTTTTCGAATAGTAATAAAAGGTGTCAGTCACTCTTGATGCGATTTAATATCTCGAAATGGAATCGCCTTCAATTTATCGTGTTTCTGGAAACAGAATACTCTATTGGCGATGAAACACCTATCCGAGGAAATGTGGCATAAGGTTTTAAGACCAAGACTACGATCAAAGTACCAAGACTACGATCAAATACCAAAAGTTCCCGGAACAAGAAGACAATTTATTTTTGTATTTATTTATACAGGACTCCCAAAATTAAGTTTTCGCTTATCTAATATAATTCTTTTCTGTAGAACTGTTTGGAACGTCTCTAATTGAAGTCAATGGTGCTTGTCTGTCTGATTGCTTATCCAGTGTTTTTCGTATAGAATTCACCTTAGGTATTAATCGATTTGGAAAACATTTATCATGTTTCTCATTGAAATGTCACTTGATATTTTTTATAACTCAATTATAAATAAAAATATATAAATATGGATATTTTTTTGAATTTCATTACTTTCTCCATACGTAGTAATGGGAAAGTATTGTGATCACGAAAAAAATCGACTTCGAGATTTCAACGGAAATACACGTTTTTAGGTCCCTAGAACACGTTTAGACTATTTTCGGAATGATGTATGTATGTGTGTCTATGTGGATGAATGTATGTGATTGTGGGCGCTCTAACTCAAAAAGTACTTGCCATGTCATTACCAAATTTCAAATATAACACTTTGGTATGGGCTCAAAGAACTGATTAGTTTTTGGACAATAACGGTTAACAGGAAGTCGAAGTTTATTCAAAACCCGATTCGGTTTTTGCGATATTTATCCGATAATACCTCATTATTGTATACATTGACCATTACAAAAAATGTAGAAAATATTATTTCCTACATCTTTTATTTCAAACAAATTTCCATAGCAGTTATTGTTTAGGAATTATTTATAAATAAACGGTTTTTTCGGTTTCCGTCAAATATCTCCTTAAAAACGTCGTAATTGGTCATCTTCGTGAGGACCAAAGTTGTAGAGAATAATATTTCTTCCAAGTTTTGTTTGAAACAAATTGTCGTAGAACCATCCATTTCGGAGATATTTTCTTATTCGTAAATTTCCAGTATACAGCGCCACTACCATGTAGCGGTGAATTCTGTAAACATTCAAAATATACGTAAATTACGGCAGTAAGGACGACTGTATTCTTTTACGATACGAAATAATAATTTTGCCTTATAATGCTATTCATAAAAAGAATTTAAATATCTATACCCCAAATATGGAGAAAGTCATGTGTTGGCCACATCAGATTTTTTTGTAATAATATTTTAAAAGTAACATTCAGCAAGGAGGTGATCAATTTCCATTATAAATTATACATTCAATAGATAGAAAAATGTATAAGATACATTTATACTTAGTAGGTTATTTATGCCACTATGATATTTAGAAAATTTTCAAAACATTTTAAACAGTATCATTTCATACGAAAATATAACAATTAATTTATCGGAAAAGCGGCAGTGAAAATCTTCATTACGGTGTTTTGCGTTCAATTATCATTTTGAAAATGTAACTGAACACTTTTGGTCGAATAAAAACTCTTCGACATTATTATCCGAAATAGCTTTTTGACGAATCATTGACATCTATTCGGAGACATGAAATTTTCCTTCCTTCCTTCGATTGCGATTGATTCGATCGTTCCATATGCGTCCATTCGCCCCCACCCATTTCGAGTTCCACGCTCTCTCACCAATTAGCCATCATTACGAAACGAAAGGTCGCATGTGATCGCCGGTCGGATCGCTGCTCGAATTAGAGCATTAGTCCACATTCATTTCACTTTCTTCCTGGTCCACGCGAGCCCTCAAAAACTCAGAGAGAGATGGAAAAGTGACGAAATGGAAGGGGTATACTGAGAGAATCTTGGGGAAAATAGTATCAGATACATACTTTCTCTGTCTCCTAGGAACGAGTACTTCACTAAGTGATTCTCACCCCTCCCAAACCATTTCCCCTCCTCAGTCATCGACGCCGCCGTCGCCAACCAAACTCGCATTCCTCAACCTCTTTTAATGAGCGACGATCGCTGTTTTTCCTGGATGCTGAGTCGTTCGACCCAAAGAAGACGTTTTCTCCTTCCTCGGAACTGAGGCGGTCGACCCACATTGCCGAGCGTCTTCGGCCCTCTACGAGGAGATTCCCTCCTCACCCCAAGGACTCTCTTCGCCTCTCACGGATGGTCACGTCCGGTTGGACGCGGCCAGATTCGAATATCTCCCGCCATTTTTCCGGATGGTTTGGCAATCATCTAAAATATTCCCATATGCGAGCGGAAAAGAATGTCATTTTTGCGAGAGGCGATTTCCTATTTCGATCAAATGGCGTGGACCGGGATCCCGGGAGGGCGGTTTTTGCGGAGGAAACGCGACCGAGTCCTCACGCAAGGGAGGGAGAACAAGCGTTTAGGCGGATGGAGAAAAAAAGATACCGATTTCCTGGTGCAATAAATAGAATGGGGCGACGTGAAATGTTTATGTGACGTGGTGAATTACGGTCGAGTAACGGGTCGAGATAATCTCCTACAAATATTAAGGAGCAGAGTTTAAAAAAAAAGCCACGCGCTGCGTGTTGTTCTTGGGAGGTTAAGATTTTCGTCTTCTTTGTGGAACAAGTCTACGGCATGTGTATTCTCATCGGAGAGAAATCGAGCCATAAATATGAAACCAAACTTTTTTTTCCCTTCTAAAGGAGAGAAGTCAACCAATTAGTACTTCATGCAACTGCGAACCGAGTTGATTTATGTTATTTTTTGTTTCTCGATCAACGAACCCCGCAACCATTTGTAGACAGCTCAAATTTTAGACTGCTATTGTGATAATAACGTTCCCTGGACTCTAGGGCCTAGAGGGATTGACCTGTAAATATTGCAAATCTACAATAAATCATCGTCAAATATTGGGGATTTCCGCATAGTATGGAATTAACTCGATCAGTTAAAAGTTTTGGACTGATATATCACGTTCTAACTGGTTCTACTTTCATTCACGAGCTAATGGCTTTCGTCCTTAGGAACATATTCGTCCTTCGAAACGAATTTCGTCACGAAAATTATTTCCCTCCTATAGCTTAAGGCACGCTCTTCTTGGATTTACTGCATTAATTGCGACCAGAGAACTTTATCCGTTAATAACAAGTGTTGTATTTCTTTGCTATTTCCAACTAAATCTTCCTCAAAAAGTTTTAGAATTGCATTGAAAATGCATTTCATGTTTAAAGTTGATTTACTTTCTGAATAATCGGTATTAATTGACAGCTTCCCTGCCGTTGATTATTACGATAGATAAATCATTATTCATTTATTCAGGGAAGCTATGACTTCATAAATGAAAATATACATTGTTCCGGACTTATTTCCTCAAAACCGAGAGAGAGAGAGAGAGAAAGAGAAATCATAAGAGTGTATTTGTAGCTCTCCTAATTGAAATTTTCCGGATTCTAATTCAGAAAGAGTCAAGTTTTTCCAGTTGTTGAATTTTTAAAAAATGTACCCTGCGAGCAAGTAAGCTATATATATTTTTATATCCCACGCGTTAACCTATCCTGAATATTCGGGGTAATGCGATTCCGTTTTCGCATTGCTGCACATAAATGGAATTAATGTGTCGGAAGCACTGGAGAATGCTTCCGCAAATATCACAGTGTGCTCGCAAGATGACGCAGCGTACGGAAAAATATTACTCGAAACCACTCCTGTTTTTTTAATTGTACTGACATTATATTTATCTAACCAATATCTTTAGTTTTAATTTAAAATGCGTGAAAAATTACTCCGCTGCTATTGGATAGTAAAATCGAATGGGAATTTTTAAGTCGAGCTTGCAAAGCCTTTCGCTGAGACGGAAAATAACAAAAAGGTCATTCGGTTTATTATATATCTCGTGCTACCGAATTCGTCGCATTTCTTTATAATGTCCTCGAAGCGTTCATATCACCAGAATAATGGATTCGGCTCCTCCGGGATTCTTTAAAGGGTCTTATTTTTACGGCGCCCATATTGATTTTACAACTTATCCGGAAGGATTAGGAAATCCAACCGTAGGATTCCGTACCCCTGAGAACAAAACGCCGCCCGTTTCTCGTTTTTTTTATTTCTCTCACATATTTCTTCTATGATTTTTATTCCGATCCCCTGGGAAATCTGGGCATTAAAGCTTTTATTCGGATTGGGTGGGGGGCCTTCTCGCGCACTTACTCGGTTTCGTTTTTATTCCGGGAATAATACATAAACTGAGTCCGATGACATCCCGTTTCCTCAGGAGTCGATCTATTTCAGCGGGATGGAAAATGGAGCAAGGTAAAGGGGAAAAGGGAAGGGGATGGAGGAGGGGAGGAGAGGTCAACAGGGGCAGGAGGGGTTGGAAGAAGGGGGGAAGACGGGGGGAGAGGTCACCAGTGCGAGAAGAAGAGATGGCAGGTGACGGGGTTGAGAGGCATGGGGTCAGTTCGCTGAAGCGGTCTCTCTTCGGTTTTTTCTTCAGTTCGGACATCGAAGAGAAAGAATTTCGCTTTCGTAAGAGCGAGGAAATTCGGCGGCCACTTTCATCGTGTAATTCTTTCGTCGTGAGTGTTATTTGAATGAGACTTTCCGTCACTGTTTTCCAATTAATTCCTTGCGTGTCGTTAAAGTCGGACATTTTCAGTCTAAGGTGTCGGCTTGGCGTATGTTTTGTGATAAATCTCACCTTCGTAAGGAATTCCACCTTTTCTCACGGTTCGTTGTGGCGAAATACAGGCTTCGGGATTGTTCGTTGAGGAAAGAAATGTTGACGTGGGTTACATTTTTTAAAAGTCTTTCAGGCGTATTTTTGTTCGAATGTCTTATCGGTGAATTCGTGTCCTGTAAAAGCGTACGGGATTACTTATGCATAATTTATCAAAAACAATTTACATATTCACAGCACGTAACTCGCGTATCTCCTAACTCTAAATAATTAAAGAGCCGATTTTTTGCTAATTGTAATATATTGTACTTCTCTACAGAAATTAAAACCGATATTAAGCAAAGCTCTCAAAAAATCGTTTATCTCTCCGCTATTTAAAAAAATAAAGACGTGATAACTTTATAGATTATTTTAGAATTTTAACTATATTTCCCAAAAAACGAATATGAAAGCAGTGTTTTAAATTTTTTTCTTCAGTTTTCTGAACTTATAAATTTGATATTTTCGGAATTTATGATAATGAATATACGTTTAAAGTTTTTTAAGATCTCTTTAAGAAATGAACTGCAGTAACTCATTGAATATAATTCTGTACATCCCACATTCTAAAAGGTTGATTTTTTCTTTCTAAGTATACATTATCTGTGAAAAAATCTATAAACTATTGGGATTGTTGCACTCGGAAAAAAATTTTAAACATGATATAACATCAGATTACAAAAATTGTATTTTGGGAATATTATAAAAAAAGTTTCACCATGTTTATTACTTAATCTCTTTCGTGGTCAAATAAAAATAAACTACATATTTTCCAAGGAAATAGAGTTAATATATGCTTGTAACACAACATGTGCACTATGCGCATAGAGTGCCTCATACATCGTTAAGTTTTGGACGAAACGCCTCAGATGCAAATATCTATCCTGAAACAAAATTATGAAATCTTCTTAGAATTGGGAAGATTTACAATTCCAATGCATATTCTTAATGTGAACAACTGAATTAAAATTTTACATTTGGCATTTCGGAATCCATTAAGAGTTTCTTTCAACCAAGCTGTCGCCCGTGTCTAATAAAATAGCCTTTTATGCGGGATCCAGATCCTTTCATCATTATAAACCATTCTTACGTAACTCAAAAGCGAACACGGAATTTGAAAACATCGGTATTTTAAGTCCTTAAATGAACTCGATTCAAATTCGGCGCAATGAATCAAGTTCTCTCCTGACTTTCCTAGGCCCGCTATCTGTAATTGAAAATCTCATTAAGTGAAGGGTGTTCATATATCTTTCGGGATGAGAATTTTTTTAAAATTCTTCCTTATTACACCGTATTTCTCCTCGTTTTTTACATTTTTAAACATCCAGGAATTTCAGTGAATAATATATCTCAATCGTGACTTTATGACTTCCACTGCAGACATTTGCTTTGAATTCGTTACCCTAGCACAGTGATGGCGAACTTTATATTGTCCGCGTGCCAATATTACTGAAATTGTCGAATCTTTTCCGCCTCGCGTGCCACAAAAAGTCTTTGATTTTTTGGCGTGCCAACTAAATTAAATTCGTGATCAAGACATAAGAGATTGAAGTTTACACCATAAAACTAACGTTTACAATAGTTAACTAAATAGCACAAATGTTTTTGCGGCATAAAATCAGTACGATATATGTTTTGATTGGTTTTCGCCTTTCGTTGGCGTGCCAACCAAAATCGTCTTGCGTGCCACTTATGGCACGCGTGCCATAGGTTCCCCATTACTGCCCTAGCATATACATATTGAGAACTTCAGTTCAGAGCTTTGAAAAACGATGTTATATTGCACATTTAGAATTCTTAGCCAAAATTGAAGAATTAATGTTTACGCTCAATGTTCATTTTTTCTCTTAATCGGCAAAACAAAAATCGAATTTTGTCGTTAAAAACGATACGTAAGACAGAAAACTTTGTAACGTTGTATATTTTGCGGAAAACCGACGGTGCGGAAGTGCACGATGGCAGAGGAATAACAAAAAGTATACTATTATATGTACCATGTTTTTACATATATATTTTCTCTAAAAAATTCGGGTTAAATAACTACGTAATCGCTAAAAATTATCATGAGGCAATAACAATAATTTCACAACGGTATATGCAATGCTTTTAATGCAAGCTTAGCAAATCTCTTGAATGAAAAGGTTAAATTAATTGATTCAAATCTCCGACTAAATAAGCGCATCGTAGCACTCTACAATACGGGTCGTTTTTCGTTACTGATTACGTTACACAAAATAACACGAGCATTTGTCTGGTGAAATATTGCATGTAGGCAGTTTGCGTTAAAGCTGGAGAGTTTTGAGTTTTGCTTCTTATGAATTCATTTTAGATAAGAGACCTGAATGAATCAAGATTCTTTTAATTTATTCCTCATTTTAGACGGCACCTTGGAGTTGTTTGCTTCGCATGGGAATTACTTTGTATGAAAAAGTCGTATGTCGCACTTTAGCAATCTGTGTTTGAAGAAGTAGAGCAAAGGCGTTCGCCTGTTTCGACCGATAAAGCTGCGTGAATAAAAGCAATTAACATGCTTTTCGTTTTTTATTGAACGTCTTCGTATATTATTATAATAAATCATAAGTTGTTTTTAGAGTAAATAGGAGTCACAAACTCACAGTTTCCTTTATTTTTTTACTTATAAGACGTAAAGGAAGTATTCGCCCGGAACTTTTTTAACCTTCATAATTGAAAAATGCATACATTAATTAACGTATTATATCTCATTTAACAATTCAATTATATCGTATATGCTTAGAGCAAAATACTTTTGAATTCATATAAATAATCTTCCACCTTAAAAAAAAACAGGACAGATATTCGTCATATACTTTTTAAAGCAAAATCGGTGTCGCGGGAGATGAAAGAGACAACCGTCGTCGCTAAGAGCGCGTGGTGAACAAGGTTATTAGGACACCGGCGCGTGTCCACTCGCCAGCGGATTTCGCAGCGGAGGATGTGATTTAATGCGAGCGCAGCGTACCAGTGAGGGTGCGTGCCCGTGTTGTAAGTCGGACGTGTGAATTTCCGCAACTGTCGCTGGGAATGAACGTCCGTTCACTCGCCGAGTCAGACGGAATTACGCGAACGGAGATTTGCGGAGGGAACGTAATTTTGCGGTGAAAGCGACTCCATCGCCTAGGGATCGAGCGCGATCCTTTTCCGTCGAGTGATCCAAAGCAAATGAAAGCAGGTTTCACACGGCCCGAGAATGTATCCCTGTGGAACTCTTCATGTTGCAAAATGAAAGGAGTTATGCAAGGCACAGGGTTTCCGTCTTATACTAATCCTTCAAAATTATAGAAATAGGCATTAAGTTGGTTGGTAATAATGAAATAAATTATTTTTATCGGGTCTGTATATTAACTTTGTACGTTTCATACTTGAGCACTCAAACACAAAGTTATTTTTAATTACCTTTGATATCTTTATTAAATATTATTAAATATAACGCATCGCTGTAAATAATCTTCGCGGAGAAAACGTATGTATCAGTATAATGACTCCTACAAATATTTCATTTATGTGAGTCATAAGACACGGGAAAGATTAAAATTGGTTTTAATGGCCTAAGGAACACGATCGTAGGTTTAAACATTTATATGCGTACAGTAAAATTTTAAATCGTTCGTAAAACATCCTCATAAATTAATGACAATAACATAGGCTATGGCAACGGAAATTAATCAGGCGCGGCCTCATTTTCATTTTCAATTACCGGTCTTGTGCCACGATTGACCCCAAGGTAAGGAAGAACACCCCCCTTTCTCCCGCCTCTCTAACACCCACACTCCGAAATTCCAATCCTCGCCGGAGAAATATTTCATCCAGAACGTAGTTGGGGAGGGGAAGGCGAGGGAGGAAAGGGGTGGCGAGGGAGGAAATGGAGGGAGAGGGAGGAAAGGGGAGTCGAAAACGAGAGAGGGCGTTTCTTTCTTCGCGACACGAGGGAAGACAAACGCAACCCGAACTGCGTCCCCCGCATCGCACCGAAGTGACTGGAGGAACGAGGGCGCCAGACTGGAGAGAGAGAGAGACGAGAGGAGAAAGTTCCGGGCAAGAAAATAAAATTTAAAAAAAACAAAGAAACGGGCGAACGTGATCTGAAGAACGGGTTATTTAAAAAAGAGAACGTCAAAAATTTTAAAAGAGCGGCAGAGCACAGGGAGGGGTCAGCAACCAACACCTCGAGTCAGGAAAATGGGAAGAAGAGAGCCTAAATATTTTAAGAAAGGCCAAACAGACCGATCGCCGCTCAATGAGAATTAGAGAGAGAAAGAGGAAGGAGAGGGCAGTTTAAGAAGAGATTTGACCACAACCGCCGTGCAGACGCGATGTGAATCGACGCGTGAAAGAAAGGACCAAGCACGTAAAAGGTATGCCAGAGAATATCCACCTTTCATTTCTTCCCAAAGTTGGAGAGGATTAATAAGGGACGGTTTTTTATCTGTATAATGTGATTTGAGGAAAGTTTTTTATCTGTATAATAATTCGCTTCTGAAAGAGAAGGAGAGTTATAAACCGTAACGACTTCGAAAAAGATCTTCACAACTTTTTCGTCTTTCATTTTTTTTTGACAAACTCGATAAAGTTTCGGAGTGTATCTGAGGCATCGGGCTGGCAATTATAAGTTACGCATAAAGGATGACGCAAACGAAAAGTTTGTTCAAATCGAAGCGCCGCACAGGGGCGAATTTCCTCGAAATCGTGGCCAAAACCTTAAAGGCAACCGAAGTGCACGAAAATTAATGTACAAGGGTTTTTGTGGTCGCTGATTACGAATCCAAAATCAAAATTACGAAAAACAAAATGGCGCGTCGAATTTCCTCAGAATCAATCGTTGCCAAAATTATTACTGTCTACAGAAACACTGGAATACTGGCATTAAGTATAGGAGTGGTCTTAATAAAACGAGTTTATGAATACAAATAAAAAAGTATAAAAGTTTTTAATTATAGATAATATTTATTAAACTATTAATAGATTAATACTCATCATAAGATATTATACATAACATCAATATTAATAGCTATTGTCAGATTTTTATTTTTATTTTAGGTTAATCTGAGTCACTTGACATACTAATATCAGTATCCAGCGATACTGTATCTTAAAATGTATCTTAGTTTCAAGCCACTTCTGGTTTTTACGAAGAAAATATTCATATTTTCTTGATGCTGACTGCCACCTTGACTTGAAATGAAAAATAAAACTCGATAAAACTTGATTCACTTCAATTGGTAATGATTCTGGACACTGATTGTGAGTTATGTTTTTCACATGTTCACGCAAATGTTCACATTGTGCTTCGAATTTCCTTGATGGACATCTTCGCATGATCTCAATCAATTCCCTTGTTGTCAAAGTAATGTGTTCTGCCTGAGATCCTGCAAAAGAGATATGTTTTGTGGTATACTGTTTATGGTTTTCTACCGGAAACTTATATACATATTCTGGGATGTGCAAAAATGTCTAGGGAGAGTCACTAATCAAATTCCCTCTGCAGCCACAAACGCAAATATTCCCAGAGTATTTTAACGCTATTCTATAAAGGACTAAATACGCTATTCCACCATGCACACAACTTAACTTAATAGCGCTGAATAGGCAACTATAACATTACAAAAAGAAAAAAATACTATGAAAATAGCATGTTTAGGAAAATCGGCATGTGAACTGTTAAAATAAATGAAATAGTAAACATATACAATGTAAAAATATTCTACAAATCTCCAGCAATGGAATCCATGTTCTTATCACTTCACTGCAGTAAGAAATATCCTGGATATTTAGAGCAGAATATTGCCACTACTACAGCGCGTACAAATGTAACACTCACGATCGCCACAAATAGACTGCTGTTACCGTCCAACGCACTGCAGTGACATTCTAGGATCTATGTCACAGTGTGCCAAGGTCATTCCTCTTTACACTGAACCACAACCAACCCCTTCAGACCAAATTTTATTTTCTGAGTTTTGGCCACGATTTCGAGGAAATTCGCCACTGTGCGCCGCCCAGTATGAAATCAGAACGGACTCGAGTGGCTGTGACGAAAGTGAGTCTGTATAATTCAGATATTCTTTGCGCGTATTTCACCTTATATTTAAGGCATTGCTGCATGTCACGTCTCTCGACCCTTTTTACTTCCCAGATCATAAAAATGCGGATTTGAATGAAGTCGTTCGGTTGGGGCTTCATTATTGCTTGAAGGAAATGTGGAAAATTTTAACCATAATTCCTTAAGTAATGGAGAAAAATGATTTCATCTAAAAGATGCCATTAATGAACAATAATGCCAATTTATTAGAAAAAATGTGGCTGGTGCTATAAATGGAGAAACCCTATGCTAAGTTCATAATTCCTTTACCAATCTATTTCAGAAAAAAATATGTTTCTCAGTTTCTCAGTTCGCTCACTTTTTTGTACGAAAAAAACATCTTTTTAAATCGACGGACGTTAATTATGATTTCGTAACTAGGTTTATTATAGGATGCATCGAAGAGCGGTCATTTTATGACAATGCTCCTTGATCGGCAGGTTATCAACAAAAGAAATTGATCTGGCGATTATTAGAGAAACTTCCAAGAATAAAATTGGCGGCAGCTGGCGTAATTATTTTTTGAAACTTTATAAAAACCAATCATTTAAATATATATATATATATATATATATATATATATATATATATATATATATATATATATATGTATTAACTACATCATCCGATTAGTTAAAACAAAAACAGAAGGCAACCGGCTGATAAAAAATGATTTAGAAATTCTCAGACGTAGAATAAACAACGTATTCAATTGTCAATATTGATTCAAATTGCTGCATGACTAAGGATATAACCGTGCTTTGTTATTATTAGCTGATCCTGATTGTTTTTCTCCGTGTTTGCTCATACATCGGTTCCACAAATTTTCGCAAGAAACAGACAACTCTCTCCTGGGATAAATGTTTATGACACCACCCAAGTAGATCGTTTTCACAAATATATTGAATGGAATAAGTTTCTTTCGATTAAATTCATATTAGTTGCATTGCACCGGAGGTAACTAGGGAATTTATAACGGACTACGTCGAAATTCACTTTGCAGATATATGTCAATAAAGTAATCAATCCGAAAAACTGCGCATAGCTCCAGCATCCCGCAGCGTGGCAGGATAAAAAACGATCTCTTCCGATTCTTAACGGAAGTGCCTTGACTCACTGCTGAGTCTGCGAAGTTCAAGATCACCCCAAGGTTACCGTAGGATGTGACGCGACGCACACGCGAATAGATCCGTTATCCGTCCGAAGCCTCGAGGCGTGAAAGTACTTGAAGCAGAAAGGCAATTCGTTTCATAAGGCGATTTCGGCAGTGGAGGTGGGGGGAGGAAAGAAGAGAGAGTGAGGGAGAGAGGAAGAGAAAGGAGTGTGTGTGAGAGAGGGGTTTTTTTTTTCAGCCATAACGAGGAAAACAAGGACTGAACGGAAAGGATATGCTTCTGAAGGGAGGAGGAAGGGTGGAGAAGAAAGAAATATTAAAGAGGGGAGGGAAAGAAAGAGGAATGGAAAAAAGTAATTCCAGTGCGGTACCTATGCAATAAAGGCGAAGGGGAAAGTCTGGGGATTGAAATCGAAATCGCCGAAGTAAAATGCCAAGCGTTTCAAAAATTGCTAGAATTGCAAAAGGTGGAAATCATTGCTAACGGTATTATATTTCAAATTTTTAAGTGGGGTGATTTTAGAATTTAAACTGTAAATATCCATAAATAAATGACTGAGCGACTATTCCGATCATTACCTACCGTCTTACGCAGTCGAAACAAGTTTCATTTCAATACACGCAAAACTCGTTTACGAACCACGGAACACACTTAAGTAATTTATTTTTTTTAAATGGAATTTACGAGGTAGCTTGTCACGTAATAGATTTCTATTAATAACTTCCTATCGATTTTAACGTAATAGATTTTTGCTTTCATCTGCAACATCGTTTCACTTCCTGCCAATTCCAAATTCCCTCGAATAGGAAACTGATCGTTAAGGGAACTAAGGATTTCAGTTTCC
This sequence comes from Uropetala carovei, assembly GCA_036926305.1. Lineage (NCBI taxonomy): Eukaryota > Metazoa > Arthropoda > Insecta > Odonata > Petaluridae > Uropetala > Uropetala carovei. The sequence goes on from JAXCHB010000010.1 coordinate 979,420, forward strand.
CCTTAATGTTTCCCACAATATTTACTTTTCTCGAGGCCGTCGTCCATCTTCCTCTCATTTTAACCTAAAAATGATGGAATCCGACGCATCACACTTTCCCTTCAGCTAATTAATACAGTTATCGGAGAAAGCAAGAATTCATCGCCTCCGGCACAGGCGGTTAATCTTCGCGTAACTGAGCGCGAATATACTTTATTTTTATTTTTCCAGAGCATCCGATTGGGCGAGGCGGTCGGTTCGGAGGGACTCGGCTCGAGAGTGGTGCAGAGGCAGAACCCGGCCTTCTCCAGATACCACTTCGAGTACAAGGTTCGAGATCATGACGGGGAATTCGGGCACGCGGAAGCCAGGGACGGACCCCTTACCACTGGAGGTTATGACGTGAACCTGCGAAAAATGCACATGCAGAGCGTGAGGTACTTTGTGGACTCCAAGGAGGTTCCGCGATACGAGATGCGTAGATACGGTTCCGCGTTCTTTTGAACGAGATGAAAACGATGCTCGGCGGAGGTCTAACAAACGGTACTACTTTAAGAGAAAAGGGTTTTAAAAAAAAGAGCGATCGCGAACGATTGGTTGCATTCGGTATATAACTTCAAACCCTAAGACGTGCTAAAAAGTGTATTTGCCGATACAAGAAATAATATTTTTTTAACCTAAACTATTTAAACTTTAAAACCATCTATATAAATTGACAGGTTCCATGTCATAAATCGATCATTTTAAGTCTTAATTGTTTCAGCTGTGTTTTCCGGATAAGCGGTACGTCGAGACCAAATGCCAACGATAAGTGGCACGCGAATTATGTATGTATGTAATCAAAAACTTCTGAAATGACGTTGGGTTAATTGGATCTAAGACCGAGCTAATTTTTTTATTGTATTGGTTTATGTATTTCGATAGAAAGGCAATGGAAATGAACATTTTGACCAGTACTAGTGACGCAGAACTTTCATCGCCATTTAATGACCAAAACGACGATAAGCTCAACATATTCTCAGGAAGAGATTGTCGCTTCATCAGAGAGATGCTTCCCAAATCTCTAAATTCATGTAAATACCGTCTGGAAATTTATAAAACTTGAAATGTTTTAAACAGCTTGTAAAAATTGTTTGTAAGCAGAAATTCCTCTAGGTTTTATACGTCGAATTGAAACTTGATTTTTGTGAGTTGAAATGTTATTCCATACGTATGTTTCGGCATATACTTTGACCCTATGCGCAGGCGCAGGTCAAGCGACAGCGCATTGTATATAATCATATTGATGAATGATCAAGATTTAATATTGTAAGATTTTTCTTCTTAAAAGTTAAAACTGTATATAAAAATATTTCTAATTATGTGTACAAAATAAATGAATACATTGATACCTTTTATGATTCTTTTATTCCCTAGGGATGATAATAACCATGACTGACCAATGTATTCAACTGACACCCTAAAAATGTAATTGTTTTAAATATCATCTTATCTATAAAAGAAAATGTTTTCTTTTTTCTCGGCTATGAAATGGCACAAGGACTACATAATGAATAACCGATGTTCAATTACGAAATAAAAATTAAAAAATAAAGCGTGTGAGAGCTACAAAGGCCGAATATTATTTTTTCTAAAATGCTTAGCGTGGAATTGCCCTCATTAACGAATGAAATCGAATCGGACACCATCAAATCGCTTTCACACAGAAAATTAAGATAAAAAACTTTGACATAAAAAACAAAATTTCAAGTCCTGATAGAATTATGACAATATGAAAATGATAAATTGTTGTAAAAAATTAAATTTTGTAAGAGCATAAAACGCGTTGTTGCGAAATGAAAAGTAACGTGTTCAAATATCTATTCCATGTTAATTTTACGGGCCGACATACAACAATATGCCGTAATTTATAAGAAAGTATGAAAGCAAATTTTAAGACAAAAGAAATAAAATATGATAAATACAAGATTAGGTTAACGTCAGATATTTTAACTAAGAGTTGACAAAATTATTCAAAACACGACTAGTTTAATAAGAAAAAGCGAAGATTTTAAAACTTACAAGAGGTGAAAAAGTTCTTTTTTTAATCGGAAGTCGATATCGTAAACGTGAACCGCGTTATTATTCAACTTCAACCGCAACTGCTTCATTATTTATAAAAATTTTCTCATTCACAATTACTCGCGCAATAGACACTTTTTTATGAGATTTTTTGGTGATTAATGAAAAATAGGCCAAAAATAATCACTGACTATCAAACTTGAAAAATATTTTTACCATTAAATTTACTTAGAAATGCTAATTCTTGACAAAATTAGATATATTAAAAGGCAATAATATTTATGAAATGGAAGTCGGAAGCGATTCATTTTCGGATTTTTCAGTTTTGGAAAATCAGCTTAGATGTTTTTAACTGCACGTAGTTTTTCAGCGCCAACGTTTTCAAGAAATATTCTTTCACGCCATGAGGCCCTATACCAGGGGTTTTCACCCTTTTTAGTCACATACGAGTAGTATCCCTTAGAACTTTTTTTTAATGGTCGCGTACCCTTTAGTGCTGTTTTTTTATGGCCCTGTACTCTCAAAGTACATTAAAATCCATAATGAAATGAATTAAACTTGTATTAAGATAAATTTTAATCGTGTTTATAACGTTACAATTCATAGCTTTGGCGTATTTTTCTGTTTTGTGACGTTATTCTTAGTCGTCACATTGCAACTTTTGATTTCGAAGTCATTCACGAAATAAAGTAAAAAGAAAAATTATAATATTTAACACTGTCGCGTACCCCTTCAAAAATCTTGACGTACCCCTAGGGTCTAGTGGTACGCGTACCACCGGTTGAAAACCTCTCCCCTAGACCATATACACTAAATATTTTATAGAGACAGTCTAATATCCAGCGAGAGTGGAAATGAAGAAACGCTGACATTTTATAAAGCATCGCCGTTTTGTATTCTTAACTAATATGGCTACACCCTACAATTTTATATTATTCTGACCCGTGAATGGCACGCGATATTAACACAAAAGCAGTTTCGAGCCAATAAAAATAACAGATTCGGCGTCCCTCCAAGCACACGTCGACCCACATTGCCAATCGACGCGTTTCCTCATCGCCACGAGCGTCAGACGGCGTCACGATGCCAAGTCGACCGTGAGAAAATCTCGGACGAACGCGTTACACGATGAATATTCGCGAAACGCACTCTCGCCTCCCTCGAGCCGCACGGAAGTCAGCGCTTCGCGTCACGCGCACGCACACGGTACCTATTGGCGGCGACATTAGTCCGGAAGATTCTCTGGGATGATTAAATAGCGGTAATTTCCGCCAATTCTTTGATAGTTTTGGGCAGTCTAGTAGCAGCCGGCGAGGAAAGAAGGGCGGAGGGAAGGGAGGAGAGAGAGAGGTTAGAGAAAGAGAGGATAGAGAGAGAGAGGATAGAGAAAGAGAGGATAGAGAGAGAGAGAAAGGGAGGAAGGGAGAAATCTCACTCGATATCGCAAGTCGTCCCCCGCCTACTTGCCGCCGAGTCGCGTTAATAACCCTCGAGGAGAACGCCATAATGGGATGGACGATTCTCTCTCTGGATCGAATCGGGTCCACCCTTTACCTCCGATGATTACCCTTGCGTCCGTTTCTCTCCCTTCTGACCTGCCACCTGGCGGATCCCATCGTCCCTAGCCGTTTTTTTTTCTTGATGGGAGATCTCGTCTAAACAGCCTCTCCTCGTTAACTTTTCCTATATTTTTCGCGAATCCTCCTCTCCTTCGATAGCTCTTAAATTCCCATTGCCTTCCCTTTCCGCCTACTCCAACGTCCCTACCGATTTCCACCGTTTATCCCGATTCCTCTTTTCGTATTCGCCTTGGATGGACCGAGTGGATAGCATCATCCCTCGTTCCAGTGACGCAGTATCCCCTCGGGAGCATAAACATGAAAGACGCTGGGATTTTCGTGTAGACGAGTAAGTTTTTAATCCTTTCGTTTCTCGAAATTTTTTATTTCCGAAAGAATGTTCGAATGAAATGTATTATTTCTGCTATGCTGCGAATATGAAGTCAAGCTTTCCTAAAATACCGTTACTTTAATACCGTTTGCTACATATGTGACCATCCGCATGGGTACTTTTTCTAAAAACCGGTAGACGCGAAATTCTCATATGCAGAAACTCTGCCTTTACTCAGAGGAATTACCAAAAGTACATATTAGCTACAATACCAATAAGGGACGAAAATCAGACGCTTTCCCTGATTTTATCGAACATGGGAAAGATCCTGCTTCAGTAGTATTATTTTTATAATAACCGTAATTTTCATAACCCAATCGCGAGAAAAAATCTCATCGAATTCATAAGAAATTTTAATTCGTTTGAACTCTGACAATTCTTAGCATGATGAGCGAGATCTCAATCAAGAGAAATATTAATTTTAAGTGCGGATTCTTTACATTCAAGCGAATTAAATTAGTACTAGGAGCAAATATGCGACTCTCAATCATTCTTTGTTTGACGCTTTAATTTCTCCGCTTCATTAATGTGAAAATTCAACATAATCATCATGCATTCAACTAAAACCTAAAATAGCATTCGGAATTGACAAAAACCTTTCCAAAAAACTAAATTCACCCATGGGCCTAACTCTGAAAGAGAAATATTAGACGTTCTCCTGAATTAAAAGGGGTCTGGATTGATGGGGTAAAAATACCTCGGGAGCAAAACCTAAATCCGATCGTGGTCATTAGAATAGGACATGATTCATAGTTGAGCCTTACTCAACACCGCACCCTCAAATCTCCGCTTCTCCCTGTCTTCCAATGGCGTCCCAAGTAAATCGTCTGGGCATAAATTATTTCTCGGAATAAAAATTCAACCTAATGATTTAAAGCCATTCCACTGCAATTGTTTCGATTAAAGACCGAATTGCGTGTTTCGTTCCGCATTTATTGGCCAGTATGAAACGTCGAATTTCTCCGTTGAGGCAAATGTTTTTCCCTCGATATTCTTAGGCAACTCCTTGTGAATATATTAGAAAGCATTCCCTTTCACTAATGCCTTGGAAGCACCAGGCTGTACTAAATGCGTTCTCCTCGGTGTGCCCAGCCTTGAATTTAATGGCCAATAAACACAAACAAGAACGCGTATAAACATACAGCAATCAATTACCCGTAACGAAATTCACGGTCAAACGAAGAAAAAGAGCACCTACGGTTAATTCTACACCACAAGCGATTACGCCTATTTGCCCTTCTCGCAGGAGACGGCGGAACTGCAGATATACAGTATAGCGTAGTGGTTATCGGAGAAAAATCAGTCGTGGCCACGTATTCGGCCACCTACCATGTTGTGGTGATCGCAATGTTAAATTTAGGATCGAAGTGATATCTGGTATACTTTGTAAGGCACCAAATAAGTTCAACAAGATAAAATAACAATACACTGAAATGTTTATGAATTTTTGAATCAATACTTTTAGGTAACGTTTGAAAACATCGTACGCATAAAAAAATCACAATAACTAAACTGGAAATATGCGTAACAATAAGCAAAAAAATAAATATGACAAATTACAGGAACTTGTTGAAGTAAAATCGCCTTCCAAAACAAGTCGCATTGCTGACTTAAGGTTTTCATCAATGAGTTACTTTCGAAATTCGTTATTTTTATGGAATGAACGGCACACAACTGTTGTTGGAAAACAAGCTCAAAACCAGTATGTGAGCAAGTTCTTTATAATGCTCTGAGTGTTTGTTCAGATCACTCTAAAAACTTTTAGTTATACTTAATCACAAAACGGAAATTTTATTTGTTCGTCTCTGCGAAGTTGCATTAATGCAAATTTTATGTCGCTGCAATTGCTTTGTTGTTATAAGTTTGCTTTTCGTTGTCATAAGATTTTCTTGGTGAAGATATAAATGACAATCTCTTTGTAAAAAAAAATCTGACTTTTGGAACCTGACTTCCAATAGCGTTCTAAGATATTTAAATATTTTATGTTTTATTCATTTCTTAACGTATCGCTAATTAACTACGATAAAATCATTCAGGCTAGACCAAATGGAGAGATTGTTCTCTATTTTTACACGTGTGGCTATGTCAGTTGCAGTATTGTTGAGCTTCTTAATGATGAAAATAGCATCGATAATTGTAATTTTTTATCTGTCGATTTATGGAGCTGAGCTTAATTTAAAAAAACATTTAAAACAAGATGCAAAAATGAATAGATATATCTTGTAACTCCCTGCATACAGATGATTCAAATGCTCATGGTAACGGAATACAAACAATATTAATTATAAAAAATGTGACATCACAAGATTCATCGCAGTCTGCTATGTGCTTAAAATATAATTTTTATTGTGGTCGCATTCAAATTTTCTGGTCGCAGCATTTGAGAATCTCTGGTCTACGCATTAACCGAGAAAAGCTGAACCATAAGTAATTCCTATTAGGAACTCATTAAGAATTTTGGTCTTAGCTCAAAAGTATAAAAATTACAACATATTTTGTGAATAAATACACGTTTCAGTTTATTAGCAATAATATAAATTACGTCTCTAAAATAGCAAACGAACTGAGAGATTAAGCAATGTATACCTTCGACGAACAATTAAATTATTATCCATCTTGCGTTGAAATTTTAAAAATCATTTTCGAGGTTAAAATTATAATATACATATATATGTGTATGTGTGTATATATATATATATATATATATATATATATATATATATATGTATATGTTTCTCCGTCGCTGAAGAAGGGCATCAGCCCGAAAGCTCCATTTTTGTGTAGTTTTTGTTCTTTTGTGTTTTTCGTGTGTCCTCAGCACCCCCAGCGGCTCTTCATTCTAGGTAAGTGTCCACTGGGCTTCCTCCAACACCTTGTTGCTACCCTTATTATTACCTTTCCTTTTCCTTAAGTATTTATATATATATATTTATATATATATATATATATATATATATACACACACACAGATTTATTGGATAATAACGGGACGTTGAAAATTTTTGTCTCCAGAAAGTTCTAATGGGAGTCAGAACAACTGATGATTCATATTAACATTGCGTCAATCAATAAAAACTGTGATTTATGACCCAGTTCTTGGCCGCATTTTGTGCGGCGGTATGCTAATGAGAGTTTTTAAAAATAAAATACGTAGGTATAATCCACCGAAGTGCACGTCACTTTTTGGGTTCCATAAACGGAATTGTTTTATGTTAATACAGAATCAGAAACAGTATATATATTATATTTTCATACGAAAAACAAAATACACGACTGATCGTCATTATCCGATGAAACCGGTCTTGTATTATTTTATTTCGTTTGGACATGTAACCAATTTATCGACCATTACTTATGCGTTATAATTTAATTAATACATAAATTAATCCTCAAATATGCAAACACTGTAACGAAGCCTTATGGCTGAAATCAAATTGAAACGCTTTCTCTAATATACATAAAAGCGACCTTTATATTGCTGTTAGAAGAGTTGTTTTTATGGCTTTTGGAGAAGCTTATTTTCTCAATATCAATTTTTCAATGGCTTCGATTACGAGATTTTGGATGTAAAACTTCGAAACTTTTTATTTCGGGGTGGGAGGGGAGGGACACAATCAGTTATCATAAAGGTAGAATTTAGCAGACCTATGAAACCATGAGCTGTAACATGCGCATTCCAAAATTCAACGACATTATCTTTAAAATAAGATCAATGTATACTTTCTTATCGAGTGTTAATTTTAAAGGAAATCGATGAATAGAAAGCATCGAACATCATTTGAAGATTACGGCACATACAGAAATTTGTCCTTTAGGTCGTTATATCTTCATTTCGTGAAATGAATTTAAAATGAAAAGAGGGAAAGTCACAAAATGTTTTACTAAGGGCCGGGAGTAATGTTCCTCACGAGATTTAATTTTAAGCGATTCAGTTTTGTTAAGTATGAGATAAAAAGTATTAAAACATAAAATTCGGTGTTTTTAGTTTCCCATAAAATAATTCCACAAATCGATTTTGATCTATTCACGTGAAAGTTTGAGAGTTCTACAATAAAAGTCCATTATTTTTTGTTTTCCTTAAGAGTCAAGACAAATCAAAGCAAAGGAATCGGATTTTATGAAAGCAGCTTCATTTTATCATAAATAAAATTCATTGGATTTAAAGTGATTTTTGCGTACGTAAAAAGTTTCCATAAATCTAGTTGTCTAACATATAAAAATAATTTCACACTCAAAAATAAATTTTCCAAATTAGAGGAATCAAAAACAGGGTCATTAATGAACAGATTAACTGCTTAAAGAAGAGAAAAATATACTTGTAATCTTCATTAATCGAGAGGAAAGAAGGCAATTAAATAATGGAAAGTTTTACCATGACACTAATTGATACGAAAAATTATTTTTCAAGCAAGAAGAAAAATTATACCCTCTCAAGCAGTTCACGTCAGAGAAAAAAACAGCGCCACAACAGCGATAAAAATTGTCCTTTCCCATTAATTTTTTAAAAATTAATTAAATAAAATAATAAGCAAAATAAAAGCTGTAATTTGAGATGTGGCTCGAAGCAGTTTTCGGAGAAAGTAGAGAGAAAACTGAATTAACAAAAGTGGACGCGAAATTTTTGAAGAAGAAAATTCTGAAGAATTAGCGAGTGTTTTTGTGATGGCGAAGGAATAGGATTTCGAAAGAGGAAATTGAGAAATTTCAGAAGAATCCTTTGAAAGAAAAAAATTGAGTGGCATTTTCGTCGCTTCACTTTATTAATCACACGAGTTAAAGTGAAACCCGTGTGCCTAAAAATATGAATACAATATTTGTCGTTTTCATTTAAATAATGTTTTATTATCTGCACACCTATACATGAAAAATAACTTCAGAAATACTTTTGAAAAATTCTAAGTGCCATGTTGCATTTGTTCTTTAGTCTTAAATGTATTAGGAATGCGATATACTATGCAATTTATGAGGAATATGGTACAGTTTGTACTGATTAAGCCAAGGTGATCGCAAAATTAATCTGAAATATCATGTATATACTTACGGAAGAGGAAATGTAAATGAGGATATTTAGGGCAACCAGGTGTTGAAGGAAACCAAGTGAGCATTTACCGGAAGGAGAGCCGCTGGAGTGTTGGAGAGAAACATTTTTAGCAGTTATTGGAGCTTTCCGGATGATCCCTTCGCCAACACAAGAGAGAGACAACTGATTTGGCATTGTGACTGGGGTGAAGGTGTGGGGGTGGAAGGGAAGGGAGTGTGGAAAGGTCGGGGATTGGAGGATGCAGGGGCGGGGGGGGGGGGGTGGACAGAAGGAAATATTAACGGTGGTTGAGGCTGGGAGGAGAGTAAGAGTTTAAGATTTGGATATGGGCCAATTCCCATTGACGGAGTTGGGGGGCGGAAGCGTCGTCCGGGAGGTAGCGAATGGCCCTCACCGTGAAACAAACATTGAAACTAAGATTATGATTATTTGCATGAACGGCTACGGGTAGCTGTCGTTTAAGACTAACGGTGTTGCGATGACCGTTCATGCGAATGTTGAGGGGATTGCTGGTGAGGCCGACGTAAAAGGCAGGGCATTGGTTGCAGGTTATTAGGTAGATGACGTTGCGGGTGGTACAGTTGGTATGGAAGTTATCGGGTAGGTGCTGTTAGTGGTGGGGTTTGAGAATGAGTTGGAGGGTGGGTTTATAGGGCATGTTAGGCATCGGGGTCTGCGGCAGGGATGGGACCCTGCAGGGTGCAGAGGAGTGGGTGATGGGGGTTCTTTTCTCCACAAGATGTTGGCTAGGTTGGGAGGTCTGCGGAAGGAGAGGATTGGGGGTGTGGGGAAGGAGACCTGGTTGGGGGAGGAAGTGAGGATGGAGTGGGCTGCCTTTAAGATGCTTTTTAGAGTATCGTGGATGTCGGGATAAAAGGTGGTGATTAGGGTGAGTTGTGGGGTAGAGTCGGGGGTTGCGGGGCGGTTGGAGTTTAGGTTAGGGGTGCTGGGTGCGACTGCCCGTCGGATTTGGTCCCGGATCACGTCCGACGGGTATCCGCGTTGGAGGAATGCATTTTCGATTACGGAGCAGTACTCGGAGAGTGAGTCTGTCACTGCCAAATCAGTTGTGTCTCGTTTGTGCTGACGAAGGGATCATCCCGAAAGCTCCAATAACTCCTACAAATGTGTCTCTCCAACACCCCAGCGGCTCTCCTTCTGGTAAGTGCTCACTGGGTTTCCTTCAACACCTAGTTGCCCTAAATATCATTTACCTTTCCTCTTCCGTAGTATATATATATATATATATATATATATATATATATATATATATATATATATATATATATACACACACACACACAAAATTGGAGTGAAATCTTGGATCCATTATCTATCCTCTTATTTCAGCTACGTTTTTCGTCTTTAGTGGAAGCAGTTCTACTGTAGTTGTTCATCATATTTATGCAAATAACATACAAATCTACTCCTGCTTTTCTGTACTTTTTAAATTTGTTTTTTAGAAAAAATTTTAATGAGGGCAGCCAAATCATACCTTGCTAACGCACATAAAAAGCGTGCAGCCGTGACTGGATGCCTTCTAAAAGGCCAACTTAAACTGCTAATCCAAGAATACAGAAATAAATCCGTCAGGCTCGGGTTTCCACTTTAAAAGTATATATCTCTTAACACATTCTATCCTAATCTACTGATAAAAACGTCCATTGCATACTGAATGTTACCCGTTTCTGCATTCAAAAACAGTGAACTTAAATCGTAATGAATCAAATACGTAAACAAACGTTATAAAAACTTATGGAAAAGGGGCTAAATTATAATGCATTCATCACTCTCCTTACTACATGAATGAAACGTAATGTTTCATAACGATATTTTAGTAACAATAGCGACAATATTCAGATTCGCAAAAGAGTCTGAATATGTAAGTTAATTTAACGTTTAGGCGAAGGTTTGCTGCTTGAAAAATAAATTCATAGAATATTCTAAGACTGAAAGGTAACTGTTAAAGTGGAGGTGAAATGTTACAGCAGGTGACACGATATTCTCATTTATTGACTCAAAGAGGACTGAAAACTTCAGGGGAATCTGTACGTGAACAAGGTGAAGAGACTACAACAACAAATATTAACAAAAATATTAAAAAGATATCATTGGATGTGTTGATATGAATAGTAGTATTACATGGGCGTGAGAGGTTGAGAAAAGAAGTTGCGAGGAGATTGGAAACTTAATATGAGTGTTAGAGAAAGTCAATATGAAGGCGAAGGAAAAAATAGGGGATATTAAATAAAGAAGAGGGTCTTATTTGTGAGAATGAAGGTATCTCAAAAAGAATGAGTTGATAATATTTTGAAAGTGAATTTACTGTTGGAAAAGTTTAGCCCTAGTTAAGAAGCAAATAGACGTCAAGAGAAAATGCGACTTCGGATAGTTTAAAAAAAAGAAATTGTTTTAGAAAATCATTATCAACATAAATAATTTTGTATTTGGTCGAGCTTTTCAAAGAATATATTAACTTTTATGCTTGAATACATCTTCAAACACAGTAATAAAACTAACCCAAAGAAAGGAAATTAATAATACGATAAAAAGCAAAGGGTGAGACAAGGGACATCTATCAAAAAGGAAGAGAACTTTTTCAAAACTGCACCCTAAAGCAGTTAGAGCTATTCCCATTAGATGTCGATAAAGACGCCGACGATGAAGAGCCAAATACAAATATCAGAAATACATATACTACGAAAAAGTGTATTGATTAGCTGATATTATGAATTTATTCAGAACATAAGATAGTATAAAGAACGCAACTAAAATCCCCATAGTGTAAAATATTCAGTGATATTTTATTTGTTTTACATAGTTATAATAGCGTTATTGAAAAATAATTCTAGATTAATATCTACGACGAATTAAGTAACAGGCAGATGGGTGGCAGGAGTAGCTGATTCTCAATGCTAGGGCTGCGGGTTCGAATCCTACCGAGGGTATGACTTAATTGATACTTTTTGTTATCGTCATTACGCTAAGAGTAAAAGACCGCCGACGGCTGTTTGTGAGCTAGCTAAATAAAAAAGTGAATACCCCATTCACAGTTTATTCTGCAATAAGCTTCAATTATGATACATCTTAATTTGGTAGACGAAACATTGCAATATTATAAATAGTAGAAACGTTTTCTAGAAATTACAGTGTATTTCTTCCCACTATGCAACAAAAGCAACTGCGCTGCGTCCCGCTAATGACATCTGTATACAAAATCGTAGTACTCGTAGAAAAGGAAAATGGTAAGCAATTAAAATGGATTAAATCGCTCTCGAAAAAAAAGATATGTTGACGCAAATTAATAAAATCAACTATAGAAAATGCCAAGAAACATCGTTGAACTTAAGTAAAATTCTTCTACACTGAAACAATCTCTCGATATGGAATTTGAAGATATAAATATAGATTAGCGTTCAATTAATAATATGAGTAAAATGATATGATCAGTTTCACAGAAACGCGGCATAACTTCATTTAATGCGACAGCTACGATCCAACTGTAAATACAGAGAGGGTAGAAGGGATGAACGAGATGATGTGACGAATAAAAAATTAAACACAATGTAGAAACATCTAAATTTCGAGAATAGTGGGTTATAATATAGTATTTGTTAAAAGTATATATTCCTTTAAAATATAAAGAGGTCCGCCACATGTTCACATTTGGCCCTCGTCCGATTTCGGAACTCCTGGTACGAAAAAGCCACAGAAACCGTAATAGACAGGTGGAATCTGATCAAGAAGCAGCAGAAAACATTTAAGGGATTTTTTGGAGAGTTATGATGGAAAAAAAGAGGCGAGCGAGAAACACGAGACCACACAAAGCGAACGTATTTCTTCCAAAACATGAACGCCGCCAAACCTATCACCAATGGCAACGTGCCAGCAGGTGGCATCGGACGTCTTGAAAGAACCGAGGGAAAAAATGACAGATGTCCTCGCAAAGTTATTCACAAGTTGTAACAAGATTAGAAAACGTAACCCAAATATATGGAATGCCGCCAACGTTCCCAATTTCACAACAAAGAAGACAAGTAAGTTCCGATGGCCGTTTAACCCGTGTTCAATTTTAAGAGGACCCTTCGGTCGTGGAAAAAATCCCACTCAAAAACTTCGGGGCTAAACAGCAACCATGCAGGATTCAGCGCGCGATGGATAACGCTAGAATCAGCAAGAGATCTTCCGGGTTTTTAACATTCTGCTCTCGACTGCGCAGTGTTTTTTAATCTCCACCAAGTTATTCTAAGGCACGGACTTCTAAGCCCCAATAGTAGTATGAGGAATTAGAACAAAATATAGTCAGTCTATCAGACGAGAACGAATTAGTTCTAAACTCACACACGCACTCCATCTCACGTAAAAAAACACAGGCTCACTCGCGCTCATAGACATACGCACTCGCTTAAACACACACAGGCACGATCGCACTCACACGCTCTAGCACACAAACACACTACGCGCAACAGAAAGCAAACGCACGCATGCAGGCTCGCAATCCAGGAAACAGAAAGAACGTGTGCCCTGTGTTCATGGTGTTGTTTTATCCTCAGGCAATCTAAACACATCATTACAGCCCAAGCAATTGCGAAAACTAGCCTCGTGCGGATGTGGCCCGAGGAGGGGTTTTGTTCGACCCGCGAATCCATGATGAAAAACCAATCCGAAAATTTTAACACACAAATTAATATTTCAAAATTGATAAAACCTCCTTAACCGGTTAAGGAGGTTTTAATAATTTTGAAATATCCATCTCGCCTTAGTCTCCAAAGCCCCTTTTTAATTGCACAAATTAATGTATTTTTATGAAATTTTTTATAATAAATCTTAATATTGAAATGTCTAACATGTATGTAAAAACCCCAAAGAAATCTGTAAGTAAGCGAAGCGAACTAAAACATTAATTTCTTTATATTATTGATTAATTGTTATTAAATTGAAAACATCGCCCCATAAGCTGGGCAAAGAACAATTATCTTCGCCAGCGTTAATAGAGAGGTTGGGAGAGCGGAGTGCACCGTAGAAATACCTACCTATATCTATGCTGGGAAATGTGGAAACAAACAGGTGAAAAAATCTGCTATGACCGGGAATCGAATCCGGGTCTTCCACTGGCAGGGCGGATATTCTACCACGGAACTACCGCAGCAGACAAATTCTGAACGGGAGTATTTGGTTAGTTTGGGACCGGGCTAGCAATGCTGATTTCCGATCATTGATGCCTTAATGTTTAGTTACTTACTCAGTACGTGCTACAGAAATATGCGCTTTATTTTTTGAAATTTCAATTTACTCGCTCATTACAGCCAAATGCAGCAATATTTTCTCCCCGCTCCGCTTGCTTCCTCAACAACCCACTCCTTAGGACTTCCTATCTCATTGAAGGTATTCCATTTGACGAATACACCACGTATATACTTCTTCGTTACCTTTCTCTTTACATTACTCGGCATCGCTGACGTGTCTTCCTTCCCTTTCACGGACAACCTTCAGAGCTTCTCCTCCCTACATCCTACCCACCCCTACCGTAACCTTCATACACCCCTGCTGCAGTGGAATACTCCTAAAGAAAAAGGTATGTACATACCAGGGCGATTGGATTTGTTATGTATACGAGTATACGACCCGTCCATCTGACGCAAAAACTAAGGCATTGTTACATATGTCACTACTTTATAATAACATATAACCTTCATAATTGATCTATAACAATCCATTTATTATTTAAGTTATTTCCTATAAACAATACCAATAAAATTATTTGGTTTTAATTAGCTTGATTTTTCCCACATTTTTTTTACCTGAAAATATCACATAGCTTTATGTAGTACACTGAACTTTTCACACGTCTTCTGAAATTAATTGCTTTTACAATTTTTAATTAATGTACATTTTCCCTAGAATTTTTCTCTTAACTCGACAGAAGGTTCCCTGACGTTACTGTACAGAAATCACTAATGTTTATATCACTTAGAAGACCCAGAAATACATCTACATATATAATACCCTGCAAGTCGCCTTACTGGTGGATGGCAGGCATACGATATTACAATAACAGTTGCTATAACAGTACAATCCTAGCGTAAGTACTTTTTATAATAATGGAGTTGATTCGTAAAATATGAAGATTTTAAAAAAATACTGTTTTACATAACGTAAGTGAAAATAATTTAATAATTAACGCGACCAAGAATATGATAATTAACGAAAAAGCTCTAAGATTATATTGCAACTACTTATCTCAGATGGAATGATTAATATGAACTGTGACTTACCAAATGCTGCAAATAAATCGCCGGAAAACTTCGACGAATTCGGGAGGATAGACAGACAGATCGTAACATACAAACACTCTGAGAATCAAGTTTTTCCCCCTCAAAAGAAGATCAAAATTCAAAACTAACTTAATATAGTGACCGAAAACCATAAAATGATTTAATTATATTGGATAATAATACTAATTTGCTATATTCAATGAAAAACTAGTATTGCAATCAGAGTCCACAAGACACTGACGCACTTTCACTATGTCTTGTTTTAACGACGAACCTAGTGAAACTACTGCCTCAAAAATGACTCGTCTTTCGAGACGCGGCTTGAAAATTTCTTAGAAATGCACTTTCTCAAAAACCATCCTTTTTCTAGCTTCCCTCCTATCATCCGGTCAACCGATGTACAACCGTCGCCTTGAGATCGTGTTATACCACACCATTTTTATAATAGTACCATACGCTACACTTATATAGATTTGTATTAGTACCTCTTTAGTCTGCAGCCCTTGGGACATAGGATATGCCAGTACCGTCTTAATGCATGGGCACACTGGGCAGTTGCCCAGGGGCCCCGTGGTGAATGAAGTAGTTAAATTAAAAAATATCCCACATTCAAACGATACTATAAGAAGACGAATTCACGAGATGGCTGAAGATATAATACGAGTAACAGAAAAAATTATCAAGAAAAAACATTCGCGTTACAACGTGACGAATATACCGATATTTCGAATTGACGTAACGATGCACGAGAGCTCTAGAGTTGCTGAAGGACAATGAAGAAAATATGGAAAACTTATAACCACCATTACAATATAAAAGCCTTATAAAAATATCTCATTTATTACAAATTAGAAACATGGGATTGCCTAGAAAACAGTAAATGCAGGCCGTTATTGATAATATGAACAGCAGGCTTCTGAACAATGAAGATGAAAACGATTCTAATTTAATATCTTTATTCAATTTATTAGATCTGGTAACATGGCCAAAAGATGTTCCAATGTCTCCTTGGGCAGATGTAGAAAATAATCCAGAAGAGCTTATAAAATTCACAATTTCAATTAATGATTTTCGAGACTTAGTGGATGAAAGAGATTTTCCTAACAATAAAGTATGTACATAAAAATATTCAGAAATCCAGGTAAATTATAAAGCTTCTACAGAAGCTGAAAGAGCTTTTAGTTTGATGAATAACATTGCAACAGACAAGAAAAATTCACTGCTTGTTGAGAACATTTCACATCTAATGACAGTCAAACTTAATGGAAAACCCTTTTTTGAATGGGATGCTTTACCACTTGTTAAATCATGGCTATGACAGGAGCTTCACATGGCAGACAACACAAGAATCAGAAAAAACAAGAAAAAGAATACCTACTTTCAGAACCATAAAGCTATTTGGAACCTCCTGTAAGTTTATATGTACTCTTATTTTTGCAGGTTATTGACATAATAATGTTATATTCAAATACATAATATAATTTTTTCATATATTTAGATACAATTGCTAATTGTTGAAGAGAACAAGTCAGAGTCATGTTTGACAATATTGCCCAATTTACATCGAGGATGCATTCCTTACAAGTGCACTGTAAACCAAATCAATGTAGATCAAAGTTTCTCCTATAAGAATTAATAGCACATGGGGATGATGAATGAAAGATGGCAGAATTTCACTTTCAATATTACCATTTTGGTTTTAGCTTATTTTATTATTAAATTGTATACCTATATACTTTTACAATCTGTTATTCAACCCAGGGGTTGGTAGCGAAAGATATGTTGTGATTTGTTTGGTAAACATCAGTAGGTTCTCCATTAATAAAAGATAAAAGAAGTGAGTCCTAGTATTTTTTATATTTTTTATTTAATAACTAGCATAAGTGCCCGTTGAATTTCAACGGGTTTAATGAATCCAAATTTTCGTCAATGCAACATGTAAAAAGCACAAGAATAAAATTGTGTACTGTTTTAACCATCAAATATTTCTATATTATAAGTCTGTTTTAATTAACTAAAATCTCACAGAAATTACTTGTGAATAAAATAGTACCTTTCTTTCTACTAAAATATCCATTGTTATTAGTTTTAAATTGATTATAGCATTAGGATTTCAATTTCATTAAATAAGCAGAATTCCGGTTCCAAAATATTGGTTCAATCTTCAATTGCCTCTGATAGTACTTTAAATAGATTTTGGAATATAATGTACCTCAATATCGTCTGCTCAGCACTCTTGCCTTCACACTTTCCAAAACAACCACTTCCACCAGTTTTATATGGATTTCAAACTTAGAAGAGAACTTGATTCAATTCAGTTAAAATAACCAAATAACAAACTTCTTATTCTAAAGAAAATACTTTTATAATATGCAATGTTAACCTAGAATTCATTCATTCTGAAAAGTGAATAAAAGTACCATGTACATATATTTCTTTCAACTAAAATAGCCACTCTTAACTGATTTTAATGGATTAATGCATTAGCATTTCAATTTCATGAAATAAGCAGAATTCCGGTAACAAAAAAATTTGTTCAATCTTCAATTGCCTCTGATAATACTTTAAATAGATTTTGGAATAAAATGTACCTTAATATCATTTAGTGTCCACTCACTACTCTGGACTTCTCAGTTTCCGAAATAACAATTTTCAATAGTTTTAAATTGATTTTTGCTTTGAAATATACTTGAGTCAATTCACTACAACTTCCACTTTACATACTGTAAATTTCAAAGTAACTCCATTTATAATAGGCAATGCTAGCCGAAAATTAATTCATTATGAAAGTGAATAAATAAAGGTCTTTATTTAAACTATAATAGCCACTGTTATTAGATTGAAATGGATTATAAGCCTTAGAACATACTATGTATTAAATAAGCACCAAAGTTCCTTTTATAAAAACAAATTAGTTCATTAAAAGATCCACTGTTGTTGCTTCGAAAATTGCCTGTTAACAGTTTTAAATATCCTTTTAATTTTAATTGAATTTTAATTTATATTCGTTTCCAAACTTCGGCCATTGTTATGAAATTAATTCGAGGGATAACAATATAAATTCGTAAGCATTTATGGTTAACAAAGAATTTAATTTAAGAATGCTTTTTATTTCCAATTTTTCTAAAATGACACTGTTGATACTTAAAATTTTTTATATTTATGTTAATACACTTATTTTCCACAAAACATGCCAATCTCTCCCCTTCCTTCCTCTCTCCCTCTCTCTAGTATTGAAGCACTCAAGGCACACTTATTCCCAGAAGGATGTATACAATAATAGTAATTTGAGGTGTAACAATGATAATGGTCGACATAGCAACATCACGTTAAAATGGAGAGATTTCCAAAAAATATGCAAATTAAACGTTTAACATGGAATGTTTCGAACTGTGGGCGAAAAAAGACGAACAGAATAAGAAACTTGTCTTCAAAATGGTTCAAATCCGAAGGTCGTCTGTTAATTTCAATTTCCAAATCAATAAAAGCCTGCACGTCAAAAATCACGTTTTACATGTTAAGTAATGGGAAATGGAAATGCCTCTCTTCGAGACGAACCAAGGAATTTTTTCGCGAATTAAATTTGTCATTCTCTGAACAAGTGTAAATCAAGCATCCCTACCAAATTTCAAGTTTCTATCATTATTATTTCTTGAGTTATTAGCGTTTGCATAGCATGACCAACCAACCAACCAATGGACGATGGCTATTATTATATTAAATTATCTTAAATGGCAAAAATTTTAAATATAATTACAGAGACAAAATAGAAGTAATTGATACTGAAATAAATACTTGGAATAACATCATACATTTGTTTAAATAACAATAGCAAAATTATATTGCTATGGTACTATGATTCTTCTCATCAAAAAGCGAGCTAAATTTAATTCCCATATAATCAACAAAATAAAGATTTTTGTAGCAACCTGCTGCATAGCTTTATAAAAGAACAGAAGAAATTTCTTGAATACATTTATTAATGCACTTATATAAAGCAGTTAAGACAAATTAAATGAGTGAACTCACTTCCGGTGAAATACTTATGTGCTCTAAAGGACTTCAGAATGCACTTATCAGCTGAGAGAAAAGCTGCAAACGTAAACTATATAAATAATTCCAATAATATGATTAAAGCATCATGGAACATTATCAAACTAAATTCCAATGCTGCATCCAGCAACTTCTTTCACAGACTTCAATGGCATAGTAGTTTCTAATCCAGTTGATATAGCTATGAACTTTAACAATCAATTTCGCAATAGTAATGATAAAGCAGCATTTTCCCCTGAATACCCCTCCAGGAGTACCAGCTCTGTTTTCCCAAATTCTGTTTTTCTTCACTACACTGATACATCAGAAATAATAGACATCATCAAATCTTTTGAAAGATCCTTTTCTAGCGGTATAGATGATATTCCCATGACAGTTATTAAGACAAGCTCCCACATCATTGTACCTATTTTATCAACCTATCTTTCAGCACTGGACAATTCCCTACTAACCTAAAATTTTCTCATGTATCTCCAATACTTAAAAAAGGTTCACCCTCATAATCAAGAAACTATAGACCAATCTCTATTCTATCTGCCTTTTCTAAAATATTTGATAAATTATTTTATAATTGCATACTGCTTTTTCTTGACTCCTTCAATTTGTTAACTCCTAATCAACATGGCTTTAGGAAAGAGAAGTCAACATCTACTGCTGCTTTCAACCTCATCAATAGATTACACCAAGCTCTCAATAACAAACAGCATACCTTAGGTATATTTTATGACCTCAGTAAAGCTTTTGACAGTATTGACCATAAAATACTTTCTGGGGAGCTCTGTAATTTGGGCATCAGAGGCAACTCCCTGAACTGGGTTATTTCCTTTCTAAGTAACCGCTGTCAAATTTTGAGGTATTCTCAAAGAGCTAGAAATGGCTCTACCATTGCTAATTCTACACCTCTAAAAATTAATACTGGTGTTCTTAGACAACTTCTCTTCATAATTTTCATGAATAACCTTCCCAAAGAATTCTCTGATTGTTTTCCGACCCTATATGGTGATGACACATCCTGCCTGGTAACTGCTGATACTCTCCCACTTCTGGCTGAGGTTGCTAACAGATCAGTTAATCAAATGATGGAATGGTGCAATCTAAACAATCTTGCTATAAATATCAATAAAACCTCTTACCTACTATTTCACAATATAAAAGCTATCCCATATAGTAGCCCACTTCTTAAAATGAACAATAAAAGCATTGCTAGATCTTCATCCACCAATTTCCTTGGGCTACATATTAAAGAGAATTTGGATTGGCTAGATCACATCAATGGAGTTACTAAAAAAGTTGCTATTGGGGTTTTTATGATAAGAAAATTGGCTCCAATACTTCCTATTGAAAGCTTATTATCTCTGTACTATGCTAAAGTGCATTCATTATTAAGCTATGGAATATTATTTTGGGGTAATTGTCGACTGGCTAGTAAAGTCTTTTCCTTACAGAAACAAGCTGTCAAAGCTTTATGTAGAGTACTTTACCGTACACATGGCAAACCCTTGTTTTCATCTCTCCATATTTTAACCCTACCATCTCTTTACATTTTTAGTTGTGCAACTTTTGTTAGATCAAACCATCACATTTTTCCCACAAATGCAGAATACCATAGCCATTTCACCCGCTCGCTATCTCGCATTCACATCAATGACTACAACAATGCTCTTTCTCAGAAAGGTCCTCATCACTCAGCCTCTGTAATATATAATAATCTGCCTGTGGATATTAAATCAGTTCTGTCCTACAAAGTGTACAAAAGAAAAATTAAAAAGTTCCTCTTGAAGAAAACTTACTATAATGTCTGTGAATACCTAGATGATAAAGTATGATTTTACTTTTCTTTGTGTTATTGATCATTGTATTTTCTTTGCTTGCATATCTATATTTTCTCTCCTCTTGTCTTGTTTTGTAAATATTTAATATTGTGACGAAACCATGCAAATGTATTTGCCAACGTTGAAATAAATTGTATTATTATTATTATTATTTGAATGCTACTTTATATCAGAATTCTTTCCATTGAACAATTTAAATTACAAATATAAGCCTTAAGTTTTGTTTCTTAATTTCCCGATGAAGTTCAGCAGGTTTATATCCTAGTACAAGGGTCAGCAACCTTTTTGACAAGAATTTTTTCAAATGTTGTATAGAATTCAACATAAGATGAGCTGAAGAGCATGTACATTATAATGAAAAAATATGTATTAAACACCATCAATCCATATTTAATGACACCTATTTATTTAAAAGCTGCACACATACCCATACAATGATGTTTTGGAGATAATTCATAAAAAGAACTTGAGAAACAAAAGAATATTTTATATAAGTTTTTATTCAATGAAAATATAAATAAACATTCAAATGAAGCAAATAAAAAATTCTTTCAGAAAATGCATCTAGGACTATGACGTAAATGAGAAAGTTGAAAATGAAATTTTTACTATTTTACTATTGAAAACGATTATATTGAGACCGTCATTGTCATCTGGTGTGCTTTAAGCGGGAGAGTGGGCATCAGTAGCCACAGGTCATTCCTCAAAGAGCTGCGGGTTACCGACCCCTGCACTAGTATAATTATAGCTGTATATATTTTTATACATTATTTCATATTGCAAGGAGAATGTAGGATGATGATCTCTAATGATTTAAATTATATCAACTAAAATCAACATAAGTAGTAAAATTGACTTTTTAGGAGATTCGGCAGCTAGTCATTTTGCACAGTAAAAATATTTTAATTCATGCTTGTAATGCTCATTTATTTATAATAACCAACTGTCAGAGATAAGATTGACGTTAATTAAAAATTATATGCTACAAAATCTCTGATATCTTTTCAGAATGTATACTATCAGCTTCAATTACAAGAAAAAATTATATAATTTTCACAAATACTATTAAAATAATTAATCATCTTTACATTATGCATTTAATGCATTAAAACATTAAATAATACTTAATATTGGAATACAAGCAGAAAATACATCCAGTTTTATGACAGCATGTAGTATAAATTGATGACACAATGATTACTAAATACGAACTAAATTATTTAATTGTATTATAATTATCAAACAGGATTGCTGCATCAAGTTGTTACCAAGCTAATAATCACCTGTAAAATACAATTACAAATCCCTTTGCTCAAAGACATTCTATAGGATTTGCTTCTTCCATATCAGCTACACCTTTAGTTATTAGATTAGTGAATAAATCAGCCTTGGTAGCTCAGAGGTTAAAGTATCTGAATGGCAAGCAGAATATCAACTTCGGTTCTCAGAAAAACCAGATTTTTTTCTTTGGTCCATCTCAGTTTTCTTATTGCTTTATTTTGAAATGCACATCCAAAAAAATCCACACACGAAATAATATACAAGTTGTGTAACAATGAGGTAAAGAGAAAAGATTTCCTATAATGATGATGGTTCATGGATAAAAAATATTCAATTTTGGAGAAACAAGTTATATTGGAATCTCCTCTTCTCTCCTAGTTTCCTTATTGTATTGTGCAAAATTCTGTGATGAAAGAGATGACATTAAATGAAAAGACGGTCGTTAAAAGAAAATCTTCATAAAAACATATCTTTCACCAAATTTCATTCTTAACTACATTTATTTTAAAAAGCTAAATCCATCATCTATTCCACGAATATTGCTGCACATGTTGATTCTCCAGCTATTGACAGTTCCACTGATTTTCACTTTTCCTGAAGTTCAAATGCCGTAATATTAAGCTACTAGGTTATACAAAAATTTTAAGAGGAGATAACAGGCCTAATTACCTAGTCTAATTTGAATGAACTAACACTTGTATTATAGTGGAAATTCATTTTTGGAATTACATTTTTTCAGTTATTCATAATAGCAAATTACATATCTACTGAAAATTATGAACAGTTTAAAAATTTGGTAAACCAAATCTTTTCAAGATTCATGTCATTTACGTTAGACTCAACATGACAAATGATTCAAGTTACATGATTGCAAATCTCATGTAATCATGGAGAAAGAGCAAAAACTAAGGGCTTTAATTTCAAAACTATTAAAATAATGAGTCAAGCAATTACAGTAATTTTCAGATTATAATAGGAATTTTTTTTCACGAAAAATTGACAAAAAGTTAGGGTGCGTATTATATGTATATGGTAACAAACGCATACAACTTTTTTCAGTAAAGAAGTAATTTATATTTTCGGACATATGTTTACCAATAAATAGTACATTTCAATGCATTTCGATAACATTCCTTTAAATATCATTTTTCAAAACAAAAATAAGAATAATTATTTATTTACTTTTAGCTGTCCGAATCACTAAAGCTTCTGAATTCATTATCACTGCCCTCACTGTCCTCAAATAGTTTGTCGGCGATTTTGTGTTCTCTCTCATTGTCTACGTGAATGGCATCGCTGAGAATGTCGTCTTCATCCTCACTATCCACTTTGGCAAAATCATCATATGATGTCATCTTCAGAACCATTCATGGCATTTGTGAGGCAAAATTTTTAAAGCCACGCTTAATCAGCAATGGATCGACTGCATCCCAGGACTCTTTGAACCATCAAGTAATAATTAATAGGTCAGGTTTCTTTCGGTTGCCAGATGGTGTAAAGGAATGTGCACCAGCATAAAGCCACTCTTTCCACTCAGTGCCGGATACAGGCATGGGCGAACGAGGCGGCCTTCAAGGGCCCAGCATAAGAGGGGACCAAGGAATGAAATAAATACTGGGCTCTGATATTTCTTATGCTCCTAGGCCCCTTACCATCCTTTTCCTCCTCTATAAAAAATATCAGTCACCAAATGGCATTTAACGATACATATAACACGTCGTAACTTTATATCTAAATTACCTGTCCATTAATCCTGAAGATTTTAAAACGGAGAAATTAAATGTTTGAGCCAACAAAATATGCTTCCATAGGAGCATTTATTACAGAAAGAAAGAGAAGGATGGTTCAAGTATATACAAAATATTTTCTTGAGTTCGGGAACCTACGGCACGGATGTCTAAAGCACGGGTCCCGATGGCATACTCTCCGGTTATTTTAACTGGTTCAACCGCTAACTCCGGTCCCTGATTCGGATATACATGTATTTTTACTATCTTTTGTACTTATGGTTTAGTATATTTGGTAAATTAGTACACTATTGTGTCCTGCTTGTCACCTTATTTGTTTATAGCTAACAATGTGTATAATGTTTTGCTGAAAAAATAAATAGATAATGTTTTGATATTGCTTAATCCTCAACATTATGAGCACAACATCACAAACTGTACATGTTTCAATAACGAGATTTTTTCTAGTAGATGTTTAGGTTAATTTTATATTATTCTAATTAATTGTGTTATTAAGTAGATTGTTATGATTTAGATTATTATATTCGATGTATTAAATTAGATGGCATCATATGCACATTCATGGGACCAGTAACCCCCTAAAGAAAGGTTGTATGAGACTGGGGCCTGCGAATCTCATCTCATTAAGAGGCTATTTTAAGCAGCAATCTAATCAAAGAACATGATTTTAAAGTGTGGCTCTTGTTTGGCATGAAAACTTTCCAGAGAAATTAAACTTTGAATAATATTCATAATTTATTCTGTAAAACGTTATGATTGA
Source organism: Uropetala carovei (assembly GCA_036926305.1). NCBI lineage: Eukaryota > Metazoa > Arthropoda > Insecta > Odonata > Petaluridae > Uropetala > Uropetala carovei. Next base: position 1,004,400 of record JAXCHB010000010.1, read on the forward strand.
GGTGCCTTAAAAGATTTAAGGAGTGAAGGAATCTGTAAGCTATATGAATTCAGTAGAAATTAAAATTAAAAGGCAATCAGGAAGTCATTTTGTACAGTTATGCTGAAAGTGAGAATACATGCCATTGCTCTAATGTCTCCTAGTTCTAAACACAGTTTTATTTAAAAATCATCAAAGCCCTAAAACGGGAAAATTGCTCTTTGAACCCAGGAGTACCCACAATGGGAAATAAACGTACTACTCGCAATGTATCTGTTAGAAATTTTTCCTAATTATTTTCCTAATTATTGCAATCCAACAGTTGCATTGCCAGCACTGCCGGAAAAAAATCTCAGGGAAACTCCCCGGGGAAAGTTTAGAAGAATGCCGCCAGACATGCACGCGCGACACCAGAATCAGCTATCACATGACCAGCTAATTTTAGCTCTGCCAAGTCAAATACTTTCAATCAGTTTGCTTGCAGCTGATGATTGTGACGTATGTGAGTGTTCTTGGCTCTCTCTGTTGCTATCGGTAAGTCAGACTATTTTTAAATACAATTTACATTGTTATTATATTATTCCAATATTACACCATAATGTTTGACGGCGCTTTTTAGTATTTACATATTCGCTGCAGATTACAGACCTGCCAGGAAGCGAAGCAGTCGCTTAACCGATCAGTTGATCAGCTAATGATTTTGATATAGATGTGTGTTCGTGGCTCTCTCAGCCGCTACCGGTGAGTCATTTTTTAAAACACAATATACATTGCTCCGTTTAAACGTGTAGTATGTTTTACGTAATCTTATGAGAAACAAAAAAGAATGGAAATACCGTATATACTCGTGTATAGTATGAGTTTTTACGACCAAATTTTTATTGCAAAAATTGGGGATCGTACTATACACGAGTAATGCATTTGAGGATTTAAAATTCATGTATCTTCATGGGCATTTTCGGTGAAGTTATGCCACCCGCACGCATTCTAATTGTAGGCTAACCTTAACAGTGAGGTCCTTTATCGTTGTTATGTTGCTTCGTGAAGAGTAGAATATTTTTCATATATACAGCTTCAAATTCACAAATACTTGATATAAGTGAAGATTTACGGGCACTTCCATTCTTGAATTTTATGTATGTACATCTTTGTTTGCGTCTTTTTACAAGGGATGGATTGGAACGAGTTGGATTAAAAGTATCGTAGACGGCGTAAGTTTATGGAATTTCGACATCTTGGAAAAAAGAAATTACTTTGTAATATTCAACAGTCTTTATTGTTTCTTCAATCACACACCAATCGGTTTCCACTACAAAGTCATTCTAAAGGTGTTACGTCGGTTAGTAACACCATTAGAATGATTTTGTAGTGGAAACCGGTCGTTGTGTGATTGAAGAAACAATAAAGACTATGGAATACTACAAAGTAATTTCTTTTTATCCGTTATCCCTACCTATTAAGTAGATGAGCGAGTGGTACCATTACGTACGCAGAACGTAATCCAGACGTACTAGAATTGAAACGATTTTATTTCATCTTGTGCAATCATGATTCATATCACTTTTTATTAAATGTTTTAGGAGTAAGATATTTATCCGAATTTTAGTGTACTCGCAGGAAATACTATTTACGACATTTACGGTCTATTCTATGGTGGTGTGGAAAATCAAGGTTGTTCGATATATCTCGCTCGTAACCATCGAGCTATCGAAACGAAATATATCGACCCTGGTGGAAAGCTGGGGTCGTACTATAAACGGGATATATGAAAAAATCAGGTTTGTTCACCAAAAAATTAGGGGTCGTACTATACATGGAGTCGGTATATACATGAGTATATACGGTATATTGGTAATTTCCACACTTGATTCTGCGTAGTATTGTTAACCATGCTAGAATTTTCTTATATTATATTATTATATTATTACAATATCACATCATAATGTTTGATGGCACTTTCTAGTATTTGAATAATCGCTGCACAATACAGGTCTTTCTAAATTATATTAATTCTTATTTCTTGATAATAGCACATTTAAAAAAATTTTTATAGATTACCATCACAATGAGTAAAGAGTATAAAGAATGTTGGGAATATTTTAGAAAAGACAAAGAAAATCAATCAGCTCATTGCCAGATACGCTCTAAATCTTTGCAATGCAAAGCGTCATCAACCAGCGGTCTACATAGGCACCTATAATAAGTGGCGGACTGGCCAGGGTATCAGCTTGCCCGATGGCAAGTGGGCCCTGTGAGTCCCTGATGAAGTGGGCCCCCTTAAACATTAGACAATATGTTAAAAATGTTAATGACCTTTTAGTAGCTTGAAAATATAATAGAAGTTCCAATATTATTACTGTATGCAACTAAAAATTACGTTGTATTACTATTTTAATAAAATCATTTTTCGAGGATACTTTATATTTAAGAATATAATAAATAACTCTGAAAAAATAATTCTGATTCGGGTTATGTGAGGCCGACACCTAGGTTATATAGGCTCGGATTTTTACTATTGCGACTGCGCAATGAAGCTTAGCTGGGAATCCCAGCCTGGGATTGTGACCTGCAGCCGGAGTCAACTTTGTATCGAGCTATTGCATACATTGCAAAGACAGCAAATATTTTTCATTGCATCGGCCTCAGTTTGAGTGAGCTTCGTCAGCTCTTCACCTCGTGCTTGCTGTGTTTTGTGTGTTTTATAAAAGGTATGTATTTAATTAATATTTTTTATATACTGTGGCCCTATGCCCTTTAATTTAAATATCATGTATTTTCTTTCATTGTATAAAATTAGTATAAAAATACTAGATAGTAAATATATTTAAGCTGCAGTCTCAAATAATAATATAGATGCATAATGCAAATTCAATAAATAATGATACCTTTTATTTACTCTACAGTTAAAATTACTGTGATTGTTAAAATTGTTGTTAATAATAGATGCATCTATAAAACATATTTCCATTGATGTGTTCTTGCGGCGAGGTCCATTATGTATTTCTAGCAGAAATACATAATGGACCTCGCTACCATACTGTAGAAATTTTCTACAATACACTACAACAGTTTACAAACAAAATGCAGAATACAGCAACACAATAATAATAACAACTTATTATTATCAAATGCAAACGTACAAATAGCCAACTTATGGCAAATGTTAGATTCAACATTTAATTGTAGATGTCCATTTTTCCCAATGTGGAGTATTTTTAATTAAGTTTTAATTTCAGGAATATTACCCCTACCAGCATGGAAAAGAAAAAGCATAAATCTGGATCACTGAAATGCAAAGAGCGACAAGAAGCAGAAAGGCAGGAATCAGCCAAGCGATGCAGGTCTATTACAGATTTTATAATACCACAACCACCATCCACATCAATGTACAGTTCCGCAACAAATAATCAAGAAGCAAGACACAATACTCATGGTGATGATGCAATGACTTGTGAGTTACAAGAACAGGAAAGAGCTACTTTGAATGTAGAGACAAATACAATAGCATCCTTTACTCACCAACCCAGGCCCAGTACTTCTTCTGGCTTCATTGTTCCGGTATCTGTACTACCTGTAGTTGCAACATCTGAACACATAGCTTCAACTACTTACAGGGAATCAGATATACCTTCAGGCATAAATGACTTGATTTCTGAAGCACATCCTATAAATGAACCTACACAAGAAAATGAAAGATCAACTGCTGGAATCTTCCAATATCCATCATAAGAAAATCTGAAACAGTTTTTTGCTGAACATCCATTTCAGCCACTTGATGATCTGCCATTTGATGTTTCGTTTGTATGAGAGGAAAATTATGAATGACTCAGTCCCAAGAAAATGGCTAACATATAACAAAGAAAATAGGTGTTTATATTGTTCATACTGCTTGGCCTTTGAGTCTCCCAACACTTGTAATCCATCACCATTTGTACGTGGCTTTAGTGACTACAGGCGTATTAGCCAGAGCTTGGATTTACATGAATCGACAACAACACATGTCAGAAATGTTCAGCAATTTATCAGTGTGGTTAATGATGGCACCTTCGATAATTTTTTTGCATCTTCACTAATTAAAAAGAAAGAAGAAGTGTTGAAGCAGAGGAGTATTGTCATGAGGATTATAGACATAAAGATGTTAGGCAAGCAAGCACTTCCTTTTCGAGGTCACAGAAATGAATCGGCCTACACTCTGGATAATGAGGTTCTGAATCATGGCAATTTTTTAGTTACAGTGCAGTTGATGGCAAAATATGACCCCATTATGGCAGCTCACGTTTCTGCAGTACAAAACAAGTCTACACAAAGAATCAAATGATTAGAATAACAAGGAAAGGCTCAAAGTAAAGGCTGTGGTGGACTTGTTACATACCCGAGTAAAACAACTATTAACATGTTAATCCAAATTATGAAGAATATGATACAAGAAAGAATTAGTCATGAAGTTTCTCAAGCAAAATATTATTCTATTCAAGTTGATTCAACACAAGATAATTCATCCATCAATCAGTTTAGCATTATTATTCGGTATGTGCTTAAAGGTGTTATCTGTGAGCGACTACTTTCAGTTGTGCCAAGTAATGATGGTACAGGACAGGGACTTTTTGATCTATTGACTGAAACATTACAGCATCTTAAAATTGATCCCAAAAAATGTTTATCTGATAGTACAGATGGAGCTGCAAGCTACCATGGCCAGTATAATGGTTTACAAAGTAAAATTACTGATGTGGCTGATCAACATGTTCATATATGGTGCTATGCCCATGTCTTGAATTTGGTGATAACTGAAACAACAAAATGTTGCGTGCCTGCAGTTTCTTTTTTCAATTTGCTCCAGAATTTAGCAACTTTTGTGAAAACATCATACAAGAGAATGGCTATATGGATAGAAGTTGTTGGAAAACATCTAGGACAAGAAAAAATGAAACGATTAAAGCTAATTGGTGAGACAAGATGGTCAGGAAAATCCAATGCAGCAACAACTATATTTGGACGTTTTGATGATGCCGCTGTCAGTACTTCTGTAAATCTATTGACATGCTTATCAATGATACAAGATTCAGACAAGTTTGATGCAAAAACAAAACAAGAAGCAAATGTTTTACTTCAAAGTCTTCTAAAGTTTGAAACAATATTGACAGCATTTACTTACTTGTATATATTTGAAACTACAGCCCCGTTATCAAGTTATTTACAGACAAGTGGTTTAGATATGTTTACTGCATGGAGTTTAGTAGATTCAGTTACAACAAAGTTGAAGGAACAGACAAGAATATTTGATAACGTTCACAGAAAGGCATTGGAATTTGTAAATAAATGTAATGACAAGATTTCACAGTTGAATATGGATGAAAATCAAACATTGGAAATTGACTCTTTGGAAACAGCATTGCCAGTTAAGAGGCAGAGGAAGAAGAAAAGAATGGCAGATGAGCTTATAGATGATGAAGGAAATTCCTCAGATTCTCCAGCTGATTTTTGAGTAAATGTGTTTAACCTAATAATGGACCGCATTGTCCAGTCACTAGATTCACGCTTTGTACAACACAAAAAGTTGTATAAAGATTTATCCTGCTTGGGCCCAGCAAAGTTTAAAACTATTGCAGAGAAGGGCCTTGA